>QXEO01000545.1:5357238-5957238 GCA_007115705.1 Dactylis glomerata | reverse complement strand
ATGGGTTATCTCCCAAGAGTGCTTTTCTTTAACACCTTTGAGCTAGGCGCAGAAAATTGCGAATCAAGTAATATCAAGAGATGAAGCATTAAGATCAACAGAAGAGGTCTTGTCAATAAGGCATTGTATTTCATCCACATAAGTTTTTGAAGACCCTTTGTGATCATGCTTTGGTACACTATTCTCATCAAAAAGATTTTAAGGACAAATCCAGGCAAAATTGTTTTCGAAAGCATCATTCAATCCCAAAAGCTTGCAAGGTATAGGTATCTCGGCCCCGTCATTAGTATCAATAACCTTTATAGGTGAACCGAGTTTATTAAAACGTTTAAGGACCTTCCTAGCTTCAACAACGACATCCTTAAATTCTAGGCGCAAAGTTTCCAAGATAAAAGCCTTCTTTTCGGGATCGCCAATTTCATGAAGCTTAAGGAACATATATTGCATAAAAGGATTAAGACTAGCAAACCTAGTTTCCAACATATCAATTAAATAAATAGAAGCAACTTCAATACTAGGAGCAAGCTCAACCCAAGACTTTTCCTCATCTTCATCATGCATACTAATGTGATTAAAGAACTCCTCAATGTTACTTTTGCCAATAATCGAACCACTCCCTACAGAGAGGTCCTCCAGAACGAACTCAGGGAACAACATGATAAACTAAAGTAAAGAAATAACAACTACCAAGGATTCTAATTTTTTTTTGGGTTTTTGATATAAAGCAATGCAGGTAAAATAAAATAAAGTAAAGCAAAACAAATAACAAAGTAAAGAATGTGTGTGCGAAGAACTCCCCTCGCAGAAGTCTTCTCTCTTCCCCGGCAACGGCGCCAGAAAAGAAGCTGCTACTCGTGTGATGGCGCCAGAAAAGAGCTGTGGCGTTTAGTTGACGTGGGAGCTGATCACTCTAAGATTTACACATATATCTGAACCTTGCAACCATAAAACTTGTCTGTTTTACCTCATTTCTACCAGTGTTGCACCAACATTTTACATCATTTGATCCTTTGTCACAGATCAGTGCGCCAAGGCACTTAAATCTACAAGTCAGAGTAATTCAAACCAAAGACCAAGCCACCAGGAATGGAGGAGTACATCTTGAGGAGCAAGAAAAGCAAGCACGGCAGAAAGTGGCTGGTACGGCACAAGAAGACAGGAAAAACGGCAAAAGCAGAAAAGCCGCTGCCGCCACCAACTTCCCACTACTCCTCTACGCCGCAGCAAGAATGCCACAAAAAGTCTTTAAAAGGAGAGGTCCAGGTTCACTCCCACCATATCCATCTCTCACCTCGCATCCACAGCCACTCCATCCATCCACCACTCCACCAAAACCTTCCTCCTCCATAGTCCAACACAAAAAACTTTTCCACCCTTTTCCCTCTTCTCCTCTGTTGTAACAAGACTGGATCCATGGCGTCCACCAAGAACTCCAAGAACTCCCTCAGGAACCTCAAGAACACAGGATGAACATAGCCCCAAGGATCTGAAGGCCCAGCTCTCCCTCAACCTCTGCATCCTCTGCCGCGACAGCAATTCTTCTACTTTCTCTGCCACGGCAAGCCTTCGGTGACAAACAGCAAATCTCTCTTCCTTTCCCTCATGCTCTGTGATCTGTTGTGTTGATCTTGCGTTGTAAAGCAGTTTGAAACTTGTCTTTGACCTTTGCTATGGTTTGAGTGACACACTCCATTGTAAACTCTAAGACTACTGTGAAAACTGTGTTGCACTTGCTTGATCTGTAGGTGTAAGACTAGTCTCTGCACCTAGTTCCAAAAACATATCCCTGTCTAAAATTTGCTAGTTTGTTCAATGCTTTCTTGTCTGACAAACAAGAAATCCTTGAACTTGTTATGTTAAAACTTCCCTGCTCAAAACCTCCTGTTACTTTTCTGTTTACAACACCAAAAACCCCACTTTTCTGCTTAGCTTCTGGAAATTAGGAAATAGTCTCATTTGTGTTGATCCCTGTGGAGACGACTAGAAAAACCCCCCTACAATCTCAACAGATCAGGAGCAGTAAGTCCTTGTGCGTGGTGATGACCAGCCCGTTGGGAACCCCAAGAGGAAGGTATGATGAGTGTAGCGGCTAGTTTTCCCTCAGTTAAGAAACCAAGGTTTAATGTCGATCTTGAAGAAGAGAGACAGTGACGACTGAAGGTGATGCGGACTGGCTTAATAACACTCCAACAAGGGCGCCGTTTACGACACTTGTTGACTCGTCTTCGGCCAGCAGCAACGCGGAACCTGCACACACACAAACAAATACTTTGTTCCCAACTTGCGATGAGGTTGTCAATCTCACCGGTTTGCTTGAAACAAAGGTTATGAGCGTATCGAGTGGAAAATAGTAGTATTATGCGAGTAAAGTAAACAGTGCGGGAAAAGTAAACAGGTGATTGCAATATGATTAAAATAGGACCGGGGTCCACAGTTCACTAGTGGTGTCTCTCCATAGATAAAATAACATGCTGGGTAAACAAATTACAGTTGGGCAATTGATAGAATAAAGATAACGTGATATGTCAAGAAGATCACTATGAGATTTACTCTGGGCATTACAACAAAATACATAGACCGCCATCCAACTGCATCTATGACTAATAATCCACCCTCGGGGATATCATCCGAACACCCCAAAAGTATTAAGTTGCGAACAACAGATAATTGCATTAAGCAAAGTGTGTAATGTAAACAAAGCATATGCCCTTGAGCATATGAATGTTGTTTTCTCCCTAGTAGCAACAGCACATCTACCACCTTAGAGGTTTCTGTCACTCCCCCAGGTGAAATAGAGACATGAACCCACTATCGAGCATAAATACCCCCTTTTGGAGTCACTAGCAACTACTCGGCCAAGATAGCTACTAACAACGGAGAGCATGCAAGATCATAAACAACATAGAGATAACAAAAGATATAATTCAGTACAGCAACTTAATCATAAACACCAATATTCATCGGATCCCAACAAACCAACATCATAGAATTACATAACGGTGATCTCAATCATGTAGGGCAGCTCATGAGATATAAACATGAAGCACATGGTGGAGAAGACAACCATCTAGCTACTGCTATGGACCCATAGTCCAAGGTAGACTACTCACTCATCGCTCCGGAGGCAAGCATGGCGATGAAGAAGACCTCCGGTGGCGATTCCCCTCTCCGGCAGGGTGCCGGGAAGAGCTTCTGGACCCTCCCGATCTTCGGGTCGACGGCGGCGGTGGATCGCGATGTATTCTGGAAAACTGATCGGGCCTTTAGGTTTTTCTCGTCGGGGGGTACTTATAGGCGAAAGGGCGATGTCAGAGGGGGTCCCACGCCCCCTCACACGTGGGTGGCGCGGCCAGGCCCCTGGCCGCGCCGCCTGTGTGTGTGGGGCCCACGTGGCCCTACTCCTTCTCTCCTTCGGATGTTTGGAAGCTTCCGGGTAAAATATGACTTCAGGAACTTGTTTCGTCCAATTCCGAGAATATTTCCTGTGTATCACTTCCGAAACACAAAAACAGCAGAAAACAGGAAACTGGCACTGTGGCACTTCGTTAATAGGTTAGTTCCGGAAAATGTATAAAAGTACCACTAAGTGTAATGAAACAATAGGCAAATGGTGTAAAAACAAGCATGGAGCATCAAAAATTATAGATACGTTTGAGACGTATCAAGCACCGCGTTTCACCCTCAGACTGATGGTCAAACAGAAAGGGTGAATCAAATTCTAGAAGACATGTTGAGAGCTTGTGCCTTGGACAATGGGTCTAGCTGGGATGATAACTTGCCATATGCAGAGTTCTCTTATAACAATAGCCATCAAGCTAGCATTGAGATGGCACCATTTGAAGCTCTATATGGAAGAAAGTGCACTACTCCATTGCTTTGGAGTGGTGTTGGTGAACGAAGTCTTTTTGGACCAGACATAATAAAGGATGCCGAAGAAAAGGTTCGTTTGATCCGAGATAGGCTTAGGATAGCTCAGTCCAGACAGAAGAGCTACGCTGATTCAAAGCGTAGAGAAGTGACCTATGAGGTGGGCGATAGAGCGTACCTCCGAGTATCGCTGCTTCGTGGAGTGAAAAGATTTGGAGTCAAAGGAAAGCTAGCACCTCGCTTTGTAGGGCCATTCAAAGTTTTGGCTCGCAAAGGGGAAGTTGCATATGAGCTAGAACTGCCAGAATCCTTGTCTGCAGTGCACAATGTGTTCCATGTGAGTCAGTTAAAGAAATGTCATCCAGAGATGGCAGATACCCCACTAAGAGACACAATACCATTGGAAGAGGTTCAGTTGGAAAGTGATCTCACGTATGAAGAGAAGCCCATCAAAATCTTGGAGACATCAGAAAGAGTTACTTGAACCAAGACTATCAAATTTTGCAAAGTTCAGTGGAATCACCATACGAAAGAAGAAGCAACTTGGGAACGAGAAGATGAACTCCGAGAAGACCACCCACACCTATTTGCTAGCCAACCCGAATCTCGAGGGCGAGATTCATCTTAAGGGGGTTAGACTTGTAACATCCCAATTTTTGGGAAAGATTTTATAAATATTTGCACATGAAATCATGCATCATTTGATGCATTCTTCCACTTTGCATT
Source organism: Dactylis glomerata (assembly GCA_007115705.1). Classification (NCBI taxonomy): domain Eukaryota; kingdom Viridiplantae; phylum Streptophyta; class Magnoliopsida; order Poales; family Poaceae; genus Dactylis; species Dactylis glomerata. The sequence continues at coordinate 5,952,645 of QXEO01000545.1, read as the reverse complement.
TCACACTTTTTCAAGTTATAGTTGTTTTGTTCTTGAACCAACCCTTCCCTGTATGTTTAATTACAGAGAGAAAGTTTTACAATTTTCAAAGCTGGCCTATTTTCAAATCAGGGGGTTTTGCAAAAGATTCCAAACAAAAATCAAAGCAAATCAGAAAAAGGAAAAAGAGAAAAGATTATATAAAAGAAGAAAAGGCCGCCGGCAACACTTCAGCCCGGGTTCAGAAACGGCCCACGGCCCTCTTACCCCCTTTTCCGAAACGGTACCGAGCTCCCCTCCTCTGGCCACTGACAACAGGGACCCACCTGTCATCCCTTCCGAGGAGTTTGGGACGAACACGATGTGCCCGAACGTGACCTCCCCGGACTTCTCTCCGATTCGGTTGAACCCTAGCCCCTCTGCCATGCAACACCCCCCATATAAACCCCCTCCCCATCTGCACCTACCCCCCTCCAAAACCCTAGCTACAACGCCGCCAGGCTGCCGTAACCAGAGACCGCCGCGCCGCCGATACTGCCAGAGGACGCTGCCGGTTCTGGTGAGTAACGACGCCCTCCCGATCTACCCTTTGCACCTCCTCTCCTTTCTTAGTCACGCGCACCTCGCTGACATACTCTCGTCTCTGTTTGAGCACCAGAGCGACGAAAGCATCCATGACTGGATCTCGCCGTCGCGGACAGGAACTTCGGCGAGAGATTCCAAGGACTTCCGTACACCTCGAGCAAGCAGACCTCGCCACCAGCTCCGCCTCGTCCTCCTGAATCTCCTGGTACGAACCTCGTCTCTCAGATCTGCCCCTGCTCGTCGCTTTCTTCCGAGCCTTGCACGGCATGGCCACGGTCTAACTTCCAGTCGCCCCCTGACACCGTTACAGGACAAAACCAAGGACACCATTTCGCCATCAACCTCGCCGTGGACTCCTGGTCATCGTCAAGCACTCCATCACCGCCGAAACCCGCAGGAAGCACCCCACCGTGAAACTCCAGTACCGTCGGATCTCATCGCCGACGTCTCCCTCTGGTGAGCCATCTCGGCTTCTTCCTCTGTCGTTAGATCTTGATCTAGCGGGTAGGATAGATTCACTTAAACGAACCGTTACGGTCGGTTCTGATCCGTTAGATCTCAATTAGATCCAATGGCGCCTATTCGCGATCCGAACGAAATGGTACCATCCAATCAGAAGGCGCTGCGTGTCGATCTCTGGATAGCCTCGATTCTATTTTCGTTTTAAATTATCAGATTGATGCTTAAACTTCAAAAATTCATATCTCGAGTTCTGTACGTCCAAATTTAACAAATCTTGCGTCCATGGATTCATAAAATTGTGTAGAATCTATTTCTAGCATCAAAAGCTCCTATAGTATCTGTTTATATAGTGAATTACTGCAAGCTCTATTTAAGTGTTTTTGCTATTTAAAATAGTTGTAGATTTTATTTTGCAGTAAATCCTTTTGTGTTAGGTCCCGATGGAACCTCCCAGTAATGTAGCACAGCCAGTATATTTATGGTGACTTTTACATTACTTTTGTAGCTATAGTTTGTTTATTTGTTCTTTTTGTGTGTTGTTAATGATTTGAGCTTTATAGTTAACTCTAAAATTTTGACATACCATCATGCATATAGTTAACAACCAGAGAACATGCTAAGTGTCTTTGTGGTGTTTAAAACACATTTGCATGCATACTTTTCTTTTCATGATTGTTTTGTGATTGGTATGTGCTTATGATGCTATATTTCATGTGTAGATTGTGCTGAGTGCAACGAGTGTCTTTGTGACGAGTTCACCAACTATTCTCCTCACCAAGGCAAGTGTCACCATGTTTCCCTTGTCCTACTGAAGTTTTTGTCACTTGTAGCTTTTCTAGTAGAAGATGCATGTATAGGTGTTTTTATGATTTCTTATCTTTAGCTTGCCAGATTTTATTCTAAGTTTTTGTCTAGCTTGCCTAGCTTTGCATCTCCTAGTAGAATTGCTGCTGCTATAGGACTTTGCTTTTACACTTGTTATGGGAAGGGTTAACACATGTTTTTGGATAAGTCTTGAAAAACCTTGTTTTGCAAAAACTAAGAAAACAACTAAGTTAATGAACCACATGGGTGGATGTGGCTTTGTTTGGGTTATGTTGAGTGTTTCCCTGGGGTCATGTCATCGAACCTCTGAACCACCAGGTGTATCTCACTTGTGGATGGCCACCCAGGAGCAAAGAGATTGGAGACGTTCAAGTCATAAAGTTTCCAGTGCAACCACAAGACATATGGGCTCTGTCTTGGTCAACTAAGCTGCAAGAACTCAAGCCAGGCGGACAGAGGGTGGTAGATGTTGGTAGGATGGAACGCGTCCGTTTGGTCTGAGGGAATGCTTCTGAAAGGCCTCGTCTTAGTTTTCACTTGGCCATTTGAGGCAAAATGAGTCTCATGGCAAAATGGGTTAACTAAGTCTTGTGGGAAAAGTGCACCACCTCTACAGAGTGTTTAGAACTAAGTACTTAGCCGTGTCCCCGGTTATGGACAATTCTGAGTGACATGATGTTGAAGCTGTTCAAGAATCTCCTCATCCCAATTTCTCTAAGTTAAAACTTGATGGGTAAACTTGGGTAGAAAAGGGTCCTTCTGGACAAATTTTTGCTAAGGAAAAACTTGAGTTTTACAAAGATAGGAAAAAGCTTGCTTTTGCTAAGTTAAACTCCACCTGGCCAAATAGCATATAAGTGTCGGTGCCTTTGAGTCCACCAAAGTGACATCTTGCCAATACATTCAATGTATTGACCCTCTGTGGCTGCAACGTATCATGTTGCAGGTGGCTACTATGAAGATTGAATATTTCTGCGCTTCGGTCACGAGTCTTTGTCCAACACGTCTGCCTGCGGAGCTTTGAAGAAAAGAAGACTTTTAGTTCATTTACTTAGTCATTTTCTAGAGTTGTAATAGGTTTGTGGCATTGAGCCTTTCGAGTTGTAAAAGACTATGTTATTTGTGGATCAAGCATTGTAATAAAGACCTTTGTATTCTTGGTATTTCATCTTGTAACTGTGTGTGCTAGCAGTCGATCTGGGACTAGCACAAATAAAGCACAGGTACGCTACACTGCACTAGCTCTGATCCTATTCTTCCTCGGCCTACCTGCCGGTCTAGTCAAAACTGGAGAGTACAGTTTGAAGCCTGGATCGACTTTCATCCATTGGTCTTTTCCCAGCAAGGTAGGAACATTCATAGCATATGCAGCCCTAAATTTGGCAACAGAGAAATACTCTAACACATACTGATCAACTTCACCTTCTGCACCCCCTATAACACTCATGAAAAACAATGCGTGTATGCAGGGTATCCCACGGATCTGCCATCGCCTACAATGGCATGTCCTATCAACCAAACTCACTGGATACCTCCACTGCCTGTTTTTACTATCAGTGTAGGTTACCTCAGCCTCCATTCCTTTTCTGATGCATTTCATCTTTAATTGTTTCGCCCTGGCATGCAAAGACTTAATCAAAGATGGGAGCATGAGATTGCCAAGATATTTTGTGGCTGCAATTCTTTGATGCAGATCGATCTTTATCATGATCATCTGCCTAATCTTATCAAATATTTGCCACAGCATAAGCCCTTTCAATGACTTGACCTTTGCATTGAAACTCTCTGCAAGGTTACTTGTTACATAGTCTACCTTGCAAATTTCATTGAATTGGCTTCTTGACCACACCCTACCATGATGTTCATCCAAGTACTTCTTCACCCCAGGTTTTTGTTTATACAACACATCCAAATGAAACAGATGCTTCCTAATGCTGCATGTGTATGCAGCTGGCCATAGGTTGTCAGTAAAAACTTGACCCTTGAATTTCTTTGTAAAATTCTGTACCAAGTATCGCATACATTCCCTATGCTCCACTCTAGGGAATACTGCTTCTACTACACTCTCCAAACCTTTGCAAGCGTCTGTGTGGATAGCAAGTCCTGGTGGATGACCTATAAGGTCACACAAATTCTGCAGAAACCAAGTCCAACTTTCCTCTGACTCAACCTCCAAAACTCTATAAGCAACAGGGAACATCCAATTGTGTCCATCAACTGCAGTAGCAGCAACTAGCAGTCCTTTAAACCTGCCACGAAGAGCTATTGCATCCACGGCCAAATAAGGCCTGCAACCGTCCAGAAAGCCTTTCCAGCAAGCTTTGAAACAAACAAAAGCCCTTCTAAAACATTCCTTCTGCATTATCCTCCTGCTTTTCAATTTGTAGGGAACTGTATGCTTGTCTATCGCTACAACACTGCCTGGACTAGCCATCTCCACTTCAGCTTTGAAAGTGTAAAGCAACTGAAAGCTTTCATTCCATGGACCATTGATCCTGTCAAGAGCCATTTCCTTTGCATATAACATCCTCATGTAAGGTATTTTTATATTAAACTTCTCAGATATCTTGGTTATGAGTGCTGTTGGACCAAGTGATGGAGTTTCTCTCAGCCAATCTATGATTGCATCTGCCAACCACCTAGTCTTTGCTAGCTTTGATTTCTCCTCTGGCGCTCCCGCTCGAGGTGGACAAGTATGGTCGATCGAGTTCTTCTTTATCTGAAACACAATGATAAGGGATGTCAGTAACAGTTAACAAATTTTACACCGTGATCTAAAATACACAACTGGTTGGCGTAGTACCTGAACCACAGTGCTTCTGAGCATTGTGGATGCATGCAGCCTCCACCTACACCTCTTGTATGGGCACTTAACTGTGAACCTACCTGGCTCACTTTTAATAACCTCATAATCATTCTTGGTGATAATGCAATATGTAGTAATTGTATTACGGCAGTCCATCATCGTTTGAAATACGGTGCCTTCTGCAAGCTGAGGATCCTCCCTGTTCCACTCAATTGTTGGCAAGTCATCACCTTCGTAATCGGCTAAAACGAGGCTGTCATTGTTCTCATCCTTCTCTTCATCATCAGTGTCATCAAATCTGGCACCTTGTGCAATATCTTCCATGTATTGATCCTCCATTGCCTGCTTACTGCATTGATCTACCAATTCAGGAAACATCAACTCATCCTCATCATCTTGAGGAGACGGATCCTCAATCTCTGCATCATCCTCCACATCGACCGTAGGAACGATCTGGCTACCACTAGCACTGGGGACACATGGTGCTGCTGTGGACCTCCAAGGAGTGGGGCGGCGCACATGATTAGCAGAGGCAGCAACAGTAGAGAGACATGATGCCCGACCACCTGATGATGCCCCAAAACCAGATGATGCCTGGACCCTGTCCACATGGATACGAATTTTACCGACACGGCAAGAATCATTTAAAGCAAAAAGAATTCCCATATCCTCGTCGGAAATTAGTGGAACATATCTTCCCTCCGTGCTGTTGAAATATTGGAAATCAACTGAATCGCCAGCGCCCCAGGGGTACTTAGCGCAGATATTATCTTTTAAATCCCTCAACAAGATGGTGGTTGCAACCACCGCTGGGATGTAAAATCCTCTCACATTGCGTTCAGAATCACGCAAAAAGCTAGTATCTAGCCTAACCACCAGCCGAAAAGCCAGCGCTGGATCAATCCTATTCAAAAAGCAACGCAGTTAGTTGAGCAATAATTATTCACGCTCAAAAACTGCCTACTATTAATTCACATAGGCAGACGATGCTTACCCAGATGGAATCCATGCGTTAGATCCCTCCGATTCCCAATCTTCTCCGCGGTTGAGGGGCATAATCAGCACACCAGACGGCTGTACAAACTCTACCGTGATAGGGGTAGATCTATTGGAGGCGGAGCCCTCTCCGCCTCCCGGGGGTGGTGGTGGGGACGGGGGCGGCTCGGGGGCGGACGACGCCATAAGGTAGGAGGGCAGGACGGCGTGGCGGCGGAGGGGCGGTGTGTGATCTCTTCTAGTCTCGGGCGGAGGGGAAAGCTTTGGGTGAGTGAGAGACCGCCAGTCCGATGTGTCTCATTGGGTCAACAGTCAACACCATTCAAAAGCAACGGTCAATTCACAACCACCGCGGCTCCCTAGCCGTCACCGGTAACGATCAAGGCCTCTGACCAGACGGCAACCCTCCCGTCCGAGCGTCTGCGAGGGGTTTCAAACTAGAGGGAGGGGAAAACTGAGGAAAAGTTAAGCGGCTGGGGAAAACTGAGTATAACTAACGAACCAGGGGCACGAAAATAGAAATCCCTTCATGATATGTCATCTACATATAAGAATGTTTTTCAAGCTCCCACTCACAAATATGTTTGTCACATATACGTTTGAGAATGCTTCCATAGCTCCCACTCAAAAATATGTCTCTTACTTATAATGATGACAAACTATTGGCTCCCACTCAGTTTAACATAAATCATAGGTCTTCTCGATATTTTGGACAATTCCAAAATCCTTTGATCACATATCAAATCGAGATTTCCAGTTGTGAGATATTAATTCCAAAAGGTTCAAAACTTTACCGCTTCTTAAATAAATTTTAAGAACTTGCAATTTTGATAACCTATTGGATTTAATTACCTAAAAGACTTAAGCATCACTACATGTTGTAGTCAAACTATTGAATTTATCAGAATTACACTTTTGTGACAAATTGAGCTTTTATGTCTTTCTTTTAGAAGTTTCGATTCTTCCTTATAATCTTGCATTATCCGGGAAGATTTAAGTAACACTTTACTTAATAAGATCAATTACTCTTACTTTTCAATCTTACATGTAACTTCAAATTAAGTAACAATTTTACTTAATGGAATTTCATGACTCCAAGTCATTTCTCGCATTTAGGTCCACCATCTTTTCTTCATACTTCATAGGTATGTCTTGTTCCAATAACATGACAAGTAAATCATGAATTATATTTTGTGAATAGGCACAAAATTATTCATGAATCCTACTTTCTTCAATAAAGGACTTCAATTGAAAATAACATGATCTTCATCATTAATTTTCTTTTCTTCTAATGTAGACCTTCGCTTCAGAACATATTCCGTTGCGCTATTCTGACATTATCAAGATAAAGTCAACAACTTTATTTTGGTCCTTTATTTTCTTTCATTTAATACTCTCATGGAGAATACTCTTTCTCTAGAGTGCACCAAAACTTTGCAATACAAATTTACACTTTTGGTTTATGGAAGAGATGTCCAAATTACACATAGGACATACTACAAAGAATTATTCATATCAATTCTAAATTATCATTTATAACTTAGGAATTTCTATGAATCATACTATAACTCATATAGTATTTTATATGGTTTCCTATTTATTAAAATTGAGTGTTTCCTATTTTAATGAACTGCTCTTAAATATAAATCTAACCCTATAGGAGATAATTTTGGCATCACACATTCATCCAACACGTTATGATTTAACACACATCAAATCAAATTGAAGTGTTCTGGGTGTTTATTTGTTAGAATGACTTCTACAAATTCTTACACCAAAATCATAACTTATAATCTTGTTAGAATGACTTAATTATAATTCCTTCTTCATTTCCAAAATCTTTTGAATACATCAAATGAATTCAAAACCCCATGAAATCAAATATTCGCTTTGGATTTTTAACAAAGAATCCAAAATAATGATATCCACTACTCGTATGAATACTATACATCGATATGTATAATACTTCACAATTTAAGTACAATCCTTTTTCTTATGTTGAAATCATCCTTATGATCTCACCTATTAGGCGTACTCTCCATATCATGGAGTTTGAGTCATTTCGTCAAACGAAACATGATGTGTATTGTATAAAGATCAAATCATCTAGCAACAATACATTTCATCAATATGAAATTTCACATGTACTTAATCATAAAGTATGACTTTCAAACAGTAGTGTCATTTAAATATGAAGTCATTATTTAGCTTGGATAATTCATGTTTATTGTTTATAAATGCTTATTACATAATTATCAAGGATAAACAAGAATAATGAATTCATAATCATAATGTGATCATAACTTTGTCTCACAAAACGCAAGACACACAAATAAGGTCCTCAACCATTATTGATCACAAAATTTATTCTATCACTAATCCTGATAATAAATCTAGAGGTACAGCGTTCTTGGCCATCAATATTTTGATTTCCATTTAACACGCGTCATAAGCTCCTTCATGTAATTCTTACGCAGAAGGTCCTGTTTTTCGAATAAACGGGAATATGTGTCAAATACACAAAATCTCCTATAAGTGTTTAACATGAAACATTTATATAACTTGTATATCAAATATACATTTCCGGGCTGACAATTGTCCCTGCTATTGGTGCTACTGTCACGGATCTCAACCGAGACATGAATCCATGGAAAATGAACTATTCTTCTTGTATGGTATATGATACGTTGCAAATGTATCTATTATTTTTTATGCTCCATGCTTGTTTTTACACCAATTGCTTTGTGTTTTGTTTTCACTTCGTGGCGTTGTAACATCCCAGGATTTTATCAAATTTTGGGGGAATTTTTTTTGCTTTTGTTTTGCTTGAGATGATTGGAATTTTCACAGGGATTTAAAACTTTTTGAGTCTATTTGAAAGCTTTATTTGAAAACTATTTTAAACTTTCTATTATTCTCTTGAAGAACTTCCTTGAGAAAGGTCAAGTATCAAAATACTATTTTGTGTTTATTCAATCCTATGCAATCTATCTTGCAAAGGGATATTTACAAAATGATTTATAAAGTTTTCTATGCCAAAGAAATGTTTGAAAAATATATTTCAAAAACTATTTTTGTAAAGTTTATCCTCTTATTTTAAAAGGATTATTTCAAAATCCTATTTCTACTTGGTCTATGCAAATAAGCCCTTTGTCTAAAGTATAGAGTTTTAATTGGAAATTTGTTTTAATTATAAAAACATGTTTGTTACTGTTATGTATTGTTGTCTTGAATTTTTGAAACTTTACAAAGTTGGTTTGAAGCAATTTGAACCAAATTTGCAAAATTTATTAAAGAAGTGAGAAAACAGAAAAGAAAAGGAAGAAAACAAAATGGAAAAGGGCCGAGGCAACCCTTTCGGCCCAGACGGGAAACCAGCCCACAGCCCAGCTAGGAAACCAAACCGGTATCTCCCTCTGTTCTCTCTCCCGCTCGCTGACATGTGGGCCCCGACTATCAGCACCATCATCTCCCCCTTCTTCTCCAACGGTTTCCTCTCCCTCTCCAGTAACGTCGCCGGAGTTACTCCCGCGCCATCACCGCGCACTTATTGGCCATCAAGACCCGTCTATAAAAGGCCCCAGCACTCCTCCTCCATCTTCCTTTCGTCCTCCTGCACGAGACGTCGCCAAGACCGAGGAATTCCTCGTCAGACCTCCGCGAGTCTGCGAGCATCGCCGGCCGATTCCGACCTTGCCACTGAACCCCGCACCTCCTCCTCTCCCCTATCTCCTCCCCCTCTCTCCGGCGCCCCCTCTGATATTTTTCTTTTGATTTAACTCGCAGCTAATCGAGCTCCTCATCGACGACCGAAATCACATGGCCGCTACCGTCGCTCCAGCCGGACCTCGTCGCCGTTCCAGGAAGAACGCGAGCACGCCGACCTCGCATTCGACATCTCCGCATCACGGCGCATCTCGTCGACCATTTCCCTGCCACCAGGAGCCACCAGAGAGCCATCACCGTCAACTGTCTGGCCGCTACCTCGCCGCCGGTGGCCGGAGATCTAACCCTAGGTGAGGACCTTCCCCAGATCTAATCAGAGCCATCGGTTTCCGTTTAAACGCACCAGATTAGATTACTGAAACGAAGAGGTACTGCCAGATCTGGGCCGTCCAGATCCCATTAGATCTAACGTCCCACAACGTCGATCCGACCGAACCGGTACCCTCCAATCCGATACAGCCACGTGTCAGCCTCCAGTTCAAACTCGAGTCAAAATAGAATTTTGAATCTGATTTTAGCCAGAACTTTGAAAAATCATATCTTCTGATCTGTAGGTCCAAAAATAACAAATGATATACCGTTGGAATCCTTAGAACATCTAGAATCCAGTAGTACAATAAAACTTCATATTTTATGGGTTCAATTTAAAACTATTTTCAGAATTGAATCAAACCTTCTGTTAGCTGGTTAAATTCATATCTTTAGTTCTGTTAATCCAAAAATTACAAATTTGTAGTATTTGGAATCCTCTAAACTTGCAGAACATCATAGGATCAAGAAAATCCAAATTTGATACGTGAACACACTTTGTGCATTTAAATTCATCCAAATCACCAATCTGATCACAATTTGAATTCTATAGCTTAATTTGGAATGATTCCAATTGCAGTAGCTTTGTTTTACTGCAAGCTAACCAGTAGCATGACTCCCATAATTTTCTTGAACCACTTCACTATTATTCAAATTCTAATATGAGGATTTGAGTAAATTCTACTATAGGATTAAAACTATTTCTTTTAGCAATGTTTCCTTCTACCATAACAAATCCTATATTTTTACCTAGTCATCAATGTTATCTAAACAACGTCTTGATCAAGATCATATCACTTAGACCTATCTTGTATAATACCCACTTATTCAAATTACAAATGTGTCATTTGAGTAAAGTGTGATACTACCAATCTTAGTTTCTATCTTGCTACTATGGTATTAATCAAATCAACATCATAGTACTTAACCCAATCCCATTTACTCATTAGGAACACTAAGCCATGTTTCAGACATCATCTATACAATATCCATTACCTATAGCCATTTACTCATGTCTACTCAAATCTTAGCCTTGCATTGAACTATTCAATTTGCATTTGAGTTAATTGAGTACTTCAATGTTATAAGAATCCTAGCCTAAGCTTAAGTGTAATATATACTATTTAAGAATAATTGTTGCCACACTTATTCGATAGTATTGCTATTGCACTATTTTGTCTCTTATGTGATTTACCCACATGAGATATTCCAAGATTCAATATGCTTGGATAAAGCATAAAGATCTCACTCATTATACTTTGTCTAATTCATAAATATTCAAATTGCAATTGTGCTACTTGAGTAGAATATGAATTCATCCCAAACCTAGATCATATTAATGTGGAGTTGTTATAGCCCATACCATAGTATGTGTTATACACCATGTTGATCAATAAACCATTTGAGCCATGCCCTCAAATATCAATCATTCATACCCAATCCAATGCCTACTTAATCTTATCTCTATGTATTGAACTATTCAATTTACAAATGAGTTGATCGAGTAACTCAATACTTCATGAATCTTTACCCAATGTCTAAGTGTTATGCATAATATTTAAGAGTAATTGTTGTCACATCTACTCAATAGTATGGTTGTGTACTATTTGACACTCGTGTGATGTAGTTCACATGAGTTATTCCAAATTTCGTTTATGCTTTGATAAAGCATAAAAACTTCATCAATTATATTTTGCTTAGTCCAATTCTCTCTCAATTCCTATTGATCCTTCCCAAACTAAGCTCTCAAATTCACATCTCACAAATCATGACCCTTTGCCATATCTTTCTTGTCATAACATACCAATAAATCTAAATTGTTAAACAAACACATTTCATTTGTTTGATTTGTTGATTGTGTTTGTATGGATTGTTTATGTTATGTTATTTCTGTGTTATAGTTTGTGCGAAGAGCTACGTGCTTAGTTGAGAGAGGTAAAACATCGTGATCTTCAAAAAGGCAAGTGACACACATGTCCCTTTACCCATTTTACTTATGCATTAGTGTATTCACCTCTTGTAGTATGCATGATAGGTGAATTATTCAACTGTTTCATCAAATGCTTAGATCCTAGTAGTGTGTAGCTACCCCTCAAACCCCACTTGATAGGATGCTAAATACTTTGAAAAATATTGATGCCATGCTTTGATCACTTGTTAAAAGTGTTTTGTGAACAAATTAAGAACTTCAACTAAAATGAAACACCTGGGTGGATTGGTTTGATGATGGAGGCGATGTTGAGTGGCGACCTGGGGCTACATATTGTGTAGTTGCTGCCTGGGCGTTCACTTGTGGTTTGCCACCCAGGAACAAAGAGGTTACTATGTCTTCCATGCTTAGAGTGCTTCCAGTGCAGCCTTATGACATTATGGGCTCTGTCTTGACTGATTAGATGTGGGAGTGCAACTTGTGTGCAAGAAGTGGTGGTAGCTGAATTGTAGGTTGGGAACGGAGCTTGCTAAGATAGTTGCCCTCTCCTTCTAAAAGGTCTCGTTTCATTTTATGTATGGGCATAAAATGAATCGTAAGGTGAAAGTGCACAACCCTTGCAAGGTGTTTGAACTAATCGATTAGCCGTGTCCCCGGTTATGGACAATTGAGTCTCTGGACATGGAATGTACGGAAGAATCTCGTCACCGATTCTGAATGACTAAAATCTTTCTAGAAACCCCTAGGTAGGAACTAAGGACCATACACTCCGAGGGGTGGTGGTGCCTGAGGTTCCGACTTTGTTGAATTTCGCCCAGTGCTACATACCTAGCTAGTATGTGGTAGTTGGGGGTTATTTCGACCCTTGAGAATATAAAACTTTGAAAGAAGGTTACATGAAACATTTATAGGATAAAATTTGGCTTTATGCAAATCAGCCTATAAGATCCACTAGCCAAATATACATGTAGATAGACTCCTCACAACATCCACCAAATATGTGTCATTTGCCAGTACATCATTGTACTGACCCCTTTGGGGCTGCATATTCAACGTGCAGGTTTTGTTTCGAGTAAGGAACCAGGATTAGGATCTCGAGCTTACATTCCAACATGGCTGCCTGTGGCACGTGATGAAGATGGAGGCTCCTTGCCACCTTGTTTTTCCCGCTGTGTATCTGTAAGAATTGAATACTTGTATCTGGATCCGCGTTGTAATCTTGATACTATACAATGAATATTTCATTTTGTTCTGTGGTGCTATCATTGATCCAGGGAATAGCACTTAACACAGATGTTCCACCTTGATGCAAAGGTTGGGGCGCTACAGGCGTTTTAATGAATTTTTCAGAACTAACCTATTAACAAGATGCCATAGTCCCGGTTCCTATTTTCTACTGTTTTTGTGTTTCAGAAAAGTTACACGGGAAATATTCTCGGAATTGGACAAAAAAAGCCTGAAGTTCCTATTTTTCCCCAACACGAGACAGAGTCCAAAGCAGAGACGGAGGAGGGCCAGGAGGCAGGCACACCATAGGGTGGCGCCTCCCCCCTCTGGCCGCGCCACCAGGTGGTGTGAGCCCCTGGGCCACCTCCTGACATCGCCCTTCCACCTATATAATCCCTCCGACGGGAAAACCCTAGGAGAATCGGCATTTTTCCCAGATAAAGTGATGCAGCGCTGCCACTGTCATAGACAAAGTTTGAGGGACATAAGTCTTTATTCCGGCACCCTGCCGGGATGGGGAATTGCCCCCGGAGCCATCTCCATCGACTCCACCGCCATCTCCATCGCCATTGCTGTCTCCCATGATGAGGAGGGAGTAGTTCTCCCCTGAGGCTAAGGGCTCTACCGGTAGCTATGTGGTTCATCTCTCTCTCCTATGATGTGATCTATGTGTGATCATGAGCTTTGTATCTAGTTAAATTGGTAGATGTTGTTCTTCATCTATTATGCTACTCAAGTGGTTTTATTATTGTGATCTCCGGAGACACCTTGTACCATGATGTGAAGGTGACAGTGTGCGCATTATGTGTGTCTCTTAGGCCAAATTTTATAGTAATACTTGTCATGAGTTATGATCTGAGTTGGATGTCTCTTTGAATTGTTGGTGTTTGTTGGAACTATCTAGTGCGCTCAAGGTGATAGTGTGGGGGCAATCTAGTTTGGGGAAAGTGAACTTTAAGGAGTGCTTTGTAGCCCTACGCATGATTAGTGTTCGTTATCCAACCAGAGAGTAGTTCTGTGTAGCATAGTAAAGATAGATATTTATGTGTTCAATTATGTTATCTTTGTTGAGAGTGTCCACTAGTGAAAGTATGATCCCTAGGCCTTGTTTCTAAGCATTGAAACACCATTTACAACCAGTTCTATTACATGTTTGCTCGCAATGATTTTTATTTCAGATTGCAACTACCACTTATAATCATCCATATTACTTGTATTTCACTATCTCTTCGCCGAACTAGTGCACCTATACATCTGACAAGTGTATTGGGTGTGTTGGGGACACAAGAGACTTCTTGCATCTTAATTGCATGGTTGCTTGAGAGGGATACCTTTGACCTCTTCCTCCCTGAGTTCAATAAACCTTGGGTAATCCACTTAAGGGAAACTTGCTGATGTTCTACAAACCTCTGCACTTGGAGGCCCAACACTGTCTATAAGAATAGAAGGGTCTGTGGACATCAAGCTTTTTTCTGGCGCCATTGCCGGGGAGGTAAGGTAAAAGGTACTCACATCCTCTGGCTACTAAGCTATCTTCAGTACTGTTGCTGGTGTGTGAGTGCTCAAAGTTATTTCCTTTAGATTCTGCAATTATATCTTTTTGTTTCTTGTTTTTATTTTTCACTAGTTAGGCTTAATGGAAAACAACAACAAAATTAGAAAGCTTTATAGTATTTATCTTGAGTTAGGACATGAAGTGTTTGAAGAGAAAATTAGAAACCTAAGGAACTTTGTTTGCATGCTAATAGCAATATTATTAGTATGAATTCTATGAACACCATTATTGCTAGTGCTATGGAAAAGTCTAAGCTTGGAGAAACTAGTTTTTATGATCTTTTTTAGTTCCCTAGATTTAGAGGAGAAAATTTTCTCTGATGATACTTTATCTCCCATATGTGATAATTCTAATGATGTTTGTGTTCTGCATACTGAAAGTATCCCTTTTAAAATACCTATGAAAATTATTGATCATGTTTTGAATAACTGCTATTTTGGAGACGGAACTGTCCATCCTGGTGATCATTTACTCTTTATACATGAATTATGCGAGTTGTTCAAGTGTGCAGGTATTTTAATGGACCAAGTTAAGAGAAAGCTATTCTCTTTATCACTGAAGGGTAGAGCTGCGGAATGGTATAAGACGCTGAAGGATGTCCGATCTATTGGCTGGGAGGAAATTTTACCTCTCTTTTATTATAAATTCTATCCTCCTAGTGAGATTCATAAAGATAGGAATTATATTTATAATTTTCATCCTCATGATGGAGAAAGTATTGCCCAAGCGTGGGGGAGATTGAAGTCACTAATTCTCAAATGTCCCATTCATGAGCTCCCCAGTAATATTGTTATTAATAATTTTTATGCAAGGCTTTCAGGACATTGCAAGGATTATCTAGATGCATGTTTTGAGGGATCTTTCACGAGCAAGGAGGTTGAAGCTAAGTGAGATCTTCTTGAAGCAATTCAAAGCAATACCGAAGATTGGGATAACGACAAAGGTAAAGAATCAGGTATAAACTATGAGTATGATTGCATTAAGTCTTTCGCTAAAACTGCTGATTTTCAAGAGCTTAGTGCTAAATATGGTCTTGATCCTCAAATTATTGTTGATTGCTATAGAACCTTTGCTTCTCATGTTAATGTTCCTAAAGAAAATTTGGACATGTATCATGAACCTTTTAAAGACACTTGCATGGAAAGTGAAATTGTTGTTGATGATTGCAGTAAACATGCTCAAACTTCTGAAAGTACTATTTCTTATGAGCATGTTAATTTTTGTGGAGCACTTAGACCTTGTGAAAAGAATCAAATCAAAGAAGAGTATTGTATCCACCACAGGAATGAAAAAACTAGAATGTGGGACAGGGCTCTAAATGAGCTCGTTGAAAAGGTTTGCGCCCTCTATCCTTTTATTTGTGAACTTTGCTATAAAGTGGGTCATTTCAATTTTTTATGCTCAGGCTATAATAATAGTCTTTCTAATCCAATGAGTACTGCAAGTTTGTATTGTGATGACATGATCACTCCTAATCAGCATGATGAGCTTACTTTATTTTTGGGGTGTGAAGAGTTATATAGAAAAACTTCTTTGGTAGATATGAGTACTTTTAATATAAATAGCGTCTGATACGTCTCTAACGTATCTATAATTTTTGATGCTCCATGCTTGTTTTTACACCATTTGCTTAGTGTTTCGTTACACTTCGTGGCGTTTTTATGCATTTTCCGGAATTAACCTATTAACGAGATGCCACAGTGCCAGTTCCCAGTTTTCTGCTGTTTTTGTGTTTCAGAAAAGTTACACAGGAAATATTCTCAGAATTGTATGAAACAAAAGCCAAACATCCAGAAATTCACCAAAGCTTCTAGAGAACTGAAGAGGAGACGGAGTGGGGCCACGAGGGGCCCACACAACAGGGCGGCGCGACCCAGGGCTAGGCTGCGCCTCCTATGTGTGTGGCCGCCTCGGTCCACTTCAAACGATGCCCCTTCGCCTATAAAGACCCCCCGGCGAGAAAAACCTAAATACCCGATCACTTTTCCAGAATACA
This sequence comes from Dactylis glomerata, assembly GCA_007115705.1. Lineage (NCBI taxonomy): Eukaryota > Viridiplantae > Streptophyta > Magnoliopsida > Poales > Poaceae > Dactylis > Dactylis glomerata. The sequence goes on along the minus strand of QXEO01000545.1, from coordinate 5,936,249 downwards.
TCGCGATCCGCCGCCGCCGTCGACCCGAGATCGGGAGGGTCTAGAAGCTCTTCCCGGTACCCTGCCGGAGAGGGGAATCGCCACCGGAGGTCTTCTTCATCGCCATGCTTGCCTCCGGCGCGATGAGTGAGTAGTCTACCTTGGACTATGGGTCCATAGCAGTAGCTAGTTCATTGTCTTCTCCACCATGTGCTTCATGTTTAGATCTCATGAGCTGTCTTACATGATCGAGATCACCGTTATATAATTCTACATGTTGTGTTTGTTGGGATCTGACGAATATTGGTGTTATGATTGAGTTGATGTGCTGAATATTATCTTATGTTATCTCTATGTTGTTTATGATCTTGCATGCTCTCCGTTGTTAGTAGCTATCTTGGCCGAGTAGATACTAGTGACTCCAAGAGGGGGTATTTATGCTCGATAGTTGGGTTCATGCCTCTATTTAATCTGGGGGAGTGACAGAAACCTCTGTCGGGGGGATGACCCCCCGGTAGGGTCAAGAGACTAGAAAGATACACAGAATAAGGTTGACTTTTATGTCGGTTGACCTAGATGGGGTCTGGCCGGGATATAGGAGCGTCGGCCAGACCGGCATATAAGTGTATCCCGGCCTTAGTTTAGATAAGCCGGAATAACCGGGATACTTATGGAAGAGTGCCGTCATAGGCACAGATATGCCGGCCTAACTTATTTGATATGTTGTGCAGGAGCAGGGAGCCGGATTACCCGACCTTTATAGGTCATTGGTCCGGCATATTGGTCCAGGATATGGCCAACGGTCATATCCGGGATACATAAGTCAACCAAGGTGTCACGTCCCTACAATCAAGGAGAGGTTCTGCCCAGTATGGAGGGAGATCATGTTGACAGGGTGCACAGTGGAGGTTTACCTACCCTCACTGTGCACAAGTACAGCCCTTACCTCACAGTGGTAAGGTCACAGTCGAAGAAGTACAAGGTACAACGACGGTGAGTCCCATCGAGAGTAATCAAGGAGAAAGTCAAGGGTCTCTGCCTTCGTCAGCCTGCCCTATTTGGAGTGTAGTTGGTGTCTCCTGGTCTCGGGTGACTGTTGTAACCCTGGCCACCACTATATAAGGTGGCACAGGGAGCCCTAGAAGGGGTAGGTCCGAGAGTGTTCCTACACTTAGCAGTTCATCTTCCTCCTCTAGCTGAAAGCTTGGAAGCGCCATTGTTGAGTACTCCATCGATCCAAATATATAACCAGTATAGCAGGAGTAGGGGTGTTATCTCCTTACGAGAGCCCCGAACCTGGGTAGATCTGTGTTCCTTTCTGTCATGCTTTTCAGCTCGTTCCCCTATCCCGAATCCTCCAGCATCTAGTTCGGCCCCCATTTAAGCCATCCCATGGCATATGTTGTTTCACCACGACGACATTTGGCGCCCACCGTGGGGACTATCGATATGCTGGGCGGAGTGTTTATTCGGACGGGGTCCGTGATAGCAGCTTCAGGAGTGCGCGTGGTCTCTGGCCTTGTCCAGAGGCTAGGCTCGCTCAGCTTCATCAGTGACAACGCCGGATGTCTCGGTGGCCGGCCGTTTCCCAGGGATGGCCGGATCATGTCTTTCGGTTCCCACGAGGTGTACGTGGGGACTGAGAGTATTTGCAGGAAGAAGGTGCTGGTGGCGGCGGATCCTCCGTCGCATCGGCTGGCACACGCTGGGCGTAGCGCTCGCTCAGTAGAGTCGGTCGAGGTGATGATGGCTGGCACATCCGTGCCGCCGGCAGATGGTGCCGGCAAGGTAGCAGCAGCAGTGAATACTCCCCCGGAGCCGCCGAAGGTCAAGAGGTCGACACGTCCTCCGTTGGAGCGTGTTGAGAACCTGGCCGGCACTTCCGGCGTGCCGGCTACGGGGCAGGTGCTTCTTCCCATCATTGATCGGCTTCTTGAGCCGGTGCGATCCGGCGATGATCCGGAACAGACAAGGGAGGTCCTGGAGGGATCTCGCCAGGCCCTCGTCGATGAGGCCCTGGCCATGCATCAAGAGTGCGGACAGTTTAACCGGCAACTCTGTGAGTATGAGGCAGCCCATGGTTTTACACCTGTGGTAACCCGGCCTAGCCGGATAGATGAGGTTAGAACTAGAGGTAGAGATCTTAACACTGAGCTAGAAAAAGGTGCTAGTGATAAGGGTCATACTGCAACTAGTACTGTACCTAAGGTAATTTATAACTCTCCAGTAAAAAACCTTAGAGCAGCAGCGGAGGTAGCTAAGGACCTATCTAATTTATCCGGCGAAGCACTGCATGAGCAGCAAGCCCGGCTTAACCATCTTTTGTCTGAAGCTACCAAGCAGCAGGAGGCCTTCAAGAAGGCGAACCCAGGTGCCGGGGCATCCCAGTACGTTGTGTCGGCAGGAGGTGCCGGTGCGAGGTCGAAGGGCCAAGCTTCGTCCCCGCATCTGAGCGTCCGGCGTGCCGGAAGTGTAACCTCTGGCCACCGGGACAAGCAGATCCAGGTGTATGATCCGGCAATCGCCGGAAAGCAGGCGGTGGTGCAGAAGAGTGCCGGCCATGCTGACAAGAATGTCGGCAGCAAGAAAACTGGCCAGAATGTGCCGGCCGGGCAAGGAGCAGCTTCGGCCGGTGGGGCCGGAGTAATAGTGCGGCCCGGCGTCAGCAGCAGGGCGCCGGACATGCGGTGCAGCAGCAAGGTACGGGTCAGCCGAGACACCGTGAAGATGATGGAAATTCCGCCCTGGCAAGGACGGGATATCAGCAATAGTACCATCAAGGCCAGCAGTATCAGCAAGGCCAGCAGAATGAGCAGTGTCAGCCGGAACAGCAACAACAAAAGATGATCACGGGCCCAATTGCGTCCTGGCTCGGACCTCGGTCCTTGGCGGCAAATGATGCGCGCTTCAAGTTGGACCGGATTCACCAGTCGGAGTTGGTGGAGAGGTGTCGTCGTGGTGAAACAACATATGCCATAGGATGGCTTAAATGGGGGCCGACTAGATGCTGGAGGATTCGGGAGAGGGGAACGAGCTAAAGAGCACGACAGAAAGGAACACAGATCTACCCAGGTTCGGGGCTCTCGTAAGGAGATAACACCCCTACTCCTGCTCTACTGGTTATATATTTGGATCGATGGAGTATACAACAATGGCGCTTCCAAGCTCTCTGCTAGAGGAGGAAGATGAACTGCTAAGTCTCAGAACACCGAGTGCCCAACCCTTTGCTAGGGCTCCCTATGCCACCTTATATAGTGGTGGCCAGGGTTACAACGGTCATTAGAGACCAGAAGACACGGGCTACACTCCAAATAGGACTTGCTGACGAAGGCAACGACCCTTGACTTCCTCCCTGATTGCTCTCGATGGGACTTCATATCCCTGTACCTTGTACCTCTTGAACTGTGACCTTACCTTTGTGAGGTAAGCTCTGTACTTGTGCACAGTGAGGGTAGGTAGACCACCACTATGTACCCTGCCACCACACTCTGCTACCATGCTTGGATATTTTCTTCCTTGATTGTAGGGACACGACATCTTAGCTGACTTCTGTATCCCGGATACGACCGTTGGCCATACCCTGGACACATATGCCGGACCAACGACCCATGAAGGTCGGGTAATCCGGCCTCCCTGTTCCTGCACAACACATCAAAATAGATAGGCCGGCATATCTGAGTATATGCCGGCACTCCTCAGTCAGCATTCCGGTTAATCCGGCATATCCAAGTATCAGCCGGGATACGCATATACCCCGGCCCAGCCTATGCCCTTATATCCCGGCCAGACCCTTTCTTGGTCAACCGGCATAAAGCCAATCATAGTCCTTGTATCTTTCTAGCCTCTTGACCCTACCGGGGGTCACCCCCCCGACACTAGTCCCCGAAGCTGCCGAGGTTCCCCAGTCATAACTGTGGAGCCTTGACAGGTTCAACATATCCTCTTTTCATTATACTCCGGTTCTCCGGTATATCCCAACGATCGGATTATATGCCGGGACATCTGCACATATCCCGGCCACTTTTCCTTCTCCAAATGTTATTCCGGCCAGTCCTGAGGGTATTCCGGACGGAACATATACATCGGGCAGTTATTCCGACATATAGACGAGTCTTCCTCGAGAAGCCACGCCTGACTGTTTGCATCGAAACTTGCAACTGCCCTGCCACCTCGAACGGTCACACGATGTGATGGTTCACAGCGCAGTTACTCCTTGCCATCATTGCGTCATGGCACGGTTACAATAGCTGCCGCCCCACTCCGTGCCGCCACGTGGCGCCTCACCGCAGAAACGGTCGGGGGAGTGGAGCACTACCACCCCCACGACCCTTACCTGGCAGGCATATAAATAGGGCGGCGGGGGTAAACTTCTCTTTTTACCCCACACCATCGTCTTCCTCCGCTGCTCCTCTGCCTCCTGTGCTTCACCGCCGGACCGAAGAACAGAGGAACAGCATTGCCGCCGTCGTCGACCTGCTCCCCGCCGATACCGACGCTCGGCGACGCCCGACACCTCCGTCGACGACGCCGCCGCCGCCGCATCTTTCCTCCGCGACATTGCTGGGAGATTGGAACTTCTCCTGCACGCTCGCCGTCGCTCTATTGCCGCCGGCCAAGCTCCGGTGAGGTCTCCCTCGGTTCTTCCTCTTTCATGCTTTTCTATAACTTCGCATCGGTAGCCACACTTGCATAGATCTGCTGCAGTTTCAGTGCTTGTTTTCCCCTTTGATTCGACTAGCATTGCTAGCAACGCTCGCAGGTGTTCTTCCTTAGAAGTTTTACCCTTGTTTGTTTCTTGTTTTAACTGCCTCGATAGATCTTCTATTTCTGCTAACATTGGTGAGAGCGGTATGCCGGAGAGACTAACCTCCCTCTTTTCTCCGGCCTTGATAGGAATAACATCACGGGGCTCCGGCTATCACGCCTTGTACCGGCCATCCCGATGGCTTCATCGAGCATGACAGGTACCTCGGCCTCGGAGGAAGATACCTCGGCCCGGGTCCAAGGACGCTCCGGCTGGGAGGGGTCGGAGGTTACCCCGGCCGACATATCCTGGGTCACCTCAACCAGGAGAGTGCCGGAGGGCGTAGCATGCCGGCTACCGGCGGGAGAGACTGCGCCGGCACTCGAACCCGGTGAACGCGTTGTCTTCATCGCCCACTTCGAGCGGGGCTTCGGGCTGCCGGCATCGGACTTCTTCCGGGACTTCCTCAACACCTATGATCTATAACCTCATCACATCCCGGCCAATGCTGTGATGATCCTCTCCGCCTTTGCTGCCTTTTGCGAAGGCTATGCCGGCATAGAGCCCCTTACCCAAGGCTGGGCGAAATACTTTCAGCTCCGGAAACAAGTCGTCCAGGCGCCGCCCCGGAGCAAGGAAGACCCGCCGGAGACGGCCCAGGAAAAGAAGGACCGCCCCATGACCCTCTGTGGCGCGGCCACCATCATGTCCCGGAAGGGCTCGGACTTCCCCAAGGTGGAACTCCTGGAATCTTGCAAGAAGTGGCAGAAAAGCTTCTTCTACGTCAAGAACACCACCGACACGGATCTGCTCAACCTGCCGCCATTCGTGGACGAGCCACCCTTGGCCATGAAGAATTGGACCTATAACCCAAAGAATTCGGTGCTGCCGGTGAACGCGCTCCACCGGGTTAAGGGCGAGCTCCGGGATGCCGGCCTTACTCCTAACGATCTCGTGGCATGCTTCATCAGCCGGCGCGTCTCCCCTCTGCAGCGCCGGTCGCACAAGATCTGCCAGATGAGCGGGCCCATGGACCCCACCCGGCATTCCACACATGAGCTGACTCCGGCCGACATTCTGCGGCGGATCAAGGACGTCTGCAAGTCCTCTCAGGCCACTTTTGCCTGGGGGCTAGAACCATACAGCCGGGATAGGCCCGCCCCAACGGTAAACCCTCTTGTCCGATATATAAACCCTATGTCCGGCACATAGATACTTAAGCCGACACATGTCTATTTACCGACACATATCCTGTTTGGCCCGAGATATTGCTACTTGCCGCCATATTCCCTTGTTTGATCATTTGACTTTGCTTTTATACAGAAATTCAGCTTCCAAGCCATGGAGAACTCCCGGATCAAGATCGCGGCGGACCGCACTGTTGCGGATGTTGAAGATCCGGATCACTGGGACAAGTTACCCCGGAACACCCGTGCTGCAGCTACCGCGGGTAAGGCCTCTTCATCCCGGCATTATACTCAAGACCGGAGTGAGATTGATTCTGACGAGGAGATCCTGATGTACTATGACCCGATGCCACTTGCATATGCCTTTCCAGAACCATCTATTGCTTACGCCTTTCCAATGTCGTCCTCAGCTATCCCGGACGACATGGTTGTCGATGCCGCTCCTCTGAACCAGGGACCTCCTTCCACCGGCGGTCGTTCCGGCCGGAAGCGAGGTGTGAAGCCCCAGCCCGACACTCCTCAGCAACAGAAGAGGCAGAAGGTTGGCGTGCCCATACCGAAGAAACAGAGACCTGTCGCCGCGGGGTAAGTTCCTTCTCCTTGTTTCATTTCCGACATATCTCTTGCCCTGATTACTAACTTGGCGTTTTCTCTCTTTCAGGGCTCCTCTTGCGCCGGAACAACCTTCTGGCTCGAGTGGCGGCCCCAAGATCACTAAGCCGGCAGAAACTGCCACCTCCGACATACCCTCGGCAAGTCACACGACCTCCCCGGCGCCGGCATCTTTGCCTGCGCCTGAGAAGACCACCTCCCCGGCGAAGGACGTTCCTCCGCCGGAACAAGATATCTCTGCCCCCGACGTCCACATGGAGTCGGGGGCTCAACAGGAACCCTCGGCTCCTGATGTCCACATGGACACAGGAGCCCACCAAGAAGCACCAGACTCCGGCGCGCCCACCAGTGACGCCGGCACAACTGAAGATGCCGGCGCAAGCAACAAGAGTGCCGGCACAGACATCAAGGGCAAAGGCCCTTTAGTGCCGGAAGTCCGGACTATTCCGGATCCTGCTCCTGCTGGCCAAGATGCACCGGCCTCGCCGGAACAGCCCGCGCCCAAGACTCCTTCTGTTGAAAAGACTCCTGCACCGGCCAAGACCACGGCGCCGGCCAAGACCTCTGCCCCGGCCAAGCCCGGCACACTGAAGATTCAGCCGACCAAGTCCGGCACTCCATCCGCCGCCACTGCTCCTTCTAAGGCAGCGCCCCGGACCAGCTCTGCTCTGGCCCTGCATCTTGGCAGGGCAGCAACCCGGCCTGGCTACCGGCGCAACTTCTTCGACACGCCGGAACTTGAGGGCCGCGTCCCCCTGGAGACGAAGAGTGACCAAAGCCTCGGGTCTCTCAAGGAGCACTGTGTCAGGTGGAACGACGCTGGTGACATGGACACAGCGGATTCCAGGAGCAAGAAGATGGCCGAAGCTGCGGCTACTGGCAATCCAGCAGATATTCTGGCCGCGAAACCCCTACCGATCGCCTGCGAGCTGCTCAGCCTCCAGCAGAGACTTCACCGATTGGCCGATGCCACCAACGTAAGTCCTTTCTTCCTATACACATATCCTCAGTCCCCGAAAATGTCGGTTGTCCGGGATACGGACATCCGGGATTTTCTCATAGTCTTTTAGTTAGCTTCTTTTGAATTATCTGCCGACACATGAGCTCAATCCGAGCTTCAAATCCTAGTCACCGAGAGCCGGGATAGGTGAGCACTCACCTGTGCCGGGTCTCTAACAATTTCACATCTCAATTATTTTTCAAATCCTCTTGACCGAGATATAAGCTCGATTCGAGCTTCAAATTCTAGTCACCGAGAGCCGGGATAGGTGCGCAGCACCTGTGCCGGGTCTTCAAAAGAATGATCACTTGATAGAGTCTTCATCTTAATTAACATGCCAAATTTCTCTGCTGACATTTTAAATCCCGGCACTTTTGCAGCGCATGAACAACACCCGGGCCGACATGTTTCATGACTTGGTATGCGAGCATCGGAAGTTATCCGACGGGCATAGCAAGCTTCAGCTGGAGCTGTCCAAGAAAGGTAATCCTTGCCGATATACCGCTATATGCCGGACACCCTTCCTCCTCTTTGCCGGCACACCTTAATATGCCGACACATAACCTTTTTCCGTCATTCCGCAGCTGGTGCCGAAGCCCAAGTCACCGAGCTTGTCAAGAGAGTGAAGGAGCTGACAGGTATGCCGGATCCTCTTAATCTTCAACTAATCCTTCTGTACTTCAAATCCTTTAATCTTTTCACTGTTTTCTTTCTTCAAATCCTTGTTTTGACTTCAAATCTTTTCAGACGAGAAAGCTGCACTGGAGGCACGCCACCAGGACTGTGTGTCCTCAGTGGATGTGGCGAAGCAACTGGACGACCGGGATGCCGGTCACAAGGCCGAGGTTGAGCAGCTGAAGGGCCGGATTGCCGAGCTTCTGGAGGAGAAGGAGCAGAGGGAGGGCCAACTGAAGAAAACCCAGGACTTGCTCGTTGCCTCCGAGACTGATGCCTCCACTGCCCATGCTGAACTGTCCAGCCTGAAGGAGCAGGCGACCAAATGGGAGGTTACAGTCGCCCAGCTTAATGCCGACCTTGCCAGTAAGCTTCAAATCCTTTTTCCTTATCCTGCCCTACACATCATGCTCTCTTCCGACATACTCTTATGCCGGCATATTCTCCTTTTGCTAATCCTTATTTCTATTTCCCAGACATGTTCCCCGCTTCCGTCGAAGACGTTGAGAGGGCTCTGCAGTTGGATTGAGAGAACCGGGGTGTTCCGGTTGACTCGGCCAACTGGGACATGTCGGAGCAGCTGCTGGCTCTGCAATCCCGGAAGAACGCCATGACCCTCTATACTGAAGAACTCTTTTATGGCGCCCAGGAGGCATTCTCTGCCCTCTGGCTGGGACAAAGGACGCCCACTGATCCTGTTGATCTCGGCAATGATCTGCAGCTTGCCAAGGTTCGCCTCCGGGAGTGGCAGGATTCCGGCGCGAAGGTAGGAGCTGATGAAGCTCTCAGCTACTTCCTCTCCTGGTATGAGAAAGCAGACCTGGAGACTTTGCGCACTGTGCGCGAAGGGTCTATCTGGACCACGGATCCGGAACACATCCGTCGTCGGCGGGAATTGGCCCACAGCTATGTGGACTATGCCGACACCGATGTCTTTGTCCGGGACATCCGTGAGCCGGAGAAGACAGCGGAAGACGCCGCCAAGGAAGCTGCTGATGCTGAGGGCTCGGACTCCAGCCAAGATGAAGGGGAAACCGAAGAGGCCGACACCGACGCCCCGGAACATGCGTCTGTCCCGGGCGGAGGTGATGGCTCCATTCCATCCGCTGGATCCGGCACTCCTGAGGCCGACATTTCCACCGCTACAGCTCCTCCAGCCGGCGGCTCTGCTTCTGCCGCTGCTCCTTGACTTTGCAGCACAAAAACTTTTAAGTTTTATCAGATCCCCGGTATGCCGGGTGCATGATACGTCCAAAACGTATCTACTTTCCCGAACACTTTTGCTATTGTTTCTCCTCTAATTTGTGCGTTTTGAATACAACTAACACAAACTGACGCTGTTTTCAGCAGAATTGCTCTGGTGTCTCGTTTTTGTGCAGAAATTCAACTTCCAGTAAAAATTCGGGAAAAATCACCAAAAATCATATTTCACCAGAAGACCCACGGAGCCAGAAGACCGGAGGGAGAAGTGGCTCGAGGAGCCGTCACAAGGTGGTGGCGCGGCCCAGCCCTGGCCGCGCCACCCCTGTGTGAGGTGGCCCCAGGCCTCCTCTCGACCTCCCCTCTCGCGTACATATAGCCCCTGACGAGTTATTATCGAGAGGACGACGTTTTTTCCCAGATAGACTTCCGCTGCGCCGCCGCCATCAGAAACCGTGATTTGGAACCAGAAACTCCGTTCTGGCACCCTGCCGGGACGGGGATTCGGAGGAGATCTTCATCACCATCACCACCTACGCTCCTCCATCGACCATCCATGATTCCCTCATCCATGTGTGAGTAATTCCCCCGCTGTAGGTGAGGGGATGGTAGGGATTGGATGAGATTGTTCATGTAATTTGATATGAGATTGATAGGGCATAGTGCCTAGTATCTTTATTTAGTGCCTATGACATTGTTGCAACTTGTTGTGCTTAATGCTTGTCACTTTGGGCCCGAGTGCCATGATTTCAGATCTGAACATGTTATTATTTCTATGATGATACTTGTTGTTTATGGTCTTACCTACAAGTTGTATACACATATTGTTGTCCGGAACCCGAGGCCCCAAAGTGACAGAAATTGGGATAACCGGAGGGGATGGCTATGATGTGAGGATCACATGTGTTCACCGAGTGCTAATGCTTTGCTCCGGTACTTTATTAAAAGGAGTACCTTAATTACCAGTAGTTTCCCTTGAGGCCCTGCTGCAACAGGCTGGTAGGACAAAAGATGTCGTGCAAGTTTCTCCTTGTGAGCACGTACGACTATATACGGAACACATGCCTATGATTGTTTGTACTAGGATGCTTTATCATTATTTATCTGCAATGCCCGTATCTCATTGATTTCATGAACTATCTTATCCATGCAACGCCCGTTATCCATCCCTATGCCTACAGTATTTGTTCCTACTGTTTACAACCGTTACTTCTACTGCTGCTATTTTACTACTGCTGTTACTGTTTTCCTACTGTCACTGCTATAAAACTGTTGCTACTGATAAACCGCTGCGAGTGAGACTGTTTCCAGGTGCAGGTGAATTGACAACTCATCTGTTAAGGCTTACATATATTCTTTGGCTCCCCTTGTGTCGAATCAATAAATTTGGGTAATACTTCCCTCGAAGACTGTTGCGATCCCCTATACTTGTGGGTCATCAAGACTATTTTCTGGCGCCGTTGCCGGGGAGCATAGCTTTATCTGTAAGTTCACTTGGTATTCATATTGTTCGCTGCAATCCTTTCATCATGGGTAAACCTCGTGATGGAAAAGTTCCTATATTGCCATCCACTACAAGAAGAGGTACGACTCTCAACACCTCTGTTGCTCTTGATTCGCCATCTGTTATGAGTAAGTTGCTTACACCACCACACCCACATGCTACTACTTCTGCTGAGATTGAAAGTGCCACTGATAATTTAGATGATGCTTCTACTGTGCTTGATGAGAGAGGTTCACTAGGTTCCTTTTTAGAAGCTACTATTGCTAGAGCTAAGTTGGGAAACACCACTGTTACACCTGTTAGTTCACCTGAGTCTAGGGAATGTGCTAGTGATGATTATGATGATGATGCTTATATTGAGCTTAATGATGATTTTATTGCAGAAGCACGTGCTGCTCGTGATGCAGGTAATATTAAAGATCTTCTTGCTAAACGTTCTGTTAGATATAATTTGTCTCCTGATCCTAAGTTTGTTGCTTCTCCTATCAATATTAAAGACAAAGATTATGATTTCTCTTTAGATTTATCTTACATATCTATTGTTGAGAAAACTCCCTTTTGTGGTACTAAAGATGAGAGTGCTATGGAGCATATGAATGAGCTTTCTACTTTGAGTAATTTGTTTTCTGATGATATTAAGCTCCACACTTATTTTGTTGCTAAGATTTTTCCTTTCTCATTGAAAGATGCTGCTAAAATTTGGTTTAATAGCTTGTCTCCTGGATCTCTTACTAGTCCTATTGCTTTGGTTAATGCTTTCTTTCAGAAATATTTCCCCGCTAGTGCTCAACATGCTGCTGTGCAGAAAATCTTTGATTTTGAACAGGGAAAAGGAGAGAAATTGCCTGAATCTTGGACAAGGTTTTGTTCTTTAATTAGAGCTTTGCCTAAGGAACCATTGCCTAAAAATGAACTCCTTGATATATTTTATAATGGACTAACGGATGAATCTAAGTCATATTTGGATAGTTGTGCTGGTTGTGTTTTCAGGGAAAGAACTCCGGCTGAAGCAGAGGAGTTAATGGCTAAAATAAGCCGAAATCATGATGATTGGGCTTTAGTTGAGCCAACACCAGCACCAACACCTGCGCCATCTACAGAGCCTACGCCGAAGAAGAGAGGGATGATTGAATTAAATGATGAAATTATGAAGGAGGCTAAGAAATCTCTTAAGGAGAAAGGTATTAAGGCCGAAGATGTGAAGAATTTACCTCCTATTGAAGAATTATGTAAGCCAATCCCTCGCTCATCTACTATCGAGGTACACTCTCTCCAACGCTTTGATGAAAGAGATATTCCTTATACTAAACCTCCTGAACAATGCTTAGATGAGTTTGATAATTTTATTGTTAAGCAAGAAAATTTTAATAGAATGGTGCATAATCATCTGTTGGAGAATTCTAGAGTTATTAACAAGATGCAGGATATTGTGGAAAGAACCGCCAATGATGTGAAGATACTTGCTAAACATTTTCAAATGATTCAAACACAAATTGATCAGCTTACCAAGGTGCAGCAAGACCTTCTAGCTAATGCTGCAAGAGAGAAGCAAGCATGTGAAATACGCACAAGAAGTGGCGCTGCTACTCAAGACCCATTATATCCAGAAGGACATCCTAAGAGGGTTGAGCAAGACTCTCAACGCACTTCAAGTGATGATATTCCTCCCAAGAAGAAGAAGAAGCATAAAATAACTGCAGAATCCTCTGATGCAGGTAAAGATCCTAACAGTGTTTCTATTTCTGATGCTGAAACTGAACCAGGAGATGATAAAGAAGAAGCTGAAGAAGAACCGGAAAAGAGTGATAAAAATGTAAAGTACACCAAAGAAGACTTCATTGCCAACAAGCATGGTAAGGAGAGGGAACCTTGGGTACAGAAGTCAATGCCTTTTCCTAGTAAGAAACACAAGTCCAAGGAAGAAGAACACTACAACAGGTTTTGTGAATGGATGAGACCTTTATTTTTGCAAATTCCTTTGACTGATGCTATTAGAATGCCTCCTTATGCAAAATACATGAAAGATATTGTTACTAACAAAAGGAAAATTCCTAGTGAGGAAATTTCCACTTTACTTGCTAATTATTCTTTTGATGGTAAAGTTCCAGAGAAGCTTGGAGATCCAGGTATACCAACTATTCCGTGCTCCATTAAAAATAACTATGTTAGAACTGCTTTATGTGATTTGGGAGCTGGAGTTAGTGTCATGCCTTTTTCTCTTTATAAGAGACTTGATTTAGAAAAATTGGTTTCAACTGATATATCTTTGCAGATGGCTGATAAGTCTACTACTATTCCTATTGGTATATGTGAGAATGTTCCTGTTCAAGTTGCTAACAGCTGTTTAATATTAACTGATTTTGTTGTGTTAGAAATGCCTGAGGATGACAATATGTCTATTATTCTTGGGAGACCTTTTCTAAACACTGCAGGTGCTGTTATTAATTGCAATCAAGGAAAAGTCACTTTTAATGTTAATGACAAAGAATACACTGTTTATTTTCCCAAGAAGATTGATAGGAGGAATGCTCTAAATTCAATCAAGCATGTTGAGACCATCAAAGTTGGTCAAATTATTTGTTCAGAGCGAAAGCCGAAGGAAGAATGTCAAATTGTTATGGTTGGGACTATACCTATCAAAGTTGAGGTAACATAAGCATTAAGTGATATGCAAAGTTTTGCCTCATATAAAGTTAGTTTGGTAACAAGACTTGATCAACCTTGTTAGCAAAGTGAATTTATATGAACGAAACTTTGTTTTCACCGCATCCACTCCACCTCACTTGTATTTACCTTCATCAAATTTTATTCTTTCAGTTCAGTTGCATGATTAAGAGTATCTCAGAGCTGCTGCATGTTTAGTTTTGATTTGCTTGAAATCTTTTCATCCTCGTTTTTCTGGAGTTTTATCGATACGCCAATTTCTGAAAAATCCTCGAAGATAAAGTTTCTCGAAAAATTCCAGAAAATTCTTTATAAATTTTTATGTCAAAAATGGGGCAGAGAGACACCTGGGGGGCACCTGGTGGGGCAGCCACGCCACGTCACACGCAGGTGGCGCGGCCCAGCCCTGGCCGCGCCACCCATGTGTGAGGGGGCCCCACCAGGCTACTCACTCATCTCTTCTTCCCCTGCTCTTTCTCTCTCCCGAAAAACACCGCCCCATTTGCTCAAGCTCGAGTTCTTGCTGTGCTTCGCCCAGATTTTCGATCTCCTTGTTCAGCCCAACATTTTTGCTGAAACTTGGATTATTTGCTCTCCGGTATGTGACTCCTCCACTTGTCCAAGTAGATTTTCTGTTGGTAAAGTATTTCTTGAGTATTTTAGCATTGTAGGTGACAGTATAAATGAGTATGCATGCTTGTTCTATCGTTTAGAAGGATTATTTTGATGCATGATAGCTCTCTAGTGACTCTCTATAGTAGTTTCCTACATTTGCTTATCTTTAAATCACTTTTTATGAGCTTGTTGAAAAATTTCAGAAATGGAGGAGAATGTGTATCAACTCTCTCAGCATGATCTAGAAGTGCATGATGTTATGAAAGTTCACCGTGAAGAGAAGGTTTTTCCTTCACTTTATCCATGCTCGGCATTTTTGAGTGCTGCTGGAATTCTTCATGATTTTCAAACCTTGCTTTCCAATGCGGGATTAGAATATTTTGTTGAGGGTGAATCTCCCCAATATGTTAAACTAACAATGTCTGTGGTGCAGGATTTCAGATTTAGTTGGTCTACTTCTAACCCCATGGTTCATTATAAAATTTATAACAAATCTGTGAACTTGCCCCTCAATGTTTTCTGCACAGTTATCAGAGTACCACAGTGGGGATCGCTTGAGAAGATAAAGGGACAACCAAGGCAATTGTTAGAATTATACGAGGAGATTTGTCAAGGAAGAAGCTTCACTGGAGATGGTGGTAAAATTCGAAACATTCATTTTCCATCCATCCGATATTTTGCCTTCTTCATTACCAAATGTGTTCTTGCTAGGAAGTCTGCAAGTAAGTTGTCTCTTCATGATTTAGCTTTTGTTGCTGCTGCTTTGAGGCGCGATAGAACTTACAATTTGGGTGCCTTAATAGCTTTCCGTCTTGATATTAACCGTGAGAAAGGGGGAATTTGTGGGGGGCTTATAGCTTCTCGCCTGCTAGCTTTTCATGGCGTTTTGCCCCATTTTCGAGATATACAGTTCCCCGTTGAGAAGCTTGGTCTTGATGCTATGGTTCAACATAAGTTTATTTCTCCTCCTACTAGTTTGATTAATTTAACTTTTGAGCTAACCTTTTTCAAGAAGACTACCTGGAGGGTAGTAAAGACTGAACGATCAATCCGTTTGCCTGCACCTCTTTTGTTTAACCTTGATCGCAGGAATGGATGGCCACTCACTGAAGATGAGCTCGATGCATACGTAGAGGAGCACCCGCCGCCTGTGCACGATGAGGAGGGCGCCGAAGAGTCGGGGCAGCCCTCCAACACTACGAATTTTCCATATGCACAGCCTTATTATGATTATGCGCCATCAGCTTCATCTTCGCGAGAACCGGAGTATGATTACTCCTATAATGACCCACCGGCTTGGAGCAGCTACCAAAGCCGGCATTGATCTCCACTTAGGCCAAAAGCCTAAGCTTGGGGGGAGGTACGCCGATGATTCACTCATCTACATATCATATTCTGTTGGATCCTTGTATATTCATGTTTCGCTTTCTTTACTATTCTCGTTCTTGTTTTCATTGCTTCCAAAACACAAAAAGACCAAAAATATTTCTGTTATTTCTCTCTATTTGGTTCTTTAGTTTTCCACCTTTGGTTTGCTTTACTTGCTATTTTCAGTGTGCTACTTGAAAAACCCAAAAATATTTTGCTTTGTTTGCTACTTTCTTCCGCTTTCGCCTTCAAAAATCGAAAACTCCAAAAATATTTGTTGTTCTTCCTTGGTTTTGTAAAGTTTGTTGCAGAGTTCAGTCTCCCGTTGCTCCATTGGAGCTTGGTATTCACTTTATATTATTCAAGCCACACAAGTGAAGAGCAATAATGATGACATATGACAATCCGAGATGTGGTAAGAGGCTGGTATGAACTCTATTTGTTTTCATTTTTGTACATATACTCATCTATGTGGACATGCTTAGTCAGTTCATGTAAGGTATATGTCATCTAATGGATGCTTTGTAGTTCTTGCTTTCATATGATTAGTTTCAATCTACTACTAGCCTGTAGCATGTCATGCAGACGCTTGCATGCATTGTTTTATTCATAGTATGGTATGATATTGTGGTATCCACCTCTGAAAGCTTCATTTGAATCGACTTGGCACATGCTCATGCATGCATATGACTGAACAAAAAGTCAATTAAGCCTCGATGATCTAATTTGCCTCAGAGTTCTTGTATCATTTTTATGCCTATATTAATTTTGTTTTGTCGCAAGCATGATTATGATAGTTATTGCTCTCTCGATTGTCGCTTCCCAGTCTTTTGCTAGCCTTCACTTGTACTGAGTATGAGCTCTACTCGTGCATCCAATTACCAAAACCAAGTCCTCCAAAGAGTCCACTATAAATTCCTATGCATGGTATTTGTAAGCCATTCCAAGTAAATTTTCATGTGCTACCTTTCAAAACTTTCAACTACTTCTTATTTTGTGCCACTGTTTTTAGCTCATGGGGACGTAGTGGTCGGAATTGCTATCTTCCATATTAAATTGAGTACCCCTCGACTAGGCAGCTTCATCTGCTCGTCATTAATTTTGCAAGGGAGCTGGTCAGACCATTATAATCTTAATTCTAAAAGAAAGAAAAAAGGCACTCCTCCAATGGATTGTGAAAGTTGGTAGGCACCCGATGGAATCGGTTAGCCATGGTTTGAGAAAGGAAAAAGGTGGGGAGGAGTGCCAAAGCTTTATAAAAGAGCACCAATGTGCCAATTTTCAAAGAACTCGGAACCGCTCTCACTTGTTTATTATGGAAGATAGTAAGTCCCCATTGCTAGTCGTTGACATAGAACAACCACCTCTCAAAATAAATTTTTATCTCTGTTTTACAAATGAAAAGCTCTAGCACATGTTAAATCCCTGCTTCCCTCTGCGAAGGGCCATCCGTTTACTTTTATGTTGTGTCACCATCTTCTAACTTTTAAGCACTTCTTGAGAGCATAGCTGTTATTCTTAGTGTAATGTGCTTGTCCCAGAACACGGTTAATTGTGGTATAGCTATGATGCTTGTATCTTTGATATTTCTACTTCTAGTCTTCCCTTGGACTTCAGAGGTGCCTCAACATTTATGTTTTGCTCTACAAATAAAGGCAAGTGGGATACCATTCTTTCATATCATCTATGCATATTACTATCTTGTAGCTTCTCATGCACATGTTACTTGTTATTAGTGCATTGGCACTCTTTCATAGCTTGCTTGACTATGAGGTTTCATTAGTTGCATATTTCTTATTATGAATTGCCTGAGTACTTGATCACATAGTTAGTATATATACATCATATGAGCAAGTGTGTTCGTGAAAGTTTCTTTTATCGCTCTCAGTTGTTAACTGAATTGCTTGAGTACAAGCAAATAGCTAAGCTTGGGGGGAGTTGATACGTCCAAAACGTATCTACTTTCCCGAACACTTTTGCTATTGTTTCTCCTCTAATTTGTGCGTTTTGAATACAACTAACACAGACTGACGCTGTTTTCAGCAGAATTGCTCTGGTGTCTCGTTTTTGTGCAGAAATTCAACTTCCAGTAAAAATTCGGGAAAAATCACCAAAAATCATATTTCACCAGAAGACCCACGGAGCCAGAAGACCGGAGGGAGAAGTGGCTCGAGGAGCCGTCACAAGGTGGTGGCGCGGCCCAGCCCTGGGCGCGCCACCCCTGTGTGAGGTGGCCCCAGGCCTCCTCTCGACCTCCCCTCTCGCGTACATATAGCCCCTGACGAGTTATTATCGAGAGGGCGGCGTTTTTTCCCAGATAGACTTCCGCTGCGCCGCCGCCATCAGAAACCGCGATTCGGAACCAGAAACTCCGTTCTGGCACCCTGCCGGGACGGGGATTCGGAGGAGATCTTCATCACCATCACCACCGACGCTCCTCCATCGACCATCCATGATTCCCTCATCCATGTGTGAGTAATTCCCCCGCTGTAGGTGAGGGGATGGTAGGGATTGGATGAGATTGTTCATGTAATTTGATATGAGATTGATAGGGCATAGTGCCTAGTATCTTTATTTAGTGCCTATGACATTGTTGCAACTTGTTGTGCTTAATGCTTGTCACTTTGGGCCCGAGTGCCATGATTTCAGATCTGAACATGTTATTATTTCTATGATGATACTTGTTGTTTATGGTCTTACCTACAAGTTGTATACACATATTGTTGTCCGGAACCCGAGGCCCCAAAGTGACAGAAATTGGGATAACCGGAGGGGATGGCTATGATGTGAGGATCACATGTGTTCACCGAGTGCTAATGCTTTGCTCCGGTACTTTATTAAAAGGAGTACCTTAATTACCAGTAGTTTCCCTTGAGGCCCTGCTGCAACAGGCTGGTAGGACAAAAGATGTCGTGCAAGTTTCTCCTTGTGAGCACGTACGACTATATACGGAACACATGCCTATGATTGTTTGTACTAGGATGCTTTATCATTATTTATCTGCAATGCCCGTATCTCATTGATTTCATGAACTATCTTATCCATGCAACGCCCGTTATCCATCCCTATGCCTACAGTATTTGTTCCTACTGTTTACAACCGTTACTTCTACTGCTGCTATTTTACTACTGCTGTTACTGTTTTCCTACTTTCACTGCTATAAAACTGTTGCTACTGATAAACCGCTGCGAGTGAGACTGTTTCCAGGTGCAGGTGAATTGACAACTCATCTGTTAAGGCTTACATATATTCTTTGGCTCCCCTTGTGTCGAATCAATAAATTTGGGTAATACTTCCCTCGAAGACTGTTGCGATCCCCTATACTTGTGGGTCATCAGTGCAGTTGTAAGATATACGTTTAATTTCCTTTGGTTTGCTACGTGAACAAGTTTTATCTCGGTTTGCTTGTTACTAACGCCAGATCATCTTTGGCTAAGTCACCGAGTTTGTTTTCCTGTTTCCCCAACTTCACAACCTTGGCTACTTGTCTACCTTATTTGGCTTTCGACATATGAGTCTCAAGGTTGCTTCATTGAACATACAGTACTTTAACTTTGAAACTTAGACTTCAAATCATCCGACACTTCAAATTTTAACTTTAGCTTTAACAAAAATGTCGGTTCGCTTGCTTTACATTTCCTTAGCCGTTTTCCATGTGTAGACAATCTCCGGCATCTACTCTTGCTAGCCATGAAGCCGGGTTTCGGACAGCAGCTAAGTCGAAGAGCGGCCTTTGGTGCCGACACATTACTAGGCCGACATAGGAAACATTCGAATCAAGCCAGCCGGCATATAACAAAACTGTAAATAACAAACAAATATATCTCGGAGGCAGTGACCCGGCTTCTTCGGGATGCCGGCATTTCATTCATTAGTCTTGTGCCGGCATAACGCGCCGGCACACAAAGCAAAATATGGAAATACATACATTGTGTTGCTCAGGAGTAAAAGGGGCGGAGTAGAGCTATGTTCCATGGCCTCTTGGTTTCTTCTCCGGACCTGTCCGCCTTATCTTTCTTGGGGTCCTGCGCATCTATAAGATAGTAGGCATCATTGTGCAGAGCTCTGCTCACAATGAATGGCCCCTCCCATGGAGGAGTTAACTTATGCCGGCCTTCTGTTCCTTGCTTTAGCCGGGGTACTAGATCTCCCTCTTGAAATCTCCTTGGATTTACCTTCTGCGCATGATAGCGTCTGAGGTTCTGCTGATATACTGCTGTTCTTGACAGAGTTATTTCTCTTGCTTACTCTAGCAGATCCACATCATTTTCCCTGGCTTCTTTAGCCTCTTCCTCAGTATATAGCACTACTCTTGGTGCATCATGTATTACATCTGTTGGAAGCACAACTTCTGCTCCATACACCAGGAAAAATGGTGTGTAGCCTGTTGACCTATTTGGAGTTGTCCTCAAACTCCAAAGCACTGCCGGCAACTCATCTAGCCAACATCCCGGAGTTTTCTCTAGTGGCTCTATCAGCCGGGGTTTTATGCCGGATAACACTAGACCATTTGACCTTTCTACTTGGCCATTGGTACAAGGGTGAGCGACCGATGCAATGTCGAGCCAGATTCCCACCTCCTCACAAAATCTAGCAAATGGCCCTTGGGCAAAGTTCGACCCATTGTCAGTGATGATGCCATGGGGAACACCATACCTCAAGATTATATCTTTTAAGAATTTCACTGCTGTGTGACCATCACACTTGCTTATGGGCTTCACTTCAATCCATTTGGTGAACTTGTCCACCATGACCAGGATATGGGTCATCTTTCCTCTGGCCGGCTTAAAAGCCCCGACCATATCCAGGCCCCAAACAGCAAAGGGCCAGGTTATTGGGATAGTTTTCAAGGCAGACGCCGGCTGATGAATTTGGTGGGCATACCTTTGACACCCATTGCATTTCCAGACCAAATCTTCTGCCTCTTGCAGTGCCGTCGGCCAATAAAAGCCATGTCGGAATACCTTTGCCACCAATGCCCTGGACGAAGCATGGTGACCACACTCCCCCTGATGAATTTCCCGGAGCATCTCCAGACCTTCTGCATATTCGACACATCTCTGCAATACTCCGGTGACACTTCTCTTGTATATTTCTTTGTTTATGATGGTATACCCTTTGGATCTCCTTGCAATCCGGCGTGCCTCGGCTTCATCCGCCGGCACTTGACCATCCACCAAGAAATTCATAATAGGACGTGCCCATGAGGGCACTTCCCTGACAGTGAACACTGCCTGATCTATCTCCATCATTTCGACCGACACATAATCGATCTCCATGGGCTGCGAAGTCCCTGGGACTGTGGGATTAGTCCCCGGGTATGCCGGAGCAGTCCCCGGGTATACCGGCACAACCTCTTGGTACATTTTACCCTTGCCCTTAGCTCTGCTCCGGAATACTGCATTCACCGCATATGTCGGCCCAGTCCCCGGGGCTGAGGAGTCAGTCCCCGGGTTATCTGACCTAGCTCCGGCATCTATCTCCGTCGGAACTGCTGCCTCCGGACCTGGCGGGACATAAATGGAAGATGACTCAGGCGAGGGTTTGATCGATGGCTTCCTCAGATGCTCCAACGAAATGCCGGGCGGGATTGAATCTCTGGAAGATCCCAACTTGGACAATGCATCGGCTGCGTCGTTCTGAGCCCGAAGAACATGCCGGAACTCACAACCTTCAAAGTAACCACTTAACTGCTGCACCAGGAAACGGTAGGATGCCATGTTAGCATCATGCGCGTCCCATATGCCGAAACATTGCTGAATCACCAAGTCAGAATCACCGAAGCACATAATCCGGCGAATTCCTATGTCCTTAGACACCTTCAGGCCATGCACGAGTGCCTCATATTCCGCCACATTATTTGATGCTGCAAAATGAATCTGCAGGACATATCTCAATTGGTCATTCTTTGGTGAACTGAGAACTATGCCGGCACCCAAGCCATGGATTGTCTTGGACCCATCGAAATGCATCCTCGAATAATTCGCATCTGGCAATGGTGGCTCATACTGTATCTCGGCCCAGTCAATAAAGAAATCAGCCAACACCTGGGACTTGATTGTATCTCTCTTGTCATACTGAGGTGTATATGGTGAAAGCTCTATTGCCCACTTGGCAATTCTGCCACTGGCATCTTTGTTACTTATGATCTCCGAGATAGGGGCCTCGGCCACTACCCGGATTGGATGCTCTTGGAAGTAATGCTTGAGCTTCTTGGCCGCCATATAGACTCCATAAGTCATCTTCTGATAGTGTGGGTAGTTTTGCTTTGAGGTGGAGAGGACTTCACTCAGATAATATACCGGCCGCTGCACGGTTTTGCCTCCCTCCTCTCGCTCTACTACCACCACAGCACTGACGACTCTATTGGTTGCCGCTATATAGAGCAACATCGGCTCACGTGGCATTGGAGACGCCAATACCGGCGCTGTTGACAACATCTGTTTCAATTCCTTGAAAGCAGCATCTGCTTGTACTGTCCAGACAAATGTGTCGGACTTCTTCATTAACTGATATAACGGCAAAGCTTTCTCGCCCAGCCGGCTTATGAAACGGCTCAGGGATGCGAGGCACCCTGCGAACTTCTATACTTCCTTCAAATCTGTCGGCGGCTTCATTCTTTCTATAGCACGAATCTTGCCGGGATTTACCTCAATACCCCGGCTGGAAATAAGGAAGCCGAGCAGCTTGCCCGCCGGCACACCGAAGGTGCACTTTGCCGGATTTAACTTCATCCGGAACCTCCTCAGGTTCCCAAAGGTTTTCCGGAGATCATCTATGAGAGTCTTACTCTCCTTGGTCTTTATGACGACATCGTCGACATATACCTGCACATTTTTATCTATTTGATCATGCAAACACTTCTGCATACATCTCTGGTAAGTTGCGCCGGCATTTCTTAAACCGAACGGCATAGTGAGATAGCAATAAGCCCCGTACGGGGTAATAAAGGATGTCTTTATTTGATCCGGCTCATACAAAGGGATCTGGTGGAAACCAGAATAGGCATCTACAAATTATAACAGTTCACATCCAGCTGTGGAATCAATCACTTGATCGATTCGAGGGAGCGGGAATGGATCTTTAGGACATGCCTTATTCAAGTTGGTGTAATCAACACACATCCGCCATACTGTCACTATGGCGGGCTCATCCTTCTTCTTTTCCACCAAAACCGGATTAGACACCCAATCCGGATGCAATACTTCCTTGATAAAGCCAGAGGCTAGGAGCCTGACCACTTCCTCCCATATGGCTTTCCTTCTATCACTGGCATTCCGCCGGAGCGGCTGCTTCACCGGCTTAGCATCCGGTCTTACATGCAATGCGTGCTCAGCCAGCTCCCTCGGCACTCCTTGCAGGTCTGAAGTAGACCATGCAAAGATATCCCGATTCTCACGGAGGAAGCTGATGAGCTCGATTTCCTATTTGGGATCCAAACTTGCCCCAACCAGGGCATGGCGCTCCGGGAAAGCTTCATCCAGAGGCACCTTTTTAACTTCCTTGCCTACTTGAAAAGAAGCACTGCCACCGGGGTTTGACATGCCCGGCATAGATTTGCCGGCCACAACCGTCTCAGCAATTTCCACTGCTCGCTTGAGCCTTTTCCGTTCCTCAGCAATGATCAGAGTCTCGGCCAGGTTAGACCCGGCTGTAGCACATGCCATTGAACGCTTGTAATCACCAATGATGGTAATTGCCCCTCCGGGCCCCGGCATCTTCATCTTCAGGTACGCAACATGCGTAGAGGCCATGAACTTTGCCAATGCCGGCCTCCCCAGCAAAGCATGGTAGGGACTCTCCAGATCAACCACCTCGAACATGAGGTTCTCCACCCTGCAGTTATCCCGGCTGCCAAACATGACATCCATCCGGATCTTGCCCATCGGCGCACACGAAAGTCCCGGCACAATGCCGTGGAATGTGGTCTTGCTTGGCTCCAGCATATTCTCCTTGATGCCCAGCTTCTGCATCGTGTCCCGATACATGATGTTGATGCTGCTTCCGTTGTCAATGAGGACCTTGCTGAACCTCACGTTATTAGCCGGCCCGACAAATGTCGGATCCATCACTAGCGCATACCCACCGGGGTTTGGCATGATCCTGGGGTGATCTGCCCTGTCCCAGCCAATGGCTTGGTCAGACCAATGCATCATCTTCGGAACTGCCGACATAACGGCGTTTACCTCCAAACACCGCCGGTACAAGCTCTGCTTGTCTGTTCTTTCGGTCTCAAAGACCATGTAACTCTGATCGTACTCCTTGTACTCATTCCGGCCCGCTCCTGGGCCTCCGGCATTATATTCCGGATTATAGCTCTGGTCTATTTGATTTACGCCGGCATTTCCGGCGTTGCTCTGGTTCCCGGGATTAACCGGCCTAGGCGGGACTGCAACTGTATTTGCACCTGTCAACGGCGATGGAGCTGCCGGGACAGATGGTCTAGCCGGTCCCCAGGGACCTGCCCGACCTGCTAATATGTCGTCCAGCCATGAACAATTTCTCGTCCAATGATTCGCCGGCTTACCCGGCTGGAATGTGTGAAACACACAAGGTTTGTCCATGGCCAAACCCACTGTATACTCCGGCCACTGCTTCTTCTGTCCGGCGGCTCCGCCGACATTCTTGTTGATCCAGACATTTTTCTTCTGGAAGGGCTGCGCTTGCTGCTGCGGTTGTTGCTGCTGAGGCTGCTGATAGCCCTCATATCTCGGACGCTGGCTACTGCCGGCACCCTCTTGCTCTTCCTCCACAGCTGCTACTTGTGCTGCCCCATACCGGTGATCCGGCCTTTCATCTCTTCTCTTGTTCCGGTTATCAGTGTGATAGTATTGCCCTGGTCTCCCGGCGCTGTTGGTGTTCCCCTGGGTCTGCCCCTGTCCTTGTGAATCAAGGGTGGGCTGCATAGGGTCTCCTAGAGCATAACTATCAGCAATCTTGATTGTCTCGGCCAACGTGGCCGGCATTTCCCTCTGCAGCTTTTGCCACAACATGGTGCCGTGCCGGCACCCATGAGCGAACCACATGATGGCCTGCTGCTCCACAACTCCTTCGCAGGAATTGCGCAATGTGCACCACCTGGTCAGATAGTCTCGGTCGGTCTCATTCACTCCCTGCCGGTAGTTAGCCAGCTGCTGAGGACGATTCGGCCTCTTATATGTACTGGTGAAGTTTGACACAAACTGCTCTTCGAAATCAACCCAACCGTTGATACTTCCGGCCGGCAGATTATTCAGCCATATCCTGGCTAGTCCTTCTAGCATTTGCGGTACATATCGTACCGCCCATCTGAGGTTTCCTCCGGCAATGTTCACTGCGGTGGAGTAATCCTCCAACCAATCTTCCGGCTTGGTACTGCCGTTGTATGTCCTCGCGCCACGCGCGAGCTGGAAGTAGTAAGGTACCGGCTCACCCATAATCCGGGGTCCAAAGCACATAGGACCCGGAGCTCCTTGCCTTTCCACCAACTCCGATTGATGAATCCTGTCCAGCTTGAAGCGCGCATCACTTGCTGCTAAGGACCGAGGTCCTAGCCGGGACGCAATTGGGCCCGCGATCACTTTTTCCTGCTGCTGCTCCGGCTGGTGCTGCTCATTATGCCGGCCTTGCTGATGCTGCTGCTGATATCCCGCCCTGACCAGGGCGGAATTCCCATCATCCTCTCGATGTCCCGGTTGACCTGCACCTTGCTGCTGCGCTGCTCCTCTGGCGCCCTGCTGCTGACGCCGGGCTGCACTGTTACTCCGGCCACCACCGGCCGAAACTGCACTCTTGCGGCCGACATATTTGTCAGCTTGGCCGGCACTCTTCTGAACTGCCGCCTGCTTTCCCGCGATTGCCGGATCATACACTTGGATCTGCTTATCCCGGCGGCCAGAGGTCACACTTCCGGCACGCCGGGCGCTCGGATGCGGGGACGAAGCCTCGCCTCTTGACCTTGCGCCGGCACCTCCTACCGACGCAATGTACTGGGATGCCCCGGCACCTGGGTTTGCCTTCTTAAAAGCCTCCTGCTGCTTGGTAGCTTCAGACAAAAGATGGTTAAGCCGGGCTTGCTGCTCATGCAGGGCTTCGCCGGACAAATTAGCTAAGTCCTTAGCTACCTCGGCTGCTGCTCTAAGGTTCTTTACTGGGGAGCTATAAATTACCTTAGGCACAGTACTAGTTGCAGTATGACTCTTAGCCCTAGCATCTTTGCCTAGCTCAGTATTAAGATCTCTGCCTCTAGTTCTAATCTCATCTATCCGGCTAGGCCGGGTTACCACAGGAGTAAACCCATGGGCTGCCTCATACTCACGGAGTTGCCGGTTAAACCGTTCGCGCTCCTGGTGCATGGCCAGGGCCTCGTCGACGAGGGCCTGACGAGATCCTTCCAGGACCTCCCTTGTCTGCTCCGGATCATCGCCGGATCGCACCGGCTCGAGAAGTCGCTCGATGACGGGAAGAAGCACCTGACCTTTTGCCGACACAGCGGAAGTGCCGGCCAGGTTCTCGACACGCTCCAACGGAGGACGTGCCGACCTCTTGGCCTTCGGCGGCTCCGGGGGAGTATCTCCTGCTGCTGCTGCTGCGGCCTTGCCGGCACCATCTGCCGGCGGCACTGATGTGCCGGCCATCATTACCTCGGCCGACTCTACTGAGCGAGTGCTACGCCCAGCGTGAGCCAGCCGATGTGACGGAGGATCCGACGCCACCAGCACCTTTTCCCTGCAAACTCTCTCAGTCCCCACGTACACCTCGTGGGAACCGAAAGACATGATCCGGCCATCCCTGGGGAACGGCCGGCCACTGAGACATCCGGCGTTGTCACTGACGAAGCTGAGCGAGCCTAGCCTCTGGACGAGGCCAGAGACCACGTGCACTCCTGAAGCTGCTATCACAGACCCCGTCCGAATAAACACTCCGCCCAGCATATCGATCAGCCCCACGGTGGGCGCCAAATGTCGTCGTGGTGAAACAACATATGCCATAGGATGGCTTAAATGGGGGCCGACTAGATGCTGGAGGATTCGGGAGAGGGGAACGAGCTAAAGAGCACGACAGAAAGGAACACAGATCTACCCAGGTTCGGGGCTCTCGTAAGGAGATAACACCCCTACTCCTGCTCTACTGGTTATCTATTTGGATCGATGGAGTATACAACAATGGTGCTTCCAAGCTCTCTGCTAGAGGAGGAAGATGAACTGCTAAGTCTCAGAACACCGAGTGCCCAACCCTTTGCTAGGGCTCCCTATGCCACCTTATATAGTGGTGGCCAGGGTTACAACGGTCATTAGAGACCAGAAGACACGGGCTACACTCCAAATAGGACTTGCTGACGAAGGCAACGACCCTTGACTTCCTCCCTGATTGCTCTCGATGGGACTTCATATCCCTGTACCTTGTACCTCTTGAACTGTGACCTTACCTTTGTGAGGTAAGCTCTGTACTTGTGCACAGTGAGGGTAGGTAGACCACCACTGTGTACCCTGCCACCACACTCTGCTACCATGCTTGGATGTTTTCTTCCTTGATTGTAGGGACACGACATCTTAGCTGACTTCTGTATCCCGGATACGACCGTTGGCCATACCCTGGACACATATGCCGGACCAACGACCCATGAAGGTCGGGTAATCCGGCCTCCCTGTTCCTGCACAACACATCAAAATAGATAGGCCGGCATATCTTAGTATATGCCGGCACTCCTCAGTCAGTATTCCGGTTAATCCGGCATATCCAAGTATCAGCCGGGATACGCATATACCTCGGCCCAGCCTATGCCCTTATATCCCGGCCAGACCCTTTCTTGGTCAACCGGCATAAAGCCAATCATAGTCCTTGTATCTTTCTAGCCTCTTGACCCTACCGGGGGTCATCCCCCGACAGATGATGGGAATTCCGCCCTTGCCAGGGCGTGATATCAGCAGCAGCACCAGCAAGGCCAGCAGTATCAGCAAGGCCAGCTAAATGAGCAGTGTCATCCGGAGCAGCAGCAGCAAAAGATGATCGCAGGCCCAATTGCATCCCGGCTAGGACCTCGGTCCTTGGCGGCAAGTGATGCGCGCTTCAAGCTAGACAGGATTCACCAATCAGAGTTGGTGGAGAGGCAAGGAGCTCCGGGTCCTATGTGTTTTGGACCCCGAATTATGGGTGAGCCGGTACCTTACTACTTCCAGCTCGCGCGTGGCGCGAGGACATATAACAGCAGTACAAAGCCGGAAGATTGGTTGGAGGATTACTCCACCGCAGTGAACATTGCCGGAGGAAACCTCAGATGGGCGGTACGATATGTACCGCAAATGCTAGAAGGACCAGCCAGGATATGGCTGAATAATCTGCCGGCCGGAAGTATCAACGGCTGGGTTCATTTCGAAGAGCAGTTTGTGTCAAACTTCACCAGCACATACAAGAGGCCTAACCGTCCGCAGCAGCTGGCCAACTGCCGGCAAGGAGTAAATGAGACCGACCGTGACTACCTGACCAGGTGGTGCACATTGCGCAATTCCTGCGAAGGAGTTGTGGAGCAGCAGGCCATCATGTGGTTCGCTCATGGGTGCCGGCATGGCACCATGTTGTGGCAAAAGCTTCAGAGGGAAATGCCGGCCACGTTGGCCGAGACAATCAAGATTGCTAATAGTTATGCTCTGGGAGATCCCATGCAGCCCACCCTTGATTCACAAGGACAGGGGCAGACCCAGGGGAACAACAACAGCACTGGGAGACCAGGGCAATATTATCGCTCTGATAACCGGAACAAGAGAAGAGATGAAAGGACGGATTACCGGTATGGAACGGCACAAGTAGCCGCTGTGGAGGAAGAACAAGGGGGCGCCGGTAGTAGCCAGCGTCCGAGATATGAGGGCAATCAGCAGCCTCAGCAGCAGCAGCAACAGCCATAGCAGCAAGCGCAGCCCTTCCAGAAGAAGAATGTCTGGATCAACAGGAATGCCGGCGGCGGCGGCGCCGGCCAGAAGAAGCAATGGCCGAAGTATACGGTGGGTCTGGCCATGGATAAGCCTTGTGTGTTTCACACATTCCAGCCGGGTAAGCCGGCAAATCACTTGACGAGAAACTGTTCATGGCTGGATGACATATTAGCAGGTCGTGCAGGTCCCTGGGGACCGGCTAGACCATCTATCCCGGCAGCTCCATCGCCGTTGACAGGTGCAAATACAGTTGCAGTCCCGCCCAGACCGGTTAATCCCGGAAATCAGAGCAATCCCGTAAATACCGGCGTAAATCAAATAGACCAGAGCTATAATCCGGAATATAGTGCCGGAGGCCCAGGAGCGGGCCGAAATGAGTTCAAGGAACATGATCAGAGCTACATGGTCTTTGAGACCGAAAGAACAGACAAGCAGAGCTTGTACCGGCGGTGCTTGGAGGTAAACGCCGTTATGTCGGCAGTTCCGAAGCTGATGCATTGGTCTGACCAGGCCATTGGCTGGGACAGGGCAGATCATCCCAGGATCATGCCAAACCCCGGCGGATATGCGCTGGTAATGGATCCGACATTTGTTGGGCCGGCTAATAACGTGAGGTTCAGCAAGGTCCTCATTGACAATGGAAGCAGCATCAACATCATGTATCGGGATACGATGCAGAAGCTGGGAATCAAGGAGAATATGCTGGAGCCAAGCAAGACCACATTCCACGGCATTGTGCCGGGACTTTCGTGTGCGCCGATGGGCAAGATCCGGATGGATGTCATGTTTGGCAGCCGGGATAACTGCAGGGTGGAAAATCTCATGTTCGAGGTGGTTGATCTGGAAAGCCCCTACCATGCTTTGCTGGGAAGGCCGGCATTGGCAAAGTTCATGGCCTCTACGCATGTTGCATACCTAAAAATGAAGATGCCGGGGCCCAGAGGGGCAATTACCATCATTGGTGATTACAAGCGTTCGATGGCATGTGCAACAGCCGGGTCTAACCTGGCCGAGACTCTGATCATTGCAGAGGAAAGGAAGAGGCTCAAGCGAGCAGTGGAAATTGCTGAGACAGTTGTGGCCGGCATATCTATGCCGGGCATGACGAGCCCAGGTGGCAGTGCTTCTTTTCAAGTGGGCAAGGAAGTCAAAAAGGTGCCTCTGGATGAAGTTTTCCCGTAGCGCCATGCCCTCATCGGGGCAGGTATGGACCCCAAATAGGAAAGCGAGCTCACCAGCTTCCTCCGTGAGAATCGGGATATCTTTGCATGGTCTACTTCAGACCTGCAAGGTGTGCCGAGGGAGCTGGCTGAGCACGCACTGCATGTAAGGCCGGATGCTAAGCCGGTAAAGCAGCCGCTCCGGCGGAATGCGGATGATAGGAGGAAGGCAATATGGGAGGAAGTGGCCAGGCTCCTAGCCTCCGGCTTTATCAAGGAAGTACTGCATCCGGATTGGGTGTCTAATCCGGTTCTGGTGGAAAAGAAGAAGGATGAGCCCGCCATAGTAAAAGTATGGCGGATGTGTGTTGATTACACCAACTTGAACAAGGCATGCCCTAAAGATCCATTCCCGCTCCCTCGGATCGAACAAGTGATTGATTCCACAGCTGGATGTGAACTGCTATCATTTGTAGATGCCTATTCTGGTTTCCACCAGATCCCTTTGTATGAGCCGGATCAAATAAAGACATCTTTATTACCCCGTACGGGGCTTATTGCTATCTCACCATGCCTTTCGGATTAAGAAATGCCGGCGCAACTTACCAGAGATGTATGCAGCAGTGTTTGCATGATCAAATAGATAAAAATGTGCAGGTATATGTCGACGATGTTGTCATAAAGACCAAGGAGAGTAAGACTCTCATAGATGATCTCCGGGAAACCTTTGCAAACCTGAGGAGGTTCCGGATGAAGTTAAATCCGGCTAAGTGTACCTTCGGTGTGCCGGCGGGCAAGTTGCTCGGCTTCCTTGTTTCCAGCCGGGGTATTGAGGTGAATCCCGGCAAGATTCGTGCCATAGAAAGGATGAAGCCGCCGACAGATTTGAAGGAAGTACAGAAGTTCACTGGGTGCCTCGCATCCCTGAGCCATTTCATAAGCCGGCTAGGAGAGAAAGCTTTACCGTTATATCAGTTGATGAAGAAGTCTGACACATTTGTCTGGACAACGCAAGCAGATGCAGCTTTCAAGGAATTGAAAGAGATGTTGTCAACAGCGCCGGTATTAGTGTCTCCGATGCCCCGTGAGCCGATGTTGCTCTATATAGCGGCAACCAATAGAGTCGTCAGTGCTGTGGTGGTAGTAGAGCGAGAGGAAGGAGGCAAAACCGTGCAGCGGCCGGTATATTATCTGAGTGAAGTCCACTCCACCTCAAAGCAAAACTACCCACACTATCAGAAGATGAATTATGGTGTCTATATGGCGGCCAAGAAGCTCAAGCATTACTTCCAAGAGCATCCAATCCGGGTAGTGGCCGAGGCCCCTATCTCGGAGATCATAGGCAACAAAGATGCCAGTGGCAGAATAGCCAAGTGGGCAATAGAGTTGTCACCATATACACCTCAATATGATAAGAGAGATACAATCAAGTCCCAGGTGTTGGCTGATTTCTTTATTGACTGGGCCGAGATACAATATGAGCCACCCTTGCCAGATGCAAATTATTGGAGGATGCATTTCGACGGTTCCAAGACAATACATGGCCTGGGTGCCGGCATAGTTCTCAGTTCACCAAAGAATGACCAATTGAGATATGTCCTGCAGATTCATTTTGCAGCATCAAATAATGTGGCGGAATATGAGGCACTGGTGCATGGCCTGAAGGTGTCTAAGGACATAGGAATTCGCCGGATTATGTGTTTCGGTGATTCTGACTTAGTGATTCAGCAATGTTCCGGTATATGGGATGCGCGTGATGCAAATATGGGATCCTACCGTTTCCTGGTGCAGCAGTTAAGTGGTTACTTCGAAGGTTGTGAGTTCCGGCATGTTCCCCGGGCTCAGAACGAAGCAGCCGATACATTGTCCAAGCTGGGATCTTCCAGAGATTCAATCCCGCCCGACATTTCATTGGAGCATCTGAGGAAGCCGTCAATCAAGCCCTCACCGGAGTCATCTTCCATTTATGTCCCGCCGAGTCTGGAGGATGCAGTTCCAATGGAGATAGATGCCGGAGCCAGGTCAGATAACCCGGGGACTGTTTTCTCAGTCCCGGGGACTGGGCCGACATATGCGGTGAGTGCAGTATTCCGGAGCAGAACTAGGGGCAAGGGTAAAATGTACCAAGAGGTTGTGCCGGTATACCCGGGGACTGCTCCGGCATACCCGGGGACTGATCCCTCAGTCCCGGGGACTTCGCAGCCCATGGAGATCGATTATGTGTCGGTCGAAATGATGCAGATAGATCAGGCAGTGTTCACTGTCAGGGAAGTGCCCTCATGGGCACGTCCTATCATGGATTTCTTGGTGGATGGTCAAGTGCCGGCGGATGAAACCGAGGCACGCCGGATTGCAAGGAGATCCAAAGGATATACCATCATAAACAAGGAAATATACAAAAGAAGTGTCACCGGAGTATTGCAGAGGTGCGTTGAATCTGCGGAAGGCCTGGAGATGCTCCGGGAAATTCATCAGGGGGAATGTGGTCACCATGCTTCATCCAGAGCATTGGTGGCAAAGGTATTCCGGCATGGGTTTTATTGGCCGACGGCACTGCAAGATGCAGAAGACTTGGTCCGGAAATGCAATGGGTGTCAGAGATATGCCCACCAGATTCATCAGCAGGCATCTGCCTTGAAGACTATCCCGATAACCTGACCCTTTGTTGTTTGGGGCCTGGATATGGTCGGGGCTTTTAAGCTGGCAAGGGAAAAAATGACCCATATCCTGGTCATGGTGGACAAGTTCACCAAGTGGATTGAAGTAAAGCCCATAAGCAAGTGCGATGGTCACACAGCAGTGAAATTCTTAAAAGATATAATCTTGAGATATGGTGTTCCTGTCGTCGTGGTGAAACAACATATGCCATAGGATGGCTTAAATGGGGGCCGAACTAGATGCTGGAGGATTCGGGAGAGGGGAACGAGCTAAAAAGCACGACAGAAAGAGACACTGATCTACCCAGGTTCGGGGCTCTCGTAAGGAGATAACACCCCTACTCCTGCTCTACTGATTGTATATATGGGTCGATGTAGTACACCACAATGGTGCTTCCAAGCTCTCTGCTAGAGAAGGAAGATGAACTGCTAAGTGTAGGAGTACAGAGTGATCAATCTACCTTCAACCTTTCAACCTTCTTCCAGCGACCCACCCTTTACCAGGGCTCCCTATGCCACCTTATATAGTGGTGGCCAGGGTTACAACGGTCATAGAAGACCAGGAGACACCAACTACACTCCAAACAGGACTTGCTGTCGAGGGCAGACGCCCACGACTTTCTCCCTGATTGCTCTCGATGGGACTCCCCTTGCTGTACCTTGTACCTCTTGAACTGTGACCTTACCATTCTGAGGTAAGCTTGTACTTGTGCACAGTGAGGGTAGGTAACCTCCACTGTGCACCCTGCCATCTTACTCTGCTACCATGCTTGGATGTTTTCTTCCTTGATTGTAGGGATGTGACACCTTGGTTGACTTAAGTATCCCGGATATGACCGTTGGCCATACCCAGGACTTATATGCCGGACCAACGACCTACGAGGGTCGGGTAATCCAGCCTCCCCTGCTCCTGCACAACACACAAAATAATTAGGCCGGCATATCTGAGTATATGCCGGCACACCTATACTAGTATTCCGGCTATACCGGCATATCCAGACACCAGCCGGGATATACATATATGCCGGCCTGGCCGATGCTCCTATATTCCGGCCAGGCCTTTTCTTGGTCAACCGGCATAAAAGTCAACCATAAGCCTTGTGTCTTTCTACTCTCTTGACCCTACCGGGGGTCATCCCCCCGACACTAGTCCCCGAAGCTGCCGAGGTTCCCCAGTCATAACTGTGGAGCCTTGACAGGTTCAACATACCTTTCTTCATTATGCCCCGGCGATCAGATTTATATGCCGGCACATCTGCACATATCCCGGCCTCTGTTCCTGTTCCAAAACTTATTCCGGCCGGTCCCTAGGATATTCCGGACGGAACATATACATCGGGCAGTTAATCCGACATATAGACGAGTCTTCCTCGAGAAGCCATGTCTGACAGCTTTGCATCGAAACTTGTAACTGCCCTGCCACCTCGAACGGTCACCCACGATGCGACGGTTCACAGTGCAGCAGTTACTTCTTGCCATCATTGCGTCATGGCACGGTTACAGGAACCGCCGCCCCACTCTGTGCCGCCACGTGGCGCCTCGCCGCAGAAACGGTCGGGGGAGTGGAGCACTATCCTCCCCACGACCCCCACGACCGGCCTCCTCGGTATAAATACGGGGTGGGGGTAACTTATTCTTTTTACCCCCGCCACAGTGCCTTCTTCCTCAGATCCCGAAGCTGCTATCACAGACCCCGTCCGAATGAACACTCCGCCCAGCATATCGATCTGCCCCACGGTGGGCGCCAAATGTCGTCGTGGTGAAACAACATATGCCATAGGATGGCTTAAATGGGGGCCGAACTAGATGCTGGAGGATTCGGGAGAGGGGAACGGGCTAAAGAGCACGACAGAAAGGAACACAGATCTACCCAGGTTCGGGGCTCTCGTAAGGAGATAACACCCCTACTCCTGCTCTACTGATTGTATATTTGGGTCGATGTAGTACACAACAATGGTGCTTCCAAGCTCTCTGCTAGAGAAGGAAGATGAACTGCTAAGTGTAGGAACACAGAGAGACCAACCCTTTACCAGGGCTCCCTATGCCACCTTATATAGTGGTGGCCAGGGTTACAACGGTCATACAAGACCACAAGACACGGGCTACACTCCAAACAGGAGCAGGTGACGATGGCAGAGACCCTTGACTTCGCCCCTGATTGCTCTCGATGGGACGCCATATCCCTGTACCTTGTACCTCTTGAACTGTGGCCTTACCTCTGTGCGGTGAGCTCGTACTTGTGCACAGTGAGGGTAGGTAACCTCCACTGTGCACCCTGCCATCTTACTCTGCTACCATGCTTGGATGTTTTCTTCCTTGATTGTAGGGATGTGACACCTTGGTTGACTTAAGTATCCTGGATATGACCGTTGGCCATACCCAGGACTTATATGCCGGACCAACGACCTACGAGGGTCGGGTAATCCGGCCTCCCCTGCTCCTGCACAACACACAAAATGGTTAGGCCGGCATATCTAAGTATATGCCGGCACACATATACCAGTATTCCGGCTATACCGGCATATCCAAGTATTAGCCGGGATACACACATATGCCGGCCTGGCCGATGCTCTCATATTCCGGCCAGGCCCTTTCTTGATAACTCGGCACAAGTCAACCATAGACTTTGTGTCTTTCTAGTCTCTTGACCCTACCGGGGGTTATCCCCCCGACACTAGTCCCCGAAGCTGCCGAGGTTCCCCAGTCATAGCTGTGGAGCCTCGACAGGTTCAACATACCTTTCTTCATTATGTCCCGGTGATCAGATTATATCCCGGCCTCTGTTCCTGTTCCAAAACTTATTCCGGCCGGTCCCGAGGGTATTCCGGACGGAACATATACATCGGGCAGTTAATCCGACATATAGACGAGTCTTCCTCGAGAAGCCATGCCTGACAGCTTTGCATCGAAACTTGTAACTGTCCTGCCACCTCGAACGGTCACCCACGATGTGACGGTTCACAGTGCAGTTACTCCTTGCCATCATTGCGTCATGGCACGGTTACCGGAACCGCCGCCCCACTCTGTGCCGCCACGTGGCGACTCTCTGCAGGAACGGTCGGGGGAGTGGAGCACTATCCTCCCCACGACCCCTACCTGGCAGGCATATAAATAGGGCGGCGGGGGTAAACTTCTCTTTTTACCCCACACCATCGTCTTCCTCCCCTGCTCTTCTGCCTCCTGCGCTTCACCGCCGGTCCGAAGAACAGCATCGCCGCCGCGGCCGACCTGCTCCCCGCCGACGCCGACGCTCGACGACGCCCGACATCTCTGTCGACGACGCCGCCGCCGCCGCCGCCTCTCTCCTCCACGACATTGCAGGGGGATTGGAACTTCTCCTGCACGCTCGCCGCCGCTCCAGTGCCGCCGGCCAAGCTCCGGTGAGATCTCCCTCTGTTCTTCCTCTTCCATGCTTCTTTATAACTTCGCATTGGTAGCCGTACTCGCGTAGATCTAGTGCAGTTCCTCTCTGGATTCGACTAGCATTGCTAACAGCGCTCACAGGTGTTCTTCCTTAGAATTTTTACCCTTATTTGTTTCCTGTTTTAACTGGCTCGGTAGATCTTTGATTTCTGCTAACCTTGGGGAGAGTGGTATGCCGGAGAGACTAACCTCCCTCTTTTCTCCGGCCTTGATAGGAATATCATCACGGGACTCCGGCTCTCACGCCTTGTCCCGGCCACTAAGATGGCATCTTCAAGCATGACGGGCACCTCGGCCTCTGAGGAAGATACCTCGGCCCGAGCCCAAGGACGCTCCGGCTGGGAGGGGTCGGAGGTTACTCCGGTCGACATATCCTGGGTCACCTCCACCAGGAGAGTCCCGGAGGGCGTAGCATGCCGGCTACCAGCAGGAGAAACTGTACCGGCACCTGAACCTGGCGAACGCGTCGTCTTCATCGCCCACTTCGAGCGTGGCTTCGGCCTGCCGGCATCGGACTTCTTCCGGGACTTCCTCAACACCTACGACCTACAACCTCATCATATCCCGGCCAATGCCGTGATGATCCTCTCCGCCTTCGCTGCTTTTTGCGAGGGCTATGCCGGCATAGTTCCCCTTACTCAAGGCTGGGCGAAGTACTTCCAACTGCGGAAGCAAGTCGTCCAAGAGCCGCCCCGGAGCAAGGACGACCCGCCGGAGACGGCCCAGGAAAAGAAGGACCGCCCCATGACCCTCTGCGGCGCGGCCACCATCATGTCCCGAAAGGGCTCGGACTTCCCCAAGGTGGAGCTCCTGGAATCTTGCAAGAAGTGGCAGAAAAGCTTCTTCTACGTCAAGAACACCACCGACGAGGATCTGCTCAACCTGCCGCCATTTGTGGACGAGCCACCCTTGGCTATGACGAACTGGACCTACAACCCGAAGAACTCGGTGATGCCGGTGAATGCGCTTCACCGGGTTAAGGGCGAGCTCCGGGATGCCGGTCTTACTCCTCAAGACCTGGTGGCCTGCTATATAAGCCGGCGCGTCTCCCCTCTGCAGCGCCGGTCGCACAAGATCTGCCAGATGAGCGGGCCAATGGACCCCACC
Organism: Dactylis glomerata; assembly: GCA_007115705.1. NCBI lineage: Eukaryota > Viridiplantae > Streptophyta > Magnoliopsida > Poales > Poaceae > Dactylis > Dactylis glomerata. Next base: position 5,899,446 of record QXEO01000545.1, on the reverse strand, counting down.
CGGCACTCCACACACGAGCTGACTTCGGCCGACACTCTGCGCCGGATTAAGGATGTCTGCAAGTCCTCTCAGGCCACTTTTGCGTGGGGGCTAGAACCATACAGCCGGGATAGGCCCGCCCCAACGGTAAACCATCTTATCCGATACATAAAGTCCATGTCCGGCACATAGATACTTAAGCCGACACATGTCTGTTTGCCGACACATATCATATTGATCCGACATACCTCTTCCACCGGCATATTTCCTTGTCTGAATACTTGACTTTGCTGTTTATACAGAAATTCAGCTTCCAAGCCATGGAGAACTCCCGGATCAAGATCGCGGCGGACCGCACTGTTGCGGAAGTTGAAGATCCGGATCATTGGGATAAGCTTCCCAGGAGCACCCGTGCTGCAGCTGCCATGGGTAAGGGCTCTTCATCCCGGCATTATACTCAAGACCGGAGTGAGATTGATTCTGACGAGGAGATCCTGCTGTACTATGACCCGATGCCACTTGCGTACGCCTTTCCAGAAACACCTATTGCTTACGAGTTTGCAATGCCGTCCTCAGCTATCCCGGACGATATGGTTGTCGACGCCGCCCCTCTGAACCAGGGACCTCCTTCCACCGGCGGATGTGCCGGCCGGAAGCGAGGGGTGAAGCCCCAGTCCGACACACCTCAGAAGTCGAAGAGGCAGAAGGTCGGCGTGCCCATACCGAAGAAACCGAGACCTGTCGCCGCGGGGTAAGTTCCTTCTCCTTGTTTCATTTCCAACATATCTCTTGCTTGCATTATTGACTTGGCGTTTTTTCTCTTTCAGAGCTCCTCTTGCGCCGGAACAAGCTTCTGGCTCGAGTGGCGACCCGAAAGTTACCAAGCCCGCGACCACTGCTACCTCCGACATACCCTCTGCCAGCCACACGACCTCCCCGGCGCCGGCATCCTCGCCTGCGCCCGACAAGACCTCCTCCCCGGCGAAGGACGTTCCTCCGCCGGAACAAGACACCTCTGCCCCCGACGTCCACATGGACTCGGGGGCTCAACAGGAACCTCCGGCTCCTGATGTCCACATGGACACAGGAGCCCACCAAGAAGCACCAGACTCCGGCGCGCCCACCAGCGACGCCGGCACAACTGAAGACGCCGGAGCAGACATCAAGGGTAAAGGCCCTTTAGTGCCGGAAGTCCGGACTATTCCGGATCCTGCCTCTGCTGGCCAAGATGCACCGGCCGCACCGGAACAGCCCATGCCCAAAACTCCTTCTGCTGAAACGACTCCTGCACCGGCCAAGACCACGGCGCCGGCCAAGACCTCTGCCCCGGCCAAGTCCGGCACATTGAAGATCCAGCCGACCAAGTCCGGCACTCCATCCGCCGCCACTGCTCCTCCTAAGGCAGCGCCTCGGACCAGCTCTGCTCTGGCCCTGCATCTTGGCAGGGCAGCAGCCCGGCCTGGCTACCGGCGCAACTTCTTCGACACGCCAGAACTTGAGGGCATCATCCCCCTGGTGACAAAGAGTGACCAAAGCCTCGGGTCTCTCACGGAGCATTGCACCAAGTGGAACGACGCCGGCAGCATGGACACCGCGGACTCCAGCAGCAAGAAGAAGGCCGAAGCCGCGGCTACTGGCAGCCCAACAGATATCCTGGCCGCGAAGCCCCTACCGATCGCCTGCGAGCTCCTCAGCCTCCAGCAGAGACTTCACCGATTGGCCGATGCCACCAACGTAAGTCCTTTACATATAGATATCCCCAGTCCCCGAAAATGTCGGCTGTCCGGGATACGGACATCCGGGATTTTCCAAGACCTTTTGCACTTAGCTGCTTTTGCAATTAACTTTCCGACATATGAGCTCGATTCGAGCTTCAAATCCTAGTCACCGAGAGCCGGGATAGGTGCGCAGCACCTGTGCCGGGTCTCTACAATTTCACATCTCAATTATCTTTCAAATCCTCTCGACCGAGATATAAGCTCGTTTCGAGCTTCAAATCCTAGTCACCGAGGGCCGGGATAGGTGCGCAGCACCTGTGCCGGTTCTTCAGTAGAATGATCACTTGATAGAATTTTCAACTTAATTTCCATGCCGAATTTCTCTGCTGATATTTTAAATCCGGGCACTTTTGCAGCGCATGAACAACACCCGGGCCGACCTGTATCATAACTTGGTATGCGAGCATCGGAAGTTATCCGACGAGCATAGCAAGCTTCAGCTGGAGCTGTCCCAGAAAGGTAATTTCAGCCGACATACCTTGCCCCTTCTCAATAGACCTCTGGCCAGCATATCTTAATATGCCGACACCTAATCTTTGTCCGACATTTTGCAGCTGGTGCCGAAGCCCAAGTCACCGAGCTTACCAAGAGAGTGAAGGAACTGACAGGTATGCCGGATCCCCTTAATCTTCAACTAATCCTTCTGTACTTCAAATCCTTTAATGTTTTCACTGTTTTCTTTCTTCAAATCCTTGCTTTGACTTCAAATCTTTTCAGACGAGAAAGCTGCACTGGAGGCACGCCACCAGGACTGTGTGTCCTCGGTGGATGTAGCCAAGCAACTGGACGACCGAGATGCTGCTCACAAGGCCGAGATAGAGCAGCTGAAGGGCCGGATCACCGAGCTTCTGGACGAAAAGGAACAGAGGGAGGGCCTACTGAAGAAATCCCAGTCCCTGCTTGTCACCTCCGAGACTGATGCCTCCAACGCCCACGCTGAACTGGATAGCCTGAAGGAGCAGGCCACCAAATGGGAGGTTACAGTTGCACAGCTGAATGCCGACCTTGCCAGTAAGCTTCAAATCCTTTCCCTTTATCCTTCCCGACATAGTGTAATTCTCTCCGGCATATTCTCCTTTTGCTAACATTGTTTCTATTCCTCAGACATGTTTCCCGCTTCCGTCGAAGACGTTGAGAGGGCTTTGCAGTTGGATCGAGAAAACCGGGGTGTTCCGGTTGACTCGCCCAACTGGGACATGTCGGAGCAGCTGCTGGCTCTGCAATCCCGGAAAAACGCCATGACGCTCTACACCGAAGAACTCTTATATGGCGCCCAGGAGGCATTCTCTGCCCTCTGGCCGGGACAAAGGACTCCCACTGATCCCGTCGACCTCGGCAACGATCTGCAGCTGGCCAAGGTTCGCCTCCGGGAGTGGCGAGATTCCGGCGCGAGGGTTGGAGCTGACGAAGCTCTCAGCTACTTCTTGTCCTGGTATGAAAAAGCTGACTTGGAGACTTTGCGCACTGTGCGCGAAGGATCCATCTGGACCACGGATCCGGAACACATCCGGCACCGACGGGAGCTGGCCCACAGCTATGTGGACTATGCCGACACCGACGCCTTCGTTCGGGATATCCGTGAGCCGGAGAAGAAGGACGATGCCGGGACATCCGCCGCTGCTGAGGGCTCCGACTCCAGCCAGGATGAAGATGAAGCTAAAGAGGCCGACACTGATGTCCCGGAACAGGCATCTGCCCCGGGCGGAGGTGATGGCTCCATTCCATCTGCTGGGTCCGGCACTCCTGAAGCCGACATCTCCACCGCCACAGCTCCACCAGTCGGCGGCTCTGCTTCTGCCCCTGCTCCTTGACTTTGCAGCACAAAAACTTTAAGTTTTATCAGATCCCCGGAATGCCGGGTGCAGTTGTAAGATATACGATTAATTTCCTTTGGTTTGCTACCTGAACAAGTTTTATCTCGGTTTGCTTGTTATTAATGCCGGATCATCTTTGGCTAAGTCACCGAGTTCGTTTTCCTGTTTCCCCAACTTCACAACCTTGGCTACTTGTCTACCTTATTTGGCTTTCGACGTATGAGTCTCAAGGTTGCTTCCTCGAACATACAGTACTTTAACTTTGAGACTTAGACTTCAAATCATCCGACACTTTAAATTTTAACTTTAGCTTTAACGAAAATGTCGGTTCGCTTGCTTTGTATTTCCTTAGCCGTTTTCCATGTGTAGACAATCTCCGGCATCTACTCTTGCTAGCCATGAAGCCGGGTTTCGGACAGCAGCTGAGTCGAAGAGTGGCCTTTGGTGCCGACACATTACTAGGCCGACATAGGAAACATTCAAATAAAGCCAGCCGGCATATAACAAAAAACTGTAAATAAACAACAAATATACCTCGGAGCTAGTTACCCGGCTTCTTCGGGATGCCGGTATTTCATTCATTAGTCTTGTGCCGGCACAACACGCCGGCATACAAAGGAAAATATGGAAATACATACATTGTGTTGCTCAGGAGTAAAAGGGGCGCAGTAGAGCTATGTTCCATGGCCTCTTGGTTTCTTCTCCGGACCTGTCCGCCTTATTCTTCTTGGGGTCCTGCGCATCTATAAGATAATAGGCATCATTGTGCAGAGCTCTGCTCACAATGAATGGCCCCTCCCATGGAGGAGTTAACTTATGCCGGCCTTCTGTTCCTTGTTTTAGCCGGAGTACTAGATCTCCCTCTTGAAATCTCCTTGGATTTACCTTCTGCGCATGATAGCGTCTGAGGTTCTGCTGATATACTGCTGTTCTTGAGAGAGTTATTTCCCTTGCTTCCTCTAGCAGATCAACATCATTTTCTCTGGCTTCTTTAGCCTCTTCCTCGGTATATAGCACTATTCTTGGTGCATCATGTATTACATCTGTTGGAAGCACAGCTTCTGCTCCATACACCAGGAAAAATGGTGTGTAGCCTGTTGATCTATTCGGAGTTGTTCTTAAACTCCACAGCACTGCTGGCAGCTCATCTAGCCAACATCCCGGAGTTTTCTCTAGGGGCTCTATCAGCCGGGGTTTTATGCCGGATAATACTAGCCCATTCGATCTCTCTACTTGGCCATTGGCACAAGGGTGGGCAACCGACGCAACGTCCAGCCGGATTCCCACTTCCTCACAAAATCTGGCAAATGGCCCTTGGGCAAAGTTTGACCCATTGTCAGTGATGATGCTATGAGGAACACCATATCTCAAGATTATATCCTTTAAGAATTTCACTGCTGTGTGACCATCACACTTGCTTATGGGCTTCACTTCAATCCACTTGGTGAACTTGTCCACCATGACCAGGATATGGGTCATTTTCCCTCTGGCCGGCTTAAAAGCCCCGACCATATCCAGGCCCCAAACAGCAAAGGGCCAGGTTATTGGGATAGTTTTCAGGGCAGATGCCGGCTGATGAATCTGGTGGGCATATCTTTGACACCCATTACATTTCCGGACCAAGTTTTCTGCCTCTTGCAGTGCCGTTGGCCAATAGAACCCATGCCGGAATACCTTTGCCACCAATGCCCTGGATGAAGCATGGTGACCACACTCCCCCTGGTGAATTTCCCGGAGCATCTCCAGACCCTCCGCAGATTCGACACATCTCTGCAATACTCCGGTGGTACTTCTCTTGTATATTTCTTTGTTGATGATGGTATACGCTTTGGATCTCCTTATAACCCGGCGGGCCTCGGTTTCATCCGCCGGCACTTGACCATCCACCATGAAGTTCATGATAGGACGTGCCCATGAGGGCACTTCCCTGACAGTGAACACTGCCTGATCTATTTCCATCATTTCGACCGACACATAATCGATCTCCATGGGCTGCGAAGTCCCCGGGACTAAAGAATCAGTCCCCGGGTATGCCGGAGCAGTCCCCGGGTATACCGGCACAACCTCTTGGCACATTTTACCCTTGCCTTTAGTTTTGCTCCGGAATACTGTACTAACAGCATATGCCGGCCCAGTCCCCGGGACTGAGGAAACAGTCCCCGGGTTATCCGTCCTGGCTCCGGCATCTATCTCCATTGGAACTGCTTCGTCTGGACCTGGCGGGACATAAATGGAGGATCACTCCGGCGAGGGTTTGATCGATGGGTTCCTCAGATGCTCCAGCGAAATGCCGGGCGGGATTGAATCTCGGGAAGACCCCAGCTTGGATAATGCATCGGCTGCATCGTTCTGAGCCCGGAGAACGTGCCGGAACTCACAACCTTCAAAGTAACCACTTAACTGCTGCACTAGGAAACGGTATGATGCCATGTTAGCATCATGCGCGTCCCATATGCCGGAACACTGCTGAATCACTAAGTCAGAATCTCCGAAGCACATAATCCGGCGAATTCCTATGTCCTTAGACACCTTCAGGCCATGCACAAGTGCCTCATATTCCGCCACATTATTTGATGCTGCAAAGTGAATCTGCAGGACGTATCTCAGCTGGTCATTCCTTGGTGAACTGAGAACTATGCCGGCACCCAAGCCATGGATTGTCTTGGACCCATCGAAATGCATCCTCCAATAATTGGCATCTGGCAATGGTGGCTCATACTGTATCTCGGCCCAGTCAATAAAGAAATCAGCCAAGACCTGGGACTTGATTGTATCCCTCTTATCGTACTGCGGTGTATATGGTGAAAGCTCTATTGCCCACTTTGCTATCCGGCCGCTGGCATCTTTGTTGCCTATAATTTCCGAGATAGGGGCCTCGGCCACTACCCGGATTGGATGCTCTTGGAAGTAATGCTTGAGCTTCTTGGCCGCCATATAGACACCATAGGTCATCTTCTGATAGTGGGGGTAATTTTGCTTTGAGGTGGAGAGGACTTCACTCAGATAATATACCGGCCGCTGCACGGTTTTGCCTCCTTCCTCTGGCTCTACTACCACCACAGCACTGACAACTCGGTTGGTTGCCGCTATATAGAGCAACATTGGCTCCCGGGGCATCGGAGACGCTAATACCGGCACTGTTGACAACAACTGTTTCAATTCCTTGAAAGCTGCATCTGCTTGCGTTGTCCAGACAAATGTGTCGGACTTTTTCATCAACTGATATAACGGCAGAGCTTTCTCTCCCAGCCGGCTTATGAAGCGGCTCAGGGATGCGAGGCACCCAGTGAACTTCTGTACTTCCCTCAAATCTGTCGGCGGCTTCATCCTTTCTATGGCACGAATCTTGCCGGGATTCACCTCAATACCCCGGCTGGAAACAAGGAAACCGAGCAACTTGCCCGCCGGCACACCAAAGGTGCACTTAGCCGGATTCAACTTCATCCGGAATCTCCTCAGGTTCCCAAAGGTTTCCCGGAGATCATCTATGAGAGTCTTGCTCTCCTTGGTTTTTATGACGATATCATCGACATATACCTGCACATTTTTATCTATCTGATCGTGCAAACACTTTTGCATACACCTTTGGTAAGTTGCGCCGGCATTTCTTAAACCGAACGGCATAGTGAGATAGCAATAAGCCCCGTACGGGGTAATAAAGGATGTCTTTATTTGATCTGGCTCATACAAGGGGATCTGGTGGAAACCAGAATAAGCATCTACGAAAGATAACAGTTCACATCCGGCTGTGGAATCAATCACTTGATCGATCCGAGGGAGCGGGAATGGATCTTTAGGACATGCCTTATTCAAGTTGGTGTAATCAACACACATCCGCCATACTTTCACTATGGCGGGCTCATCTCTCTTCTTTTCCACCAAAACCGGATTAGACACCCAATCCGGATGAAGTACTTCCTTGATAAAGCCAGAGGCTAAGAGCCTGGCCACTTCCTCCCATATGGCTTTCCTTCTATCGCCGGCATTCCGCCGGATCGGCTGCTTCACTGGCTTAGCATCGGGTCTCACGTGCAATGCGTGCTCAGCCAGCTCCCTCGGCACACCTTGCAGGTCCGAAGTAGACCATGCAAAGATATCCCGATTCTCACGGAGGAAGCTGATGAGCTCGCTTTCCTATTTGGGATCCAAACTTGCCCCAACCAGGGCATGGCGCTCCGGGAAAGCTTCATCCAGTGGCACCTTTTTGACTTCCTTACTCACTTGAAAAGAAACGCTGCCACCAGGATTTGTCATGCCCGGCATAGATTTACCGGCCACGACCGTCTCAGCAATCTCCACTGCTCGCTTGAGCCTCTTCCTCTCCTCTGCAATGATCAGAGTCTCGGCCAGATTGGATCCGGCGGTGGCACATGCCATCGAACGCTTGTAATCACCAATGATGGTGATCACTCCTTTGGGTCCCGGCATCTTCATCTTCAGATACGCCACATGCGTAGAGGCCATGAATTTTGCCAGTGCCGGTCTACCCAGCAAAGCATGGTAGGGGCTCTCCAGATCAACCACCTCGAACATGAGGTTTTCCACCCTGCAGTTATCCTGGCTGCCAAACATCACATCCATCCGGATCTTGCCCATCGGCGCACACGAAAGTCCCGGCACAATGCCGTGGAACGTGGTCTTGTTTGGTTCCAGCATATTTTCCTTGATTCCTAGCTTCTCCATCGTATCCCGATACATGATGTTGATGCTGCTTCCATTATCAATGAGGACCTTGCTGAATCTCACGTTATTAGCCGGTCCGACGAATGTCGGATCCATCACCAGAGCATATCCGCCGGGATTTGGCATGATCCGGGGATGATCTGCCCTGTCCCAACCAACAGCCTGGTCAGACCAGTACATCAGCTTTGGCACAGCCGACATAACGGCATTCACCTCCAGACACCGCCGGTACAAGCTCTGCTTGTCTGTTCTCTCGGTCTCAAAGACCATATAGCTCTGATCATACTCCTTGTACTCATTCCGGCCCGCTCCTGGACCTCCGGCGTTATATTCCGGATTATAGCTCTGGTCAACTTGATTTACGCCGGCATTTCCGGCGTTGCTCTGATTCCCAGGATTAACTGGCCTAGGTGGGACTGCAATCGTATTGGCACCTGTCAACGGCGATGGAGCTGCCGGGACAGAGGGTCTAGCCGGTCCCCAGGGACCTGCACGACCTGCTAATATGTCGTCCAGCCACGAACAGTTCCTTGTCAAATGGTTTGCCGGCTTTCCCGGCTGGAATGTGTGGAACACACAAGGCTTGTCCATGGCAAGACCCACAGTATACTTCGGCCACTGCTTCTTCTGGCCGGCGGCTCCGCCGGCATTCTTGTTGGTCCAGACATTCTTCTTCTGGAACGGCTGTGCTTGCTGCTGCAGCAGCTGCTGAGGCTGCTGATAGTCCTCATACCTCGGACGCTGGCTACTGCCGGCGCCCCCTTGCTCTTCCTCCACAGCTGCAACTTGTGCTGCCCCATACCGGTGATCCGGCCTTTCATCTCTTCTCTTGTTCCGGTTATCAGTGCGATAATATTGCCCTGATCTCCCGGCATTGCTGGTGTTCCCCTGGGTTTGCCCCTGTCCTTGTGAATCGAGACTGGGCTGCATGAGATCTCCCAAAGCATAACTATCAGCGATCTTGATTGTTTCGGCCAGCGTGGCCGGCATTTGCCTCTGAAGCTTTTGCCACAGCATGGTGCCATGCCGGCACCCATGAGCGAACCACATGATGGCCTGCTGCTCATTGATTCCTTCGCAGGAATTGCGCAACGTGCACCACCTGGTCAGATAGTCACGGTCAGTCTCATTCACTCCTTGCCGGCAGTTAGCCAGCTGCTGCGGACGGTTGGGCCTCTTGTATGTACTGGTAAAGTTCGACACAAACTGCTCTTCGAAATCAATCCAGCCGTTGATACTCCCGGCCGGCAAATTATTCAGCCATATCCTGGCTGGACCTTCCAACATCTGCGGCACATATCGTACCGCCCATCTGAGGTTTCCTCCGGCGATGTTCACCGCTGTGGAGTAATCCTCCAACCAATCTTCTGGCTTCGTACTGCCATTATATGTCCTCGCGCCACGCGCAAGCTGGAAGAAGTAAGGCACCGGCTCCCCCATAATCCGGGGTCCGAAACACATAGGGCCCGGAGCTCCTTGTCTCTCCACCAACTCTGATTGGTGGATCTTGTCCAGCTTGAAACGTGCATCATTGGCTTCCAAGGACCGAGGTCCAAGCCGGGATGCTATTGGGCCTGCGATCATCTGCTGCTGCTGCTCCGGCTGATGCTGCTCACTATGCCGGCCTTGCTGGTGCTGCTGCTGATATCCCGCCCTGGCAAGGGCGGAATTGCCGTCATCCTCTCGATGTCCCGGATGGCCTGCACCCTGCTGCTGCGCTGCACCTCCGGCGCCCTGTTGCTGACGCCGGGCTGCACTGTTACTCCGGCCGCCACCGGCCGCGCCTGCTTCATGCCCGGCCGGCACACTCTGGCCGGGCTTCTTGCTGCCGACATACTTGTCAGCTTGGCCGACATTCTTCTGCACCATCGCCTGCTTTCCGGCGACAGCCGGATCGTACACCTGGATCTGCTTGTCCCGGCGGCCAGAGGTCACACTTCCGGCACGCCGGGCGCTAGGATGCGGGGACGAGGCTTGGCCCCTCGACCTCGCGCCGGCACCTCCCGCCGACACAATGTACTGAGACGCCCCGGCACACGGGTTTGCCTTCTTAAAGGCCTCCTGCTGCTTTGTAGCTTCAGACAAAAGTAGGTTAAGCCGGGCTTGCTGCTCACGCAGTGCTTCGCCGGATAAACAAGATAAATCCTTAGCTACCTCGGCCGCCGCTCTAAGGTTCTTTACTGGCGAACTATAGACTACCTTAGGCACAATATTAGTTGCGGTATGACTCTTATCTCTAGCATCTTTTCCTATCTCAGCATTAAGATTTCTGCCTCTAGTTCTAACCTCTTCTATCCGGCTAGGCCGGATTACTACAGGAGTAAAACCATGGGCTGCCTCATACTCACGGAGTTGCCGGTTAAACCGTTCGCGCTCCTGGTTCATGGCCAGGGCCTCGTCGACGAGGGCCTGACGAGATCCCTCCAGGACCTTCCTTGTCTGCTCCGGATCAACGCCGGATCGCACCGGCTCGAGAAGCCGGTCGATGATGGGAAGAAGAACCTCGCCCCTAGCCGGCACACCGGAAGTGCCGGCCAGGTTCTCCGCACGCTCCAACGGAGGACGCGCCGACCTTTTGACCTTCGGCGGCTCCGGAGGAGAAGCTCCGGCCGCTGCTGCTTTGCCGGCATCTTCCGTCGGCGGCACGGATGTGCCGGCCATCATCACCTCAGCCGGCTCTACTGAGCGAGCGCTACGCCCAGCGTGAGCCAGCCGATGTGACGGAGGATCCGACGCCACCAGCACCTCCTTCCTGCAAATTCTCTCAGTCCCCACGTACACCTCGTGGGAACCGAAAGACATAATCCGGCCATCCCTGGGGAACGGCCGGCCACCGAGACAACCGGCGTTGTCACTGACGAAACTGAGCGAGCCTAGCCTCTGGACGAGGCCAGAGACCACGCGCACTCCCGAAGCTGCTATCACAGACCCCGTCCGAATGAACACTCCGCCCAGCATATCGATCTGCCCCACGGTGGGCGCCAAATGTCGTCGTGGTGAAACAACATATGCCATAGGATGGCTTAAATGGGGGCCGAACTAGATGCTGGAGGATTCGGGAGAGGGGAACGGGCTAAAGAGCACAACAGAAAGGAACACAGATCTACCCAAGTTCGGGGCTCTCGTAAGGAGATAACACCCCTACTCCTGCTCTACTGATTGTATATTTGGGTCGATGTAGTACACAACAATGGTGCTTCCAAGCTCTCTGCTAGAGAAGGAAGATGAACTGCTAAGTGTAGGAACACAGAGAGACCAACCCTTTACCAGGGCTCCCTATGCCACCTTATATAGTGGTGGCCAGGGTTACAACGGTCATACAAGACCACAAGACACGGGCTACACTCCAAACAGGAGCAGGTGACGATGGCAGAGACCCTTGACTTCGCCCCTGATTGCTCTCGATGGGACGCCATATCCCTGTACCTTGTACCTCTTGAACTGTGGCCTTACCTCTGTGCGGTGAGCTCGTACTTGTGCACAGTGAGGGTAGGTAACCTCCACTATGCACCCTGCCATCTTACTCTGCTACCATGCTTGGATGTTTTCTTCCTTGATTGTAGGGATGTGACACCTTGGTTGACTTAAGTATCCTGGATATGACCGTTGGCCATACCCAGGACTTATATGCTGGACCAACGACCTACGAGGGTCGGGTAATCCGGCCTCCCCTGCTCCTGCACAACACACCAAATGGTTAGGCCGGCATATCTAAGTATATGCCGGCACACATATACCAGTATTCCGGCTATACCGGCATATCCAAGTATTAGCCGGGATACACACATATGCCGGCCTGGCCGATGCTCTCATATTCCGGCCAGGCCCTTTCTTGATAACTCGGCACAAGTCAACCATAGACTTTGTGTCTTTCTAGTCTCTTGACCCTACCGGGGGTTATCCCCCCGACAAAGTGGGCGATGAAGACGACTCGTTCGCCGGGTTCAGGTGCCGGCGCAGTCTCTCCCGCAGGTAGCCGGCATGCAACACCCTCCGGCACTCTCCTGGTGGAGGTGACCCAGGATATGTCGGCCGGGATAACCTCCGACCCCTCCCAGCCAGAGCGTCCTTGGACCCGGGCCGAGTTATCTTCCTCTGAGGCTGAGGTACCCGTCATGCTTGAGGAAGCCATCTGGATGGCCGGAACAAGGCGTGAGAGCCGGAGTCCCGTGATGTTAATCCTATCAAGGCCAGAGAAAAGGGGGAGGTTAGTCTCTCCGGTATACCACTCTCCCAGAAGTTAGCAGGAAAAGGGGATCTACCATCGCAGTTAAAACCGGAAACAAAGCATGGAAATAAGCTCTACGCAAGAACATCTATGAACCATAGAAGAGCTTCTCTGGCAATGCTAATCGAGGCAAGAAGATACTATGAAGAGAAACTGCTAAAGATCTAAGCGCGCAGTGATACCGGAAACAAAGCATGGAAATAAGCTCTACGCAAGAACATCTGTGAACCATAGAAGAGCTTCTCTGGCAATGCTAATCGAGGCAAGAAGATACTATGAAGAGAAACTGCTAAAGATCTAAGCGCACAGTGATACCGGAACAAGGCTGCGAAAAAGCATGAAAGAGGAAGAACATAGGATGAACTCACCGAAGCTTGGCCGGCGGCAATGGAGCGGCGGCGAGCGTGCAGAGGAAGATCCGATCCTCCAGCAATGTCGCAAAGAGAAGAGGCGGCGGCGGCGTCGTCGACAGGAACGTCGGGCGTCGTCGAGCGTCGGCGCCGGCGTGGAGCAGGACGGCGGCGGTGCTCTTTCGCTGTTCTTCGGTCCGGTGAGGAAGCGCGAGAGGCAGAGGAGCGGAGGAAGAAGAAGGCACTGTGGGGGTAAAAAGAGCAAGGTTACCCCCACCCCCGTTGTCGGGGGGATGACCCCCGGTAGGGTCAAGAGACTAGAAAGATATAAGGACTATGGTTGACTTATGCCGGATTATCAAGGAAGGGCCTGGCCGGAATATAAGAGCATCGGCCAGGCCGGCATATGTGTATATCCCGGCTGGTGTTCGGATATGCCGGTATAGCCGGGATACTAATATAGGTGTGCCGGCATATACCTAGATATGCCGGCCTAACTATTTGGTGTATTGTGCAGGAGCAGGGGAGGCCGGATTACCCGACCTTCGTAGGTCGTTGGTCCGGCATATAGGTCCGGGGTATGGCCAACGGTCATATCCGGAATACAGAAGTCAGCTAATGTGTCACATCCCTACAATCAAGGAAGAAAACATCCAAGCATGGTAGCAGAGTGTGATGGCAGGGTGCACAGTGGAGGTTACCTACCCTCACTGTGCATAAGTACAGAGCTTACCTCACAAGGGTAAGGTCACAGTGCAGGAAGTACAAGGTACAGGGATATGAAGTCCCCATCAAGAGCAATCAGGGAGGAAGTCAAGGGTCTCTGCCCTCGTCAGCAAGTCCTATTTGGAGTGTAGCTCGTGTCTGCTGGTCTCTTGTGACCGTTGTAACCCTGGCCACCACTATATAAGGTGGCACAGGGAGCCCTAGGAGGGGGTTGGTCACTCTGTGTTCCTACACTTAGCAGTTCGTCTTCCTCCCTTGTTGAGAGCTTGGAAGCACCATTGTTGAGTACTCCATCGATCCAAATATATAACCAAGTAGAGCAGGAGTAGGGGTGTTATCTCCTTATGAGAGCCCCGAACCTGGGTAGATCTGTGTTCCTTTCTGTCGTGCTCTTTAGCTCGTTCCCCTCTCCCGAATCCTCCAGCATCTAGTTCGGCCCCCATTTAAGCCATCCTATGGCATATGTTGTTTCACCACGACGACATTTGGCGCCCACCGTGGGGCCTATTGATATGCTGGGCGGAGTGTTTATTCGGACGGGGTCTGTGATAGCAGCTTCGGGAGTGCGCGTGGTCTCTGGCCTCGTCCAGAGGCTAGGCTCGCTCAGCTTCGTCAGCGACAACGCCGGATGTCTCGGTGGCCGGCCGTTCCCCAGGGATGGCCGGATCATGTCTTTCGGTTCCCACGAGGTGTACGTGGGGACCGAAAGAGTTTGCAGGGAAATGGTGCTGGTGGCGGCGGATCCTCCGTCGCATCGGTTGGCTCACGCTGGGCGTAGCGCTCGCTCAGTAGAGTCGGCCGAGGTGATGATGGCCGGCGCATCAGGGCCGCCGGCAGATGGTGCCGGCAAAGCAGCAGCAGGAGATACTCCCCCGGAGCTGCCGAAGGCCAAGAGGTCGGCACGTCCTCCGTTGGAGCGTGTCGAGAACCTGGCCGGCACTTCCGCTGTGCCGGCGAAGGGCCAGGTGCTTCTTCCCATCATCGATCGGCTTCTCGAGCTGGTGCGATCCGGCGATGATCCGGAGCAAACAAGGGAGGTCCTGGAGGGATCTCGCCAGGCCCTCGTCGACGAGGCCCTGGCCATGCACCAGGAGCGCGAACGGTTTAACCGGCAACTCCGTGAGTATGAGGAAGCTCATGGTTTTACTCCTGTGGTAACCCGGCCTAGCCGGATAGAAGAGGTTAGAACTAGAGGTAGAGATCTTAACACTGAGCTAGAGAAAGGTGCTAGTGGTAAGGGTCATACTGCAACTAGTACTGTGCCTAAGGTAATTTATAGCTCACCAGTAAAGAACCTTAGAGCAGCAGCAGAGGTAGCTAAGGACTTATCTAATTTGTCTGGCGAAGCACTGCATGAGCAGCAAGCCCGGCTTAACCATCTTTTATCTGAAGCAACTAAGCAGCAGGAGGCCTTTAAGAAGGCAAACCCAGGTGCCGGGGCATCCCAGTACATTGCGTCGGTAGGAGGTGCCGGCGCAAGGTCGAGGGGCCAAGGTTCGTCCCCGCATCCAAGTGCCCGACGTGCCGGAAGTGTGACCTCTGGCCGCCGGGACAAGCAGATCCAAGTGTATGATCCGGCAATTGCCGGAAAGCAGGCAGTAGTTCAGAAGAATGCCGACCAAGCTGACAAATATGTCGGCCGCAAGAGTGCTGGCCAGAATGTGCCGGCCGGGCAAGGGGCAGTCTCGGCCGGTGGTGGCCGGAGTAACAGTGCAGCCCGGCGTCAGCAGCAGGGCGCCGGAGGTGCAGCGCAGCAGCAAGGTGCTGGCCATCTGGGACATCGAGAGGATGACGGCAATTCCGCCCTTGCCAGGGCGGGATATCAGCAGCAGCATCAGAAAGGCCGGCATAGTGAGCAGTATCAGCCGGAGCAGCAGCAGGAAAAAGTGATTGTGGGCCCAATTGCATCTCGGCTGGGACCTCGGTCCTTGGCAGCAAGTGATGCGCGCTTCAAGCTGGACAGGATTCACCAATCGGAGTTGGTGGAGAGGCAAGGAGCTCCGGGTCCTATGTGTTTTGGACCCCGGATCATGGGTGAGCCGGTACCTTACTATTTCCAGCTCGCGCGTGGCGCGAGAACATATAACGGCAGTACAAAGCCGGAAGATTGGTTGGAGGATTACTCCACCGCAGTGAACATTGTCAGAGGAAACCTCAGATGGGCAGTACGATATGTATCGCAAATGCTAGAAGGACCAGCCAGGATATGGCTGAATAACCTGCCGGCCGGAAGTATCAACGGCTGGGTTGATTTTGAAGAGCAGTTTGTGTCAAACTTCACCAGTACATATAAGAGGCCGAATCGTCCTCAGCAGCTGGCTAACTGCCGGCAGGGAGTGAATGAGACCGACCGAGACTACCTGACCAGGTGGTGCACCTTGCGCAATTCCTGCGAAGGAGTTGTGGAGCAGCAAGCCATCATGTGGTTCGCTCATGGGTGCCGGCATGGCACCATGTTGTGGCAAAAGCTTCAGAGGGAAATGCCGGCCACGTTGGCCGAGACAATCAAGATTGCTGATAGTTATGCTCTGGGAGATCCTATGCAGCCCACTCTTGATTCACAAGGACAGGGGCAGGCCCAGGGGAACACCAACAGCGCCGGGAGACCAGGGCAATACTATCGCTCTGATAACCGGAACAAGAGAAGAGATGAAAGGCCAGATTCCAGAAGAAGAATGTCAGCAGCCTCAGCAGCAACAACCGCAGCAGCAAGCGCAGCCCTTCCAGAAGAAGAATGTCTGGATCAACAAGAATGCCGGCGGAGCCGCCGGACAGAAGAAGCAGTGGCCGAAGTATACAGTGGGTCTGGCCATGGACAAGCCTTGTGTGTTTCACACATTCTAGCCGGTTAAGCCGGCAAACCATTTGATGAGAAACTGTTCATGGCTGGACGACATATTAGCAGGTCGTGTAGGTCCCTGGGGACCGGCTAGACCATCTGTCCCGGCAGCTCCATCACTGTTGACAGGTGCTAATACAATTGCAATCCCACCCAGGCCGGTTAATCCCGAAAATCAGAGTAATGCCGGAAATGCCGGCGTAAATCAAGTAGACCAGAGCTATAATCTGGAATATAATGCCGGAGGCCCAGGAGCGGGCCGGAATGAGTACAAGGAGCACGATCAGAGCTACATGGTCTTTGAGACCGAGAGAACAGACAAGCAGAGCTTGTACCGGCGGAGTATGGAGGTAAACGCCGTTATGTCGGCTGTTCCGAAGATGATGCATTGGTCTGACCAGGCCATTGGCTGGGACAGGGCAGATCATCCCAGGATCATGCCAAACCCCGGCGGGTATGCTCTGGTGATGGATCCGACATTCGTCGGGCCGGCTAATAACGTGAGGTTCAGCAAGGTCCTCATTGACAATGGAAGCAGCATCAATATCATGTACCGGGATACGATGCAAAAGCTGGGCATCAAGGAAAATATGCTAGAGCCAAGCAAGACCACGTTCCACGGCATTGTGCCGGGACTTTCGTGTGCACCGATGGGCAAGATCCGGATGGATGTCATGTTTGGCAGCCAGGATAACTGCAGGGTGGAGAACCTCATGTTCGAGGTAGTTGATCTAGAAAGCCCCTACCATGCTTTACTGGGGATGCCGGCATTGGCAAAGTTCATGGCCTCTACGCATGTCGCGTACCTGAAGATGAAGATGCCGGGACCCGGAGGGGCGATTACCATCATAGGAGATTACAAGCGTTCGATGGCATGCGCAACCGCCGGGTCTAACCTGGCCGAGACTCTGATCATTGCGGAGGAAAGAAAGAGGCTTCGGGGGGAACCTTTCGGCCCAGAAGTTGAAGCAGCCCGCGGCCCAGTAGGCGAACACCGAACCGGTACCCATTTTTCTCCCTTACCTCGCTGACAGGTGGACCCACCTTGTCAGGTTCTTCTTCCCCGGTAATCACTCCCTCTCTCTCACTGGAAACGGCCAGTTACTTCTCCCCTTAAATCCCCTTCATTGCCTGCATTAATCGATGCATAACCACAGCTATAAGACACCCTCGCAGACCTCCTCCATCTCCCTTTCCTCCTCCTACGCGAGACGCCGCCAAACGGACGCAATTGCTCGTCGGAGGTCCGCATGTCTGCGAGCGTCCCCGGTAGATTTCGCCAACGACGGTGAGCCCGAGCCCCTCCCCTCACCTCTATCCTCTTCGCCTCAAACCGGTGCACCTCCCTGACCCCCTCCTTGATTCAATCCTGCAGCGAATCAACGCGGACGTCCTCGACCAAAGCTCACCTGCGCACCGCACGTCTCCAGCCGCGCCGTTCACCCACGCCAGGACGCAATCGACCTCGCCATCCCCGCCAATCGGACTGCCTCGTCGCACCGCTCCCCGTCCGCTACTTCCTCGCCGTTCATCGGAAGCTCACCGTCAACTTCTCTCTGGCCGCTCCTCGCCGGGAAGCCCGTCGGAACCCTAGCCGCCGGTGAGCCTTTCCCTCCTTCCCTGTTAGCCGTTGGATCTTACTCCGATGCACCAGATTAAATCACTTAACTGAATCGGTACTGATCGATCTAGTGCGTCCAACCATCTTTTAATCCAACGCACCACAGACGAGATCCAACCGAAGAGGTACCCTCCAATCAGAAATCGCCACGTGGCCAGCCTCGGATCAAAATAGAATTCAAATAGGTTTTTCAAATCAGAATTGATCGAAGTCTTTGAAAAATCATAACTTTTGATCAGTAACTCAGAAAATAACAAATAATATACCGTTGGAATCCTTAGAACATCTACAATCCAGTAGTACCATAAAATCTTATATTTTATGGGTTCAATTTGAAACTATTTTCAAATTGGAATCTGACCTTCTATTAACTTGTTTAATTCCTATCTTTAGTTCTGTGCATCCAAAAATTACAAATTTGTAGTCTTTGGGATCCTCTCAACTTGTAGAACATCATAGGATCAAGAAAATCCAAATTTGATACGAGCACACACTTTGTGCATTCAAATTTGTCCAAATCACTATTTTGGTGATAATCCAAATTATATAACTTATTTTAGAATGATTCCAATTGCAGTAGCTTTGTTTTACTGCAAGCTATCCAGTAGCATCACTCCCATAATTTCTTGAACCCTGTCACAATTATTCAAATTCTAATATGAGAATTTGAGTATTCCTATATAGGTTAATTCTATTTCTATTTCAACCAGTGATTCCTTCTACCTTAGAAAAACCCTATGATCATACCTAGACATCAATGTTGTCTAAACCACATCTTGATCAAGATCATATTCACTTAGACCTATCTTGTATAGTACCCACTTATTCAAATTACAAATGTGTCATTTGAGTAAAGTGTGATACTTTCAATCTTAGTTTCTACCTTTGCTACTATGGTATTGATCAAATTAACATCATAGTACTTAACCCAATCCCATCTACTCGTTAGGAACCTTAAGCCATGTTTTCAAATATCATCTATACATATCCTTTACCTGTAGCCATTTACTCATGTCTACTCAAGCTTAGCCTTGCATTGAACTATTCAATTTGCAATTGAGTTAATTGAGTACTTCAATGTTATAAGAATCCTAGCCTAAGCCTAAGTGTAATATATACTATTTAAGAATAATTGTTGTCACACCTATTCAATAGTATTGCTATTGCACTATTTTGTCTCTTATGTGATTTACCCACATGAGATATTTCAAGATTCAATATGCTTTAATAAAGCATAAAGATCTCACTCATTATGTTTTGCCTAATTCATATATGTACTCAAATTGCAATTGTGCTACCTGAGGAGAATATTAATTCATCTCAAACTTAGGTTCTATTCATGTGGAGTTGTTATAACCCATACCATAGTATGTGTTATACACCATGTTGAACAAAGAACCACTTGAGCCATGTCCTCAAATATCAATCATTCATACCCAACCCAATGCCTACCTAGTTTTGTTCACATGTATTGAACTATTCAACTTGCAAATGTGCTAATTGAGTAGTTCAAGCATCCTTAAAACCTAGCCTAGTTCCTAAGTGCAATACATGCTATTTAAGAGTAATTGTTGTCATATTTACTCAATAGTGTTATTGTTGCACAAATTGACTCCTGTGTAATTTATTTCACATGAGCATCTCCTAAAACTCTTATATGCTTTCATAAAGCGTAAAAACTTCATCAATTATATAATGCCTAATCCATTTCTCTCTCAAATCATATTGATCTCTCCCAACTAAGCTCTCCGATTTATATCTCCCAAATCATGATCCTTTGCCATATCTTTCTTGTCATAACATCTCAAGAAATCTAAATTGTTAAACAAACACTTTTCAATTAATTGTTTGTTTGATTGTGTTTGAATGGATTGTTTATGGTATGCTATTTCTTGTGCTATAGCTTGTGCGAAGAGCTACGTGCTTAGTTGAGAGAAGTGAAACGTTGTGATCTTCAAAAAGGCAAGTGACACACATGTTCCCTACCCATTTTACTTATGCATTAGTGTATTTACCTCTTGTAGTATGCATGATAGGTGATTTATTCAACTGTTTTATCAAATGCTTAGATCCTAGTAGTGTGTAGCTATCCCTCAAACCCCACCTGTTAGGATGCTAAATACTTTGAAAAATATTGATGCCATGCTTTAATCACTTGAAAAGTGTTTTGTGAACAAGTTAAGAACTTCAACTAAAATGAAACACCTGGGTGGATTGGTTTGATAAGAGGAGGCGAGGTAGGTGGGTTCTGGGACGCATGCCTTGTAAGAGGATGTGGGAACAGAATACCGCTCGGGATGGCCACCCAGGAACAAAGAGATGGCTATGTCTTCCATGCTTAGTGTACTTCCAATGCAGCCTTATGACATTATGGGCTCTGTCTTGACTGATTAGATGTGGGGGTGCAACTTGTGTGCAAGAAGATGGTGGTAGATGAATTATAGGTTGGGAACGGATCTTGCCAGTTAGTTGCCCTCTCCTCTAAAAGGTCTCGTTTCATTTTATGTATGGGCATAAAATGAATCGTAAGGTGAAAGTGCACAACCCTTGCAAGGTGTATAAAACTAATCGATTAGCCGTGTCCTCGGTTATGGACAATTGAGTCTCTAGACATGGAATGTACGGAAGAATCTCATCACCGATTCTGAATGAATAAAATTTTGTCTAGAAACCCCTAGGTAGGAACTAAGGACCATGCACTCCGAGGGGTGGTGGTGCCTGAGGTTCCAAACTTTGTTGAGTTACGCCCAGAACTACATACCGGCCAGTATGTAGTGTATGGGGGTTGTCTTGACCCTTGAAATATAAAATTTGTTGAAAGAAAGTTTTAAAATGGATTATAGGATAAAATTGGCTTTATGCAAACCAGCCTTTGAGATCCACCAGCCAAATGTCATGTAGTATAGTTTTTCCACAAAAATGCCACCAAATATGTGTCATTTGCCAGTACATCATTGTACTGACCCCTCTGGGGCTGCATATTCAACGTGCAGGTTTTATTTCGAGTAAGGAACCAGGAGTAGGATCTCGAGACTACATTCCAACATGTCTACCTGTGGCACGTGATGAAGAATGGAGGCTCACTGCAACTATGCTTTATGCTGTGTACTCGTAAGGTTGAAGACCTATGTAACTGGATTTACGTTGTAATATTGATGCTATTGCAATGATTACTTATTTTGTACTGTGGTGCTATCTACTGATCCAGGGAATGGCACAGATACACAGGAGTTCTGTCTTTTGCAAAAGGCAGGGCGCTACAGAATGGTATCAGAGCATAGTGTTGCCTGTAGGATCGAGACCCTAGGTTTGGAATAGACTAGGAAGCCCTAGGATTCTTCCCTCTCTCCTTCAAAAGAAAATCAATTCAACTTTCTAGATGAAATCAATCTATTTATTGTTAGTTTGAAATTTTCTTGTAAGAACTTACCCCATTCATTTGTTTTACACTACTCTCCTTTTCTAATTTAGATGACCAGCCTCATTGAATCACTGAAGAAAGGACCAGTGATGATCATGACCCTGAAGAGTGAGACTGAGTTTCCCAAAGCCTTGAAGAACCTCATGTTAAGCATAGGAATGCAAGGAGAAGCTGTTTACAAAGGATTTCCCGTGATAGATGAAGGTGAAGAATATTGGTGGGTGCAGCTTCATTTATACAAGAACAAGGAAGATGACCACAAGAAAATGGGACTTTGGATGTTCACCAACTCCGAGATGTATCCATCATTTCTAGACTCAGCAAGATGTGCTGCTTGGTCCGCTATAAAGGAACTTGGAGAAAGACTCAAGTGGAGACTTCATAATACTCAGCAAGACCTCAAAGAAGAAAAGGAAGACACTACTACATTGAAGGAAACCATAAACCAACTTCAAGGTGACATGGAAAAGTTGGAATCTGAACTTAGTGTTCAAGAAGACCTCATCAAAACCAAGGATGAGCAAATTGCCAATCTGCAGAAGCAGCTGGACCAGAACAATGGATCTGCTTAGAAGAGCACCAAGAGCCATAGTTGGACCTCCATTTAGGAAATTTTAATAAGCAACGACGTGTAATAAACGTTATGGTCATACCGACTTGTGGATGATCGTACCTTCCCGTTTGTTTGAGAACTAGTTTGCTTGTCATGACGAATGTTTGTTAGATATTGCTTGTAGGATAAATTGTTTTGATCTGTTATTTTGGGTAGGAATTTTCTTCTTTAGACCTCTTCTATCTAATTCTCATCTATGCTAAGACCTAAACTTGTCCCAAAACCCAAACCAAAGCTTTCCTCAACGACAGAACAACTACAATGACCCTCAGTTGGAGATAAGGATACAGAGTACAACAACAAGAGGTAGTGTTTCAAGTACAAGAGATTGGAACATTACGCCAGAGAGTACACAAAGGATGATGCCCCAAGACTCTAGTAAGCTATGATGGCTGAAGGATACCACGCAAACAATAAGAAGACACCCCAAGGTGTAGCTAATGTGGAAGTAATACTATTCAACCACCTCGTGCAAGAAAGGTGGAAAGGACAAAAGAGCAAACAGAGCAATGGAAAGAGCAAATAGAGCAATGGAAAGGATTTTAATTCCTCTTAAACGGCAAACCAAAGGATCTACAACTTAAGGATTATTGCCATGAGCTTTGTTGAAAACCTTTAGCTAGGAACGATAGATTTTGTTTCAAAAATTTAAAGTAGAATTTGGGAACTTGGTTCCAAATTTCAACAAAACTTTTGTTTAAAAGCTAGTGAGGTTGACCAAGAGTTAGAATGTGAGATGCACCAAACCAAATACAAGGTAATGATTGAGTGCGACATGGATTCGCGCCCATGACGACTACTCATATTGTTCGCTCTTGTATGAGGAATGGTGAATCTAGAGAGACATACCTACTTGAGAGACGACGTTGTTAAACCATAACCCTAGGAGGATAATATGTTACATCCCTTATAGTGAGCCAGTGTGGCCAAAACGTAGGAATACGGTGAGAACTTGGACTTTTGAACGACTACATGAATCGGAAACGTTTTGCTTAGTGGGCTTTGAATGCGAAGACTGTTCAACTTCGGCTGCTGCCTGTTCGATTTACCTTCCCGACCCTTTGTTTCGACTACCCCCTGAGCCTATAAAAGAGAAGTCACTCCTCTCCAGAGAGTCACAACAAAGACAACCACCACTACCTATGAGATTACCTCCTGGTCTCAAAGCCTTACGCCGCCGAAGTCTACCCCATCCCGACCTGCGATGCTATGAGGCAGCTCTCCAAATCCATGGAACTATTTTCCTGCCCATGAGAGCTTCATTAGATCCCTTATTCTTGCAAAGGAGTTCATCTTCGAGATATGATCAAGTTGACCAGCGTCTTCCAACGACTCTGAAGATGGTTGCGAAAGGAATTCTTAAGGACCATATGGTACCTGTGGCAAGTAGCACGACTTGCTCCGGTAACTTGAATGGGTTCAACAATGCTAGTTATAAGGCGACCTTCTGTCCCTTAAAGGTGCAAGTGCCTCTTACAGAGTCCACCTTGTTTACCCCTATGAAATGCATGAGAAGACTACAGAGAGATGCCATCCTAATTCATTGGGATGTGTGGTCTCATCATGTTCGTGGGGCAAGCATGCAGCACTTGGCACTGAGTCATCTTTTGAGATTCTATAATAAAAATCAGCTAAAAAGCAACAAGGAGTATGATGATGACCTGTATGTTGTCTTGGCCTTAGTGAGGAACGACCAAGAAAAGGCTAGATACACATTCTTGGAAGATGTACAACAACCCGGAATGTTACCAGAATAGAATAGTATCGTGGGAAAATTTAAGAGCAAAATGATATAATGAAGCAACCATAAGATGAAGAACCTCTAAGGATGATGACAAGAAAGTTGAGATGATGAGAGGATACCCTCTCAGCTTAGTCTTCTGAATGACCCAAAGAGGAGACAACTCATCTTGGTCCTCTGATTGAACCAAAGAGTGACTCCTCAGTGTCCAAAGTAGTTCAACAACTACCCCGTTGGATAAAAAGCTCTACAATAGAGTAAGGTTACCTCAAGCAACCCCATAAGGAAGGTTGGTGCCCGGATTTGTGAATACACACCCACCGATTGTAAATGAAGATGTGGACTACCATGTTGAAGACAACGTGATGGATGATATCTGCTTATCACCAGAATTGGATGGAACCCTTGGTATGCCCACTTTAGAACATAGTTGTGAACATCAAAATTTCTGAGAAGTGCGGTTCAAGGAAAATGACACAACAGTGAATGCAAGCTGGGAACAAAATGCGAGTGCCTCAGGAAACATCAAGATACCACCAAGAGGAATTTTCTTTTAAGGGTGGTAGCCACCCAGATACCTAAACCCAGATAACCTAATACCTACTTTCTTTCTAGCCTCTCCAATCTCGGGGACGAGATTTCTTTTAAGGGTGGTAGTCTGTAACATCCCAAGATTTTATCAAATTTTGGGGGAAAATTTTGGCTTTTGTTTTGCTTGAGATGATTGGAAATTCACAGGGATTTAAAACTTTTTGAGTTTAATTGAAAGCTTTATTGAAAACTATTTTAAATCCTCTATTTATTTCCTGAAGAACTTCTTTGAGAAAAGCAAATGTCCAAAATATTATTTTCTTCTTTCAAAACCTATGCAAGTTACTTGCAAGGAATGCATTTCAAATGTGTTTATAAAAAAATTACATTTTGAAAACTAAGTTTGAAAGATGATTTCAAACAATTATTCTATGAAGTATCTATTATATTATTAAAACAACTAACAACCAACGGTGTAGATTAGCTAGGAAAAATCCAATAAAGACCAACGACCAAGATTAAGTTGCTAAATAGCGTCATGTATTGATTTTGATATGCAAATATAATGTGTCCTGATGTCTCACGCTCAAGCTACAAACCATTACGGTAGAACAAAAAAGGAAAGAAAGATCCAACGGCCAAGATCAAATTCGTAAACTACCTAATGTGTCCGGATGCCGTGTTGATTTAGTAATGCGCATACACGGTGTCCTTCTTCCTCACGTCTAGAAACTACAGCCTATCACGGTGTAACCAAAGACGAGCTCTTCTGCCAAAAGAGAACATGAAAAAGGAAAACGTATTCAAAGCAAAACCTTCCTTCACGGGAGAGAATTTGCTTCTTGATTCGTATGCGACCACCACGTCGTGATTGACGTGATTGTAGAGGGTCGTAGATCGGATCACCAACATCAGGCCGCGTGTCAGCAATGATGATCTGGAGACAGCTGCAGTAGGCATGGACAGTCATGTCGCCCATGGAATTCTTGGAGCGCATGGACGATTTGGTTCCGGTTGGAGAGGAAGATGATGCAGATCATGGCCGCCCACACAACGATTGTGCTGACACTCGGCCAGAACACGGTCTAGCACCTCGGCGGAGACCGTGGTGTAAAACCAAGAGATGATACAAGCGTCGGTTTGGATCCACTCGGCATCGTCTGGCATCGTCGAGAGGAAGACGAGCGTCCATGTGGTCGCTGATGCCGGACTGCAAGAAGAACACAAAGAAAGTGGACCCGGTGGTGAAGCTTGCCGAGCGAGAACTGCGTCGTGACAGGAACAGACATGGCATGGCGTCAGCGAAGGGGTTGGAGCTGAACAGGACTAGGACGACATGGAGGAGTTGTGCGGAAGCATTGGGAAGGACCAAGTGGATAATTTCGTGTCCGATACCATGTAGAGGAAGTGAGGAACGGAAGAGCAAGAATGCGCAGAACAAGTAATTTGAGGTAATTAAGCTGGTAAGATGTCCAAATCTATGCAAGTAAGATATAGAGAACAATGATAGAATTAAAAGAGATCCTTTTCTTGACTATTAAGTTTCTATCCGATGTACTCACAGGAGTCATGGTGGCCCTGGTCAGTTTAGCATGAAGCTCGGTAGAAGGTGTGTCAAAATCAAGAAGCTAAAAAATAGCATTAAGTGTAATTTTTGAATGGTTCTTACTGTACATATTACATTTCTTTTAGATCAATCCATTGATATGCCATGAATTTCCTAATGACCCTATTTTGCTATTAGTATGTTGCACATACAAATCCCTTGCTTGACTGAGTGGAAACTTCCTCCCATATTTTCCGCAAAAAAGCAAATTGCTGCTACTCTGCTTGCCATATATGCTTGAAAGCACAACTAAAGCTTACTGCTGCAATTCACATAATACATTTATAGTATTTCATCTCTTCTTCATTTTACAGGTTTCATTCCTTTTAGATGATGGTTTATGGAATACAAGACAATAGAAATTTAGTAAAAGCATTTTTTCTACTTGCTCAATGAGAGATCAATTTTTCATAGATCATTAGGTATACAATAGTTTACAGTCTTATTTGTACTGACTGAACTCTCCCATAAACACGGGAAAGGATTACATGGGATAAATAATGAGATGTTTCGTATTCATAGTAAAATATGCAGGAGGACTAGAGGGAAGTGCAATATTTTACGAAAACAATAGCAGTTTATAATGTTTCAAATTTATGATCTGATGTAAGAGAGCGGGATTAATATGGGACAAGATAGGATAAGATTTAAGGTCAGTTTAGTATGGCAGAGCATGATTATGCAAGTATAGGAAAATACACCACATACACCCATAATGAGGAGTTTAGGGGAAACACACAAAACCCAGAAGTACATACTATATTCATTAGTTTTCCCATCCATATGAATTTTTTAACGCTATCTCTTTTACCCTATATATGTATGAATGTCAAACTTATATATCTTGGTCCATGTCCATTCTATCATAATAATAAATTAAATTAGATGATTATGTTAGAGATATTATAACTTGCATGTTTGATCAAGAAGGAGCGCTAGCCTAATCAGTAGGGGATGTCACTATTTCGGAAAGAATACAAATTTCATGATAAAGTCATCTTCTTCATAATTGGAACTTCCAAGAACTAAAAATGAAGTTACTAAGGTTCTTCATTTATAACACGTTGTCGAAGTTCTATAACCTAACTGACAAGAATGAGCAGTATCGAAGCTTTGTCAATTGAGTACCATAATTTACTCAGTTTATTTTCAATAATTATTTGACTTCAATGTTCTATAAATGGTATGAATAAGAATAAAGTACATTAGACATGAAGAATCAATTAATCTCATTGCTAGCCGCGCAATTTGCGCGGGTCATCTTGCTAGTTTTCTTTAAAAGAACTATCTCCTAAACCTTAATTCTTTTTCCTTTATGCAAGCAACACTTTCATGCTATGCATATGAAGCTTTCCTCAAAACCATGTTTGATCTGGGAAACTTGTTGTTCACTGTTTTAAAAGGACTATTTCGAATTTTAGAAAATTTCTGAAAGAAGTTTGTTTTGATTTGAAGCTTTTTGCAAATAATATGAAAGTTTTTTAAGAAAACGGAAAAAGAGAAAAGAGAAAAGAATAAAAAAATAGAGAAGGGCCTCGGGGGGAACCTTTCGGCCCAGAAGTTGAAGCAGCCCGCGGCCCAGTAGGCGAACACCAAACCGGTACCCATTTTTCTCCCTTACCTCGCTGACAGGTGGACCCACCTTGTCAGGTTCTTCTTCCCCGGTAATCACTCCCTCTCTCTCACTGGAAATGGCCGGTTACTTCTTCCCTTAAATCCCCTTCATTGCCTGCATTAATCTATGCATAACCGCAGTTATAAGCCACCCTCGCAGACCTCCTCCATCTCCCTTTCCTCCTCCTACGCGAGACGCCGCCAAACGGATGCAATCGCTTGTCGGAGGTCCGCACGTCTACGAGCGTCCCCGGTAGATTTCGCCAACGACGGTGAGCCCGAGCCCCTTCCCTCACCTCTATCCTCTTTGCCTCGAACCAGTGCACCTCCCTGACCCCCTCCTTGATTCAATCCTGCAGCGAATCAATGCGGACGTCCTCGACCAAAGCTCACCTGCGCACCGCACGTCTCTAGCCGCGCCGTTCACCCACGCCAGGACGTAATTGACCTCGCCATCCCCGCCAATCGGACTGCCTCGTCGCATCGCTCCCCGTCTGCTACTTCCTCGCCGTCGCCGTTCATCGGAAGCTCGCCGTCGACTTCTCTCTGGCCGCTCCTCGCCGGGAAGCCCATCGGAACCCTAGCCACCGGTGAGCCTTTCCCTCCTTCCCTGTTAGCCGTTGGATCTTACTCCGATGCACCAGATTAAATCACTTAACCGAATCGGTACTGATCGATCTAGTGCGTCCAACCATCTTTTAATCCAACGCACCACAGACAAGATCCAACCGAAGAGGTACCCTCCAATCAGAAATCGCCACGTGGCCAGCCTTGAATCAAAATAGAATTCAAATAGGTTTTTCAAATCAGAATTGATCCAAGTCTTTGAAAAATCATAACTTTTGATCTGTAACTCAGAAAATAACAAATAATATACCATTGGAATCCTTAGAACATCTACAATCCAGTAGTACCATAAAATCTTATATTTTATGGGTTCAATTTGAAACTATTTTCAAATTGCAATCTGACCTTCTATTAACTTGTTTAATTCCTATCTTTAGTTCTGTGCATCCAAAAATTACAAATTTGTAGTCTTTGGAATCCTCTCAACTTGTAGAACATCATAGGATCAAGAAAATCCAAATTTGATACGTGCACACACTTTGTGCATTCAAATTTGTCCAAATCACTATTTTGGTGATAATCCAAATTCTATAACTTATTTTAGAATGATTCCAATTGCAGTAGCTTTGTTTTACTGCAAGCTATCCAGTAGCATCACTCCCATAATTTCTTGAGCCCTGTCACAATTATTCAAATTCTAATATGAGAATTTGAGTATTCCTATATAGGTTAATTCTATTTCTATTTCAACCAGTGATTCCTTCTACCTTAGAAAACCCCTATGATCATACCTAGACATCAATGTTGTCTAAACCACATCTTGATCAAGATCATATTCACTTAGACCTATCTTGTATAGTACCCACTTATTCAAATTACAAATGTGTCATTTGAGTAAAGTGTGATACTTTCAATCTTAGTTTCTACCTTTGCTACTGTGGTATTGATCAAATCAACATCATAGTACTTAACCCAATCCCATCTACTCGTTAGGAACCTTAAGCCATGTTTTCAAATATCATCTATACATATCCTTTACCTGTAGCCATTTACTCATGTCTACTCAATCTTAGCCTTGCATTGAACTATTCAATTTGCAATTGAGTTAATTGAGTACTTCAATGTTATAAGAATCCTAGCCTAAGCCTAAGTGTAATATATACTATTTAAGAATAATTGTTGTCACACCTATTCAATAGTATTGCTATTGCACTATTTTGTCTCTTATGTGATTTACCCACATGAGATATTTCAAGATTCAATATGCTTTAATAAAGCATAAAGATCTCACTCATTATGTTTTGCCTAATTCATATATGTACTCAAATTGCAATTGTGCTACCTGAGGAGAATATTAATTCATCTCAAACTTAGGTTCTATTCATGTGGAGTTGTTATAACCCATACCATAGTATGTGTTATACACCATGTTGAACAAAGAACCACTTGAGCCATGTCCTCAAATATCAATCATTCATATCCAACCCAATGCCTACCTAGTTTTGTTCACATGTATTGAACTATTCAACTTGCAAATGTGCTAATTGAGTAGTTCAAGCATCCTTAAAACCTAGCCTAGTTCCTAAGTGGAATACATGCTATTTAAGAGTAATTGTTGTCACATTTACTCAATAGTGTTATTGTTGCACAAATTGACTCCTGTGTAATTTATTTCACATGAGCATCTCCTAAAACTCTTATATGCTTTCATAAAGCATAAAAACTTCATCAATTATATAATGCCTAATCCATTTCTCTCTCAAATCATATTGATCTCTCCCAACTAAGCTCTCCAATTTATATCTCCCAAATCATGATCCTTTGCCATATCTTTCTTGTCATAACATCTCAAGAAATCTAAATTGTTAAACAAACACTTTTCAATTAATTGTTTGTTTGATTGTGTTTGAATGGATTGTTTATGGTATGCTATTTCTTGTGCTATAGCTTGTGCGAAGAGCTACGTGCTTAGTTGAGAGAAGTGAAATGTCGTGATCTTCAAAAAGGCAAGTGACACACATGTTCCCTACCCATTTTACTTATGCATTAGTGTATTCACCTCTTGTAGTATGCATGATAGGTGATTTATTCAACTATTTTATCAAATGCTTAGATCCTAGTAGTGTGTAGCTATCCCTCAAACCCCACCTGTTAGGATGCTAAATACTTTGAAAAATATTGATGCCATGCTTTAATCACTTGAAAAGTGTTTTGTGAACAAGTTAAGAACTTCAACTAAAATGAAACACCTGGGTGGATTGGTTTGATAAGAGGAGGCGAGGTAGGTGGGTTCTGGGACGCATGCCTTGTAAGAGGATGTGGGAACAGAATACCGCTCGGGATGGCCACCCAGGAACAAAGAGATGGCTATGTCTTCCATGCTTAGTGTACTTCCAGTGCTGCCTTATGACATTATGGGCTCTGTCTTGACTGATTAGATGTGGGGGTGCAACTTGTGTGCAAGAAGATGGTGGTAGATGAATTATAGGTTGGGAACGGATCTTGCCAGTTAGTTGCCCTCTCCTCTAAAAGGTCTCGTTTCATTTTATGTATGGGCATAAAATGAATCGTAAGGTGAAAGTGCACAACCCTTGCAAGGTGTATAAAACTAATCGATTAGCCGTGTCCTCGGTTATGGACAATTGAGTCTCTAGACATGGAATGTACGGAAGAATCTCATCACCGATTCTGAATGAATAAAATTTTGTCTAGAAACCCCTAGGTAGGAACTAAGGACCATGCACTCCGAGGGGTGGTGGTGCCTGAGGTTCCAAACTTTGTTGAGTTACGCCCAGAACTACATACCGGCCAGTATGTAGTGTATGGGGGTTGTCTTGACCCTTGAAATATAAAATTTGTTGAAAGAAAGTTTTAAAATGGATTATAGGATAAAATTGGCTTTATGCAAATCAGCCTTTGAGATCCACCAGCCAAATGTCATGTAGTATAGTTTTTCCACAAAAATGCCACCAAATATGTGTCATTTGCCAGTACATCATTGTACTGACCCCTCTGGGGCTGCATATTCAACGTGCAGGTTTTATTTCGAGTAAGGAACCAGGAGTAGGATCTCGAGACTACATTCCAACATGTCTGCCTGTGGCACGTGATGAAGAATGGAGGCTCACTGCAACTATGCTTTATGTTGTGTACTCGTAAGGTTGAAGACCTATGTAACTGGATTTACGTTGTAATATTGATGCTATTGCAATGATTACTTATTTTGTACTGTGGTGCTATCTACTGATCCAGGGAATGGCACAGATACACAGGAGTTCTGTCTTTAGCAAAAGGCAGGGCGCTACAGACGTCTTCCTCTGGCGCCCTACACCGTCCACGCTATTTTTAGGGGGGGTGGCCAACAACCACTGTGCCGCTTTGGGCAGGCACAGCGAAAGTTGGTCTCCTCCCTGTCGGGGGTAGCGTGGGCGGTACGCGGTCTTCTGTCCTTCATCTTCTTGCTCCGCACGCCAACGTGCTGAGCTGGCGTGGACTTGGTCTCTCTCCTCACCAGCGGGGGCTCGTGAGGAGGTCTTCTGGTCCTTAGCATTTTCCACCATCGTTCTCCTCACGAGGCGCCTCCTCGTGAGGGTCTTCTCCGTAGCTTGGGTCGTTGATTCTCCCCTGGGCTGAAGATGGGCCGATGACGGGGCCCAGGAGCAGGTGGACCGGGATACCCCGGTATCCAGAACACCGACAAAAGGGTTGATTCAATGTTATGCTTACACTAATGTTGCTAATAGAATTGTGTTTAGTTTTGTATGAAGGAAGTTTTCAAGTGTAGGGATTGGAGAATGATGAGATGAGTTGAAGAATGGACAAAAGCTCAAGCTTGGGGATGCCCACGCACCCCAAGAAATATCCAAGAGGTACAAGCGTCAAAGCTTGGGGATACCCCCGAGGCACCCCTTCTTCATCGGCAAAAATCAGGTCACCTTTCAACACACTATATTTTTATTGCTTCATGCATTATGCGTTTTTCTTGGAGCGTCAGTTGTTTTTAGTTTTCAGTTTTGTTTAGTTTTGTTTGCTGCAATAAATGGTTGGACCCCAACAAATTCCTTTTGGAGAAGTTGCCTTGCTTTTCATTTGCCAAGAACACTCCGTTTTTTTACTCTTATCGTTTCAACGAGTGTTCTCTTTTTCTAGAACTGCGTTTAGCTTTCGATTTTTGCCTTGATTTTTGTTCAGATCTTGTTATATATTTTTATCAAGGTGTATTTTGAACTCTGGTCCACGTTGGTTTTCATCAAAAGAGTTGTTTCAAAAAAGTTTGAATGGTGTTGGAAAAGAGAAAAAGCTCTATGCAAAAAAGTGGTACAAAAAGGAGCTTGTGTAGACTGCGGCCTAGGCTTTTGCATGTCGTGCTTGATGTCTTTTTGATAGTATGCTTAGTGGTTTTGCTATAGCATGAATTGTCTCAAATGACTGAGATTGCTTAATGAGCCTTTGAAAAAAAAATCATGCGTTGTTTTAATTATTTGGAAGCATTATTTTGGTTTTCTCCTTTGATGCTTTATTTGGGTTGACTTGGCGCATGCTCACACATGTTTGACTCATACAAAGTCGCCATAAGCCTCTGTGATCATTTAGTTTTTGACTTTTGATGCCATCTTATGCTTCTTTTAATGTTACTTTGTCGCTATGCATGATTATGGCCGTTATTGCTCTCTTAGTTGGTCGCTCCCAGTCTTTTGCTAGCCCTCATTTTGTACTGAGTATGAGATCTACTCGTGCATCCAACTCCTAAAAACCAAGTTTGTCATTGTATCCACTATAAATTCCTATGCATGGTATTTGTAAGCCATTCCAAGTAAATTTTCATGTGCTACCTTTCAAAACTTTCAACTACTTCTCGTTTTGTGCCACTGTTTTTAGCTCATGGGGACGTAGTGGTCAGAATTAGTATCTTCCATATTAAATTAAGTACCCCTCGACTAGGCAGCTTCATCTGCTCGTCATTAATTTTGCATGAGAGCTGGTCAGACCATTGCAATCTAATTCTAAAAAAGAAAAAAAGGCACTCCTCCATGGTATGTGAATGTTGGTGGGCACCCGATGGAATCGGTTAGCCATGGTTTGAGAAAGGAAAAAAAGGTGGGAGGAATGCCAAAGCTTTTTAAAAGAGCACCAATGTGCCAAATTTTCAAAGAAATCGGAACCGCTCTCACTTGTTTATTATGGAAGATAGTAAGACCCCATTGCCAGTCGTTGACATGAAACAACCACTTCTCAAAACCCAATTTTATCTCTGTTTTACAAATGAAAAGCTCTAGCACATGTTTAATCACTGCTTCCCTCCGTGAAGGGCCTTTCTTTTACTTTTTATGTTGAGTCACCACCTTCTATCTTTATGCACCGTCTAAGAGAGCATAGTTGTCATTCTGAGTATAATGTGCATTGTCCCAAAGTTTTCATTGATTGATTCATGATGTTGGTTTCACTTGTTCTTAAATTATTTGTATCTAGTCGCCCTCTTAAACTTGAAGGTGTCCTATGCATTTATATTTTGCTCTCTCATGAAGGACAAGCTGAAAACCATTTGTATGTTTTTCCATATGATTTGAACACACGTTTGACTTTCATTGTTTCATTTTCATGATCTTTCATTTGTGTTCTTTTTTATGTTATAACATGGTTGCTAAGTTTCTTCTATCAAGATTATGTCTTTCATGCCCATGTTTTAAGTTCTTTTGATCCCAGCGCACAACGCTTACATAGATGATCAAGTTTGTGTAGGTGCATGTCACCTCAAAAATTATTTCTTTTGTTATCACTTACCTACTCGAGGACGAGCAGGAGTTAAGCTTGGGGATGCTGATACGTCTCTAACGTATCTATAATTTTTGATGCTCCATGCTTGTTTTTACACCATTTGCTTAGTGTTTCGTTACACTTCGTGGTGTTTTTATGCATTTTCCAGAACTAACCTATTAACGAGATGCCACAGTGCCAGTTCCCTGTTTTCTGCTATTTTTGTGTTTCAGAAAAGTTACACAGGAAATATTCTCAGAATTGGACGAAGCAAAAGCCAAACATCCAGAAATTCACTGAAGCTTCCAGAGAACTGAAGAGGAGACAGAGTGGGGCCACAAGGGGCCCACACAACAGGGCGGCGCGGCCCAGGGCTAGGCCGCGCCCCCTATGTGTGTGTGGCCACCTCGGTCCATTTCTGACGATGCCCCTTCGCCTATAAAGACCCCCTGACAGGAAAAACCTAAATACCCAATCACTTTTCCAGAATACATCGCGATCCACCGCCGCCATCGACCCGAGATCGGGAGGGTCCAAAAGCTCTTCCCGGCACCCTGCCGGAGAGGGGAATCACCACCGGAGGTCTTCTTCATCGCCATGCTTGCCTCTGGCGCGATGAGTGAGTAGTCTACCTTGGACTATGGGTCCATAGCAGTAGCTAGTTGGTTGTCTTCTCCACCATGTGCTTCATGTTTAGATCTCGTGAGCTGCCTTACATGATCGAGATCACCGTTATGTAATTCTGCATGTTGTGTTTGTTGGGATCCGATGAATATTGGTGTTATGATTGAGTTGATGTGCTGAATATTATCTTATGTTATCTCTATGTTGTTTATGATCTTGCATGCTCTCCGTTGTTAGTAGCTATCTTGGCCGAGTAGATACTAGTGACTCCAAGAGGGGGTATTTATGCTCGATAGTTGGGTTCATGCCTCTATTTAATCTGGGGAAGTCACAAAAACCTCTAAGGTTGTAGATGTGCTGTTGCCACTAGGGAGAAAACAACATTCATATGGTCAAGAGCATATGCTTTGTTTACATTACACACTTTGCTTAATGCGGTTATCTGTTGTTCGCAACTTAATACTTGTGGAGTTCTTGGATTGATTCGCCACAAGTGGATTATTAGTCATAGATGCAGTAGGATGGCGGTCTATGTATCTTGTTGTAATGCCCAGAGTAAATCTCATAGTGATCCTATCGACATATGCACGTTATCTTTATTCTATCAATTGCCCAACTGTAATTTGTTTATCCAGTATGTGTTATTTTATCTTATGGAGAGACACCACTAGTGAACTGTGGACCCTGGTCCTATTTCCATCATATTGCTATCACCTGTTTACTTTACTCGCACTATTTACTTTACTCGCACTGTTTACTTTACTCGCATACTACTATTACTTTCCACTCGATACTCTCATACCCTTTGTTTCAAGCAAACCGGTGAGATTGACAACCTCACCGTAAGTTGGGAACAAAGTATTTGGTTGTGTTGTGTGCAGGTTCCACGTTGCTACTAGTTGAAGACGCGCTAACAAGAAATCGTTAACATCGCCCTTGTTGGAGTGTCAATAGGCTAGCAAGCATCACCTTCTTGAGTTTGGCTTTTTCCTACTAGATCGACAAACCTTGGTTTCTTACTGAGGGAAAAACTTGCTGCTATATTCATCATACCTTCCTCTTGGGGTTTCCCAACTGGCCGGTCATTTACTTCATCAACTACACGCCAATATGTTCTTTGGCACCATTCATCACCGCGCCATCTATAGCAATCAGCGTCCTGCATGTTTGTCATCTTTATTGTGTTGATAATTGCCACACAAATACTTACATACAAAATGTTATAAAAAATGAGGCTTTACCAAATTATGACAGGACTAATATGTGTTTTGCTCTTATTAATGAAAAGGAGGAATCCTCCAAAGTTTCTTCTACCATTTCTGTCAATAAACCAGAGTATGTGGAGAAGCTTCCTTTCAAGCCTCTCCCTCTTAAAGAGGGGAAGAAGAAGAGGAGTAAAAGGAGAGAGGAAACGGTATTTCTGCTAAGCATGTTGCTCCTATTATAGTTTTTGCTGATGAGTCTGAACTCGATGATGTTCCTATACCTATTACCTATAGTAGTGATCATGATTGGGAAAAGCACACTACTTTTGATATTGAAAATCTCTTGGGTACCAATTCTAAAAATGATGATATTAATAATTGTTGTACTATTAGTGCTATCCATGTTCCTTCCAATGATGATATGTTTACAAATGAACACACTTTGGAAGATAGCTATTTTATTGAATTTGCTCCTACTATGATTACTAAGAATGACTATGTTTATGTGGGGAGTATTAATTCTTTTATGCATATGGCTCATGATAAGAATGTTTTATGTGATAGTTATATTGTTAATTTTATTCATGATGCTACTGAAGGTTATTATGAGAGAGGAAAGCATGGTTTTATGCATCTCAACAATATTAAGTTTCCCCTCTTTATGTTCAATGCTTTCCTATGCTTGTTGCTTTGTGCTTTCATGACTTGTTTCTTTACAAGATTCTTTTTCATATGAAGTGGTTTAGACTTAAAAGTGTTTCATATTTTCTTTTTGATGCTCTCTTTGCTTCAAGCTCTTTTCGGGCGCTTATGTGAGCATCTTCTCAAATTTCTATGCCCATCTTAATGGCCATAAAGAAAGAGCTTTTGGGAGACAACCCATTATGTTTTGTTTCAGTTTTTTTCTTTTGTTGAGTCTTGGAAGTTGTTACTACTGTAATGACCTCTCCTTATCCTTTTTATTTTGTTTTTGTGCCAAGAAGAGCCTCTATTTGGAAGAAGGTAAGATTTGGAGAAGTTGATGTCCTATAACAGATTTATGCGCGTTGCTGTAAAAATTCGTGAAAATTCCCAGTATGTCGTATTGATCTGCAATGTTTTGTGCACATGCCCCAGGTTATTATCTAATTTTCATTAGTTTTGCACTTTTCGATTTGAGTAGCAAAAGATTCTCGAAAAAATCGATCTTTACCTGCTGTTCTGTTTTGATAGATTTCTGCCACTATTTGCATTTGCCTCTTGATCTCTTTCTTTTTGAGTTTTTTTTATCATAGAACTTTTAGAAGAAGTTGCTACAGTAGCTCATGTGTTAATAAGTGTTTTACTTGAGTTGAAACTGAACCAAAGGTGGATTTACTATCTTGCATACACTAATGTTGCTAATGAGAATTGTGTGAAGTTTTGTATGAAGGAAGTTTTCAAATGTAGGGAAAGGAGAATGATGAGATGAGATGAAGGATGGACAAAAGCTCAAGCTTGGGGATGCCCATGTCACCCCAAGAAATATCCAAGAAGTACAAGCGTCAAAGCTTGGGGATGCCCCATGGCATGCCTTCTTCATCAACAAAAATATCAGGTCATCTTTCAAGACACTATATTTTTATTGCTTTATATGCTATGTGTTATTCTTGGAGCGTTGATACGTCTCAAACGTATCTATAATTTTTGATGCTCCATGCTTGTTTTTACACCATTTGCCTTGTGTTTCGTTACACTTTGTGGCATTTTATGCGATTTCTGGACTAACCTATTGACAAGATGCCACAGTGCCAGTTCCCTGTTTTCTGCTGTTTTTGTGTTTCAGAAAAGCTACACAGGAAATATTCTCGGAATTGGACAAAGCAAGTTCCAGAACTCCTATTTTTCTCGGAAGAGGACCGAAGACCGAACGAGAGCTGGAGGGGGTCTAGGCGCCAGCCTCACCATGAGGGGGCGCGGCCCAGCCCCTGGTCGCACCCCCCTATGGTGAGACCCCCCTGGTCGCCTCCTGACGATGCCCCTTCGCCTATAAAAAGCCTCGGGACGGAAAACCCTAGGAAAATTGGCGAAATTTCCAGAAGAGTTCCGCAGCTCCGCCGCCACCACCGACGAATTTTGGGGGACAGAAGTCTCTGTTCCGGCACCCTGCCGGGATGGGGAAGTGCCCCCGGAGCCATCTCCATCAGTCTCCATCGCCGTCTCCGCCGTCTCCATCGACCTCACCGCCATCTCCATCAACCTTGCCGCCTCCTATGATGAGGAGGGAGTAGTTCTCCCCCGGGGCTGAGGGCTCTACCGGTAGCTATGTGGTTCACCTCTCTCTCCCGTGATGTGATCTTTATGTGATCGTGAGCTTTGTATCTAGTTGAATTGGTAGATGCTATTATTCAGATATTATGCTACTCCCGTGCTTTATATTTGTAATCTTTGGAGATACCTTGTATCATGGTGTGAAGGTGACTAGTGTGCGCATCATGTGTATCTTTTTGGTTAATGTCTCTATGAATTGTTGGTGTTTGTTGGAACCATCTAGTGCGTTCACGGTGATAGTGTGGGACAATCTAGTTTGGGTACATACGGACTTTGAGGAGTGCTTCGTACCCTACGCATGATTAGTGTTCGTTTTCCATTGGAGAATTGTTTTGAGTTGCATATTGATGATAGTATCTAGGGATTTCTATTTTCGTGCCCTCGGGTCCTTAGTTGTACTCAGTTTTCCCCAGCTCCTTAGTTTTTCCTCAGTTTTGTCCAAGCCCTTGGCTGAAACCGTCACCGGTGTTGGAACGGCCGGTTGCCCGACGGTTGAACACCTTTGACCGTTAACTGCTGACTAGTGGGGCCACGTAGAGCCCGCAAAGACACGTCAGAGCATCCATCTTTGTTTGACCGTAAGCATCGCCGTATCCCTGACCAAAACGTGGACGAGTGGGGCTTCGGTATATCGAATGACAAGTGGGGCCATGACGCTGATACAAGGTGCAATACACGGGTAGGATTAGATTTTTAAACGGAGCTCTACAGCGATGGCACGGAGGAGGTGGCCTGCGGGGTGCCGAGATGAGATCGACATCCACAAAGAACTGCATGAGGCGAGACCAGACGCATTAGATAGATATGAACTAGACGCGTTTAACCATGCAAAGAAGAGAAGAAAAGGTCGAGGACATCGACGACGACCTCAACACTTTGACTAACGGTGTCGGACATGAACGCGAGCAATGTAGAGAAAACTAGTGTCTCTCCTTTCTGGCGTGTATAGATAGGTGCTAGGGGAGTGTGGTGGCGAAGGGAAAGAACTCGCGGTGGTCTGTGGCGTCCAGCATAGCGGGGCGACGTGGCCGTGCCCACAGCGGCGTGCATGTTCGGCATTGGCATCAGCATGTACGTTCGTCATTGGCCTCGGCGGTATCTCTGGTGTGTTAGTGATCGGATGAGGGGACGGGATTGAGGGTGCATCCCGACGGTGACCTAGCAGTGGCGGCGAGCATGCATAGCCGTTCTGACCATGCCGATATCGGCATCGGCATCGTTTGGAGGCTGTGGTGCTCGAATCATGGTGGAAATTGCGATTCCCTATTATTTTTACATGCATAATATATAGAAAATAGCTAGATCTCTAAATCGATGCATATGAAGCTACATATATATTCTTGGTCATAATCCCCTTATCTAAAGGGGATGGATGCATGGCTTCACGTCGTCGTCGCTTTCATCGTCAGTATCTTCGTCGTCCGTGTAGTAGTACTTCCTGCACAATGTTACGTCGAACACCTTCACTGTGAGCACATCATCGCCTTCATATTTGAAGTGTAGGATGTAGCCGAAATCCACACCGTGCGCGATGGCAAAATGCTCCCAGCCCTTGTCGAGGTACATCCGGCCTTGTCCGTCAAATAGGACCTCCACGGTCCAGAGACGAGGATCGCAGTCAGCTGCTCGCAGATACACCTTTGCGGGCTCCTGGCCGTCAAGATAGTCCGCAAACTTTTGTGGGAGTGCCTGCAAAGAGATCGAGCGCCGATCGTTTGAAATTAAAGGCTTTTTGGAACATGCACATAATTAATCACATGCATCATATATGTGGGAACGCGTACGTACCTTCTTGGCCAAAGGGTCTTCATAGATGACGATTAAGAACTCCTCTATGATCAATGGCAGTGTTGACGGTGGTGGTGGCAATGATGATGATCCACCACCCAGGCCGCCCCTTCCCCTTCCCCTTCCGGTCGGCGTCCGAGACGTGGAAGCCATGGCAATGGATCAAGTGTATGTGAATGAAGAAGAGAGAGGCAGAAACGAAGAAGATAGAGGCAGAACCTATTGACATGAGGGATGGCCGAGGTGGGGGTTTATAAGGGCGAGATGACCGTTGTGGGGTTACATAATAAATTAAGGAGGAGATGACCGTTGTGGGTGTTTATATCTCAACAAAAAAGTAATGCCTAAAAGAAATGGAAATTCGTGATAGTTTATTATTTTACCGTGAAAAGTAATGCCTAAAGGAAATTCGTGATAGTTTATCATTTCACCGTGAAAAGTAATGCCTAAAGGAAAATCGTGAAAAGTAATGCCTAAATGGAAATTCGTGATAGTTTATTATTTTACCATGAAAAGTAATGCCTAAAGGAAATTCGTGATAGTTTATCATTTTACCGTGAAAAGTAATGCCTATAAGAAGTGGAAATTCGTGATTACCAAACTTGTTGAATCCGGTGGCCAACTCGTTATTTAGCATACATAGAGGGGTAGTAGTTTGCCACCGACAGATAGAGAGAGGGTGGCACGATCCTGCCCGTTAGATCATAGGATCGACGGTAGGTGGGCACGATCCGTGTGACAACAGCTCGACCAATCAGGCCAAGTTTGGGCTTCTGTGAGAAGGGAGAGGGTAAAACTGAGTAGTTTCAAGGATACAAGGGCAAGTAAATAATAAACAGGCTAAGGAATTCAAATAACAGATTTAGAAAAAGAAAAACACATGTTTTGTACAATGAAACCCAGGTTGGCCTACCTCAAAGTATTAGCAATTCAAATATACATGCGTGTAAAAATTATGGCCTCATTCAGACAAACTATATTTTGGGTATAGATGTTTTGAGAAGGGGTTTGAGTGGAAAGCCATGAACCTTCATAGCTACTAGTGATTTCAGAAGTGGCCATTTGTGTGAAAACTTGATTTATATATGATTGTTATGATTTTATTTTGCGCATGAGTTGGAGGCACTATGATTTTATTTTTTTGAATTTTTTTGCGCATGAAATGACTCAATTAGATGGCTTAATCCCATCTGTTGACTCTCTGTTGACCAGCCACTTGAGGGTAAAACTGAGTATATTGCACTAGCCAGTATTAGTACTCGAGGGGAAAACCGAGTACAGATATTTTTCCAGTGTAAGACTCGAGGGTAGAACTGAGTACACGTAACGGTGCTGACGTGCAGTCCCACGGACGCGTGTCGCGGTGAGCAGCGGTTAGCCGCGCGGTGCGCGTGCTGAGACCAAAACGTCAACTGCCAGAACAGAGCCCCTCTCACTCCCTCTGCACACAGTCTCATCATAACTCACGCACGCAACCACGCCTCTCACGTCCCATCACCTTCTCCAAAAAACCCCAGCCGCCCTACGCGCGCTCCCCTGCCGGCGATGGAGAAGAAGAATGCGCCGGCGGCCGTCGCCCCCGAGCCCGTCGCCTCCGAGCCCATCGCCTCCGAGCCCGTCGCATCCGAGCCCATCGCCACCGAGCCCGTTGCATCCGAGGGCGGCGCATCCAAGCGCGGCGCCTCCGTGAACTGGGCCTCTCTTAAGGGTGACGAACCACTTCACAAGATCGGCGACTGCTTACTGGCGAACGAGGAGTACGTGGACACCTACGCTGCTTTGAGGCAAGTTTGTACAAATTGGCGCTCAGATCTACCTGAGCCTGACGTGCACCTGCACGAATGGATCGTGGTAGAACACGCCCTTCGACGCGTCGCTGAGTTCTCCTTCCTCAACCTCCGCACATCCCGCTACGTCACCCTCGATCTAACGGAAGTTCATGCAAGGTTCAAATTCCTCCATATCTATAGAGTTAATCTATTTTTATTTTCAATCGTAAACATCTTAGTGCTGAATGTTATCTTCATCAACTCCCTTTTAGATACTACTTCGTCGGCTTTTACCGTGGCGTCATCGTGCTTGCCCAGAGGAACCAGCCGCACAAGATACGGCTTCTGAACCCACTCACAAAGACTTTGAACGCTATGTTTGAGGCGCAGATGCCATCTATGATTGTGCAGTCAGTCGCTGTAATGAAGTCCCCGACTATGGTCTTCATTTGCACAGGTTACCCCAATGAAATTGCTTGGGTCGATAAGAGCTCTCCAACTAAGGATATAGATGTACATGATTGGGGAGAAGGAAGATTTACGATCGAGGACCATTCTCTGCGTTGCATTACCCCGTTCAATGGTGAATTATATGCAATAGCTGTGAATGAGTTCGGAAGAATAGTGTGCACCAACAATGTCCAGTTGGAGCAGCGCACGAGCACTGTCAGCATGAAGACACTATTTTCATTTCCAGAACTTGGAAATGATTATGATTCCAAGTTCTACCTTGTGGAGTCGGATGGT
Source organism: Dactylis glomerata (assembly GCA_007115705.1). Taxonomy (NCBI): domain Eukaryota; kingdom Viridiplantae; phylum Streptophyta; class Magnoliopsida; order Poales; family Poaceae; genus Dactylis; species Dactylis glomerata. Next base: position 5,857,159 of record QXEO01000545.1, on the reverse strand, counting down.
GATCTGCTGCTTGTGTTGTTGGGCGGCAGCACTGACGACAACCGGCATTTGGAGGAAGGTCAACCATTGGTGTACCGTGTGGACACTGAGAGCCGCTCTCTCCATGCCGTCAGTAACATTGGCAGTCGTGCCCTCTTCGTCAATTTTAGCCGGTGTATCTCCGTCGACACCAGAGTGCACCCGACAGTTCGACCTGGCTGCATCTACTACGCGGATTTGGGTTATATCAGAGAGTATGATGATGATAGAAAGGCCTGGGATGAGTGGCCACGACGTGCGGATAGAATAGGATATGGTCCGAAAAATGAACAAAGGCCATACCGTTTGGAGGATGTATTTGCTGCACACTACAGACGGAGGGAGTTTAGTGAATATTTCTTTCATCTCATGAATTGTAGCAACGACGAAATATATGATACAGAATGAAGAACATTGTTATTGGCTGCTTTTGGCTGTTGTATACAGTTTATGTATTATACTTAGTTTTCTGGATTTATTATGCTGCTGTGAATTCATCCTATACTAGCTTCTAGATTTGTTACCATATTGGGCAAAAAACGAGGGCCAAAAGGCAACAATCATTGAAGAAAGACAGACATAGAAGCTTCTCTAGATTTGATACTAATTTGGTGAAAAGAGAGAGAACTATTACAGAGAGAGAGGGGAAAAAGGCGCTCTAAAAAGGTGCTCTGAAAAGGCAATGCCAATTTGGCCCGAGAGAGACAGAACCGAGCTCTCATGTACAACCAAACGCGGTCTCGTCCTGTCCCACGCGGTCCCTTTCTACCAGCCCCACGCGACGCGGCCCCACACGACGCGGCCCCACACGTCAGCACGGAAACGGTCAACTAAACGGAAATCCTCCCGTCCGAGCTCCTTCTGAGGGTTTCAGACAACGGCTTGGGGAAAACTGAGGAAAAACTAACGAGCTGGGGAAAACTGAGTACAACTAACGACCTGATTGCACGAAAATAGAAATCCCTAGTATCTATTGGTTCAATTATGTTATATTTGTTGAGAGTGTGTCCACTAGTGAAAGTATGATCCCTAGGCCTTGTTTCCAAGCATTGCACACCGTTTCCTTTCAGTTTTGTTACATGTTTGCTCGCAGCGATACTTATTTCAGATTACATTTACTACTTATAAGCATCACTACTACTTGTATTTCACTATCTCTTCACCGAACTAGTGCACCTATACATCTGACAAGTGTATTGGGTGTGTTGGGGACACAAGAGACTTTCTGTATCGTAATTGCAGGGTTGCTTGAGAGGGATCGCTTTGACCTCCTCCTCCCTGAGTTTGATAAACCTTGGGTGATCCAATTAAGGGAAACTTGCTGCTGTTCTACAAACCTCTGCACTTGGAGGCCCAACACTATCTACAAGAACAAACGCATGCGTAGACATCAAGCTCTTTTCTGGCGCCGTTGCCGGGGAGGTAAGGTAAAAGGTACTCACATCCTTTGGCTACTAAGTCTTTTAGTTGCTGGTGAGTGCTCAAAGTTATTTCCTTTAGATTCTGCAATTATATCTTTTTGTTTCGTGTTTTTATTTTCACTAGTTAGGCTTAATGGAAAATAAAGAGTTCTTTAGTCTTTTTCCTGAGTTTAGATTTGAAGAGAAAATTGAAAAACCTTTGGAGCTTGATTTGCATGATAATAGTGTTGTTAGTATGAATGCTTTGAACACCATTTTTGCTAATGCTATAGAAAAGTCTATGCTTGGGGAAGCTGGTTTTGTTAAGCATGATATTTTTAGTTCCCCAGCTTTAGTGGAGAAAGTTTGCTCTGATAATATTTTATCTCCCCTATGTGATGTTTCTAATGATGCTTGTGCTTCTTGTCCCTTTAAAATACCTATGAAGATTGTTGAACGTGCTATGGATAACTGCTATTTAAGAGATGGAACTGTCCATCCTGGTGATCATTTGCTTTTTATACATGAATTATGCGAGTTGTTCAAGTGTGCAGGTATTTCGATGAACCGAGTTAAGAAGAAGCTATTCTCTTTATCATTGAAAGGCAGAGCTGCGGAATGGTATAAGACGCTAAAGGATGGCCGACCTATTGATTGGAAGGAAATTGTACCTCTCTTTTATTCTAAATTCTATCCTTCTAGTGAGGTTTATAAAGATAGGAATTATATTTATAATTTCCATCCGCATGAGGGAGAAAGCATTGCCCAAGTGTGGGGATGATTGAAGTCACTAATGCTTAAATATCCTATTCATGATCTTCCTCGTAATATTGTTATTGATAATTTTTATGCAAGGCTTTCAGGACATTACAAGGACCATCTAGATGCATGCTTGGATGGGTCTTTCACAAGGAAGGATGTTGACACCAAGTGGAATCTGCTTGAAACAATTCAAAGCAATATCGAAGATTGGGATAACAACAAAGGTAAAGGATCATGTATGAATTATGAGTTTAATTGCATTAAGTCTTTCGCTGAAACTGCTAATTTTCAAGAGCTTAGTGCTAAGTATGGTCTTGATCCTCAAATTATGATTGATTGCTTTAAAGTTTTTGCTTCTCATATTAATGTTCCCAAGGGAAATGGGGACGTGTATCATGAACCTTTTAAGGACACTTGCATAGAAAGTGATATTGTTATTGATGATTGCAATAAACATGTTCAAATTTCTGAAAGTACTACTTCCTATAAGCATGTTAATTTTTGTGGAGTACATAGACCTTGTGAACAGAGTCACAACAAGGAAGATTATTGTATCCACCACGCGAATGAAGAAACCCGAATGTGGCACAAGGCTACAGGCGAGCTTGGTGAAAAGGTTTGCGAGCTTTATCCTTTTCTTTGTGAGTTTTGCGATGACATAGGTCATTTTAATTTTCAATGCTCAAAGCCTAATTGTCACCTTCCTAATCGAATGAGTACTGTAAATTTGTATTGTGATGACAAGATTACTCTCAATCAGCATGATGAGCTTACTTTGTTTTTGGAGTGTGAAGAGATATCTAGAAAAATTTCTTTGGTTGATATGAGAGTTGTTGATATTAATAGCACCCTTCGTGGTTGTCGTCTCTATTGTGTTAAAGATTGCCTCGCAAATACTTACATACAAAATCTTATAAAACATGATGTTTTGCCAAGCTATGATAGGACTAATAGATGTTTCTATCTTATTAATAGAGAGGAGGAATCCTCCAAAGTTTCTTCTGTTGTTTCTGTCAGTAAACCAGATTATGTGGAGAAGATGCCTTTCAAGCCTCTCCCTCCTAAAGGAGAGAATAAGAAGAGTAAGAAGAAGAATAAGAGGAGTAAAAGGCGAGAGGAAATGGTATATTCCCCTAAGCATGTTGCTCCTATTATAGATTATGATAATTCTGATTGGGATGATGTTCCTATGCCTGTTACCTATGTTAGTGATCATGATTGGGAAAAGCACTCTACTTTTAATATTGAAAATCTTTTTGGTACCAATTCTAAAGTTAATAATTGTTGTACCATTAGTACTATCCATGTTCCTTCTTATGATGATACGTTTGATGAATATGCTTTGCGAAATAGTTGTTCTCTGGCTTGTGATGATACTAAACCTCTAGTTTATGATGGTTATGATGATGAGTATAATATTTTCAGTTCACCTACTTTTGAGGATAAAATTAGTTATGATTACAATATGCCTCCTATTTTTGATGATTATGGTGATGAGAATAATTATTCTATTGAATCTGCTCCTACTACGATTGTTCATGTAGGGAGTATTAATTCTTTTATGCATGTGGCTCATGATAGGGAAGCTTTATGTGATAGTTATGTTAGTTCTATTCATGATGCTACTGAAAGTTATTATGAGAGAGGGAAACATGGTTTGATGGATCTCAACAATATTGAGTTTCCCCTCTTTATGTTGCAATTCTTGAAGTTGTACTTGTTTTGTCTTCCTATGCTTTTTGCTTTGCGCTTTCATGACTTGTCTCTTTACAAGACTATTTTTCATAGGAAGTGGTTTAGATTTAAATGTGTTTCATATTTGCTTTTTGATTCTCTCTCTTGCTTTAAGTTCCTATATAGCGCCTTTGCCTTAAGCTCTTTTATGGCGCCTACATGAGCATCTTAGCAAACTACTGCGCCTAGCTCAAAGGCGTTAAAGAAAAGCACTCTTGGGAGATAACCCATTCTTTATTTTTAGAACTTTTTCTTTTATTTGAGTCTTGGAAGTTATTACTACTGTAATAACCTCTCCTTATCATTTTTATTTCGTTTTTGTGCCAAGAGAAGCCTGTAATTTGAGTGAGGTAAGATTTGGGGATGTTGCTGTCCTGAAACAGATTTTGGTGCTGCACCGTACAAATTCGTGAAAATTATCAGAATATCTTTTTGACCTGCGATTTCTTGTGTATATGCCCCAGGTTATTTCCAAACTTTCATTAGTTTTGCACTTTTTGATTTGAGCAACAGAAAACCCTCGGAAAAATCGATCTTTGTCAGCTGTTCTATTTTGACAGATTTCTGCCACTATTTGTGTTTGCCTCTCGATCACTTTCTTTTTGAGTTCTTTTGATCCGGGAACTTTTTGAGGAAGTTGCTAGAGTAGTATATGCTTTAATATGTGGTGGGATTGAGTTGAAACCTGAACCAAAAGGGTTGATTCATTATTATGTTTATGCTAATGTTGCTAATAGAATTGTGTTAAGTTTTGTATGAAGGAAGTTTTCAAGTGTAGGGATTGGAGAATGATGAGAAGAGATGAAGAATGGACAAAAGCTCAAGCTTGGGGATGCCCATGTCACCCCAAGAAATATCCAAGAAGTACAAGCATCAAAGCTTGGGGATGCCCCGAGGCACCCCCTTCTTCATCGGCAAAAATCAGGTCACCTTTCAAAACACTATATTTTTATTATTTTATGCACTATGCATTTTTCTTGGAGCGTCAGTTGTTTTTGCTTTCAGTTTATTTTGTTTTGTTTGCTGCAATAAATGGTTGGATCACATCATGTTTGTTTTGGAGAGAGCAATGATCCATTTTTCATTGCCAAGAACACTATTGTTTTCACTCTTATCGTTCAATGAGTGTTCTCTTTTTCTGCTACTGCGTTTAGCTTTTATTTTTTGCCTTGATTTTTGTCCAGATCTTGTTATATCTTTGTATCAAGGTGTATTTTGACCTCTGGTCCATGTTGGTTTTCATCAAAAGAGTTGTTTCAAAAAGGTTCGAATGGTGTTGGAAAAGAGAAAAAGTTTCATGCAAAGAAGTGGTACAAAAAGGAGCTTGTTTAGACTGCGGCTTAGGCTTTTGCATGTCGTGCTTGATGTCATTTTGATAGTATGCTTAGTGGTTTTGCTGTAGCATGACTTGTCTCAAATGACTGAGATTGCTTAATGAGCCTTTGAAAAAATCATGCATTATTTTTATTATTTGGAAGCATTAATTTGGTTTTCTCCTTTGATGCTTTATTTGGGTTGACTTGGCACTTGCTTACACATGTTGACTACAAAATAAGTCGCCTATAGCCTCTATGATCATTTGGTTTTTGACTTGTGATACCACTTTATGCTTCTTTCAATGATGTTTTGTCGCTATGCATGATTATGGCCGTTATTGCTCTCTTAGTTGGTCGCTCCCAGTCTTTTGCTAGCCCTCATTCTGTACTGAGTATGAGCTCTACTCGTGTATCCAACTCCAAAAAACCAAGTTTGCCAATGTGTCCACTATAAATTCCTATGCATGGTATTTGCAAGCCATTTCAAGTACATTTTCATGTGCTACCTTTCAAAAAACCTTCAAAACACTTCTCATTTTGTGACACTGTTTTCAGCTCATGGGGACGTAGTGGTCGGATTTGCTATTTTCCATATTGTCTTATTCCAAAAAAGGCACTCCTCCATGATATGTGAATGTTGGTGGGCACCCGATGGAATCGGTTAGCCATGGTTTGTGAAAGGAAAAAAGGTGGGGAGGATTGCCAAGCTTTATAAAAGAGCACCAAAGTGCCAATCCCTCTCTCAAAAACTTGCTTCATTTTTGTATGGAAGATAGTAAGAACCCCATTGCCAGTCGTTGACAAAGACAACCACCTCTCAAAATCCAGTTTTTATCTCTCTGTTTTACAAATGAAAAGCACTAGCACATGTTTAATCACTGCTTCCCTCTGCGAAGGGCCTTTCTTTTACTTTTATGTTGAGTCTCCACCTTCTACCTTTATGCACCATCTAAGAGAGCATAGTTGTCATTCTGAGTATAATGTGCATAGTCCCAAAGTTTATTATTGATTGATTCATGATTATGGTTTTGCTTGTTCTTAAATTACTTGTATCTAGTCACCCTCTTAAAACTTGAAGGTGTCCTATGCATTTATGTTTTGCTACTCCATGAGGGACAAGCTGAAAACCATTTGCTATGTTTTCCATATGGTTGAAACACACACGTGACTTTCATTGTTTCATTTTCATGATCTTTCCTTTGTGTTTCTTTTCATGCTATAACATGGTTGCTAAGTTTCTATTATCAAGATTATGTCTTTCATGCCCATGTTTTAAGTTCTTTGATCTCAGCACTCAATGCTCTACCTTGTTGATCAAATTGTGATGGTGCATGTCACCTCAAAAATTATTCTTTTGTTACCACTTACCTACTCGAGGACGAGCATGAGTTAAGCTTGGGGATGCTGATACGTCTCAAATGTATCTATAATTTTTGATGCTCCATGCTTGTTTTTACACCATTTGCCTTGTGTTTCGTTACACTTTGTGGCGTTTTTATGCGATTTCCGGAACTAACCTATTGACAAGATGCCACAGTGCCAGTTCCCTATTTTTTTGCTGTTTTTGTGTTTCAGAAAAGCTACATAGGAAATATTCTCGGAATTGGACGAAACAAGTTCCAGAACTCCTATTTTTCTCGGAAGAGGACCGAAGACCGAACGAGAGCCGGAGGGGGGCCAGGGGCTAGCCTCACCATGAGGGGGCGCGACCCAGCCCCTGGCCATGCCCCCCTATGGTGAGACCCCCCTGGTCACCTCCTGATGATGCCCCTTCGCCTATAAAAAGCCTCGGGATGGAAAACCCTAGGGAAATCAGCGAAATTTCCAGAAGAGTTCCGCAGCTCCGCCGCCGCCGCCGACAAATTTTGGGGGACAGAAGTCTCTGTTCTGGCACCCTGCCGAGACGGGGAAGTGCCCCCAGAGCCATCTCCATCGGTCACCATCGCTGTCTCCGCCATCTCCATCGACCTCACCGCCATCTCCATCAACCTTGCTGCCTCCTATGATGAGGAGGGAGTAGTTCTCCCCCGGGGCTGAGGGCTCTACCGGTAGCTATGTGGTTCACCTCTCTCTCCCATGATGTGATCTTTATGTGATCATGAGCTTTGTATCTAGTTGAATTGGCTGATGCTATTATTCAGATATTATGCTACTCCCGTGCTTTATATTTGTAATCTCCGGAGATATCTTGTATCATGGTGTGAAGGTGACTAGTGTGCGCATCATGTGTATCTTTTTGGTTAATGTCTCTATGAATTATTGATGTTTGTTGGAACCATCTAGTGCGTTCACGGTGATAGTGTGGGACAATCTAGTTTGGGTACATACGGACTTTGAGGAGTGCTTCGTAGCCCTACGCATGATTAGTGTTCGTTTTCCATTGGAGAATTGTTTTGAGTTGCATATTGATGATAGTATCTATTGGTTCAATTATGTTATATTTGTTGAGAGTGTGTCCACTAGTGAAAGTATGATCCCTAGGCCTTGTTTCCAAGCATTGCACACCATTTCCTTTCAGTTTTGTTACATGTTTGCTCGCAGCGATACTTATTTCAGATTACATTTACTACTTATAATCATCACTACTACTTGTATTTCACTATCTCTTCGCCGAACTAGTGCACCTATACATCTGACAAGTGTATTGGGTGTGTTGGGGACACAAGAGACTTTCTGTATCGTAATTGCAGGGTTGCTTGAGAGGGATAGCTTTGACCTCCTCCTCCCTGAGTTCGATAAACCTTGGGTGATCCACTTTAGGGAAACTTGCTGCTGTTCTACAAACCTCTGCACTTGGAGGCCCAACACTATCTACAAGAACAGATGCGTGCGTAGACATCAAGCATTAGTTGTTTTTGCTTTCAGTTTTCTTTTGTTTTGTTTGCTGTAATAAATGGTTGGATCACATCATGTTTGTTTTGGAGAGAGACACGCTTTGCCTAGAACACTCTAGTTTTCACTCTTATCGTTCGACGAGTGTTCTCTTTTTCTAGTACCGCGTTTAGCTTTTATTTTTTGCCTTTATTTTTGTTCAGAACTTGTTAGTTCTTTGTAGCTAGGTGTGTTTAGAACTCTGGTCTTTGTTGGTTTTCATCTTGGATAGTTATTTCAAAAAGGTTGATTGGTGTTGGAAAAGAGTAAAAAGTTTCATGCTTATAGTGATGCAAAAAGGGAGCTTGTTTAGATTGTTGCTTAGACTTTATCATGTCATGCTTGATATGATTTTGATTATATGCTTAGTAGTTATTGTTGTAGCATGACTTGTCTCAAATGACTGAGAGTGCTTAATATTCTTTTGAAAGAATCATGGGTTGTTTTTTATCATATAGAAGCATATATTGTGGTATTCTCCTTTGATGCTTTATTTGGGTTGACTTGGCGCATGCTTACACCATGTTTTGACTTTAAACCAGTTGCCTCAAGCCTCTATGATCATTTGGTTTTTGACTTGTGATATCACTTTATGCTTTGGTTAATAATGTTTTGTCGCTATGCATGATTATGGCCGTTATTGCTCTCTTAGTTGGTCGCTCCCAGTCTTTTGCTAGCCTTCACCTGTACTGACTACTGAGAGGGAATACTTCTCGTGCATCCAACTCCCAAAAACCAAAGTTTTCCAATGTATCCACCATATCTACCTATTAGAAATTTGCTATTCCAAGTATATTCACCATGCTTTTATCTATCTTCCAAATTAAATTTTTTTGTTTTGAGAAAATTAGTTAGTAAAGCTCTCACGAACTTGATGGCACATTTACTTTCTTGCACTTAATAAACTTGACTATTGTGGCTCTCTTATGATGATTATATGCTTGCAAGTTGTAAGTTGGGAGTTAGCTCAGCCATCCTGTCATGGGGCACGCTTTCAACATTGCACTTATTCTTATTTAGTTGATATCATGATCTTTTGTTTATGGATGCCTAGCGATGTGAAATAAGTTGGAAGCTTGTGAGTTCATGGAGTTTGTATATGTGTTAGAGAAATGCCTGGGCCGCTAATCTAAACCATGCATCATTCATGGTGGAAATTTACAGCATAACCATAGTGGACATTCGACGATGCATCTCAAAATAAAAAGCTATACCCAATGGTAAATAAAAGAGATGTCGAGGTGTTCATTGTCTGTTTGTCCTGTCATTTTGATATGGGAAAGCTTCCATATCCTCGGGCAGGAGGTACCCCGTTGGCGTTCTCGATGATACATGTATGCTTACAATGACAAGAATTTGCTTGGGACCTAAGTCGAGTAGCATGTGGTTTAGGTACTCATATTCATGGGACATGAGATTTTCAACTCATGATTTGTCAAGCATATATCTCATATTTGTACTCGCATTAACCTTAATCACTCAAGATGCCTATGGCGGGGGCAATGAGAGCTCAAAGCTAATAAGTACCATAATTTTTGGAAGGTTTATAAAACTTGCAACCACTACTTCCCTCTGCGAAGGGTCTTTCTTTTACTTTTATGTTGAGTCTTCATCTTCTATCTTTATGCCCGATTAAGAGAGCATAGTTGTCAATCTAAGTATAATGTGCATGGTCCCAAAATTTATTATTGATTGATTCATGATTATGGTATTGCTTGTTCTCAAATTATTTGTATCTAGTCACCCTCTTGAACTTTGAAGGTGTCCTATGCACTTATATTTTGCTACTCTATGAGGGACAAGCTGAATACCACTTTGCTATGTTTTCTATATGCTTAAAACAAACATACACCTTTCAATGCATTATTACTCATGATCTTTTGTTTGTGTTACTTTTAATGTTGTAACATGGTTGCTAAGTTCTATGGTTAGAATTATATCTCTTATGCCCATGTTTAGAGTACTTTGATCTCAGCATGCAATGCTTTACCTTAAGTTGATCAGGATTGTGTTGGTGCATGTCACCTCAAAACTTATTGTTTTGTTATCACTTACCTACTCGAGGACGAGCAGGAGTTAAGCTTGGGGATGCTTGATATGTTGCAAACGTATCTATAACTTTTGATGCTCCATGCTTGTTTTTACACCAATTGCTTTGTGATTTGTTTACACTTCGTGGCGTTTTTATGCATTTTCCGGAACTAACCTATTAACAAGATGCCACAGTGCCAGTTCCTCAGAATTGGACGAAACAAAGCCTGAAGTTCCTATTTTCTCCCGGCACGAGACGGAGTCCAAAGCAGAGACGAAGGAGGGCCAGGAGGCAGGCACACCATAGGGTGGCGCGCCCCGCTCTGGCCGCGCCACCAGGTGGTGTGAGCCCCTGGGCCACCTCCTGACATCGCCCTTCCGCCTATATAATCCCTCTGACGGGAAAACCCTAGGAGAATCGGTGTTTTTCCCAGATAAAGTTCCACAGCGCCACCACCGTCGCAGACAAAGTTTGGGGGACAGAAGTCTCTGTTCTGGCACCCTGTCGGGATGGGGAATTGCCCTCGGAGCCATCTCCATCGACTCCACCGTCATCTCCATCGCCGTTGTTGTCTCCCATGATGAGGAGGGAGTAGTTCTCCCCGGGGCTGAGGGATCTACCAGTAGCTATGTGGTTCATCTCTCTCTCCCATGATGTGATCTATGTGTGATCATGAGCTTTGTATCTAGTTGAATTGGTAGATGTTGTTCTTCATCTGTTATGCTACTCAAGTGGTTTTATTATTGTGATCTCTAGAGACACCTTGTACCATGATGTGAACATGACAGTGTGTGCATTATGTGTGTCTCTTAGGCTAAATTTTACAGTAAGACTTGTCATGAGTTATGATCTGAGTTGGATGTCTCTATGAATTGTTGGTGTTTGTTGGAACCATCTAGTGCGCTCAAGGTGATAGTGTGGGGCAATCTAGTTTGGGGAAAGTGAACTTTAAGGAGTGCTTTGTAGCTCTATGCATGATTAGTGTTTGTTATCCAACCAGAGAGTAGTTCCGTGTAGCATAGTGAAGATAGATATTTATGTGTTCAATTATGTTATCTTTGTTGAGAGTGTCCACTAGTGAAAGTATGATCCCTAGGCCTTGTTTCTAAGCATTGAAACACCATTTACAACCAGTTCTATTACATATTTGCTCGCAGCGATTTTTATTTCAGATTGCAATTACCACTTATAATCATCCATATTACTTGTATTTCACTATCTCTTCACCAAACTAGTGCACCTATACATCTGACAAGTATATTGGGTGTGTTGGGGACACAAGAGACTTCTTGCATCTTAATTGCAGGGTTGCTTGAGAGGGATACCTTTGACCTCTTCCTCCCTGAGTTTGATAAACCTTGGGTAATCCACTTAAGGAAAACTTGCTGCTGTTCTACAAACCTCTGCACTTGGAGGCCCAACACTGTCTACAAGAATAGAAGTGTCTGTAGATATCAATATAGCCTATGACATTGTCTTTGTAGATGGGAGGAAGTCAGCACAACACCCCATCTATCGCAAATTAATTAGTCATCCAGTAGACCTAGTCGGTGAGGCACCGATGATACCTATCATCGTCGTCGTGCGACCCTTTAAAGCAAATGTTCTCTTCCAACTCAATTGAAAGGAACTTGTCCATTAGCCCATACTTCATAATTCTGGCTTGCGATGCCAAGAGCGCTTCAAGTTCAACAACCATCAAACATGAGTTGGTGTTTGAAGAATGCTCCCACGATTTAGACTTCGTGGTATGAAGCATAGTGCAATAGACCTTTTATAGAATTGTCACCGTGATCATGATAATCACTATTATCATTCTTGATCACAAAACCCCTGATGCATCTCCTAAATAGTTATTTTATCACATGGAGCTAATCATTTCTATTTAGGACAATCCTCATGCGTTGGTATAAACGATAAACTTTGACCCATCAATTTTAAGTTTTTATTTATGCATAAAAGGACTAAGATGGAAGTGGACTATTCATCTACACAAATTTGCAATGGTATTAAAACTAAGTTCATAATATTCTGAGTTCATTTTTATTAAACAAATTTTAACTGTGAAGAACTCCCACTCAGAACAACATCCCTAAAATGTTCTAGTGATTACATGGTCCTTATTCACTATACCGCCCCCGATCGTCACGTGAGGCGATAAAACTGCAAAGGTAAACAAAATTTATGTCAATCACATCATCCATGTGACCCATGCTCGACCTTTCGGTATCGTGCTCCGAGTGCTATGTCTATACATACTAGGGCTCACCAGAACAACCTTAGTGTATGCGCAACACATACATGGCTTGTACCCATGCCGTATGCGAACTTTGATATGGCCCTTTGATCGTCACGTGAGGTTACATAACTAAGAACTTTAGTGGCATTGCTTCACTAAGGGAGAACACATTTGGTATTTTTGTTAGGGATTACCTTATTCTATGCTACCGCCTTGTATCTAAATACTAGCACGAATAAGATTCACACAATAACATCAAATGTAAATAATGCGTGATATGATATGGTTCTTCATCGACGTGCTTGATCTCCATCGAGCCCTCTGACATGATCTCCATCCTTGCACCAGTGTGGCGCCAAGTCCACGGCGCCATCGTCGTGAAGCCTCCGGTTAGTGTCACGCAACTTACCGTGTTGACCATATCACATCGCACGCCCCCACTGCAAAACAAAGTTAGACGCTTCTACTTTTCTTTTGCATGTTTTACGTAGTTTTTAGGGCTTTCGCACAAGAACTTTTTCTTACCTACGAACATGAAACCATAACGTTGATTAATAGATTGTTGCTTTGAGTCCCCGTTAAGGGCCCTCCGTTGTAGAAGCCATATCCACTATAGTTGGAGAAATAGGCACCCAACTAGCCACTTTTATACGGTGCAAGCCGTATGTCAGTCGCAGCACCATCGCAATGACATAGTGCCGCACGTGGAGTATGTCGTAGTTCTCCCACATGTACGGAGCACCATGACTCCTTCCGGATCCAGTCCACCAGTGCAGCGTAGGAAGAAGTATTTGGACTGGAGAATCCGGCGGCCTAATGGCGTTCGGTATGAGGAGAATCCTCTAACTCGCTAGCACGACTCCAAACAAGGAAGCGAGCCAGAGGGAAAGAGGAAGAGAGGTGGCGCATAGGGGAGAGGAGAGCTCTTCTAGGAACTCCCTCAATCCACTTGTGTCAAACTCTCCTCTATGGGGGGGAGGTTTATATAGGCGGATGGGGGGAGACCTTACCCCCCACCAAGGAACCCCTAGGGCAGGCGGCTAGGGTGGAAGGGAGCAGCCTTGGGCGTGCTCACCTACCCCCCCAAACCCTGGCCGGTTGGGCCCTTGGCCCTTTGGCCCATGCGCATGGACCCCTTAGGGTCCATCTGGGAGGCCTGGCCGGCCCCCTAATGGGCTCTCCTTCCGGGGAGGGCCCAAATAGGTGGGCTGCCTATATTAATGAATTAAATAATGTTTATTAGTATTAACTCATTAATTAATATTAATTCATTAATTAATATCAATTAATTCTTTATTTAATTCCCCATTGCTCCGAAACTCCTTCCGGAACCCTCCGAACGACTTTCAGATATTCGCGGAACTTTTCTGGTTTCCTCCTGTCAACTCCTTGACAATTCCAGAAACATCTTAATGTCATCGTACCCTTAATTTGAGTTACCCTACAGTTGGGAATATTCTAGACATTATCGAGACTCCTCTCCGGTAAATGATCATCAATTGGATCTGGACATCCGTGATGATCCCTGTGCATTCCCATGAAGGAACTTTGTCGTTACCGCAAACGTTAATGTCTTATTCCTTTTGCTTCTATGATACTTGCAGTATCCAAGGTTTGATCGTCGATATCTCCATACCTAGTCAACCTCGTTACTGACATTGTTATTCAACTCATTCCCATGATATTCCATCCTCGTGACCGAGTCACATGTTGCAACATTGGATGAATCTCACCGAGTGGGCCCAGAGTATCTTCCATCACACGGATGAGCAAATCCCGCTCTTGGTTCACACTCCTCAACCTACTCCTTTGGAAACCCAAGAGACAACTTTTTAGTCAACCAGTTACATGAAGACAGTTGATGCAATTAAAGCCTCCTCCGGAAGTAGCGATTATTGTAGTGACCTCATGGTCTAAGGATTAGGTCACAACATTTCTTATTATTGTAACATGAACATTGTGACACGATTGTGTTACATAATAATGTTGGGTATGTCCTTCATGGCTTTTACACAATGGCATAAACCTCATTGCCAATTAACGCATTTGTCACATGATCCAGAGGCTAATCATTAGTTGACCAATGAGCTAGTATAGTGGTTCTACTAGGGACTTTGGTTGTTTAATACCACACATGTATCAGTGTCTCCGGACCAACACAGTTATAGCACAATATTAAACTTATTACAAACTCCTCGGAATATGCAAATAAACCCTTTATTATTTTCCTCTAAGGCATAATTCCTTCAACAACAGCTACAATTCAGGAGGGGGTATAAATACCCCTAACCTTCTCCTACCTCAAGCTGCTCATCCCAACTAAGAAGAACACCATATTTGGAGCCACTGATACATCTCAAACGTATCTATATTTTTTGATGCTCCATGCTTGTTTTTACACCATTTGCCTTGTGTTTCGTTACACTTCATGGCGTTTTTATGCGATTTCTGGAACTAACCTATTGACAAGATGCCACAGTGCCAGTTCCCTGTTTTTTGCTGTTTTGTGTTTCAGAAAAGCTACACAGAAAATATTCTCGAAATTGGACGAAACAAGTTCCAGAAGTCTTATTTTTCCCGGAAGAGTACCGAAGACTGAAAGAGAGCCGGAGGGGGGCCAGAGGGCGCCCACACAACAGGAGGGCGCAGCCCAGCCCCTGGCCACGCCCACCCATTGTGAGGGCGCCCTGGCAGCCCCCTGACGACGCCCCTTCGCCTATATAAAGCCTCGGGACGGAAAACCCTAGGGGAGTTGGCGAAATTTCCAGAAGAGTTCCGCAGCTCCTCCGCCGCCGTCAACGAATTTCGGGGGACGAAAGTCTCTGTTCCGGCAACCTGCCGGGACGGGGAAGTGTCCTCGGAGCCATCTCCATCGGTCTCCATCACCGAATCCGCCGTCTCCATCGACCTCACCGCCATCTCCATCAACCTTGCTGTCTCCTATGATGAGGAGGGAGTAGTTCTCCCCCGGGGCTGAGGGCTCTACCGGTAGCTATGTGGTTCACCTCTCTCTCCTATGATGTGATCTTTATGTGATCGTGAGCTTTGTATCTAGTTGAATTGGTAGATGTTATTATTCAAATATTATGCTACTCCTATGCTTTATTATTGTACTCTCTGAAGATACCCCGTATCATGGTGTAAAGGTGACTAGTGTGTGCATCATGTGTATCTTTTTGGTTAATGTCTCTATGAATTGTTGGTGTTTGTTGGAACCATCTAGTGCGTTCATGGTGATAGTGTGGGACAATCTAGTTTTGGTACATACGGACTTTGAGGAGTGCTTCGTAGCCCTACGCATGATTAGTGTTCATTTTCCATTGGAGAATTGTTTTGAGTTGCATATGGATGATAGTATCTATTGGTTCAATTATGTTATATTTGTTGGGAGTGTGTCCACTAGTGAAAGTATGATCCCTAGGCCTTGTTTCCAAGCATTGCACACCGTTTACTTCCTGTTTTGTTACATGTTTGCTCGTAGTGATATTTATTTCAGATTACATTTGCTACTTATAATCATCACAACTACTTGTATTTCACTATCTCTTCGCCGAACTAGTGCACCTATACATCTGACAAGTGTATTGGGTGTGTTGGGGACACAAGAGACTTTCTGTATCATAATTGCAGGGTTGCTTGAGAGGGATAGCTTTGACCTCTTCCTCCCCGAGTTCAATAAACCTTGGGTGATCCACTTAAGGGAAACTTGTTGCTGTTCTACAAACCTCTGCACTTGGAGGCCCAACACTGTCTATAAGAACAGACGCGTGCATAGACATCAAGCTCTTTTCTGGCACCGTTGCCGGGGAGGTAAGGTAAAAGGTACTCGCATCCTCCTGTGTGAGTGCTCGGAGTTATTTCCTTTAGATTCTGCAATTATATCATTTTGTTTCTTGTTTTTATTTTCACTAGTTAGGCTTAATGGAAAGTAAAGAGTTCTTTAGTCTTTTTCCTGAGTTTAGATTTGAAGAGAAAATTGAAAAACCTTTGGATCTTAATTTGCATGCTAATAGTGTTGTTAGTATGAATGCTTTGAACACCATTATTGCTAATGCTATAGAAAAGTCTAAGCTTGGGGAAGCTGGTTTTGTTAAGCATGATATTTTTAGTTCCCCAGCTTTAGTGGAGAAAGTTTGTTCTAATGATATTTTATCTCCCATATGTGATGTTTTTAATGATGCTTGTGCTCCTCATCCTTTTAAAATACCTATGAAAATTGTTGATCGTGCTATGAATAACTGCTATTTAGGAGATGGAACTGTCCATCCTGGTGATCATTTGCTCTTTATACATGAATTATGCGAGTTGTTCCAGTGTGCAGGTATTTCAATGAACCAAGTTAAGAAGAAGCTATTCTCTTTATCACTGAAAGGAAGAGCTAAGGAATGGTATAAAACACTGAAGGATGGTCGATCTATTGACTGGGAGGAAATTGTACCTCTCTTTTATTCTAAATTCTATCCTTCTAGTGAGGTTTATAAAGATAGAAATTACATTTATAATTTTCATCCGCATGAGGGAGAAAGCATTGCCCAAGCATGGGGAAGATTAAAGTTACTAATGCACAAATGTCCTATTCATGATCTTCCCCGTAATATTGTTATTAATAATTTTTATGCAAGGCTTTCAGGATATTACAAGGACTATCTAGATGCATGCTTTGATGGGTCTTTCACAAGCAAGGATGTTGACACCAAGTGGGATCTGCTTGAAAAAATTCAAAACAATATTGAAGGTTGGGATAGCGACAAAGGTAAAGGATCAGGTATGAATTATGAGTTTGATTGCATTAAGTCTTTCGCTGAAACTGCTGATTTTCAAGAGCTTAGTGCTAAGTATGGTCTTGATCCTCAAATTATGATTGATTGTTTTAAAGCCTTTGCTTCTCATATTAATGTTCCTAAAGGAAATGGGGACGTGTATCATGAACCTTTTAAGGACACTTTCATAGAAAGTGATATTGTTACTGATGATTGCAATAAACATGCTCGAACCTCTGAAAGTCCTATTTCCTATAAGCATGTTAATTTTTGTGGAGTACATAGACCTTGTGAACAGAGTCACAACAAGGAAGATTATTGCATCACCCACGGGAATGAAGAAACCAATAGATGGCTCAGAGATCTAGACGAGCTTGGTGAAAAGGTTTGTGAGCTTTATCCTTTTCTTTGTGAATTTTGCGGTAAAATGGGTCACTTTAATTTTCAATGCCCAATTAATTGAACAAGTACCGCAGATTTGTATTGTGATGATAAGATTACTCTTAATCAGTATGATGAGCTTACTTTGTTTTTGAATTGTGAAGAGATATCTAGAAATATTTCTTTGGTTGATATGAGAGATGTTGATATTAATAGCATCCTTCGTGGTTGTCGTCACTATTGTGCTAAAGATTGCCTCGCAAATACTTACTTACAAGATCTTATAAAATATGATGTTTTGCCAAGCTATGACAGGACTAATAGATGTTTTGATCTTATTAATAGAGAGGAGGAATCCTCCAAAGTTTCTTCTGTTGTTTCTGCCAGCAAACCAGATTATGTGGAGAAGATGCCTTTCCCTCCTAAAGGATATGTGGAGAAGATGCCCTTCAAGTCTCTCCCTCCTAAAGGAGAGAGTAAGAAGAGTATGAAGAAGAAGAAGAGGAGTAAAAGGCGAGAGGACACGGTATCTTCCCCTAAGCGTTATGATCCTGCTATAGATTATGATAATTCTGATTGGGATGATGTTCTCATGCCTGTTACCTATGTTAGTGATCATGATTGGGAAAAGCACTCTACTTTTGATATTGAAAATCTTTTTGGTACAAATTCTAAGGTTAATAATTGTTGTACCATTAGTACTATCCATGTTCCTTCTTATGATGATATGTTTGATAAATATGCTTCGCGAAATAGCTGTTCTCTAGCTTGTGATGATACTAAACCTCTAGTTTATGATGGTTCTGATGGTGAGTATAATATTTTCATTTCACCTACTTTTGAGGTGAAAATTACTTATGATTACAATATGCCTCCTGTTTTTGATGATTATGGTGATGAGAATAATTATTCTGTTGAATCTGCTCCTACTACGATTGTTCATGTGGGGAGTATTAATTCTTTTACGCATGTGGCTCATGATAGGGATGCTTTATGTGATAGTTATATTGTTAGTTTCTATTCATGATGCTACTGAAAGTTATTATGAGAGAGGGAAACATGGTTTGATGGATCTCAATAATATTGAGTTTCCCCTCTTTATGTTGCAAATCTTGAAGTTCTACTTGTTTTGCCTTCCTATGCTTTTTGCTTTGCGCTTTCATGACTTGTCTCTTTACAAGACTATTTTTCATAGGAAGTGGTTTAGATTTAAATGTCTTTCACATTTGCTTTTTGATGCTCTCTATTGCTTTAAGTTCCTATATGGCGCCTTTGCCTCAAGCTCTTATATGGCGCCCACATGAGCATCTTTGCAAATTACTGCGCCTAGCTCAAAGGCGTTAAAGAAAAGCACTCTTGGGAGATAACCCATTGTTTTATTTTTAGTACTTTTTCTTTTATTTGAGTCTTGGAAGTTATTACTACTGTAATAACTGCTCCTTATCCTTTTTATTTCGTTTTTGTGCCAAGAGAAGCCTCTAATTTGAGTGAGGTAAGATTTGGGGATGTTGCTATCGTGAAACAGTTTTCGGTGCTGCACCGTAAAAATTCGTGAAAATTCTCTGTATATCTTTTGGACCTGCGATTTCTTGTGCATATGCCCCAGGTTATATCCAAACTTTCATTTGTTGAACACTTTTCGATTTGAGCAACAGAAAACTCTCTAAAAATTCGACCTTTGTCAGTTGTTCTGTTTTGACAGATTTCTGCCAATATTTGTGTTTGCCGCTTTATCGCTTTCTTTTTGAGTTCTTTTGATCACGGAACTTTTGGGGAAGTTGCTACAGTAGTATATGCTTTATAAGTGGTGGTCTTGAGTTGAAACCTGAACCAAAAGGGTTGATTCATTACTATGCTTACACTAATGTTGCTAATAGAATTGCGTTTAGTTTTGTACGAAGGAAGTTTTCAAGTGTAGGGATTGGAGAATGATGAGATGAGATGAAGAATGGACAAAACCTCAAGCTTGGGGATGCCCATGTCACCCCAAGAAATATCCAAGAAGTACAAGCGTCAAAGCTTTGGGATGCCCCCGAGGCACCCCCTTCTTCATCGGCAAAAATCAGGTCACCTTTCAAAACACTATATTTTTATTGCTTCATGCACTATGCGTTTTTCTTGGAGCGTCAGTTATTTTTGTTTTCAGTTTTATTTTGTTTTATTTGCTGTAATAAATGGTTGGATCACATCATGTTGGTTTGGAGGGAGACATACTTCACTTTTCATTTGCCAAGAACACTCCGTTTTTCACTCTTATCATTTCAACGAGTGTTCTCTTTTTCTGCTACTGCATTTAGCTTGTATTTTTCGCCTTGATTTTTGTTCAGATCTTGCTTTATCTTTGCATCAAGGTATATTTGGACCTCTGGTCCATGTTGGTTTTCATCAAAAGAATTTCCTCAAAAAGGTTTGAATGGTGTTGGAAAAGAGAAAAAGCTTTATGCAAAAAAGTGGTACAAAAAGGAGCTTGTGTAGACTGCGGCCTAGGCTTTGCATGTCGTGCTTGATGTCTTTTTGATAGTATGCTTAGTGATTTTTGCTGTAGCATGACTTGTCTCAAATGACTGAGATTGCTTAATGAGCCTTTGAAAAAATCATGCGTTGTTTTTATTATATGGAAGCATTTATTTGGTTTTCTCCTTTGATGCTTTATTTGGGTTGACTTGGCACATGCTTACACCATGTTGACTACAAAATAAGTCGCCTATAGACTCTATGATCATTTGGTTTTTGACTTGTGATACCACTTTATGTTTCTTTCAATGATGTTTTGTCGCTTTGCATGATTATGGCCGTTATTGCTCTCTTAGTTGGTCGCTCCCAGTCTTTTGCTAGCCCTCATTTTGTACTGAGTATGACCTCTACTCGTGCATCCAACTCCCAAAAACCAAGTTTGCCATTGTGTCCACTATAAATTCCTATGCATGGTATTTGTAAGCCATTCCAAGTAAATTTTCATGTGCTACCTTTCAAAAAAAAACCTTCAAAAATACTTCTCATTTGTGACACTGTTTTTAGCTCATGGGGACGTAGTGGTCGGATTTGCTATCTTCCATATTGTCTTATTCCAAAAATAAAAAAAAGAGAAAAAAAGAAAGAAAAAATGCACTCCTCCATGGTATGTGAATGTTGGTGGGCACCCGATGGAATCGGTTAGCCATGGTTTGAGAAAGGAAAAAAGGTGGGGAGGAGTGCCAAGCTTTATAAAAGAGCACAAAAGTGCCAATCTCTCTCTCAAAAACTTGCTTTATTTTTGTATGGAAGATAGTAAGAACCCCATTGCCAGTCGTTGACAAAGACAACCACCTCTCAAAACCAATTTTTATCTCTCTGTTTTACAAATGAAAAGCTCTAGCACATGTTTAATCACTGCTTCCCTCTGTGAAGGGCCTTTCCTTTACTTTTATGTTGAGTCACCACCTTCTATCTTTATGCACCGTCTAAGAGAGCATAGTTGTCATTCTGAGTATAATGTGCATTGTCCCAAAGTTTATCATTGATTGATTCATGATCATGGTTTCACTTGTTCTTAAATTATTTGTATCTAGTCGCCCTCTTAAACTTGAAGGTGTCCTATGCATTTATGTTTTGCTCTCCATGAAGGACAAGCTGAAAACCATTTGCTATGTTTTTCCATATGATTTGAACACACGTTTGACTTTCATGGTTTCATTTTCATGATCTTTCGTTTGTGTTCTATTTCATGTTATGACATGGTTGCCAAGTTTTTTCTATCAAGATTATGTCTTTCATGCCCATGTTTTAAGTTCTTATGATCCCAGCACTCAATGCTTTCATAGATGATCAAGATTGTGTAGGTGCATGTCACCTCAAAAATTATTCTTTTGTTATCACTTACCTACTCGAGAACGAGCAGGAGTTAAGCTTGGTGACAAGGGTATAGTTAATAGAGCCCGTTAGTTAAGTACCCCTGAGGCTCGTTAAGCTAGGCCCAATTGTAATGATAAGTCGAATACGAGTTCTTACCGTATGTCGATATTGTAATCTGTATCGGACCCTACCCGATCCTCGAGACCTGGCCACCTATATATAGGGGCCAGGAGGGGACGGTGTAGGGCAGATTGAAAGCAAGACAGGTTGAACACCCAAGTTTACTTTTGATATACACCTATTTTGACTAACTTTACCTTCGAGTTCATCCGATGCCCTATCTCTCGGATCCTAAGTCCTTCATCTAGGACATTTGTCGAGTTAACCCTCGTCAATTGGCGCCGACCGTGGGGATCTTGGGCGTTGGAATCATGAATTCGACGGCTTTTTCGCTTTTAGCCAACAGCAGTTCAGAAGTCGACGGAAGTCAAGAGGTGGAACTAACAATCGGAAGTTTGAACATCCTCATCGGACCATCGGGTTCGTCTCGTCTTTCGGATCCGATGAAACAAGATCAAGATCCGTCGGCAAAAGAGCCCGAAACAACGGCAATAATGGAATATTCTGAAGGCTCTTCCAGCGAAGTAAACTCGCCGGTCAGCCCAGAGGAAGTGCAAAAAGAAAAGATCACAGAAGACAACGAAGAAAAGGAAAATTTTGACGTGGAAGTCCAACTCGAAGATCTCACGATCTGCCTCGACAACAAGTCAACAGATACATGGAAGACATGATTAGAGCTTTCTGAAGACAGTGACTCGATCTTCTCAAGCTTCAAGGGTAACATCGGCAAACAATACCAGGTGCTCGCCATTGTAGGAGATAATTCAGAAGAATTCGACGAAAACGACAATCCAGTATTAAACCCAGCAAATATCGACAGAGGAGCAAATCACCTAGCAGAAGGGCAAACACCAGAATCTCTCGCAAGCAGGGAAAAAATTCGACTATCAGTCGACGAATGGAGGATAATAAGAGAAGCCGTAGAACACGGCACGCCAATACCATCAAATTCTAGCAAAAACATGCTCTTGGGGTATCACTACGCCCTAAGGCAACAGGCCAAGCAATTAGCAAAGGAAAAAGCAGAGATACAAAGAAGAAAAGATTCAGCCATTGCACCTAGCGAGGCTGCTCGAAAAGCATGCAGCGACGCATCACACAGCAACGCAAGGAAAAATCATCGACACGGTTCAAGGTACGATAATCTCGAGTATTCTGACAGGCAAAGTATTTCTAAAAACCTCGACTCGTCCTTCCTATCGGTCGACGAGCAGGGAAACATCCTGCCAAAAACTCCTGAAGCAGCACTAGTGGCAGCATAAGCATACCTACTTACAACTCGACCAAGTCCAGGAGATCCTAGAGAACATATGCACAGAGAAGCACTGAACGGACTCAACATGGTGGGCCACAATCTATCAGCAAAAGGAGAAGAAGTGCATCACCACAAGGAAGCGCACAAAGCAAGGTCACCTTGCCATCACAATAGTCCTCGGCGTAGAAGCAGTAAACACCGATCTCGATAGCCGCCACCAAAACAACATGGTGGAACTCGAAGATTGCGATCCCCAAACGAAAGGCGCGACTATGAAGACGACGAAAAAGAGATGGGGGCATCGTGCTTTACCCGCAGGGTTCGCACCACTCCAGTTCCTAAGGGATTCAAGCTACCTCATGATCAACAAAAGTACGACGAATCACAAGAACCACAATCATGGCTCGCAGATTATTTACAAGCAGTTCAAATATTAGGAGGAACTAAGGAAACAGCTATGCAAAGTTTGCAGCTACACCTCACCGGCGCAGCAAGGTCATGGTTAAGCAAGCTAGAAAAAGAATCTATTGGAAGCTGGGAAGACCTCACAAAGCAATTCACAAGCAACTTCAGGTCGACATACAAACGGCCAGCATCAATAGAAGAAGTCAAAGCATGCGTACAGCAACGCGACGAAACACTGCGGGCGTACATTCAAAGATGGAGCCTCATCAAAAATTCAACAGTCGAAGTTTCGGATGAAAGAGCAATAGACGAGTTCATCATTGGATTAAGGCGAAGAGACCTAGTCGAAGAGATGGGTAGAATCAAGCCAAAAACAGTATCAGATCTCATGGACACAGCAAACAGATTTGCAGATGGAGAAGACGCGTGCAACAACAAACGGACACGATCTCCAGAGGACGACAGAAGAAACAGATATGGAAGTCAAAGGAGACGATCCCGAAATTACGATAACTACGGCTTTCATAGCCAAGTCGCCGCAGGATATAAAGACAACAGTTATCAAGGAAACGATCGCAGAAGCTCGGGATATCGAAGCTACGGAAAAGAGGAGTATAAGAAGTTCCCACCAAGAGAATCCAGAGAGTACAACCCATCACCAGAGGATATGCTCAATGGGCCTTGTCATATACATTCAGCGTTCGTCGACGGGAAGCGAGTATCAAGGCACGCGATGAAAGACTGCACAACATTCTTAAAACTACAAGAAGCAGCAATAAACAAACAAACCGAGGCAAGGCGACAAGGATTCGAAGGTAGTAACAATCCTGCGACAAACCAGCAAGGAAACAACGGAGCTTCTCAAGGACAAGACCAGCAAAACAAGGGACACGACGACGACGATGAAGGGTACGTCCCATCAAAAGGACACATCACAGCAATGATACAACCTGTGCCCAAGTCGAACAAAGAAGAAAAGAGTATAACTCGACAAGTCAATCTAGCAGTCATGTCGCCTCCAGCTACAACAGAATATCTGCATTGGTCAGAACAACCAATTGAGTTCAATAGAGAGGACTGATACGTCTCAAACGTATCTATAATTTTTGATGCTCCATGCTTTGTTTTACACCATTTGCCTATTGTTTCGTTACACTTAGTGGCATTTTTATACGCTTTCCGGAACTAACCTATTAACGAAGTGCCACAGTGCCAGTTCCCTGTTTTCTGCTGTTTTTGTGTTTCAGAAGTGATACACAGGAAATATTCTCCGAATTGGATGAAACAAGTTCCTGAAGTCATATTTCATCGGGGAGCTCCCAAACATCCGAAGAACTGACGGAGGGGGGCCACGAGGCCCCCACACACAGGGGCGGCGCGGCCTAGCCCCTGGCCGCGCCACCCCCTTGTGAGGGCACGTGGTCCACCCTCTGACAGCCCCCTTTCGCCTACATATACCCCCTGACGAGAAAAACCTAGGGGCGAGATCAGTTTTCCAGAATACATCGCGATCCACCGCCGCCGTCGACCCGAAGATCGGGAGGGTCCAGAAGCTCTTCCCGGCACCCTGCCGGAGAGGGGAATCGCCACCGGAGGTCTCCTTCATCGCCATGATTGCCTCCGGAGCGATGAGTGAGTAGTCTACCTTGGACTATGGGTCCATAGCAGTAGCTAGATGGTTGTCTTCTCCACCATGTGCTTCATGTTTAGATCTCATGAGCTGCCCTACATGATTGAGATCACCGTTATGTAATACTATGATGTTGGTTTGTTGGGATCCGATGAATATTGGTGTTTATGATTAAGTTGCTGTACTGAATTATATCTTTTGTTATCTCTATGATGTTTATGATCTTGCATGCTCTCCGTTGTTAGTGGCTATCTTGGCCGAGTAGTTGCTAGTGACTCCAAGAGGGGGTATTTATGCTCGATAGTGGGTTCATGCCTCTATTTCACCTGGGGGAGTGACAGAAACCTCTAAGGTGGTAGATGTGCTGTTGCTACTAGGGAGAAAACAACATTCATATGCTTTGTTTACATTACACACTTTGCTTAATGCAATTATCTGTTGTTCGCAACTTAATACTTCTAGGGTGTTCGGATGATATCCCCGGGGGTGGATTATTAGTCATAGATGCAGTTGGATGGCGGTCTATGTATTTTGTTGTAATGCCCAGAGTGAATCTCATAGTGATCTTCTTGACATATCATGTTATCTTTATTCTATCAATTGCCCAACTGTAATTCGTTTACCCAGCATGTTATTTATCTATGGAGAGACACCACTAGTGAACTGTGGACCCCGGTCCTATTTTAATCATATTGCAATCACTTGTTTACTATTCCTGCACTGTTTACTTTACTAGCATATTACTACTGTTTTCTACTCGATACACTCATAACCTTTGTTTCAAGCAAACCGGTGAGATTGACAACCTCATCGCAAGTTGGGAACAAAGTATTTGTCTGTGTGTGTGCAGGTTCCACAAACACCTTCAGTCGTCACCGTCTCCCTTCTCCTGATCGATAAACCTTGGTTTCATAACTGAGGGAAAACTTGCCGCTGCACTCATCATACTTTCCTCTTGGGGTTCCCAACGGGCTGGTCTTTCACCACGCACAAGGACGCCTGCTTTCACCAGTCAGCAGCACTTTTTCTGGCGCCGTTGCCGGGGAAGGAAGAGAAGACTTCTGCGAGGGGAGTTCTTCGCACACACATTCTTTACTTTGTTATTTGTTTTGCTTTACTTTATTTTATTTTACCTGCATTGCTTTTTATCAAAAATCCAAAAAAATTAGAATCCTTGGTAGTTGTTTTTACTTTACTTTAGTTTATCATGTCGTTCCCTAAGTTCGTTTTGGAGGACCTCTCTGTAGGTAGTGGTTCGATTATTGGCAAAAGTAACATTGAGGAGTTCTTTAATCACATTAGTATGCATAAGGAAGTTGAGGAATTTTTTTTGGTTGAGTTAGCTCCTAGTTATGAAGTTGCTTCTGCTCATTTAGTTCACATGTTAGAAGCTAGGTTTGCTAGTATTAATTCTTCTATGCAATACATGTTCCTTAAGCTTCATGAAATTGAGGATCCCGAAAAGAAAGCTTTCATCTTAGAAACCTTGCGCACAGAATTTAGAGATGTTGCAATTGAGGCTAGGAAAGTTTTTAAGAAGTTTAATAAGCTTGGCTCGCCTGTTAAGGTTGTTGGTATGCCTGATGATTTTAAAACACCAATACCTTATGAACTTATAGGAATTCATGATGCTTGGGAAAAGAATTCTAGTTGGATTTGCCCTGAAAATCTTTTCGATGAAAGTAGTGTGCCAAAGCGTGATCGTAAAGGAGTTTCAAAAACTCAGTTGAACACATTTTCCTTCATTATTGAAAAGATCTCTGCTGTTGATCTTAATGCTTCATCACTCGATATTACTTGATTCGCAATTTTCTGCGCCTAGCTCAAAGGCGTTAAAGAAAAGCACTCTTGGGAGATAACCCATTGTTTACTTTCAGTACTTTTTCTTTTATTTGAGTCTTAGAAGTCATTACTACTGTAATGACCGCTCTTTATCTTGTTTATTTCGTTTTTGTGCCAAGAGAAGCCTCTAATTTGAGTGAGGTAAAGATTTGGGGTTATTGCTGTCCTGAAACTGTTTTCGGTGCTGCACCGTAAAAATTCGTGAAAATTCTCTGTTTATCTTTTGGACCTGCGATTTCTTGTGCATATGCCCCAGGTTATATCCAAACTTTTCTTAGTTGAACACTTTTTGATTTGAGCAACAGAAAATCCCTCAAAAATTCGTCCATTATCAGCTGTCCAATTTTGACAGATTTCTGCCAATATTTGTTTTTGCCACTTTATCGCTTTCTTTCGAGTTCTTTTTTATCATGGAACTCTTGTGGAAGTTGCTACAGTAGTATATACTTTATATGTGGTGGTTTTGGGTTGAAACCTGAAGCTAAAAGTGGATGAATATATTTTATGCTTACACTAATGTTGCTAATAGAATTGTGTTTAGTTTTGTATGAAGGAAGTTTTCAAGTGTAGGGATTGGAGAATGATGAGATGAGTTGAAGAATGGACAAAAGCTCAAGCTTGGGGATGCCCAGCACCCCAAGAAATATCCAAGAAGTACAAGCGTCAAAGCTTGGGGATGCCCCCGAGGCACCCCTTCTTCATCGGCAAAAATCAGGTCACCTTTCAAAACACTATATTTTTATTGCTTCATGCACTATGTGTTTTTCTTGGAGCGTCAGTTGTTTTAGTTTTCTTAGTTTGTTTAGTTTGTTTGTTTGCTGCAATAAATGGTTGGACCCCAACAAATTTCCTTTGGAGGAGATGTACTCGTTTTCACTTGCAAAGAATGCTCTAGTTTTCACTCTTATTAATCGAGCATTCTAGTTTTTCTGCTACTGCTTTTGGTTTTCATTTTCGCCTTGATATGCATTCAGATCTTGTCATATCTTTTCATCAAGGTGTATTTTTGCCTCTGAACTTTATTGGTTTTCATCAAAAGAGGTTGTTTTAAAAATTTCAAATGGTGTTGGAAAAGAGAAAAAGCTTTGTGCAAAATAGTGGTACAAGAAGGAGCTTGTGTAGACTGCGGCTCAGGCTTTTTCATGTCATGCTAGATGTCTTTTCGATAGTATGCTTAGTGGTTTTGCTCTAGCATGACTTGTCTCAAATAACTGAGATTGCTTAATGAGCCTTTGAAAAAATCATGCGTTGTTTTTATTATATGGAAGCATTATTTTGGTTTTCTCCTTGATGCTTTATTTGGGTTGACTTGGCGCATGCTCACACATGTTAGACTCTTCCAAAGTCGCCATTAGCCTTCATGATCATTTAGTTTTTGACTTTTGATGCCATCGTATGCTTCTTTTAATGTCGCTTTGTCGCTTTGCATGATTATGGCCATTATTGCTCTCTTAGTTGGTCGCTCCCAGTCTTTTGCTAGCCCTCGCCTTGTACTGAGTATGAGCTCTACTCGTGCATCCAACTCCTAAAAGCCAAAGTTTTCCATTGTGTCCACCATACATACCTACTAGCAATTTGCTATTCCAAGTAAATTCGACTTGCTTTTATATTCTCTTCAAATTAAACTCTTACCAGTGTTATGCGAAATTCGGTCAGTAAAGCTCTCACGAACCGGAAGGCACACTTTACTTTTCCTGTTCTAAAAATTTGACATTGTGGTCTTTTATGCTGAGTTGTTATGCTTGCAAGTTGTAAGTTGGATTCTAGCCCAACCATGCCGTCATGGGGCAAGCTTTCAACATTGCACTTCCTATTTGAGTTGATATTGTGATCTTTTGTTTATGGATGCCCGCTGTGTGAAATGAATTGGGAATCTTGTGAGGATCATGGAGTTTTTATATGTGTTAGGGAAACGTCGGGCCGCCAATCTAAGCCATGCATAATTCATGGTGGAAATTTGCAGCATACCCATGGTGAACATTCGACGACGCATCTCACAATAAAAAGCTAAACAATATAGCAAATAAAAGAGATGTCGAGGTGTTCATTGTCTGCTTGTCCTGTCATTTTGGTGTGGGCTTGTTCCATGTCATCGGGCACGGAGGTACCCCATTGGCGGTTCCCAATGATACGCATATACTTACAATGACAAGAGCCTTGCTTGGGACTCTAAGTAAACTAGCATAGTTTGGGTACTCGTATTCACGGGACACGAGGTTTTCAACTTATGATTTGTCAAGCATATGCATCATAATTGTTCTCGCATTAACTTTAACCATTCAAGATGCTTATGATGGGGGCAATGAGAGCTCAAAGCCGGTAAGTACCATAATTTTTGAAGGTTATAAAACTTGCAATCACTGCTTCCCTCTGCGAAGGGCCTTTCTTTTACTTTTGTGTTGAGTCACCACCTTCTTTCTTTATGCACCATTAAGAGAGCATAGTTGTCATTCTTAGTGTGATATGCATTGTCCCAAGGTTCATTGATTGACTCATATTGTTGGTTTCAGTTGTTCTTAAACTATTTGTATCTAGTCGCCCTCTTAAACTTTGAGGTGTCCTATGCATTTATGTTTTGCTCTCTTTGAAGGACAAGCTGAAAACCACTTGCATGTTTTCCTTATGATTTGAACACACGTTTGACTTTCATTGTTTCATTATCATGATCTTTTGTTTGTGTTCATTTGCATGTTTACAACATGGCTGCTAAGTTCTTATTGTCATGATTATATCTTTCATGCCCATGTTTTAAGTTCTATTGATCCCAGCTCATCAATGCTTACATATATGATCAAGATTGTGTAGGTGCATGTCACCTCAAAAATTATTCTTTTGTTATCACTTACCTACTCGAGGACGAGCAGGAGTTAAGCTTGGGGATGCTTGATACGTCTCAAACGTATCTATAATTTTTGATGCTCCATGCTTTGTTTTACACCATTTGCCTATTGTTTCGTTACACTTAGTGGCATTTTTATACGCTTTCCGGAACTAACCTATTAACGAAGTGCCACAGTGCCAGTTCCCTGTTTTCTGCTGTTTTTGTGTTTCAGAAGTGATACACAGGAAATATTCTCCGAATTTGACGAAACAAGTTCCTGAAGTCATATTTCATCGGGGAGCTCCCAAACATCCGAAGAACTGACGGAGGGGGGCCACGAGGCCCCCACAAACAGGGGCGGCGCGGCCTAGCCCCTGGCCGCGCCACCCCCTTGTGAGGGCACGTGGTCCACCCTCTGACAGCCCCCTTTCGCCTACATATACCCCCTGACAAGAAAAACCTAGGGGCGAGATCAGTTTTCCAGAATACATCGCGATCCGCCGCCGCCATCGACCCGAAGATCGGGAGGGTCCAGAAGCTCTTCCCGGCACCCTGCCGGAGAGGGGAATCGCCACCGGAGGTCTCCTTCATCGCCATGATTGCCTCCGGAGCGATGAGTGAGTAGTCTACCTTGGACTATGGGTCCATAGCAGTAGCTAGATGGTTGTCTTCTCCACCATGTGCTTCATGTTTAGATCTCATGAGCTGCCCTACATGATTGAGATCACCGTTATGTAATACTATGATGTTGGTTTGTTGGGATCCGATGAATATTGGTGTTTATGATTAAGTTGCTGTACTGAATTATATCTTTTGTTATCTCTATGATGTTTATGATCTTGCATGCTCTCCGTTGTTAGTGGCTATCTTGGCCGAGTAGTTGCTAGTGACTCCAAGAGGGGGTATTTATGCTCGATAGTGGGTTCATGCCTCTATTTCACCTGGGGGAGTGACAGAAACCTCTAAGGTGGTAGATGTGCTGTTGCTACTAGGGAGAAAACAACATTCATATGCTCGAGGGCATATGCTTTGTTTACATTACACACTTTGCTTAATGCAATTATCTGTTGTTCGCAACTTAATACTTCTAGGGTGTTCGGATGATATCCCCGGGGGTGGATTATTAGTCATAGATGCAGTTGGATGGCGGTCTATGTATTTTGTTGTAATGCCCAGAGTGAATCTCATAGTGATCTTCTTGACATATCACGTTATCTTTATTCTATCAATTGCCCAACTGTAATTCGTTTACCCAGCATGTTATTTATCTATGGAGAGACACCACTAGTGAACTGTGGACCCCGGTCCTATTTTAATCATATTGCAATCACTTGTTTACTATTCCCGCACTGTTTACTTTACTAGCATATTACTACTGTTTTCTACTCGATACACTCATAACCTTTGTTTCAAGCAAACCGGTGAGATTGACAACCTCATCGCAAGTTGGGAACAAAGTATTTGTCTGTGTGTGTGCAGGTTCCACAAACACCTTCAGTCGTCACCGTCTCCCTTCTCCTGATCGATAAACCTTGGTTTCATAACTGAGGGAAAACTTGCCGCTGCACTCATCATACTTTCCTCTTGGGGTTCCCAACGGGCTGGTCTTTCACCACGCACAAGGACGCCTGCTTTCACCAGTCAGCAAGGACCACCCCATAACAGTACCTCGGCCAGGAAACGCGCCTCTGGTACTCAAAGCTCAAATCGGCGCGTATGATGTCGACAGAATATTCATGGATGTAGGGAGTGGAATTAACTTGATATAAGCGAAAACACTCCGAGCAATGCATATATCACTAGAGTTCCTGAAGCCAACAGATTGTTCCTTCCATGGAATCGTACCAGGAAGTGCTAATTACCCTTTGGGTCGAATAGCACTCAATGTTTGCTTCGGCAACCGACAAAACTACAGAAGAGAAAAACTAGACTTCGAAGTCATGGACTGGCCATCGCAATATCACGCGATCCTCGGACGACCCGCGTTTTCGCGATTCATGGCAGTGCCTCATTACACAATTTGCATAGAAAAACTAGACTTCGAAGTCATGGACGCCACTTGGGGATGCTGATACGTCTCAAACGTATCTATAATTTTTGATGCTCCATGCTTGTTTTTACACCATTTGCCTTGTGTTTCGTTACACTTCGTGGCGTTTTTATGCGATTTCCAGAATTAACCTATTGACAAGATGCCACAGTGCCAGTTCCCTGTTTTCTGCTGTTTTGTGTTTCAGAAAAGCTACATAGGAAATATTCTCGGAATTGGACGAAACAAGTTTCAGAAGTCTTATTTTTCCCGGAAGAGTACCGAAGACCGAAAGAGAGCCGGAGGGGGGCCAGAGGTGGCCCACACAATAGGGGGGCGCGGCCTAGCCCCTGGCCGTGCCCACCCATTGTGAGGGCGCCCTGGCAGCCCCCTGACGACGCCCCTTCGCCTATATAAAGCCTCGGGACGGAAAATCCTAGGGGAGTCGGCGAAATTTCTAGAAGAGTTCCGCAGCTCCGCCGCCGCCGTCGACAAATTTCGGGGGACAGAAGTCTCTGTTCCGGCACCCTGCCGGGACGGGGAAGTGCCCCCGGAGCCATCTCCATCGGTCTTCATCGCCATCTCCGCCGTCTCCATCGACCTCACCGCCATCTCCATCAACCTTGCTGTCTCCTATGATGAGGAGAGAGTAGTTCTCCCCCGGGGCTGAGGGCTCTGCCGGTAGCTATGTGGTTCACCTCTCTCTCCCATGATGTGATCTTTATATGATCGTGAGCTTTGTATCTAGTTGAATTGGTAGATGTTATTATTCAGATATTATGCTACTCCTATGCTTTATTATTGTACTCTCCGGAGATACCTCATATCATGGTGTAAAGGTGACTAGTGTGGGCATCATGTGTATCTTTTTGGTTAATGTCTCTATGAATTGTTGGTGTTTGTTGGAACCATCTAGTGCGTTCATGGTGATAGTGTGGGACAATCTAGTTTGGGTACATACAGACTTTGAGGAGTGCTTCGTAGCCCTACGCATGATTAGTGTTCGTTTTCCATTGGAGAATTGTTTTGAGTTGCATATGGACGATAGTATCTATTGGTTCAATTATATTATATTTGTTGGGAGTGTGTCCACTAGTGAAAGTATGATCCCTAGGCCTTGTTTCCAAGCATTGCACACCGTTTACTTTTTGTTTTGTTACATGTTTGCTCGCAGCGATATTTATTTCAGATTACATTTGCTACTTATAATCATCACAACTACTTGTATTTCACTATCTCTTCGCCGAACTAGTGCACCTATACATCTGACAAGTGTATTGGGTGTGTTGGGGACACAAGAGACTTTCTGTATCGTAATTGCAGGGTTGCTTGAGAGGGATAGCTTTGACCTCTTCCTCCCTGAGTTCGATAAACCTTGGGTGATCCACTTAAGGGAACCTTGCTGCTGTTCTACAAACCTCTGCACTTGGAGGCCCAACACTGTCTACAAGAACAGACGCGTGCGTAGACATCAGCCACCAAATTCACAAGATCTCCTCCCTCAACCCACCAAAGCTCTTGATCTTTGGAGAATCGGAGGAGAAGGCCTTGATCTACATCCTCACTGAAGCGATTTGATTTCCCCTCTCATTTTCTTCAGGGATTCGTGCCTAGGGGTTCTTTGGAAACCCTGGGTCTTGATTTGTTTGATATACTTATTTGTTGTCTTTATGATAGCTTTGTGGTGATCTTGGAAGCCTAATTCAGTTGTGGATGTGTGCCTCAAGCTTTGTGTAGTGGCCCAGTTCTGCCTCGAGGAAACCCTTAATGGAATCATGAGCTATGCCTTTGTGGCGCAAGCTCACACCGGAGAATATGGTGAGGCCTTCGTGGTGTTGGTTAGGCCTTTGTGGCAACCACACTCCTCCAATATATACGTAGTTCCCCTCAAAAGGAAGGAACTATGGGAATCACATCCCGTGTCTCCATGTGCTCCACTCTCGGTTACCTCTATCCTTTTACCGTCTTTATACTTATATCTTGTGTTGCTTGTATCTTGTCATATAGATAAATTCACCTTAGTTGTATATATAGAGACTTTATCTTTTGTGTCAAGCCTAAATTGAAAAGAAACTAAAATTTGAGTAGCACATATTTACCCCCTCCCCCCTCTAGGTTCCCTTACGATCCTTTCACTTATGTCTTCTTTTTTTTGCACAAGTCACATATTGTCATATTTTGAAAAAAATAGGATGCACGACATTCAATATAACCTATGTTCATAATTATTTTACATTTTTTATATTTGAAAGTGCACCATGCAACAATGTGATGCACCCGCTCTCACGCCCGCCGCCGTACAACATCAATTAGTTTTAATGTACGTGTTGGAAAATTCCGACAGTGGAGCCTATTAGGATTCCCTCCACGTCGCTCAAATCCCGGGAGTGTGTGAAGCTTAGTTTGGGCCACCTCGGGAACATGAGTTATAGAACATTCCACTCTGGAAGCTCAATTGCAGATCGAAGAGATTTCAAATAGGTTCTAATGCTAATAGAAACTTATTCTCTTGTTTTTTTTACTGTGAAACCGTAGGGGAAGCCCCTACAGTATTTCTTCCATTAAGAAGGAATATGTACAAAGTTTACAGAGGACTTAAAAGTCCTAGAAAAACATCAAGGAGGAAGGAAGTGGAAGAAACATTAAGATGGTATTTTTTCCATTATTCTCTTGTTGGGCCGTATGTAGCTGGTTCATATACTGTGTGACTTGATTGGTCCAACTCTCTTGTGTGCATTGCAATGGCTTCTAGCGGAGCGGAGCCAACGAACCCTATTTAACGCTTAATGCCTTAGCGAGCGCATCGGCGTGTACCCACATAACGTAAACACTCTAGATCGCTAACGGAGCCAGCTCGGTGATATTGTTTCTCATGTTTTCCGATTTTAGGAATGTTCTAGAACATTATAGTCTGGTTTCTCAATGTTTTTTGTTTCTATTTTCTTTTTTTGTTTTCCCTTTTCTTTTCAAATCTGAACAAATTTCAAATCTAAACAAATTTCAATTTTGAACATATTTGAAATCTGAACACTTTTCAAATCTATCATTTTAACTTAACTCTTTTTTTTACTTTTTTAATCTGATTTTTTTTCCAAATTTGAACATTTTCAAATATAAAAAATTCAAACTTGAACATCTTTCAAGTATATTTTTTTTAATGTGAACAATTTTCAAAATAAAAAAGTCAAATCCACAATCAATTTTCAAATATAATAGTCAAATTTGTAAATATTTTTCAAATCCATGAACGGTTTTAAATTTTTGAACATTTTTTAATCAGAACAACACCATGCATGGTGCACCCATTAGTGCAAGGAAAAAAGAGAACAAAGCATAGCGTGTGAGCTAGGTCGGCCTAATAGTACCGGCCAGTACACATATGGTACACGTCCGGTCACTAACCGACTTTTTTAGTGCCAAATATGAGAGCCCAGTCGAGCTGAAGGGGACGTGCGAGGGGTGGGTCGTTCAGGAAGCAGAAGAGGTCATGGCCGTGGATATGACCTCGAGGATGAAAATTTTGTTATGCATAATAGTGGAGATGGTAAAGCTCTCAATGTCGAGGATGCTGATATGGTTGAAGTGGAGAAGAATAGAAAGCAAGGTATGAGTGGAGGCCAATCATACCTTGTTCTTCCTTTGGTGCTTGCTAAAATAGTTGATTGTGTGGTTAATAAGTATGAAGAGCAATAATCGTTTGTACCGAGATGACTCATCACCACTAATATTATTTTAGCATATGACTTTCTCCATTTTGCTCAAAGCTCAATAAGATGAAGGCCTACGACATCTACGGGCATCCATGATTAAGTTGGGATTAATCCTTGCTATACTGATACAATAACGATACTAGCAGATATGCCCGTGCGTTGCAACGGCTGAGAAAATATATGATCGCAGAGCCACATGAAGTAAATTCTAGTTGACATGGCTGTGACGTCTGGGTTGGATGACATTAGGCGAATTGATAAAGTGTGAATTCATGTTTTCTTATGTATTTCAATTTGTTGGCAGATTTTGCCATGGAAATATAAGAGCTAAATATGGAATTACAATGAGAATATAATGGATTTACTATTTCAAGCCTACTTTTGTAAATGATTATTTGTTACAAATTAACTAAGCCAACCTACAACTTTTGCAAGTTTGACGGAGACAGAGCAATAAAAATAAAATATAACATGGAAATTATAGTGCTTTGTTAAAGAGGGGAGCAGGATTAGGAAATAATTATACGACCACTATTACCAACTACAATGAAAAATATTTTAATTTTTTTAGCCATTTAAAAGAAGCAGTATTTGAAAGAAAAAACGTAGTACAACTACAATGCATGTCTCCAATTGACTCGACTCACATAATCAACTGGATTGCTCCAAATAATGTTACTAAAGAAACTCGATATGAAGTCTGAATGCAAAATCGTGCCTAAGCATACCTCACTCAGTTTTAACACACCTCAATCCCAGGTTTAGTAGCATCATACTTAACTTCGCTTGACCAAATCACACAAATAAGGCAATTATATATCTAATCGAGATGATTAGTTACCTCTTGCTAAGCCAGACACGCTTGAAAAAGGAAGTAATTTATTGCAGGAGCAAGCCGCCATGAGAAGTAATCATATGGAAACTTTGAGACCGGTTGACCTACAGCAATCTGTGATCTGCGAGTGGCCACGTGTAGATCTCCGCTAGGAGGATATCTAGTATGTGGATGGAGAAGGCCGCCTCGAATTTCATGCCGTCGGGCGAGACGAAGCGGGTGATGAAACCATGGAGAGATAAGGCGTCAGCTTCCTGGCCAGCAACCTCCCTAGACTGTAGGGCCTCACCACCGCTGATCCCATCCAGAGCTACCTTGAATGGCGAAGGTCCACTGTGGCTATTGGTTCAGGCATGTTGCCGGTACTGAACTTGCGAAGCACCGAGGAGAAACTCAGCTGAATTTACTCCAGACAGATTGATAACCATCGATGGATGAGCATGATATGATATCACAGTACCTCAGACAGAAAGCCGACAGCCGAAAGTGCGGACTGGGATGGGACACATCAAGGAAGTGACGCCCGAGGCTCAGCGGGGACGATGATGACGTGCAACGTCAACCACCACAGTCAGGCT
The DNA here is from genome assembly GCA_007115705.1 of Dactylis glomerata. Taxonomy (NCBI): domain Eukaryota; kingdom Viridiplantae; phylum Streptophyta; class Magnoliopsida; order Poales; family Poaceae; genus Dactylis; species Dactylis glomerata. The sequence goes on along the minus strand of QXEO01000545.1, from coordinate 5,820,590 downwards.
GCACGGTCGATGGAGAACAGATGCGACCTGGGCTTGCCCGGCGGCGTGCATCTCTAGGGTAGTCAGTCCGCGTTGCCGGTCGAGGACACTCCAAGTGCTACCTGATGCTGTGGCTGGAGGTCATGCACTACGTACGTCGCCAGCGCGATCCGCATTGGCTGGCACGTGGCCATGGCCGCCACCGACGCGGAACATGATCGTTTGACGTAGGCTTAGGAAAGTATGGTTGCAGTGCAACACCAACCACCACAGTCAAGTTGCGCTTCCAGGGATGAACAGGTGCGACCTGGCTTGCCTGGCGGTGTGTGTCTCTAACCACCTGACTGTCTGCCGGTGATGGACTGACGATCAAAGGCGACTTAGGCTCGGACCCAATGCTGCAGGTCAAGACTGCCGCTTCCGGCGGATATCTGGCACCCGTGGGATGCTGTCGTGCGAATCTGGACTCTCGAGCTGATGGACGACCGCCCTAGCGTGCGACGATTTGTTTATACGTTGCTGCCACCGTGGCCTATCATATGTCCTAATTAATATATGGGTGTAATCCGGTCCAACTTCAAAAACAATTCTTATTCTGATATGCAATGTGTAGTCCTGAACGGAGAGTGCTACCAGGAGGCGTTCCGTACGACTTTTTTTAGGGACATCGTGCAAACCGTTTTTTCACTTTCCGATGGCATTGGTTGTAATATGTAGTTTAGTGAGAGAGCAAATCAGTCTAAAAAATATGGTTGACAACGGAAACCTTAGTGCTTTTATTATTAGGTATAGATGTGTCGTTTGCTTCATTTTCTATCTTGTTTAACTATGGTAAACATGAGGGTTTCAGGCCATCTCGAGGTATCCACTAAGGTGGTCAGATGTTGTCATATCTATTCTCCTAGCAGCAGAGGGATTCTCGGGCTTACTGCATGCTCATGGAAACACCAACACAATTAAATGTGTCAAACTTGTAGATTCAACTACCTTAGTTAAGCATCTTCTATTTGCCGATGATAGCTTATTATTCTTTGGAGCAAGTGCACTGTGCACATGAAGCTAGTCATGTAAGTGATATTCTGCATATTTACTGCAATGAAAAGCATCTGGAGAGAATAAACAAAGGAAAGTCTTCAATTTTCTTTTGGAAAGGGAATTTACTAAACTTGTAAGTTAGCATCACCTTGATACAATTCATAGGATCTTACGTGTAGCCGTTGCATAGCTAGGATGCACGCAACAACAACAAAAAATGGTGCAATACATGTATATGTGGAAAACTCATAGCATGCCTAAGGTATGCCTAAGGTAACGGAGGGCCGATACGTAGACTAAACTCTCATTCATGTGGAATAAAGCTTGCTCCAACCATGTAAACAGGTCCATGTTGTCTAAACATTAAAGAGAAACAAATGAAAGACAATTATCCAAATAGAAAATATGAAGAGGGACAAAAAATATCAGTTGTCTGCATCATGAAGAAATGGAAATAAAAAATCCTTGTTTCATTACAAGTTATCAGATGCCTCCATCACGAAGAAATGGAAATAAATATATTGTCAACCTCCCGATGAAATAAAAGCTACAATACCTAATCTAATGTAAGAAGAACAGTGATAACCAAAGCAAATTGATAATCGGGAAAATAAGAAGCTGGAAAAGGAAGAACATGAATATGCTTATAGGGTTTTTGATACTCGCTCCTCCCAGCCACCCTCTCTCTACTGGTTATATAGAGTACCCAGTGAAGCCGCGAGTACACAAGATTATTACAGTCTAAAGCACATTTAGTGCAAATTGAGTACTTAAGCTATCCTATTACATTAATAGCCGTTGGATGGCTTTGAGCGATGTGGATACATCAGGACCATTGAGATCATTAGGTGTCGAATGTGTTTGTTCAGTTCAGGACCTGACAATGCTTCCCCGTGGACACCAGACTTCAAGGATGGAAACTTGGAAACATAGCATGGATGAAGTCTGCATCTTTCCAGGTGAAGTCATCCGGAGACATGTTCTCCCAATGGATGAGCCATTGGGGTACTGGAATGTCGTACTCCCCTGCATTTCTGGGAACGCAATATGGCCAGAGGTGCAGTCTTGACTTTGCCGTCCGAAGTAAGGAGAGGAAGCTTTGCATTTGGTAAAACAACAGGGCCTAGATGATTCTTTAATTGGTTAACATGAAAGACATCATGTAGAAGGGTACTTACTGGGAGCTGTAGCTTATATCTTACTCTGCCAATGCGCTTCATCACTCGAAAGGGTCCAAAGAATTTGGATGTGAGCTTGAGAGTGTTCCGGAGACCCAATGCATTTGCCCTATACGGTTGCATCTTCAGATAGACCATATCCCCTTCTGAGAATTGCCTCTCGGATTGGTTGTTATCAACGAACTTCTTCATTCTATTCTAGGCTTGCAAGAGATTTTGCTGGAGGTGCTTGAGCATATGGTCCTGTTCTTTGAGAGTTATTGTTGCTTCAGGAGACAAATCATAGGGAATAGAGAGCTGAGAGATGTGTGGGGCAGCATACACGTATAAAGCTTTGAAAGGTGTTGTTTTGATGGACGTGTGGTATGATGTGTTGTACCACAGTTCAGCAGCTGGCAGCCAACTAGCCCAATTCTAAGGCTCTACAAAGGTCATGCTATGCAAGTACTGCTCCAAACATTGGTTGATGCGCTCGGTTTGTCCGTCAGATTTTGGGTGATATGCTGAACTGAACTTGAGCTTGACCTTGAGTGCGGAGAAGATGTCATGCCATAACTTTGAAGTGAAAATTCGGTCCCTGTCGCTGACTATGGTCTCAGGGGTACAATGCAGTTTCACTATATTGTCAAGGAAGAGTTGTGCTACTTGTTGTGTGGTGTAGGGGTGTGACATTGGAATGAAATGGGCATATTTCATGAGGCGATTAACCACAACCAAGATGACATCTTTGCCATTTGATTTTGGCAGGCCCTCCACAAAATTTGGGCTAATGTCAGTCCATTTCTTCTTGGGGACCGGAAGAGGATCCAATAGGCCTGTGTATTGTACTCTTTCTATCTTGGAGATCTGACAAACAGGGAAAGTTGCAACTTTGTCTGCCACAAACTATTTCATGCATGTTTGGCCAGAAAAATAAGTGCTTGAGTCTGTGATATGTTACTCGACTTCTCGAATGTCCACCGAATATAGATGAGTGAAAGGAGTGAAAGAGTTTGTCTATCAAATATGTTGCTGTCCCAATCACTATTCTAGTGAAAGGTATAGTTGGTGTGGCTAGCGGCATTGATGGCCAGTTCTTGTACTAATTGAGTGCACTTGTTGTTAGTGATGTATGTAGACTCCTCATCTAACATCCAAGTTGGTATGGCCATAGATATAGCTAGACATGAATCGTATGATTGGTCTTGGTCTTTTCTTGACAAGGCATCAGCTGCAATATTTTCCTTTCCCTGTTTATATTCAATTGAATAGTCGAACTCAAGCATTTTTAGCATGAGTTTGTGTTGTATGCCCTCTAAAAGCCTTCGACTAGAAAGGTATTTCAAGTCCTAAACCCAAGCTTCTTTGATCTGTCTTGATGATTAGTTGATTGCCCAACAAATAATGTCGCCATTTTTGCAGAGCCTCTAATATTGCTAATGCTTCTTTCTCATAGATAGACAGTGTTGCTGCTTTGGGACCTAGACTCTTGCTGAAATAAGCTACAAGTTGTCCTTGCTGCATTAAGACAGCGCCAAGTCCTATACCAGAAGCATCAGTCTCCAACTTAAAGGGAATGGAAAAATTGGGAAGTATCAGAACTGGTGGTGTGGTCATAGCAAGTTTCAATTGCTGGAATGCCGCTTGTTGTGAAGTATCCCATTGAAAGGAATTCTTCTTCAAGGCATCATGAAGTGGCCTGCATATGGAGGCGTATCCTTCGATGAAGCATCTGTAGTAGCCTGCTAGACCCAAAAATCTTCTCAATTGTTTCACATTCTTTGGAGATTCCCAATTAGCAATTTTTTTGAAATCTTGGATGGATCAGTGGCTACTCCATGACAAGAGATGACACGGCCGAGATATTCCACAATTGGAGATGCAAAGGAGCATTTACTGAGTTTGGCCTTCCGTTGGTGGAGCCTGAGAATGGACAAGGTCATTTGCAAGTGCTGCCTATGCTTTTGGATATTTTTGCTGTACATCAGGATGTCGTCAAAGAAGACAAGTACAAACTTTCTGATGTATTTGGCAAAAATATTGTTCATAAGTTGCTGAAAAGTTGCCGGAGCGTTTGTTAAACCAAACGGCATCACCAAATACTCGTAATGACCGAGATGTGTGGAGAAGGCTGTCTTTGGGATGTCATCAGATTTCATCCTAATCTGGTGATAGCCAGATCAAAGGTCTAGTTTGGAGAAGATGGTGGCTCCTTGCAGCTCATCCAATAAGTCTTCAATCACCGGAATGGGGTACTTATTTTTTATGGTGAGCGCATTTAGCTGTCGATAGTCCACACATAGCCGCCAACTGTTGTCCTTTTTTCATACCAAAATTGCAGGAGAAGAGTATGGATTGCTGCTAGGTTGGATTTCAACATTTTTCAACATAGTTTGCACCAGCTCTTCAATGATATTTTTTGTTTATGAGGCATGCAATAAGGCCATATATTGGGTGGAGGGGCACCCTCCTTCAAGGGAATAGCATGATCACAAGTTCTTTTTGGAGGTAGGCCAGTAGGATCTTCAAAGATATCTTTACTGTAAAAGAATATCATCCACAAGTGTTGTAGTATCAGATAAAGATTGCAGCAGTTCGACTTGCAGAGTTGGGGAAGGAGACATGCACAATAGATAAGCTTGATCTCCAGTTTGTAGCAATTTGTTACAAGATTCAGCAGATATGAAGCAATCATGAGTTGGAACAGCTCTGTCCAACAATGTGCACCACTCCTTATTGACGGTGATGGATATGCTCCTTTCTTGCATTCAGTGTAGTTAGGATTGTGCTTCTTTAGCCAATTTGCCCCAAGGACCATGTCATATCCTTTGAGTGGCAGAATTTGGCAAGTATACTGGAAGGGAGTAGACTAAATGCTGAATGTGCAATCAGGAATGATACTAGCAGAGGTGAGTTCTCCTCCACCTGCTACCATAACTTTGTGTGCTTTAGTTGTTTGTGTCTTTAGCTTGGCTTTTTTGAAGTATTCCTCATCCAGGAATGTTTTGCTGCTGTGACTGTCCACCAAGGCAATGGCTTGATGTGTACCAAAGTGGACCACAACAAATAGGGTTGTATCACCAGGGATGTCATGAAGGGCTTCAGCTGATATTTGCATCAGAGTATCAGTTGCTAAATCTTCAGTAGGAGTTGCGAGTGGGCAGGTAGATTCTGTTAAAGCCCTGGTAAATCAGTTTCTGCATCAAGGAATGTTTTTATTGTTTGGCCAAGAAACTCAGCTTTGTGTCCTTGCATTTTGTATCGCATGGACAATGCTATAGACATTGGAGCATTTATGGCCATATTTCCAAGGTTCTGGGCAGTACCAGCATTTGCCACGCTCACGTGGTTTGTCTGGTGGTGGTAGCATCTTACTCTCTCTATTGGCAGGGGTGTTTTACCTGAAAGTTTGGGCAGGAGTAGTCCTCTGCACTGTTGCTTTAGCCGACATCTTCCTACTGGCTGACATATAAGCAAGTTCTTGTTGTCGAGCATGAAAGTATGTTGTTCTGAGAGTGGATGGCTGATGGATCTTGACTACATGCTTGATATGATCCTTTAGGCCGCTAAGAAAGCGCAAGAGGAAGAATTTATCTGTCAGATCAGAGTGATCCCTTTTCATCTATATCATATATTTCTCAAATTGATCGATGTACAGATTGACAGTAGTAACTTGGCATAATTGTTAGAATTGCTTCATGGATTCATATTCGCCTGCTTCTGGGAAGCGATCACACAGGAGTTCACAGAACTGTTGCCAATTGAGCAAATATGTGCTGATATTTGTACTTGCTAGCCAAGTTTTTGCCCTGCCACAGATGTGAGCATTTGCCCATATGACCTTTGCATCAGATGGAATGCCGGCAAGAGCAAAGATGTCCTTGCATTCAGTGATCCATGTTTTAGCATTGTCACCATGGAAGAGGGGCAATTCGATGTGTGGAGTGCGTAAATATGGCTCCAGGTTTGTATTGTTGGTGTGCTGGGAGTTTGAGGCTGGGTTATGGTCACTGCCTGTAACCAGAGCACGGAACAACGTAGGTGGTGCTGGTGGAAGGACAATAGGTTGTGGTGGTGTGTAGGGTGTATGTTGTCGGAGGCGGTGGGTGTGGTGGGTAGTGGTAATAGCCTTGATTTGGGGCGTAATATGGGTACTCTGGTAGCGGTGGTGGGAAAAATTGTTGGGGCGGATAGTATGGTGAAGGAAAAGGCGGTGAATTTGGGTGATACAGATGGAAGTTTGGGTGGAAATTTGGGGGAGGCTGTGGGGGTGCTGATGTTGTTCTGTAGGTAGGCTGCGTGGGCGGATTCGATGGTGGGAAGGTGGGGTGTGGCATTGATGCCGAGTAAATGACCGGCCAGTTGGGAACCCCAAGAGGAAGGTGTGATGAATATAGCAGCAAGATTTTCCCTCAGTAAGAAACCAAGGTTTATCGTTCAGGAGAGGAAAGAGCCAAACGACTGAAGGTGATGCCCACTAGCGTGCGACAGCTCCAGACAATTTATAAGGCGCCTCGTCCAAGCTTTGCTTTGCGAGCGGCAACGTGGAACCTGCACACAACACAACCAAATACTTTGTTCCCAACTTACGATGAGGTTGTCAATCTCACCGGTTTGCTTGAAACAAAGAGTATGAGCGTATCGAGTGGAAAGTGATAATAATATGCAAGTAAAGTAAACAGTGCGAGTAAAGTAAACAGGTGATAGCAATATAAAGGAAATAGGACCGGGGTCCACAGTTCACTAGTGGTGTCTCTCCATAAGATAAAATAATACATGCTGGGTAAACAAATTACAGTTGGGCAATTGATAGAATAAAGTCAACGTGCATATGATGAGAGGATCACTATGAGATTTACTCTGGGCATTACAACAAGATAAATAGACCGCCATCCAACTGCATCTATGACTAATAATCCACTTGTGGCGAATCAATTCGAGAACTCCACAAGTATTAAGTTGCGAACAACAGATAATTGCATTAAACAAAGTGTGTAATGTAAACAAAGCATATGCCCTTGAGCATATGAATGTTGTTTTCCCCTAGTAGCAACAGCACATCTACAACCTTAGAGGTTTCTGTCACTCCCCCAGATTAAATAGAGGCATGGACCCACTATCGAGCATAAATACTCCCTCTTGGAGTCACTATCAACTACTTGGCCAAGATAGCTACTAACAACGGAGAGCATGCAAGATCATAAACAACATAGAGATAACATAAGATAAATTTCAGTACATCAACTCAAGCATAACACCAATATTCATCGGATCCCAACAAACCAAACATGTAGAATTACATAACAGTGATCTCAATCATGTAGGGCAGCTCATGAGATCTAAACATGAAGCACATGGTGGAGAAGACAACCATCTAGCTACTGCTATGGACCCATAGTCCAAGGTAGACTACTCACTCATCGCTCTGGAGGCAATCATGGCGATGAAGAAGACCCCCGGTGGCGATTCCCCTCTCCGGCAGGGTGCCGGGAAGAGCTTCTGGACCCTCCCGATCTTTGGGTCGACGACGGTGGCGGATCGCGATGTGTTCTGGAAAAGTGGTCGGGTCTTTAGGTTTTTCCCATCGGGGGGGGGGTCTTTATAGGCGAAGGGGCATCGTCAGGAGTGGACCGAGGAGGTCTCACACATAGGGGGCGCGGCCTACCCCTGGGTCGCGCCACCCTGGTGTGTGGGCACCTCGTGGCCCCACTCCGTCTCCTCTTTGATTCTCTGGAAGCTTCGGTGAAATTCTGGATGACTGGCTTTGGTTTCGTCCAATTCCAAGAATATTTCCTGTGTAACTTTTCTAAAACACAAAAACAACAGAAAACAGGGAACTGGCACTGTGGCGACTTGTTAGTAGGTTAGTTCCGGAAAATGCATAAAAGTGCCACGAAGTGTAATGAAACACTAAGCAAATGGTGTAAAAACAAGCATGGAGCATCAAAAATTATGGATACGTTGGAGACGTATCAGCATCCCCAAGCTTAACTCCTGCTCGTCCTCGAGTAGGTAAGTGATAACAAAAGAAATAATTTTTGAGGTGACATGCACCTACACAATCTTGACCATGTATGTAAGCGTTGTGCGCTGGGATCAAAAGAACTTAAAACATGGGCATGAAAGACATAATCTTGATAGAAGAAACTTAGCAACCATGTTATAACATGAAAATGAACACAAACAAAAGATCATGAAAATGAAACAATGAAAGTCAAACGTGTGTTCAAATCATAAGGAAAAACATACAAATGGTTTTCAGCTTGTCCTTCATGGAGAGCAAAACATAAATGCATAGGACACCTTCAAGTTTAAGAGGGCGACTAGATACAAATAATTTGAGAACAAGTGAAACCAACAATATGAATCAATCAATGAAAACTTTGGGACAATGCACATTATACTAAGAATGACAACTATGCTCTCTTAATGGTGCATAAAGATAGAAGGTGGTGACTCAACATAAAAGTAAAAAGAAAGGCCCTTCGCGGAGGGAAGCAGTGATTAAACATGTGCTAGAGCTTTTCATTTGTAAAACAGAGAGATAAAACTTGAGTTTTGAGAGGTGGTTGCTTTTGTCAATGACTAGCAATGGGGTTCTTACTATCTTCCATACAAAAATGAAGCAAGTTTTTGAGAGAGAGATTGGCACTTTTTGTGCTCTTTTTATAAAGCTTGGCACTCCCCCCACCTTTTTTCCTTTCTCAAACCATGGCTAACCGATTCCATCGGGTGCCCACCAACATTCACATACCATGGAGGAGTGCCTTTTTTTTTCTTTTTTTCTTTTCTTTTTGGAATAAGCAATATGGAAGATAGCAAATCCGACCACTACGTCCCCATGAGCTGAAAACAGTGTCACAAAATGAGAAGTGTTTTGAAGGTTTTTGAAAGATAGCACATGAAAATTTACTTGGAATGGCTTACAAATACCATGCATAGGAATTTATAGTGGACACAATGGCAAACTTAGTTTTTAGGAGTTGGATTCACGAGTAGAGCTCATACTCAGTACAAAGCGAGGGCTAGCAAAAGACTGGGAGCGACCAACTACGAGAGCAATAACGGCCGTAATCATGCAAAGCGACAAAGCAACATTAAAAGAAACATAAGATGGCATCAAAAGTCAAAAACTAAATGATCATAGAGGCTATTGGCGACTTTGTAAGAGTCTAACATGTGTGAGCATGTGCCAAGTCAACCCAAATAAAGCATCAAGGAGAAAACCAAAATAATGCTTCTAAACGATAAAAACAATGCATGATTTTTTCAAAGGCTCATTAAGCAATCTCAGTTATTTGAGACAAGTCATGCTACAGAAAAACCACTAAGCATACTGTCAAAAAGACATCAAGCACGACATGAAAAAGTCTAAGCCGCAGTCTACACAAGCTCCTTCTTGTACCACTTTTTTGCATAAATCTTTTTCTCTTTTCCAACACGATTCAAACTTTTTATAAACACCTTTTTGATGAAAACCAATAAAGACCAGAGGCAAAAATACACCTTGATGAAGAGATATAACAAGATCTGAATGCATATCAAGGCAAAAATCGAAAACTAAACGCAGTTCTAGAAAAAGAAGAACACTCGTTGAAACGAATAGAGTGAAAAACGGAGTGTTCTTGGCAAATAAAAAGCAAGGCAACTTCTCCAAAAGAAATTTGTTGGGGTCCAACCATTTATTGCAGAAAACTAAACTGAAAACTAAAAACAACTGATGCTCCAAGAAAAACGCATAATGCATAAAGCAATAAAAATATAGTGTCTTGAAAGGTGACCTGATTTTTACCGATGAAGAAGAGGTGCCTCGGGGGCATCCCCAAGCTTTGACGCTAGTACTTCTTGGATATTTCTTGGGGTGAAGCATGGGCATCCCCAAGCTTGAGCTTTTGTCCATTCTTCAACTCATCCCATCACTCTCCGATCCCTACACTTGAAAACTTCCTTCATACAAAACTAAACACAAATCTATTAGCAACATTAGTGTAAGCATAACATAGAATCAACCCTTTTTGCTTCAGGTTTCATCTCAAAACCACCACATATAAAGCATAAACTACTGTAGCAACTCCCCCAAAAGTTTCGTGATCAAAAGAACTAAAAAAAAGCGATAAAGCGGCAAACACAAATAATGGCAGAAATCTGTCAAAACAGAACAGCTGACAAAGGTCAAATTTTTGGGGGGTTTTCTGTTGCTCAAATCAAAAAGTGTTCAACTAATGAAAGTTTGGATATAACCTGGGGCATATGCACAAGAAATCGCAGGTCCAAAAGATATACAGAGAATTTTCACGAATTTTTACGGTGCAGCACCGAAAACTGTTTTAGGACAGCAACATCCCCAAATCTTACCACGCTCAAATTAGAGGCTTCTCTTGGCACAACAATGAAATAAAAAGGATAAGGAGAGGTAATCTATCTATCTATCTATTATATTATTAAAACAACTAACAACCAACGGTGTAGATTAGCTAGGAAAAATCCAATAAAGACCAACGACCAAGATTAAGTTGCTAAATAGCGTCATGTATTGATTTTGATATGCAAATATAATGTGTCCTGATGTCTCACGCTCAAGCTACAAACCATTACGGTAGAACAAAAAAGGAAAGAAAGATCCAACGGCCAAGATCAAATTCGTAAACTACCTAATGTGTCCGGATGCCGTGTTGATTTAGTAATGCGCATACACGGTGTCCTTCTTCCTCACGTCTAGAAACTACAGCCTATCACGGTGTAACCAAAGACGAGCTCTTCTGCCAAAAGAGAACATGAAAAAGGAAAACGTATTCAAAGCAAAACCTTCCTTCACGGGAGAGAATTTGCTTCTTGATTCGTATGCGACCACCACGTCGTGATTGACGTGATTGTAGAGGGTCGTAGATCGGATCACCAACATCAGGCCGCGTGTCAGCAATGATGATCTGGAGACAGCTGCAGTAGGCATGGACAGTCATGTCGCCCATGGAATTCTTGGAGCGCATGGACGATTTGGTTCCGGTTGGAGAGGAAGATGATGCAGATCATGGCCGCCCACACAACGATTGTGCTGACACTCGGCCAGAACACGGTCTAGCACCTCGGCGGAGACCGTGGTGTAAAACCAAGAGATGATACAAGCGTCAGTTTGGATCCACTCGGCATCGTCTGGCATCGTCGAGAGGAAGACGAGCGTCCATGTGGTCGCTGATGCCGGACTGCAAGAAGAACACAAAGAAAGTGGACCCGGTGGTGAAGCTTGCCGAGCGAGAACTGCGTCGTGACAGGAACAGACACGGCATGGCGTCAGCGAAGGGGTTGGAGCTGAACAGGACAAGGACGACATGGAGGAGTTGTGCGGAAGCGTTGGGAAGGACCAAGTGGATAATTTTGTGTCCGATACCATGTAGAGGAAGTGAGGAACGGAAGAGCAAGAATGCGCAGAACAAGTAATTTGAGGTAATTAAGCTGGTAAGATGTCCAAATCTATGCAAGTAAGATATAGAGAACAATGATAGAATTAAAAGAGAGCCTTTTCTTGACTATTAAGTTTCTATCCGATGTACTCACAGGAGTCATGGTGGCCCTGGTCAGTTTAGCATGAAGCTCGGTAGAAGGTGTGTCAAAATCAAGAAGCTAAAAAATAGCATTAAGTGTAATTTGAACGGTTCTTACTGTACATATTACATTTCTTTTAGATCAATCCATTGATATGCCATGAATTTCCTAATGACCCTATTTTGCTATTAGTATGTTGCACATACAAATCCCTTGCTTGACTGAGTGGAAACTTCCTCCCATATTTTCCGCAAAAAAGCAAATTGCTGCTACTCTGCTTGCCATATATGCTTGAAAGCACAACTAAAGCTTACTGCTGCAATTCACATAATACATTTATAGTATTTCATCTCTTCTTCATTTTACAGGTTTCATTCCTTTTAGATGATGGTTTGTGGAATACAAGACAATAGAAATTTAGTAAAAGCATTTTTTCTACTTGCTCAATGAGAGATCAATTTTTCATAGATCATTAGGTATACAATAGTTTACAGTCTTATTTGTACTGACTGAACTCTCCCATAAACACGGGAAAGGATTACATGGGATAAATAATGAGATGTTTCGTATTCATAGTAAAATATGCAGGAGGACTAGAGGGAAGTGCAATATTTTACGAAAACAATAGCAGTTTATAATGTTTCAAATTTATGATCTGATGTAAGAGAGCGGGATTAATATGGGACAAGATAGGATAAGATTTAAGGTCAGTTTAGTATGGCAGAGCATGATTATGCAAGTATAGGAAAATACACCACATACACCCATAATGAGGAGTTTAGGGGAAACACACAAAACCCAGAAGTACATACTATATTCATTAGTTTTCCCATCCATATGAATTTTTTAACGCTATCTCTTTTACCCTATATATGTATGAATGTCAAACTTATATATCTTGGTCCATGTCCATTCTATCATAATAATAAATTAAATTAGATGATTATGTTAGAGATATTATAACTTGCATGTTTGATCAAGAAGGAGCGCTAGCCTAATCAGTAGGGGATGTCACTGTTTCGGAAAGAATACAAATTTCATGATAAAGTCATCTTCTTCATAATTGGAACTTCCAAGAACTAAAAATGAAGTTACTAAGGTTCTTCATTTATAACACGTTGTCGAAGTTCTATAACCTAACTGACAAGAATGAGCAGTATCGAAGCTTTGTCAATTGAGTACCATAATTTACTCAGTTTATTTTCAATAATTATTTGACTTCAATGTTCTATAAATGGTATGAATAAGAATAAAGTACATTAGACATGAAGAATCAATTAATCTCATTGCTAGCCGCGCAATTTGCGCGGGTCATCTTGCTAGTTATATTATTAAAACAACTAACAACCAACGGTGTAGATTAGCTAGGAAAAATCCAATAAAGACCAACGACCAAGATTAAGTTGCTAAATAGCGTCATGTATTGATTTTGATATGCAAATATAATGTGTCCTGATGTCTCACGCTCAAGCTACAAACCATTACGGTAGAACAAAAAAGGAAAGAAAGATCCAACGGCCAAGATCAAATTTGTAAACTACCTAATGTGTCCGGATGCCGTGTTGATTTAGTAATGCGCATACACGGTGTCCTTCTTCCTCACGTCTAGAAACTACAGCCTATCACGGTGTAACCAAAGATGAGCTCTTCTGCCAAAAGAGAACATGAAAAAGGAAAACGTATTCAAAGCAAAACCTTCCTTCACGGGAGAGAATTTGCTTCTTGATTCGTATGCGACCACCACGTCGTGATTGACGTGATTGTAGAGGGTCGTAGATCGGATCACCAACATCAGGCCGCGTGTCAGCAATGATGATCTGGAGACAGCTGCAGTAGGCATGGACAATCATGTCGCCCATGGAATTCTTGGAGCGCATGGACGATTTGGTTTCGCCCACACAACGATTGTGCTGACACTCGGCCAGAACACGGTCTAGCACCTCGGCGGAGACCGTGGTGTAAAACCAAGAGATGATACAAGCGTCGGTTTGGATCCACTCGGCATCGTCTGGCATCGTCGAGAGGAAGACGAGCGTCCATGTGGTCGCTGATGCCGGACTGCAAGAAGAACACAAAGAAAGTGGACCCGGTGGTGAAGCTTGCCGAGCGAGAACTGCGTCGTGACAGGAACAGACACGGCATGGCGTCAGCGAAGGGGTTGGAGCTGAACAGGACTACGACGACATGGAGGAGTTGTGCGGAAGCATTGGGAAGGACCAAGTGGATAATTTCGTGTCCGATACCATGTAGAGGAAGTGAGGAACGGAAGAGCTAGAATGTGCAGAACAAGTAATTTGAGGTAATTAAGCTGGTAAGATGTCCAAATCTATGCAAGTAAGATATAGAGAACAATGATAGAATTAAAAGAGAGCCTTTTCTTGACTATTAAGTTTCTATCCGATGTACTCATAGGAGTCATGGTGCCCCTGGTCAGTTTAGCATGAAGCTCGGTAGAAGGTGTGTCAAAATCAAGAAGCTAAAAAATAGCATTAAGTGTAATTTGAACGGTTCTTACTGTACATATTACATTTCTTTTAGATCAATCCATTGATATGCCATGAATTTCCTAATGACCCTATTTTGCTATTAGTATGTTGCACATACAAATCCCTTGCTTGACTGAGTGGAAACTTCCTCCCATATTTTCCGCAAAAAAGCAAATTGCTGCTACTCTGCTTGCCATATATGCTTGAAAGCACAACTAAAGCTTACTGCTGCAATTCACATAATACATTTATAGTATTTCATCTCTTCTTCATTTTACAGGTTTCATTCCTTTTAGATGATGGTTTGTGGAATACAAGACAATAGAAATTTAGTAAAAGCATTTTTTCTACTTGCTCAATGAGAGATCAATTTTTCATAGATCATTAGGTATACAATAGTTTACAGTCTTATTTGTACTGACTGAACTCTCCCATAAACACGGGAAAGGATTACATGGGATAAATAATGAGATGTTTCGTATTCATAGTAAAATATGCAGGAGGACTAGAGGGAAGTGCAATATTTTACGAAAACAATAGCAGTTTATAATGTTTCAAATTTATGATCTGATGTAAGAGAGCGGGATTAATATGGGACAAGATAGGATAAGATTTAAGGTCAGTTTAGTATGGCAGAGCATGATTATGCAAGTATAGGAAAATACACCACATACACCCATAATGAGGAGTTTAGGGGAAACACACAAAACCCAGAAGTACATACTATATTCATTAGTTTTCCCATCCATATGAATTTTTTAACGCTATCTCTTTTACCCTATATATGTATGAATGTCAAACTTATATATCTTGGTCCATGTCCATTCTATCATAATAATAAATTAAATTAGATGATTATGTTAGAGATATTATAACTTGCATGTTTGATCAAGAAGGAGCGCTAGCCTAATCAGTAGGGGATGTCACTGTTTCGGAAAGAATACAAATTTCATGATAAAGTCATCTTCTTCATAATTGGAACTTCCAAGAACTAAAAATGAAGTTACTAAGGTTCTTCATTTATAACACGTTGTCGAAGTTCTATAACCTAACTGACAAGAATGAGCAGTATCGAAGCTTTGTCAATTGAGTACCATAATTTACTCAGTTTATTTTCAATAATTATTTGACTTCAATGTTCTATAAATGGTATGAATAAGAATAAAGTACATTAGACATGAAGAATCAATTAATCTCATTGCTAGCCGCGCAATTTGCGCGGGTCATCTTGCTAGTTACACTAGTAATAACTTCCAAGACTCAAATAAAAGAAAAAGAACTGAATGTAAAAACATTGGGTTATCTCCCAAGAGTGCTTTTCTTTAACGCCTTTGAGCTAGGCGCAGAAAGTGCGAATCAAGTAACATCAAGTGATGAAGCATTAATATCAACTGTTTCCTCTAGATCACCACTTACCACACTAGGCACCTTAGAGGTTCCCGAAGATGATTCAACCTGCAAGTCACTCTTAGTTGAACTAAAAGTCTTACCAATCTTAAAAACATGCTGCGGTTTAGGCACAGACATCTTGGGAACATACATAAATTTTTGCTCTTTTCCACCAAAAGCTTTCTCTTTCTTAAACTTAAGAGATGAGAAAATTGAACTTAAAGTTTCCATGGATTCCTCTAGTTTCCCAATCCTAAGGTTTTGACTATCAAGAGTAGTGCTAGCTTCTAAAACAGTGATTCTCTTACCGATACTTTCTATCACTTCATTAACTCGGCTAGCATTATCAAGGATATTTGGCAAACCTTTTTCTAAAGAGCTAAGCTTTTCTAAAACTTCCTCCAAAGTGACCTTAGTTTTAACAACATGAATAGGTGGTACTCCCACTAAACTTTCAATTAAAGTGCATGCTTCAAGAGCGGGAGTACCCAGAAAATTACCTCCTGCAAGAGTATCAAGAACGTACCTATACCAACTAGTTATACCAACATAAAAATTTCTAAGGAGGATCATGGTAGAATGCTTCTTTGTACACCTATGATGAGAATTGCTAATACGGTACCAAGCATCTTTCAAGCTCTCTCCCCCTTGTTGCTTAAAAGTATGAAATTCAACTTCAGGATTACTCATTCTAACAAGACTAAAAGCAAGCAAGTAAAAACAACTATCAAGGATTCTAATTTTTTTGGGTTTTTGATAAAATGATGCAAGTAAAAATAAAGTAAAGCAAAACTTAAAACAAAGTAAAGGATGTGCGTGCGAAAAATTCCCCTCGCAGAAGTCTTCTTCCTCCCCGGCAACGGCACCAGAAAATATGCTTGATGCCGAGTAAATGACCGGCCAGTTGGGAACCCCAAGAGGAAGGTGTGATGAATATAGCAGCAAGATTTTCCCTCAGTAAGAAACCAAGGTTTATCGTTCAGGAGAGGAAAGAGCCAAATGACTGAAGGTGATGCCCACTAGCGTGCGACAGCTCCGGACAATTTATAAGGCGCCTCGTCCAAGCTTTGCTTTGCGAGCGGCAACGTGGAACCTGCACACAACACAACCAAATACTTTGTTCCCAACTTACGATGAGGTTGTCAATCTCACCGGTTTGCTTGAAACAAAGGGTATGAGCGTATCGAGTGGAAAGTGATAATAATATGCGAGTAAAGTAAACAGTGCGAGTAAAGTAAACAGGTGATAGCAATATAAAGGAAATAGGACCGGGGTCCACAGTTCACTAGTGGTGTCTCTCCATAAGATAAAATAATACATGCTGGGTAAACAAATTACAGTTGGGCAATTGATAGAATAAAGACAACATGCATATGATGAGAGGATCACTATGAGATTTACTCTGGGCATTACAACAAGATACATAGACCGCCATTCAACTGCATCTATGACTAATAATCCACTTGTGGTGAATCAATCTGAGAACTCCACAAGTATTAAGTTGCGAACAACAGATAATTGCATTAAGCAAAGTGTGTAATGTAAACAAAGCATATGCCCTCGAGCATATGAATGTTGTTTTCCCCCTAGTAGCAACAGCACATCTACAACCTTAGAGGTTTCTGTCACTCCCCCCAGATTAAATAGAGGCATGAACCCACTATCGAGCATAAATACTCCCTCTTGGAGTCACTATCAACTACTTGGCCAAGATAGCTACTAACAACGGAGAGCATGCAAGATCATAAACAACATAGAGATAACATAAGATAAATTTTAGTACATCAACTCAAGCATAACACCAATATTCATCGGATCCCAACAAACCAAACATGTGGAATTACATAATGGTGATCTCAATCATGTAGGGCAGCTCATGAGATCTAAACATGAAGCACATGGTGGAGAAGACAACCATCTAGCTACTGCTATGGACCCATAGTCCAAGGTAGACTACTCACTCATCGCTCCGGAGGCAAGCATGGCGATGAAGAAGACCTCCGGTGGCGATTCCCCTCTCCGGCAGGGTGCCGGGAAGAGCTTCTGGACCCTCCCGATCTTCGGGTCGACGGCGGCGGCGGATCACGATGTGTTCTGGAAAAGTGATCGGGTCTTTAGGTTTTTCCCGTCGGGGGGGGGGTCTTTATAGGCGAAGGGGCATCATCAGGAGTGGACCGAGGAGGTCTCACACATAGGGGGCGCGGCCTACCCCTGGGCCGCGCCGCCCTAGTGTGTGGGCACCTTGTGGCCCCACTCCGTCTCCTCTTCGGTTCTCTGGAAGCTTCGGTGAAATTCTAGGCGACTGGCTTTGGTTTCGTCCAATTCCGAGAATATTTCCTGTGTAACTTTTCTGAAACACAAAAACAGCAGAAAATAGGGAACTGGCACTGTGGCGACTTGTTAGTAGGTTAGTTCCGAAAAATGCATAAAAGTGCCACAAAGTGTAACAAAACACTAAGCAAATGGTGTAAAAACAAGCATGGAGCATCAAAAATTATGGATACGTTGGAGACGTATCAGGCATATGTTCTGGAGCAAATTTGCCAAGATGCAACTTTTGCATCGCCGGTGGCTGAGGCACGGAGGTAGGTGTGGGAATTGGCGTGCTAGCTTCAGGAATGGGACTGAGGTTGGCATGGGATTGCTGTTGTGGTGGAGTATCGAACCAGGACGGGCTTGGATCAGTGACGACCGAGTGCGCCGGCGAGTGATGCGGCGGTGGAGCTACTGCCAAACTAATCTAGGCTACCATATCAGTCAATTTGGAGATCTTACCTTGGAGGGAGTCCACTGATGTCTGATGGCGCTCTAGGCGGCGATGAAGGTTCAAGACCTTACGGGGAAGGCGCTTGCAGATGGCCTCCTCCGCTTCATGCTGTTCCTAGGCGGCTGCGAGCAGGGCGACTTCCTCCGTTGCGGACGCCAGGCGGTCTTGGGAGCGGGTACGGCGGTGGGACATTGGCCGAGCTGGAGTAGCGTGGCCTGCAAGCGATTCGGCGGGGGATTGAGGAGTTTGGCGGCGGAGTGAGGGATTTTACCACCGATCTTGCGATGCGGCAACCTCACGACGGCGGGGAACGACCATGGTTTGGGCGGGTGGGTGAATCCGGTCCGGAAAGGGCTGGCTGTGTGTACCAATTGTCAGGCTCCCGGTGCAATATAAGCTACATGACCTGATCTAATCTAAGAAGAACATTGATAACCAAAGCAGATTGATAATCAGGAAAATAAGAAGCTGGAAAAGGAAGAACATGAAAATCAAAAATTGATGGATTGGATAAAGTAGCGAAGAATATGCTTTTAGGGTTTTTGATACTCGCTCCTCCCAACCACCCTCTCTCCACTGGTTATATAGAGTACCCAGTGAAATCACGAGTACACAAGATTATTACAGTCTAAAGCACATTTAGTGCAAATTGAGTACTTAAACTGTCCTATTACATTAATAGCCGTTGGATGGCTCTGAGCGATGTGGATACATCAGGACCGTTGAGATCATTAGGTGTCAAATGTGTTTGTTCAGTTCAGGACCTGACATACACCCACCCTCTTTGTTTATTACAACCTACGAGTTACGGGATTATCGTACCAAACTTAGTCAACTACATTCGTATCCCTCTCTATTTCATTACGTGATCCGGCCCAACTTTTCTAGCTGATCACATCAGGATGAGGAAGGCATGATCAATTGTTTTATCCAACATGGATGCAGAATTCATTAGGAAGAACCAACAATTGGTTGGATGGTATGGACTTCAGAGGGTAATTCTACCTTGGATCAAACCTTGGCTCCGACGCTATGTATATCTCATTCAACGCGGATTATGTGTATTCTTTAAGTGGTAGGTTGGGAGGCAACGTTAACCTTAATAGCGAGTGAAAAGCAGATTGTTGTTTCACTTTTGATTCTTTTCGAAAAGAAAGACAGTTGATCAGCTAGTTCCTTCCCTGTCGTTTCAGTACCCCTGGTCGATCGATCAAACATGGCGCTTACCAATGGCAACCTTGTCATATCAATCAGTAAGTATGGTCGATATGCACGGTCGAATTAGTTATTTTCCAGGTTTCTTGCATGGCGATCGACACTCCATGCTTAATTTTGGTTCACATCTTGCAGTCGGAGTGATCATGGCTAGTATAGTAATAGTGGCCGCCTTGTTTATGTTATACCTATGCGCCAAGGACAAGGCCGCCCTGAAAATGCACAGGCTGCAGGAAGGCACGGGTGTCGGCAACCGGGGTGCGTTCTCCATCGCCAACGGAGTCGGCGCAGGCATCTGGCCGAGCGCCGTGGTTGGCGAGGCGGAGGTCGAGATGGGCAGCATGAGCTACTTCATCGAGGGCGTCCAGAACGAGCGTCCCATCCGGTTCAGCTCGCAGCAGCTGCGTGGCTTCACCCAGGGCTTCGCACACAGGATCGGATCGGGCGGCTTCGGCGCCGTGTACATGGGCAGGTTCCCCAACGGCTCGCCGGTGGCCGTGAAGGTGCTCAACAGCACGCTCGGGAGGCGCGCGGAGGAGCAGTTCATGGCGGAGGTTGGCACCATCGGGAGGACGTACCACATCAACCTCGTCCGCCTCTACGGCTTCTGCTTCGACGCCGCGGTGAAAGCGCTGGTGTACGAGTACATGGAGAACGGCTCACTGGACCGGCACCTGTTTGGGTCGGCGTCGGAGACGGCCATCGGGTTCGACAAGCTCCACGAGATCGCCGTCGGGACGGGCAAGGCGGTGCGGTACCTCCACGAGGAGTGCCAGCACCGGATCATCCACTACGACATCAAGCCGGAGAACGTCCTCCTCGGCGCCGGCATGGCGCCCAAGGTGTCCGACTTCGGGCTCGCCAAGCTGTGCGACAGAGAGGACACCCACCTGACGATCACGGGCGCGCGGGGCACGCCCGGGTACGCGGCGCCGGAGCTGTGGATGCCGCTGCCGGTCACGCACAAGTGCGACGTGTACAGCTACGGGATGCTGCTGTTCGAGATGCTGGGGAGGCGGCGGAACCTGGAGCTGGGGCTGCACGGCCGCGAGAGCCAAGAGTGGTACCCGAGGTGGGTGTGGCACCGGTTCGAGGCCGGCGACATGGACGCCGTGCTGGCGCGCGCTATGGCGGCGGGGGACATAGACGACACAGAGAAGGCAGCGAGGATGTGCAAGGTGGCGCTGTGGTGCGTGCAGTACCGGCCGGAGGACAGGCCGTCCATGGGCAACGTGGTGCGCATGCTGGAGGGGGAGGACCAGATCGCCACGCCGGGTAACCCGTTCGCGCACCTGGCGCCCTACAGTACTGGCGTGACGCTGTCCGGTGGTACCACCACCACAGGATCAGACGCTTCTTCACGTTTGACCGGCACCGGCAGGTAGATCGATGATGTGGGCAATGTAACTGTTTTTTCACGCCTCACTATGAATTGCATACGTTGTGCATGGATTACATATTTCGTGTGGAAAAGAGCTCAACCGATAACTTGTTTATCCTAGTGAATGCTTCGTGTTCGAAAAAGAAAAAGATAAGACAGATTTGGGGTCTTTTTTATTTGCGAAATTGACAGATTTGGGGTCTTGGTCGTATATTGAAACTGAAGCTTTGTGGTAACACGGGTGTGATTTTTCTGGCCGACCCGAGTCCTAGCGGCCAAGAATCCATCGTTAATATGTGTTCTATGATTAGTACTTGTATTTCAACTAGTATTTGTATTTCAACGTATCTCGATTTCTTATCTTGATACAAACGTACTCAATCCGACCTATATTATCTTTCACAAATACGAATGTATTTAGCACTAAAATATGTCTAGATATATCTGTATTTACAAAAGGTAATAGAGTCAGAGGAAGTAGGAAGATTGGTAGGTATATGTATGTTGTACCCATTAATTATATACCACATATTTACCCACCTAGTTCACACGTATTATGACATGTGTGTGTACCATGTGTTTAAGCCTCACATGTCAGTGTGTGGTGGGCATGTTTCCATCGAAAACTAGCATATTGCCGTCAACCCACCTATCTTTTTCAGATTGGTTCTTAAAATTGTATTGTTCTTATCTTTTGAACCGAAAATTTGATTTTTGATTTGTTTTGATATTTGAGTTTCTGGTGATCAAATCTTCAAAACAAGATCAATTTTGGACACATTCTGAAAAAAGTTTTAAATATTGAAATAAGAATGATATTGTAATGAAATTCTAATGGTAATTTTTCATATATATTTTAGAAGCTTTAACAGTAGGAAAGGCTCCTACTGCTTTTTCATCACTCACAAGAAATTTACAGTATTTACATGGCTAGTGGAAATTCCACTTAAATAAAGGAATTACAAAATAGCAACTATCTCAAGAATATAATTGTATAGGCTGTTCTTTGTCCTATGGACAAGAAGAAAAAGATTAGACTTCAATCTTGACTTCCAGGAGGCAAGGGTTGGATTAGTGCCTTCAAATAGCATTTTATTCCTCTCTTTCCAGGTATTCCATGATGAAAGCATGAACAGATCCATAAAGAGAGGTTTATGCCACTTCCTCCTACCTTCCTCAAGGAGTTTTAATCTGTCTCCAGAAGTATCCCAAGCCATGCCTAGAGCCTGCCAACAAGCATGGCTAAATGGACAGTGGAAAATCATATGTCCAATTGTTTCTTCTGGTGGGTTTAGGCACATTAGGCATTGATATCCAGAATTCAGAACAAAATGTCTCCTCTTGAGCATATTCCTGGTGTTTAGCCTATCAGAGAGGACCAACCACCGAAAGAATTTGACTCTAGGAGTACATTTTGATTTCCATAGCCAGAGAAAGGAAATATGTGGATGAATATCTCTGAAGGAGAACTTGTAGTATTTGCTAGAGGTGTAAACCTGTCCCCAAGGATATGTCCATATGTCAGATGCTGGTATCATAGACACAGTAGATGCCAAGGCCTAAAGTTCTCTTACTTGCCCCAAAGCTTGAGGAGAGAGTGGAAGAAGAAAATTATCTGAAAGGCCCCCAAAGGATAAAAATGCCTTGACTGAGATATCCTCACCTATAGCAAAGGAGAATGCTCTAGGAAAATTCTCATAATTAATTCCATCAAGCTAAACATCTTTCTAGAAAAGAGTAGTTAATCCATTCTTGATTGTGCTAGTTGCAATTCCTGTGTAGATATGCATGAGCTTACAAACATGCTTCCACTAGAAGGATTCAATTGGATCCATAGAGTGAGGGATTATATCTGTATAGTAAGTATTCCAAAGTAAGTGGACCTGGGAGTGCCACACTTATTATAGAACTTATGTAAATGTTTAAGGAGTAAGCCTTCATTTTGTATTTTAAGATTCAGAATACCTAGTCCACCCTTGTCCTTTGGTTTGCAAACCATCTCCCATGAAGCCAATGAGTGACATTATCTCTTCTCCTTCCTCTATTTTATTTACCCATAGACAATGTCTTCTAATCTTCTCAATGTGCTCCAAAATCTTTGGGTTTAGCTCTATAGAACACGTTGTAAAAGTGGCAATAGAGGTGAGAAGGGAATTAATCAGTGAAACTCTTCCAGTGTATGACATAATCATGAAAGTTTCTAAAACTCTCCTTTCAATTCTGTCCACTAGGGCATAAGATCTTGCAAAGTTGGTTTAGTAGTTGCATGGGGCAAGCTCAGGTAAGTGAATGGCATGAAGCAATCTTGCAGCCCAACAAACCAGCAATATCAATGGCAGTTGTTTCCTCCAGGTTGATAGGAACCATGGAGAATTTATCTTAAAACCAGTAGATTGTGCATATTTTTCCAGAATCTCTTTCATGACTAAAATCTAATCATAGCAAATTTTCATATTTGACTTATTTCATATCGACACGATAGATGCTTAAGTACAATAGAGGTTTCATGCATATTTTGTTATGGTTTATTGTCATAACACATGTACTTCATAATTTTTCCCACATGTATAGAGTTACATCATGTTTTGAACATACCTCTTACATATGTGGTCAAAATTATAAACCACATTGAAACTTGTAAAAAATAATATTGGTGAGTCATTCTTAAATGGTAATTGATTGAAACAAAGCTGAAATCATCCAAATATGGGTGAAATCTACTTGGAATGTTTCTCAAATTTCCTACATGATTTTTTTTAAAACCAAAACAATAAAATATCACCAAAAATATTCATCATAAAAATGAACTGATTTTTTAATAAAAATTGAACTTTGTTTTCTAAAATCAATAATACATAATATATTTTCTAGACAAAAAATACAACATGTACATGTTAAATACAGGTCAAAATACAATCCATGATATATGTATATAGTGGTAGGTGGCAGCTGCTAATTGGAGGAACTATACGGCCAATCATTTTTGACACCGCTCGCGCGAGGGCGGCTATGGAGGTCCCCAATAAACCCTACCCAACTGCCACATGATCGTGCCTCGACGACCACTATCACCGCCTGGCGCCGCCGGTGGTGGGCATGTCCGACCGTCGAAGGCGACGGGCGGGGATGGCGTGACCCTTCGGACGTTCTTCACGTGGGGGGACGACTACATGACAACGCAGGTTTGAGTCTGAGCAGCGGGGCTATGGCGCTAACCTGGGTGCGGTGCTCGCCGGTGCGCAGCATGGAGGCGCGGATGGGAAGGAGGAGGAGACGAGGCGAAGGCTCTTGACGACGACAACGTTGTCCCTGGCGGCAACGTTCATGCTCATGTCAGGAGCGTTGCAGCGGGTCCAATCTGGGGCCGACCTTGGGCTCGATCTAGGCCTGAAGGGTTGGCCCGCTCGATCTGTTCATCGGAATCCGGTCGGCTGTGTGGGGGCTGCTAGCTCGGCCAAATAAAGGAGGCAGTCCTAGGGTTCCATCTCGTGTGATGTCTGCAAGTGCATAAATTGTTTGTAGCTAGTTTCAATAAGAAGAGTATCGAACCACGAGGAGCTAGAGTTCAGAAGGTCTTTATGCCTCTTGTTATTAATACTAAAGAAGTACTTAATAATTATTGGTAATTCTAGGCAAAGTGTGAATGATGGGTGACAAGGGTACGCCCACCAGGGCCCGTGGCATTGGTACCGCTGGGGTATATTTGGGTGAAGGCCCAAGATAGGAGTCGATGTATATTGTATTCATATAAGGAAACATTGTGTAAACCACCATAAGCACGGTGAATTTGTATCGAACCCAATCAGAACCTCGAGACCTAGCCACCTATAAAGATGGGCCAGGAGAGGTCGGTTAGGGGGATATCGAGATTTTAGCCTGTAATACTAAGCTTTGTCTCAATACACGTTAAGTTTCACCTTGTTTGTCTGATCCTTTACCTTCGAGTTCATCCGACGCCCTCTTCTCCCGATCCTAAGTCCTTCATCTAGGACATTGCCTAGGTTAACCCTCGTCAATGGGGGTGTTTAGTAGTTGAGAGTAATTGAGTAACCATAAAGTAAATAACAAAAGTAAATTAGAACATGTGAATGAGAGTGTGGAGAGTGCAATGTGATAAAGGAGTTCTCAGGGAGCGTTGGTTTCACCGCTAGCATATTATTAATTATGATTAGGATAATCTAGATCTTTCTTCATGCGTGTGTATGGGGTGAAGCTGGGGTGAAGCTCCACGATTGCATGAGTGCAAATCAGCCATCAACTCCTCATCCCTCATAACCACTGTAGTGATTGTAGTGATTGATAGTTAGCCACTCCAATCTGACTACAATTAAGGGTTACCCCATGGTTATGGATAAGTGTTGTGAGTCCCCTCATACCCTCCCCCCCCCCCTTGACTAGATAAGATGAAGATCTGATGCGACATGTCACTTAGCACCATCACAACACCCTCTAACCAAGAGTGATTATTGTTCAGAAAATCTTTAGTTATCACGCCGATTCAGATGTTCATGAGGAATCCAAAAAAGGCACCGATAAAAAGTAAAAGAACCTAAGAAAAATTGCAACTTTTTCGTCTTCGAAGACATGGCCACCTGTAAACACTCCTCATAGCCGATGGCACCTCCGTTGGATATGGAGAGGGATATAACCACTTTGTGCCACATCCCCCTCCCCCACCACCTCCCCCTCTCCCCCCCCCCTCCCTCCTCCCCCCATCCCCCCGGCGTGGCAATGATGAATATTGTCTGACAATATGGCTGTGATATTGTGAAACGGATATTTATGATGGATGTTAGCTACATGAATTATGTATGACTTTTATGAAATACGTATGAAACTCTTGAAACATAATCATGGGACTTGTTAAAAAATTCGAAGTAGATGGGGTTGTTCTGCAAAAAAGAATGGACTTAGGATTGGGGCTGGACTAAGAGGGCTTTTTTTATAGATTCACTAGCATGAATCTCCAACGAACTGAAGTAGATATAGTACCGGGATGCCAAGTTACATGAGAGATTGCATTTTCTTCTGCTACCGCTGCCTTTTCTCACAGCTAGGGTTCACCATTAAAAACTAAAGCGATTTGTCGCTAGTAGAGGCTCTGCCTCGCCGCTGGGCCTAGTGGGTGGGTGGGGCGGGAGAGGGCGCGAAGAGGGACTGCTTCTTTTTTACTTGGGATCATAAACTGTCCAGAGATTCTCAGTGGTGATTTAGACCGATTATAATGAGAAGTATCATAAACTAGTATCATGTATATGACACTAATTTATGATGCCACTTCCATAATGTATAGTATCATATGTTAGTATCATAGTCTTATCATATTCAATGTTTTGTAGAATTTTAATCCAAATATATGTACACGATGTATTTTTTTTAATTTTTTTTAGTTTTACGTGTTATGATACTTTGTCACAAGGACATGTACAATGGTAGAGAAGGCATGTCTTCTTTTGAGCGTCCACGTCATTTAGAGAAGACAACAATAAGTGGTACAATCCATTATCTTTTATTGTCATCCCTGGCAATTAATAGAATTAATTAAATTTTGATAAAAAATTATATTGCTAAAAGAAGACATATGATACAATGGAGAATATAGGCTTCTCTTATTTCATAAGAGAACATCTTTTAGCTAAGGCAAGTTATCCTTTTCTTTTTTCATTCTCTCTTCTCCAACTAAGCCAAAATCCGATGTGACAGGCATAAGGGAAGGTTGACGTCAATCCATTGTACTGCCCTAATATGATACTACTCTCATCTCGCTCTTCATTAATTGTTGTGTTACATGAGATTTTTGTCAACATGACATGCATAATACTACCATATTACTCATGATACTTCTACTATGGCTAGTCTTACAAATATAGTAATTCCCAGCCCTCCCTTAAGAAATTAGCAAAACCGAAAAAAGTTAGCTGGCAGCTACATTAGGCCCACGATACATGCTAGACCGTAACCTCGGTTTTCTGTGGTCAAAGATGGTGTCCTCTGTGTGACATATGTACCTGTTGTGATTGGACAGTATGCGCTTACTTGTGTGATGCGATAAGTCTGTGACGATACACTATATACTTAACTTAAACCGCGTGGAACTTCGTATGTTGATGATCCGAAGTGTGCTACTCCTACGTGTACGTGGACAGCATTGAAATGACTGGGATCATGGATCAAGCTGCTTCCTTTGCAATCATGCCACGAAAAGTCTTTCGAGAATGAGAAGGGTGTAGGAAGTAGGAACTATCAAGAATAACTTCTTAATTAGGCCGGAAGATGAACTCTCTCGCCTTAGGTAAGCATGCATCAATCTTGTGTTCTCAACTTTTAAGTTCTCCACTTCATTCTGGCTTCTTAACTTGCCCGTTCATGCAGCTGGGATCATCGTGGGCGGCATCGCCGTCATCATGGCTTTCAAGCACATCACCAGATGCGTCGAGGTGAACAGAGAGTGGCACGCTGAGCGCGCGAGGCTGCAAGCCATTCAGACACAGCCCGCGGCAGGTCATCAGCCGGCGACGCACAACGTCGAGCTGGAGACGGTGAACCGCTTCCTAGACGGCATCCTGCGGGAGAAGCCCGCGCGGTTCACGCCGGAGAACCTGCGCGAGTTCACGGGGGGCTACGCGGAGCGGGTCGGTTCCGGCGGCTTCGGCGTGGTGTACCGCGGCAGGTTCCCGAACGGCGTGCCCGTGGCCGTGAAGGTGCTCAACGGCACGCTCGACCGGCGCGCCGAGGAGCAGTTCATGGCGGAGGTCGGCACGGCGGGGCGCACGTACCACATCAACCTCGTCCGCCTCTACGGCTTCTGCTTCGACGCCACCACCAAGGCGCTCGTCTACGAGTACCTCGAGAACGGCTCCCTCGACCGCGTTCTCTTCGACGCCGCCGCCGGTGTGCTCGCGTTCGACACGCTGCACGGCATCGTCGTCGGCACGGCGAAGGGGATCCGGTACCTGCACGAGGAGTGCCAGCACCGGATCATCCACTACGACATCAAGCCTGGCAACGTGCTGCTGTCGGCGGACTACTCCCCGAAGGTGGCCGACTTCGGGCTCGCTAGGCTCTGCAACCGCGACAACACCCACTTGACCATGACCGGCGCAAGGGGCACGCCCGGGTACGCCGCACCGGAGCTGTGGCTGCCGCTCCCCGTGACGCACAAGTGCGATGTGTACAGCTTCGGCATGCTCGTGTTCGAGATACTCGGGAGACGGCGCAACTACATCGAGGCCGCCCAGTCGCAGCACGCGGCGGCAGCGCCGGACACGATGATCAGCCAGGAGTGGTACCCGAAGTGGGTGTGGCAGAGGTTCGACCAGGGCCGGTTCGACGACGTCATGGCGGCGTCCGGGATACGGGCCGAGGACAGGGAGAAGGCCGAGAGGATGTGCAAGGTGGCGCTGTGGTGCGTGCAGTACCAGCCGGAGCTGAGGCCGGCGATGAGCAGCGCGGTGAGGATGCTCGAGGGCGAGGAGGAGATCGCGCGGCCCGTGAACCCGTTCACCTACATGGCCAGCCTCCAGATGATTTCTGGATCGAGTAGCGCCGGCAGCACTACTGCCACTACATCCGGCGATTCCGCGAACAGATCATCGGCATGATCAGTGGCGTCTGGCGTGGCTAGATTGAACGCGTGTACATTTGGAATTTTGGATTAGCAGTTTGAATAGAGCGCATCTTTGTAATCTGTGAAAATATTTTTCCGTTTGCTTGTAAATTAAGGTTTTTTTTTCGGGTGAAATTAAGTTACAGTTCGAAACAGGAATTTATTTGGATCACCAGGTGGTACCACCGAAAAAGTCATTAATTTCTAATGATTTCGTACATGCACTGCTCCAGTTAGGAGCTATTTTTTAAATAAAATTATACATTAATATCGAGAAAATACCAGGAAAACACTTTTGATCTCATGCACATATGCTCCCTTTATCTAAAAAAATGAATTTTAAAATGTCAAAAAATTTAGAAAAAAATATGCACATGTATATCTCCATATTCTACGTGGTCACGCAAAGTTTTGTGAAAACGGATATTCTTTGTGCTCTATGCAAAAAAGACAAAAACATGCATCGCGAAAAGGCCTATTTTAGTACCAAATTTTACCATTTTTACATAGACCATATAAAAAGTCGGTTTTTTGTTGAAACAACTTTGTAGGCAAGTAGAACATGGACATGTAAAAAAATATTATTGTTTCAATTTTTTTGATATTATCAAATATATCAAAAATGTATTTCAAAAAAAGGGTGCAGATTCACCCGAGAGCAAAAAGGCCTCTCCCAGAAAATACCAATTACATTCAGTCTCTGCAACAACGCATTGACCTAGTAGCAATATGGATGCATTAACTAAAAAAAGAAGAAATACAAAAAATAAAAGTATCCTTTAGCGATTAGTTCCTTGAAACAACATCACTAACACCGCCAAGACAACACCAGAGGTCTAGCTTCTCCAAAAACGGCGCATCCAAGAAGAAAACAGTGCACTAGTGTCGTCGTCGCCTTATTATAGATCTTAGTCCTTCACTCTGGAGAAAGTTCTTGCTCACAGAACAATGTCTTTAAGAAGGGCATTGCCAGCACAACTAATTAAGAATAGATCTTAGATTTTCATCCTGCAAGGTAGGACTTTTAACTTCTCTTATGATGTCGCCCCCACTGCCGATGTCGTTGTTCCGTGTCACGAATCACCAAGCAAATTCCACGTTGCCACAAAGACACGAAACACCATTGCCGGTCCTCAGATCTCGGTTTCCATGATATTCTTTGCTAACTGACTTCACCATGGAATGAGAAATCGTGCCTCGTGATAGTAACAACCAGCAGAGCTTCGCAAGGCTCCCTTTAAAACCAAACGGTTAGATAAAAAAATATGATAGAAGACGACCGAATCCCATCCGATCCAGCGATCTCCAGGCTTGAAGCGTCTAGTGGAGTTTGCGGGCGGAGCCTTTCGGAACACAATACTCCAGCCAGAATGATGGGGGCGAGTATCCAGCGGATCATCATCTTGACACGATGATAGCTGGTAAATGCAACACTTTTTAGGCATATGAAATACACCATTTACCATCTATCTCATGCTCTGTCTAGCTCTAATTATGTCCGTTACGCCTTACTTGCAGCTTTCATTCACTTTCATATGAGTATTACACAATTATTAGTTTTATTAGGATTTTATTACCTTTCTCTTGCTTTTTACATGTGTGTAGGTGTGAAACACTTTTATGACTAAGGGAATGCAAGGGAAGCAAAGAGGACACAATATGGAGGAGCTGCAATTACTAGACTTAGCCATTTGGAGGTTAGAAAAAGTGATTTTTTCCATTATTGCAAAATAAAAATCCAAGACCATGATGCTGTAGCCCTCGTCCATACGAGTTCAACGAGTCAAAGAACAACAAAAACAGAGTTCGTATGAGGAAATGGCGGGCATTTTACTGCGGACATCAGGAAGTTTAACGACCAATGATACGGGCGCATCCTGGTCGTATCGTTGCCCGTATCGGGTGACGCAGATCGCGAAAACCTCCAGTTTTCAGGCATTTCTTCATGGTTTCGGCCCCCACTCGTCCCTAGGGTTCCCTCAAGTCATAAGGTCGGTATTACGGGCTGCCAAGGGCCCTCATAGGCCTATATAAAGAGGGGTAGACCCAAGGGAGAGAGAGGGATCTCCATACATCACCACGGCGGAGCCCTGCCGCTCCACCGCCTCCATTGCCACCGCCTCAATGGTCTTCACCAACACCACACCATCCAAGGAGAAGGGACTAGAATCTTGAAGGCATCAACATTGATCTATATCATCATCTCCACGCCGATCCCCTTTGTATACTTGTCGTAATTGTCAACTCTATTGTGGATTTGTACTTGTATTCATCCATACCTTCATATTTTGTTCATATTATTGATGTGATGTTGATCCCCTTCATATATGAGTAGTTTTCTTTGTTCTTGGGGAGTGACAAGGGTATAGATAATAGAGCCTGTTAGTTGAGTACCCCTGAGGCCCACCAAGTTAGGCCCAAGTGTAATCCAAGTTGAGATACGAGTTTATGTCGTATACTGGTATTGTAATACGTATCGAATCCCTCCCGCTCCTTGAGACCTGGCCACCTATATATAGGGGCCAGGAGAGGACGGTGGGGGACAGATTGAAAGCAAGCCAAGTTTACTCTTACGTTTACTTTCGATACACACCTTGTTTGACTGATCTTACCTTTGAGTTCATCCGACGCCCTACTTCCCCGATCCTAAGTCCCTCATCTAGGACATTTGTCGAGTTAACCCTCGTCAATTGGCGCCGACCGTGGGGATTCTGGGCATTGGAATCATGAATTTGATGGCTTTTTCGCCTTTGGCCAACAGCAATCCGGAAGTCAACAAAATCCAGATACCCTTCGGAACCATCGATTTTCAACTTCACCAGTCAAATTTCACGCAAGTTTTCGAGAGCATGGATGAAGATATGGACCTGACGATCGGAAGTCTAAACTTTTGCATCGGATCTTTAGGTTCCATTCGCCTTTCAGATCCAGCGAAACCAGGTCCGCCGGCAAGCAAGTCCAAGACAGTAGCAATGTCAGAATCATCAGAAGGCTCCTCTAGCGAGGTAAACTCGCCGGTCAGCTTCGCAGAAGCAGACGAAGGAAAAATCGCAGAAGGCGACAAAACTATGGAGAATTTCGACTTAGAGGTGCAGCTCGAAGACCTCATGATCTGCCATGATGATACTTCAGACAAATCAGCAGACACCTGGAAGAAAGGATTAGAGCTTCATGAAGATGACAGTTCAATCTTCTCAAGCTTCAACAACAAGTTTGACAATCGATACCAAGTACTAGCCATTACAGGGGACAACTCAAAAGAGCTCGACGAAAACAACAATCCAGTGCTCAACCCAACAAATGTAAACAGAGGGGCAAATCACCTGGCAGAAGGAGAAACTGCAGATATCCTGGCAACTAGGGAGAAAATTCGACTATCAGTCGACGAGTGGAGAATAATCAAAACAGCCGTGGAGCACTACACGCCAATACCAACAAACGCCAGGAAGAATATGCTTTTGGGGTACCATTACGCCTTAAGACAGCAGTCGACGCAACTAGCGAAGGAGAGGATTGAAATACAGAAGAGAAGAGACTCAGCCATTGCGGCAAGCGATGCTTATCACAAAGCACGTAGCGAGGCATCATACACGAACAACAAAAGGCATCGTCGACATGGATCAAGGTTCAAAAACCTCGAGTACTCAGAAAGGCAAAGCCTCTCCAAAAACCTCGACTCATCATTCTTATCAGTCGACGAGCAAGGAAACATTATACCAAAGACACCTGAAGCAGCAATGGTGGCAGCTCAAGCATACCTGCACACAACACGACCAAATCCAGGAGACCCAAGGGAACATATGCACCGGGCAGCACTACAAGGATTGAAGATGGTAGGCAACAAATTATCAGCAAAAGAATAGGAAGCATACCGCAACAAAGGAACACATAAACCAAGATCACCACGTTGTCACAACAGTCATCGGCACAGAAGTGGCAGTCGACGATCTAGAACACCATCACCAAGGCGACACAGAAGCCTGAAGCATGGAGGAACCCGAAGATCCAGAACTCCAAGCAAAGCATACGACTACGAAGACGACGAAAAGGAGATAGGGGCATTGTGCTTTACTCACAGGGTTCACACCACGCCAGTACCCAAGGGTTTCAAACTACCCCATGATCAGCAAAAATACGATGGATCCCAAGAGCCACAGTCATGGCTCTCGGATTATTTACAGGCAGTAAAAATATTGGGAGGAACCAAGGAAACAGCTATGCAAAGCTTGCAATTACACCTCACCGGCGCAGCAAGGTCATGGTTGAGCAAATTAGAAAAAGAAACAATCAGAAGCTGGAA
The DNA here is from genome assembly GCA_007115705.1 of Dactylis glomerata. Lineage (NCBI taxonomy): Eukaryota > Viridiplantae > Streptophyta > Magnoliopsida > Poales > Poaceae > Dactylis > Dactylis glomerata. Next base: position 5,787,735 of record QXEO01000545.1, on the reverse strand, counting down.
GGAGCTCGCAAAGCAATTTACGAGCAACTTCAAGTCGACATATAAACGGCCAGCGTCCATAGAAGAAGTCACAGCCTGCGTACAACAACGTAATGAGACATTAAGGGCGTATATCAAAAGGTGGAGCATTATCAAAAATTCAGCAGTCGAAGTCTCAGACGAAAGAGCAATAGATGCATTCACGCCCGGGTTGCGGCGAGGAGACATAGTCAAAAAAATAGGCAGAATCAAGCCGAAAACAGTATCAGATTTAATGGATATAGAAAACAGGTTTGCAGACGGAGAAGATGCGTGCAACAACAAACGGATATGATCACCAGAGGATGACAGAGGAAACAGATATGGAGGCCAAAGGAGGAGATCCCGCAATTACGATAACTACGGCCCTCACAGCCAAGTAGCTGCAGGGTACAAAGACAATAGTTACCAAGGAAATGACCGTAGAAGCTCGGGATACCGTAGCTACGGAAAACAAGACTACAAGAGCAACAAAAAATTTCAGACAAAAGAACCCAGAGAGTACAACCCATCACCAGAGGATATGCTAAACGGACCATGACACATATACTCCGCGTTTGTTGATGGAAAACGAGTATCCAGACACGCGATGAAAGATTGTACGACGTTCTTGAAAATCTAGGAGGCAGCGCTGAACAAGCAAGCCGAAGCAAAGAGGCAAGGATACGAAGGGAACGCAAACAACGCGCCGGCAAGTCAACAAGGAAACAATGGAGTTCCTCAAAATCAAGACCATCCGAACCAGGGACACGACAATGACGGAGGGTATGTTCCATCTAAGGGGCACATCATAACAATGATACAGCCAGTGCCAAAGTCGAACAAAGAGGAGAAAAGCATAACTCGCCAAGTTAACCTCGCAGTAACTTCGCCTCCAGCAATAACGGAATATCTACACTGGTCGGAGCAACCCATAGAATTCAGCAGGGACGATCACCCCATAACAGTACCTCGGCCAGGAAACGCGCCTCTGGTACTCAAAGCCCAAATTGGGACATACGACGTCGACAGAGTGTTCATGGATGAAGGAAGCGGAATAAATCTATTATACGCAAAGACTCTACGAGCAATGCACATTTCATTAGAGTTCCTGAAACCAACTGACTGTTCCTTCCACGGAATCATCCCAGGGAGCGCCAACTATCCACTAGGTCGAATAGCACTCAACGTTTGCATCAGGAATCAACAAAACTACAGAAGAGAGAAGCTCGACTTCGAAGTCATGGACTGGCCATCACAATATCACGCGATCCTCGGGCGACCCGCATTTTTGCGATTCATGGCAGTACCTCACTATATGTACCTGGTACTAAAAATGCTAGGACCCAATGGAATTATCACAGTAAAAGGAAGCTTCGAGCTATCGGATCTATGCGACAAGGAATTTCACAAGATGGCCCAAAACTTTGGCATGATGGCAAGCTACGAAGAACCCAAAGACAAGGTAAAAAGCGTGACTACAGGAATCACACAACAACTCGAAGGGCACCCAGTAGAGCCAGAGGTGAAAAAACCGCAGGTACAGTCGTTGATACGTCTCAAACGTATCTATAATTTTTGATGCTCCATGCTTGTTTTTACACCATTTGCTTAGTGTTTCGTTACACTTCGTGGCACTTTTATGCATTTTCCGGAAATAACCTATTAACAAGTCGCCACACTGCCAGTTCCCTGTTTTCTGCTGTTTTTGTGTTTCAGAAAATTTACACAGGAAATATTCTCGGAATTGGACGAAACCAAAGCCAGTCGCCCAGAATTTCACCGAAGCTTCCAGAGAACCGAAGAGGAGACGGAGTGGGGCCACGAGGGCCCCACACAACAGGGCGGCGCGGCCAGGGGCTGGGCCGCGCCCCCTATGTGTGAGGTCGCCTCGGTCCACTCCTGACGATGCCCCTTCGCCTATAAAGACCCCCCGACGGGAAAAACCTAAAGACCCGATCACTTTTCCAGAACACATCGCGATCCGCCGCCACCGTCGACCCAAAGATCGGGAGGGTCCAGAAGCTCTTCCCGGCACCCTGCCAGAGAGGGGAATCGCCACCGGAGGTCTTCTTCATCGCCATGCTTGCCTCCGGAGCGATGAGTGAGTAGTCTACCTTGGACTATGGGTCCATAGCAGTAGCTAGATGGTTGTCTTCTCCACCATGTGCTTCATGTTTAGAAATCATGAGCTGCCTTACATGATTGAGATCACCGTTATGTAATTCTACATGTTGTGTTTGTTGGGATCCGATGAATATTGGTGTTATGATTGAGTTGAAGTACTGAATTTTATCTTATGTTATCTCTATGTTATTTATGATCTTGCATGCTCTCTGTTGTTAGTAGCTATCTTGGCCAAGTAGTTGCTAGTGACTCCAAGAGGGGGTATTTATGCTCGATAGTGGGTTCATGCCTCTATTTAATCTGGGGGAGTGACAGAAACCTCTAAGGTTGTAGATGTGCTGTTGCTACTAGGGGGAAAACAACATTCATATGCTCGAGGGCATATGCTTTGTTTACATTACACACTTTGCTTAATGCAATTATTTGTTGTTCGCAACTTAATACTTGTGGAGTTCTCGGATTGATTCGCCACAAGTGGATTATTAGTCATAGATGCAGTTGGATGGCGGTCTATGTATCTTGTTGTAATGCCCAGAGTAAATCTCATAGTGATCCTCTCATCATATGCACGTTGTCTTTATTCTATCAATTGCCCAACTATAATTTGTTTACCCAGCATGTATTATTTTATCTTATGGAGATACACCACTAGTGAACTGTGGACCCCGGTCCTATTTCCTTTATATTGCTATCACTTGTTTACTTTACTCGCACTGTTTACTTTACTCGCATACTATTATCAGTTTCCACTCGATACGCTCATACCCTCTGTTTCAAGAAAATCGGTGAGATTGACAACCTCATCGTAAGTTGGGAACAAAGTATTTGGTTGTGTGTGTGCAGGTTCCACGTTGCTACTGGTTGAAGACGCGCTAACAAGTTATCGTTAACGTCGCCCCTGTTAGAGCATCATGCAGCTAGTGGGCATCACCTTTAGTCGTTTGTCTCTCTCCTACTGGATTGATAACCTTGGTTTCATAACTTAAGGAAAACTTGCTGCTATATTCATCAAAACCTTCTCTTGGGGTTTTCCAACTGGCCGTCATTTTTACTTCATCAACTCGGCCCCATCAAATTTTCTGGCGCTGTTGCCGGGGAGGAAGAAGAATTCTGCAAGGGGAGTTTTCGCACGCACATCCTTTACTTTGTTTTAAGTTTTGCTTTACTTTATTTTTACTTGCATCATTTTATCAAAAACCCAAAAAAATTAGAATCCTTTGTAGTTGTTTATTATGTCTAGTTCAGTTGCTACCACTATGTCGCCCGAGGATATGATTTTCACTTTCAAACAAAAAGAGGAGGAAAGTTTTAAGGAAGCTTGGTCTAGAATTTATGATTGGCATGGAAAAACTGAAACAAAAATGACTTTGAGTTTGCTTCTTAGTTGCTTTTACTTTGGACTTGCTCTTCATTATAGATATGCTTTGGATGCTACTGCAGAAGGAGATTTCCTTCATTGTGATGGAGATCAAGCCTTCAATATTATAAAAAAGTTGATTACAATTTATAGCATGCCAACCTACTTTGATTCCTCTCTTGTGTGCATTTTTAATAGACTTAATACTCTTGAGACTCGCACTGCTAGTTTGAATACTTGTTACAATACTTTCCGCCAGCATTTTGATTATGTGCCAACAAATTCTGAACCTTTGAGTTGGTATCCTACGGTAAAAATCACCATTGGTGGTGAAACTTTTCATGCTCGTTGTGATATTATGTCTAAATTTTGTCTTATGCCAAAGGATGTTTATGAATCTTTGAGTCTTTGGAAGCTTTCTGAGGGGGGAGAAGAAATTTCCCTTACTAATAATGCCACTATATTTCCTGTTGGAATAGCTGAAGGAGTTTTTACAAAAGTCCTAGAAAGAATGATATCTACTGATTATCTTGTTATTGAATGTGTAGGAAAAGGACAAATCACACTTGGAAGATCCCTACTAAAGCTCCTGGGCGCCGTTATAGATGTGGGAAAAGGCAATATAAGATTTATCTCTCCACCTTGCAATAGCCACGTCTTTCCTAGAGTCAAGAGCAAAGGTAAGAAAGGAAGACGTAAGGCACCCGCTGATCCTAGAACTTCATCACTTGATATTACTTGATTCGCAATTTTCTGCGCCTAGCTCAAAGGCGTTAAAGAAAAGCACTCTTGGGAGATAACCCAATGTTTTTACATTCAGTTATTTTTCTTTTATTTGAGTCTTGGAAGTTATTACTACTGTAATAACCTCTCCTTATCCTTTTTATTTCGTTTTTGTGCCAAGAGAAGCCTCTAATTTGAGCGAGGTAAGATTTGGGGATGTTGCTGTCCTGAAACAGTTTTCGGTGCTGCACTGTAAAAATTCGTGAAAATTATCTGTATATCTTTTGGACCTGCGATTTCTTGTGAATATGCCCCAGGTTGTATCCAAACTTTCATTAGTTGAACACTTTTTGATTTGAGCAACAGAAAACCCCTTAAAAATTCGACATTTATCAGCTGTTCTGTTTTGACAGATTTCTGCCAATATTTGTGTTTGCCGCTTTATCGCTTTCTTTTTGAGTTCTTTTGATCACGGAACTTTTGGGGAAGTTGCTACAGTAGTATATGCTTTATATGTGGTGGTTTTAGATTGAAACCTGAAGCAACAAGGGTTGATTCTATGTTATGCTTACACTAATGTTGCTAATAGATTTGTGTTTAGTTTTGTATGAAGGAAGTTTTCAAGTTTAGGGATCGGAGATTGATGAGATGAGTTGAAGAACGGACAAAAGCTCAAGCTTGGGGATGCCCATGCATTACCCCAAGAAAAATCCTATAAGTACAAGCGTCAAAGCTTGGGGATGCCCCCGAGGCACCCCTTCTTCATCGGCAAAAATCAGGTCACCTTTCAAGACATTATATTTTTATTGCTTCATGCATTATGCATTTTTCTTGGAGCGTCAGTTGTTTTTAGTTTTCAGTATTAGTTTAGTTTTGTTTGCTGCAATAAATGGTTGGACCCCAACAAATTTCTTTTGGAGAAGTTGCCTTGCTTTTCATTTGCCAAGAACACTCCTTTTTCATTCTTGTAATTTTAACGAGTGTTCTCTTTTTCTAGAACTGCGTTTAGCTTTCGATTTTCGCCTTGATTTGTGTTCAGATCTTGTTATATCTTTTCATCAAGGTGTATTTTTGCCTCTGGTCCTTATTGGTTTTCATCAAAAGAGGTGTTTATAAAAAGTTTGAATGGTGTTGGAAAAGAGAAAAAGCTTTATGTAAAAAAGTGGTACAAGAAGGAGCTTGTGTAGACTGTGGCTTAGAATTTTTCATGTCGCGCTTGATGTCTTTTTGATAGTATGCTTAGTGGTTTTGCTATAGCATGACTTGTCTCAAATAACTGAGATTGCTTAATGAGCCTTTGAAAAAATGATGCGTTGTTTTTATCATTTGGAAGCATTATTTTGGTTTTCTCCTTGATGCTTTATTTGGGTTGACTTGGCGCATGCTCACACATGTTAGACTCTTACAAAGTCGCCAATAGCCTCTATGATCATTTAGTTTTTGACTTTTGATGCCATCTTATGCTTCTTTTAATGTTGCTTTGTCGCTTTGCATGATTATGGCCGTTATTGCTCTTTTAGTTGGTCGCTCCCAGTCTTTTGCTAGCCATCATTTTGTACTGAGTATGAGCTCTACTCGTGCATCCAACTCCTAAAAACCAAGTTTTGCCAAAGTGTCCACCATATATACCTATTAGCAATTTGCTATTCCAAAGTACATTTGACTTACTTTTATCTACTCTTCAAATTAAACTCTTACCAGTGTTATGCAAAAATTGGTCAGTAAAGCTCTCACGAACCGGATGGCACACTTTACTTTTATCGCTTTAAAATTTTGACATTGTGGTCTCTTATGTTGAGTTGTTATGTTTGCAAGTTGTAAGTTGGGAATTAGCCCAGCCATACCGTCATGGGGCAAGCTTTCAACATTTCACTTCTTATTTGAGTTGATATCGTGATCTTTTGTTTATGGATACTCGCGGTGTGAAATGAATTGGGAATATTGCGGGATCATGGAGTTTGTATATGTGTTAGAGAAACGCCTGGGCCGCCAATCTAAGCCATGCATAATTCATGGTGGAAATTTGCAGCATGCCCATAGTGGACATTCGACGACGCATCTCAAAATAAAAAGCTATACAAATGGTAAATAAAAGAGATGTCGAGGTGTTTATTGTCTGCTTGTCCTGTCATTTTGATGTGGGCTTGTTCCATGTCATCGGGTACGGAGGTACCCCGTTGGCGGTTCTCGATGATACGTATATACTTACAATGACAAGAGCTTGCTTGGGACTCTAAGTAAAGTAGCATGAGGTTTGGGTGCTCGTATTCACGGGACACGAGGTTTTCAACTTATGATTTGTCAAGCATATGCAGCATAAGTGTTCTCGCATTAACTTTAACCATTCAAGATGCTTATGATGGGGGCAATGAGAGCTCAAAGCCGGTAAGTACCATAATTTTTGAAGGTTTATAAAACTTGCAATCACTGCTTACCTCCGCGAAGGGCCTTTTTTTTACTTTTATGTTGAGTCTCCACCTTCTATCTTTATGCACCATTAAGAGAGTATAGTTGTCATTCTGAGTATAATGTGCATTGTCCCAAAGTTTTCATTGATTGATTCATATTGTTGGTTTCACTTGTTCTTAAATTATTTGTATCTAGTCGCCCTCTTAAACTTGAAGGTGTCCTATGCATTTATGTTTTGCTCTCCATGAAGGATAAGCTGAAAACCATTTGTCTGTTTTTCCTTATGATTTGAACACACGTTTGACTTTCATTGTTTCATTTTAATGATCTTTTGTTTCTGTTCATTTTTATGTTATAACATGGTTGCTAAGTTTCTTCTATCAAGATTATATCTTTCATGCCCATGTTTTAAGTTCTTTTGATCCCAGCGCACAACGCTTACATATTTGATCAAGATTGTGTAGGTGCATGTCACCTCAAAAATTATTTCTTTTGTTATCACTTACCTACTCGAGGACGAGCAGGAGTTAAGCTTGGGGATGCTGATACGTCTCAAACGTATCTATAATTTTTGATGCTCCATGCTTGTTTTTACACCATTTGCTTAGTGTTTCGTTACACTTCGTGGCACTTTTATGCATTTTCCGGAACTAACCTATTAACAAGTCGCCACAGTGCCAGTTCCCTGTTTTCTGCTATTTTTGTGTTTCAGAAAAGTTACACAGGAAATAATCTCGGAATTGGACGAAACCAAAGCCAGTCGCCCAGAATTTCGCTGAAGCTTCCAGAGAACCGAAGAGGAGACAGAGTGGGGCCACGAGGGCCCCACACAACAGGGCAGCGCGGCCAGGGGTTGGGCCGCGCCCCCTATGTGTGAGGTCGCCTCGGTCCACTCCTGACGATGCCCCTTCGCCTATAAAGACCCCCCAACGGGAAAAACCTAAAGACCCGATCACTTTTCTAGAACACATCGCGATCTGCCGCCAACGTCGACCCGAAGATCGGGAGGGTCCAGAAGCTCTTCCCGGCACCCTGCTGGAGAGGGGAATCACCACCGAAGGTCTTCTTCATCGCCATGCTTGCCTCCGGAGCGATGAGTGAGTAGTCTACCTTGGACTATGGGTCCATAGCAGTAGCTAGATGGTTTTCTTCTCCACCATGTGCTTCATGTTTAGATCTCATGAGCTACCTTACATGATTGATATCACCGTTATGTAATTCTACATGTTGTGTTTGTTGGGATCCGATGAATATTGGTGTTATGATTGAGTTGAAGTACTGAATTTTATCTTATGTTATCTCTATGTTGTTTATGATCTTGCATGCTCTCCGTTGTTAGTAGCTATCTTGGCCAAGTAGTTGCTAGTGACTCCAAGAGGGGGTATTTATGCTCGATAGTGGGTTCATGCCTCTATTTAATCTGGGGGAGTGACGGAAATCTCTAAGGTTGTAGATTTGCTGTTGCTACTAGGGGGAAAACAACATTCATATGCTCGAGGGCATATGCTTTGTTTACATTACACACTTTGCTTAATGCAATTATCTGTTATTCGCAACTTAATACTTGTGGAGTTCTCGGATTGATTCGCCACAAGTGGATTATTAGTCATAGATGCAGTTGGATGGCGGTCTATGTATCTTGTTGTAATGCCCAGAGTAAATCTCATAGTGATCCTCTCATCATATGCATGTTGTCTTTATTCTATCAATTGCCCAACTGTAATTTGTTTACCCAGCATGTATTATTTTATCTTATGGAGAGACACCACTAGTGAACTGTGGACCCCGGTCCTATTTCCTTTATATTGCTATCACCTGTTTACCTTACTCGCACTGTTTACTTTACTCGCGTACTATTATCACTTTCCACTCGATACGCTCATATCCTTTGTTTCAAGCAAACCGGTGAGATTGACAACCTCATCGTAAGTTGGGAACAAAGTATTTGGTTGTGTGTGTGCAGGTTCCATGTTGCTACTGGTTGAAGACGCGCTAACAAGTTATTGTTAATGGCGCCCTTGTTAGAGCATCACGCAGCTAGTGGGCATCACCTTCAGTCGTTTGTCTCTCTCCTACAGGATTGATAACCTTGGTTTCATAACTGAGGGAAAACTTGCTGCTATATTCATCAAAACCTTCTCTTGGGGTTTTCCAACTGGCCGTCATTTTTCCTTCATCAACTCGGCCCCATCAGTCGTCAGACCAAGAGAAACCCACGGGATAAGAAGAGAAGACCTCGGTGGCATAGGCAACAAGCATAATAAAAAAAGTAGAGTAGAAAAATAAGGCTGTAAAAGCCACGAGTTATTCCAGGGCAATGCCCTCTAGATCCAGAACACAGGTCATTGGCCGGATCTCTTGGGACACCCCATGTATCTTACATTATAAGCATAAATAAAGACATAGTTCCTCCTATTCGAGTTTACGTGTCTCCATTATCTAAAACAAAATCGCGGCAAACGCACTATGCAAGGAATGCCTTGAGAAATTTCCTAGTAAGAAAAAAAACAGGAAACGGGAACTTTCGAGTCTTACATACAAAGCATACATGCAGCTGATACGTCCAAAACGTATCCACTTTCCTGAACACTTTTGCTGTTGTTTCTCCTCTAATTTGTGTGTTTTGAAGACAACTAACATGGACTAACGCTGTTTTCAGCAGAATTGCTCTGGTATCTCGTTTTTGTGCAGAAATCCAACTTTCAGTAAAAATTCGGGAAAAATTGGCAAAAATCCTATTTCACCAGAAGACCCACGGAGCCAGAAGATGAGACGGAGGGGAGGCACGAGGCCTCCACACACACAGGGGGCGCGGCCCAGCCCTGGCCGCGCCCACCTGTTGTGAGGGCGGCTCGGCCATCTCCTCGACCTCTCCTTCCGCCTACATATACCCCCTGACTTAAAAATATCGGGGAGATGGCGTTTTACCAGATAGACTTCCGCTGCGCCGCCTCCATCAGAAACCGCGATTCGGAACCAGAAACTCCGTTCTGGCACCCTGCCGGGATGGGGATTTGGAGGAGATCTTCATCACCATCATCACCGACATCCCTCCATCGACCATCCATGACTCCCCCATCCATGTGTGAGTAATTTCCCCGCTGTAGGTGAGGGGATGGTAGGGATTGGATGAGATTGTTCATGTAATTTGATATGAGATTGTTAGGGCATAGTGCCTAGTATCTTTATTTAGTGCCTATGACATTGTTGCAACTTGTTGTGCTTAATGCTTGTCACTTTGGGCCCGAGTGCCATGATTTTAGATCTGAACATGTTATTATTTCTATGATGATACTTGTTGTTTATGGTCTTATCTACAAGTTGTATACACATATTGTTGTCCGGAACCCGAGGCCCCAAAGTGACAGAAATTGGGATAACCGGAGGGGATGGCTATGATGTGAGGATCACATGTGTTCACCGTGTGTTAATGCTTTGCTCCGGTACTTTATTAAAAGGAGTACCTTAATTACCAGTAGTTTCCCTTGAGGCCCTGCTACAACAGGCTGGTAGGACAAAAGATGTCGTGCAAGTTTCTCCTTGTGAGCACGTACGACTATATACGGAACACATGCCTATGATTGTTAGTACTAGGATGCTTTATCATTATTTATCTGCAATTGCCCATGTCTCATTGATTTCATGAATTATCTTATCCATGCAACGTCCGTACATCCATCCCTATGCCTACAGTATTTGTTCCTACTGTTTACTATTGCTACTATTACCGCTGCTATTTTACTACTGTTGTTACTGTTTCACTACTATCACCACTATAAAACTGTTGCTACTGATAAACCACTGCGAGCAAGACTGTTTCCAGGTGCAGCTGAATTGACAACTCATCTGTTAAGGCTTATAAATATTCTTTGGCTCCCCTTGTGTCGAATTAATAAATTTGGGTTTTACTTCCCTCGAAGACTGTTGCGATCCCCTATACTTGTGGGTCATCAAGACTATTTTCTGGCGTCGTTGCCGGGGAGCATAGCTTTATTTGTAAGTTCACTTGGTATTCATATTGTTCGCTGCAATCCTTTCATCATGGGTAAACCTCGTGATGGAAAAGTTCCTATATTGCCATCCACTACAAGAAGAGGTACGACTTCGAACACTTCTGCTGCTCTTGATTCACCATCTGTTATGAGTAAGTTGCTTACACCACCACACGCACACGCTACTGCTACTACTTCTGCTGAGTTTGAAAATGCCACTGATAATTTAGATGATGCTTCTACTGTGCTTGATGAGAGTGGTTCACTAGGTTCCTTTTTAGATGCTACAATTGCTAGAGCTAAGTTGGGAAACACCACTGTTACACCTGTTAGTTCACCTGAGTCTAGGGAAGGTCCTAGTGATGATTTTGATGATGCTTATATTGAGCTTGACGATGATTTTATTGCTGAAGCTCGTGCTACTCGTGATGCTAAAGCTGTTAAGGAACTTTTAGCGAGACGTGCTGTTAAGGAACTAAAGCTTGTCTCCTGGATCTATTCATAGTCCTATTGCTTTGGTTAATGCTTTCTTTCAGAAATATTTTCCTGCTAGTGCTCAACATGCTGCTATGCAGAAAATCTTTGATTTTAAACAGGGAAAAGGAGAGATACTGCCTGAATCTTGGACGAGGTTTTGTTCTTTAATTAGAGCTTTACCTAAAGAGCCATTGCCTAAAAATGAACTCCTTGATATATTTTATAATGGACTAACTGATGAATCTAAGTCATATTTGGATAGTTGTGCTGGTTGTGTTTTCAGGGAAAGAACTCCGGCTGAAGCTGAAGAATTAATGGCTAAAATAAGCTGGAATCATGATGATTGGACTCTACTTGAGCCAACACCAGCACCAACACCTGCGCCAGTCCCAGAGCCTACGCCAAAGAAGAGAGGGATGATTGAATTAAATGATGAAGTTATGAAGGAAGCCAAGAAATCTCTTAAGGAGAAAGGTATTAAGGCCGAAGATGTGAAGAATTTACATCCTATAGAAGAATTATGTAAGCCAATCCCTCATTCATCTACTATTGAGGTACACTCTCTCCAACGCTTTGATGAAAGAGATATTCCTTATTCTAAACTTCCTGATCAATGCTTAGATGAGTTTGATAATTTCATTGCTAAGCAAGAAAATTTTAATAGAATGGTGCAGAATCATTTGTTGGAAAATTCTAGAGCTATTAACAAGTTGCAGGATATTGTGGAGAGAACCTCCAATGATGTGAAGATACTTGTTAAACATTTTCAAATGGATCAAACACAAATTGATCAGCTTACCAAGGTGCAGAAAGATTTTCTAGTAAATGCTTCAAGAGAAAAACAAGCGTGTGAAATTCGAACAAGAGGAGGTGCTACTACCCAAGACCCCTTATATCCTGAAGGACATCCTAAGAGGATCGAGCAAGATTCTCAATGCACTTCAAGAGATGATATTCCTTCCAAGAAGAAGAAGCATAAAACAGTTGCAGAATCCTCTGAAGCAGGTAAAGATCCTAACAGTGTTTCTATTTCTGATGCTGATACTGAACCAGGTGATGCTTCCGATAAAGAAGAAGTTGAAGAGGAATCAGAAAAGATTGATAAGAATGCAAAGTACACCAAAGAAGACTTCATTGCTAACAAGCATGGTAATGAGAGAGAACCTTGGGTGCATGATACGTCTCAAACGTATCTATAATTTTTGATGCTCCATGCTTGTTTTTATACCATTTGCCTATTGTTTTGTTACACTTAGTGGCACTTTTATGCATTTTCCGGAACTAACCTATTAACAAGTGCCACAGTGCCAGTTTCCTGTTTTCTGCTGTTTTTGTGTTTCAGAAGTGATACACAGGAAATATTCTCGGAATTGGACGAAACAAGTTCCTGAAGTCTTATTTTACCCAGAAGCTTCCAGAGATCCGAAGGAAAGTAGGAGGCGAGGGACCAGGGGCCCACATGCACAGGTGGCGCGGCCAGCCCCTGGCCCGCGCCACCCCCGTGTGTGGCCGCCTGGCCCCTCCTCTGACATCGCCCCTTCGCCTATAAGAAGCGTCAGGACAGAAAACCCTAAAGGAGTCGGCAATTTTCCAGAAAGAGTTCCGCAGTTCCGCCGCCGCCACCGACGAATTTCGGGGGACAGAAGTCTCTGTTCCGACACCCTGCCGGGATGGGGAAGTGCCCCCGGAGCCATCTCCATCGGTCTCCATCGCCGTCTCCGCCGTCTCCATCGACCTCACCGCCATCTCCATCAACCTTGCTGTCTCCTATGATGAGGAGGGAGTAGTTCATCCCCGGGGCTGAGGGCTCTACCGGTAGCTATGTGGTTCACCTCTCTCTCCCATGATGTGATCTTTATGTGATCGTGAGCTTTGTATCATGTTGAACAAGTACATGTTATTATTCAGATATTTTGTGTACTCTAGTGATGTTATTAAAGTAATCTATTCCTCCTGCCATGGTGTAACGATGACAGTGCGTGCATCATGGTGGTACTTGGTTTAGGCTATGATTGTGATCTCTTGTGGATTATGAGAATAATTGTTGCTATGATAGTTTGAGTGATCTATTCCTCCTTTCATGGTGTAATGTTGACAGTGTGTGCACCCTGTTAGTACTTGGTTTAAGTTGCAATGATATCTATCTTGAGTTGTGATCTGATTTGGGTATCTCTATGAGTGGTGTTTGTCAAGTACTTGATGAACTTTAAGGGGTGCTTCTGTAGCCACTACACAATGATTAGAGTTATTCAATAGGAGAGTAATTCAGAGTGCCTTAGCAAAGAGAAGTTATTTGTTCAATCATGTTATATTATTGGGAGTGTGTCCACTAGTGAAAGTATAATCCCTAGGCCTTGTTTCCAAGCTTTGCACACCGTTTACTTGCTATTTTGTTACTTGTTTGCTCGCAGCGATATTTATTTCACATCACGTTTGCTACTTATAATCATCTATACCACTTGTATTTCAGTATCTCTTCACCGAACTAGTGCACCTATACATCTGACAAGTGTATTGGGTGTGTTGGGGACACAAGAGACTTTCTGTATCGTAATTGCAGGGTTGCTTGAGAGGGATAGCTTTGACCTCTTCCTCCCTGAGTTCGATAAACCTTGGGTGATCCACTTAAGGGAAACTTGCTGCTGTTCTACAAACCTCTGCACTTGGAGGCCCAACAAGTGTCTACAAGAATAGAAGTGCGTAGACATCAAGCTCTTTTCTGGCGCCGTTGCCGGGGAGGTAAGGTAAAAGGTACTCGCATCCTCCTGTGTGAGTGCTCGAAGTTATTTCCTTTAGATTCTGCAATTACATCTTTTTGTTTCTTGTTTTTATTTTCACTAGTTAGGCTTAATGGAAAACAAAGAGTTCTGTAGTCTTTTTCCTGAGTTTAGATATGAAGTGTTTGAAGAGAAAATTGAAAAACCTTTGGAGCTTAATTTGCATGCTAATAGTGTTGTTAGTATGAATGCTTTGAACACCGTTGTTGCTAATGCTATAGAAAAGTCTAAGCTTGGGGAAGCTGGTTTTGTTAAGCATGATATTTTTAGTTCCCCAGCTTTAGTGGAGAAAATTTGCTCTGATGATATTTTATCTCCCATATGTGATGTTCCTTCTTATGATGATATGTTTGAAGAATATGCTTTACGAAATAGTTGCTCTCTAGCTTGTGATGATACTAAACCTCTAGTTTATGATGGCTATGATGATGAGTATAATATTTTTAGTTCACCTACTATTGAGGATAAAATTAGTTATGATTACAATATGCCTCCTATTTATGATGATTATGGTGATGAGAATAATTATTCTGTTGAATCTGCTCCTACTACTATTGTTCCTGTGGTGAGTATTAATTCTCTTATGCATGTGGCCCATGATAGGGATGCTTTATGTGATAGTTATATTGTTAATTCTATTCATGATGCTACTGAAAGTTATTATGAGAGAGGGAAACATGGTTTGTTGGATCTCAACAATATTGAGTTTCCCCTCTTTATGTTGCAAATCTTGAAGTGGCACTTGTTTTCTCTATCCATGCTTGCAACTATGTGCCTCGTTGATTTATTTTCTTACAAGATTCCTATGCATAGGAAGTGGTTCAGATACAAATGTCTTTCACATTTGCTTTTTGATGCTGTCTATTGCTTTAAGTTTTTATATGGCGCCTTTGCCTCAAGCTCTTATATGGCGCCTACATGAGCATCTTTGCAAAGTACTGCGCCTAGCTCAAAGGCGTTAAAGAAAAGCACTCTTGGGAGATAACCCAATGTTTTATTTTCAGTACTTTTTCTTTTATTTGAGTCTTGGAAGTCATTACTACTGTAATGACCGCTCCTTATCTTGTTTATTTCGTTTTTGTGCCAAGAGAAGCCTCTAATTCGAGTGAGGTAAAGATTTGGGGATGTTGCTGTCCTGAAACTGTTTTCGGTGCTGCACCGTAAAAATTCGTATAAATTCTCTGTATATCTTTTGGACCTGCGATTTCTTGTGCATATGCCCCAGGTTATATCCAAACTTTCATTAGTTTAACACTTTTTGATTTGAGCAACAGAAAACCCCTCAAAAATTCGGCCTTTGTCAGCTGTTCAGTTTTGACAGATTTCTGCCAATATTTGTATTTGCCGCTTTATCGCTTTTTTTTTAGTTCTTTTGATCACAGAACTTTTGGGGAAGTTGCTACAGTAGTATATGCTTTATATGTGGTGGATTTGGGTTGAAACCTGAAGCAAAAAGAGGTTGATTATATGTTATGCTTGCACTAATGTTGCTAATAGGATTGTGTTTAGTTTTGTATGAAGGAAGTTTTCAAGTGTAGGGATTGGAGAATGATGAGATGAGTTAAAGAATGGACAAAAGCTCAAGCTTGGGGATGCCCATGTATCACCCCAAGAAATATCCAAGAAGTACAAGCGTCAAAGCTTGGGGATGCCCCCGAGGCACCCCTTCTTCATCGGCAAAAATCAGGTCACCTTTCAAGACACTATATTTTTATTGCTTCATGCACTATGCGTTTTTCTTGGAGCGTCAGTTGTTTTAGTTTTCTTAGTTAGTTTTGTTTAGTTTGCTGCAATAAATGGTTAGATCACATCATGTTTCTTTTGGAGGAGATGAACTCGCTTTTCATTTGCCAAGAACACTCTAGTTTTCACTCTATCGTTTCAACGAGTGTTCTTCTTTTTCTGCTACTGCTTTTGGTTTTCTTTTTTCGCCTTGATATGTGTTCAGATCTTGATATATCTTTTCATCAAGGTGTATTTTTGCCTCTGATATTTATTGGTTTTCATCAAAAGAGGTGTTTATAATTTTTTGGAATGGTGTTGGAAAAGAGAAAAAGCTTTATGCAAAAAAGTGGTACAAGAAGGAGCTTGTGTAGACTGCGGCTTAGGCTTTTGCATGTCGTGCTTGATGTCTTTTTGATAGTATGCTTAGTGGTTTTGCTGTAGCATGACTTGTCTCAAATAACTGAGATTGCTTAATGAGCCTTTGAAAAAATCATGCGTTGTTTTTATTATATGGAAGCATTTATTTGGTTTTCTCCTTTGATGCTTTATTTGGGTTGACTTGGCGCATGCTCACACATGTTAGACTCATACAAAGTCGCCAATAGCCTCTATGATCATTTAGTTTTTGACTTTTGATGCCATCTTATGCTTCTTTTAATGTTGCTTTGTCGCTATGCATGATTATGGCCATTATTGCTCTCTTAGTTGGTCGCTCCCAGTCTTTTGCTAGCCCTCATTTTGTACTGAGTATGAGCTCTACTCGTGCATCCAACTCCCAAAAACCAAGTTTGCCATTGTGTCCACTATAAATTCCTATGCATGGTATTTGTAAGCCATTCCAAGTAAATTTTCATGTGCTACCTTTCAAAAAACCTTCAAAATACTTCTCATTTTGTGACACTGTTTTCAGCTCATGCGGACGTAGTGGTCGGATTTGCTATCTTCCATATTGCTTATTTCAAAAAGAAAAAAAAAAGAAAAAAGAAAGAAAAAAAGGCACTCCTCCATGGAAAGTGAATGTTGGTGGGCACCCGATGGAATCGGTTAGCCATGGTTTGAGAAAGGAAAAAAGGTGGGGAGGAGTGCCAAGCTTTATAAAAGAGCACAAAAGTGCCAATCTCTCTCAAAAACTTGCTTCATTTTTGTATGGAAGATAGTAAGAACCCCATTGCCAGTCGTTGACAAAAGCAACCACCTCTCAAAACCCAAGTTTTATCTCTCTGTTTTACAAATGAAAAGCTCTAGCACATGTTTAATCACTGCTTCCCTCTGCGAAGGGCCTTTCTTTTACTTTTATGTTGAGTCACCACCTTCTACCTTTATGCACCACTAAGAGAGCATAGTTGTCATTCTGAGTATAATGTGCATTGTCCCAAAGTTTTCATTGATTGATTCATGATCATGGTTTCACTTGTTCTTAAATTACTTGTATCTAGTCACCCTCTTAAACTTGAAGGTGTCCTATGCATTTATGTTTTGCTACTCCATGAGGGACAAGCTGAAAACCATTTGCTATGTTTTCCATATGATTTGAACACACGTTTGACTTTCATTGTTTCATTATCATGATCTTTTGTTTGTGTTCATTTTCATGTTTACAACATGGTTGCTAAGTTCTTATTGTCATGATTATATCTTCATGCCCATGTTTTAAGTTCTTTTGATCCCAGCTCACAAATGCTTACATATATGATCAAGATTGTGTAGGTGCATGTCACCTCAAAAATTATTCTTTGTTATCACTTACCTACTCGAGGACGAGCAGGAGTTAAGCTTGGGGATGCTTGATACGTCTCAAACGTATCTATAATTTTTGATGCTCCATGCTTGTTTTTATACCATTTGCCTATTGTTTCGTTACACTTAGTGGCACTTTTATGCATTTTCCGGAACTAACCTATTAACAAGTGCCACAGTGCCAGTTTCCTGTTTTCTGCTGTTTTTGTGTTTCAGAAGTGATACACAGGAAATATTCTCGGAATTGGACGAAACAAGTTCCTGAAGTCTTATTTTACCCGGAAGCTTCCAGAGATCCGAAGGAGAGTAGGAGGCGAGGGACCAGGGGCCCACACGCACAGGTGGCGCGGCCAGCCCCTGGCCCGCGCCACCCCCGTGTGTGGCCGCCTGGCCCCTCCTCTGACATCGCCCCTTCGCCTATAAGAAGCATCGGGACGGAAAACCCTAAAGGAGTCGGCAATTTTCCAGAAAGAGTTCCGCAGTTCCGCCGCCGCCACCAACGAATTTCGGGGGACAGAAGTCTCTGTTCCGGCACCCTGCCGGGACGGGGAAGTGCCCCCGGAGCCATCTCCATCGGTCTCCATCGCCGTCTCCGCCGTCTCCATCGACCTCACCGCCATCTCCATCAACCTTGCTGTCTCCTATGATGAGGAGGGAGTAGTTCATCCCCGGGGCCGAGGGCTCTACCGGTAGCTATGTGGTTCACCTCTCTCTCCCATGATGTGATCTTTATGTGATCGTGAGCTTTGTATCATGTTGAACAAGTACATGTTATTATTCAGATATTTTGTGTACTCTAGTGATGTTATTAAAGTAATCTATTCCTCCTGCCATGGTGTAATGGTGACAGTGCGTGCATCATGGTGGTACTTGGTTTAGGCTATGATTGTGATCTCTTGTGGATTATAAGAATAATTGTTGCTATGATAGTTTGAGTGATCTATTCCTCCTTTCATGGTGTAATGTCGACAGTGTGTGCACCGTGTTAGTACTTGGTTTAAGTTGCAATGATATCTATCTTGAGTTGTGATCTGATTTGGGTATCTCTATGAGTGGTGTTTGTCAAGTACTTGATGAACTTTAAGGGGTGCTTCTGTAGCCACTACACAATGATTAGAGTTATTCAATAGGAGAGTAATTCAGAGTGCCTTAGCAAAGAGAAGTTATTTGTTCAGTCATGTTATATTGTTGGGAGTGTGTCCACTAGTGAAAGTATGATCCCTAGGCCTTGTTTCCAAGCTTTGCACACCGTTTACTTGCTATTTTGTTATTTGTTTGCTCGCAGCGATATTTATTTCACATCACGTTTGCTACTTATAATCATCTATACCACTTGTATTTCACTATCTCTTCGCCAAACTAGTGCACCTATACATCTGACAAGTGTATTGGGTGTGTTGGGGACACAAGAGACTTTCTGTATCGTAATTGCAGGGTTGCTTGAGAGGAATAGCTTTGACCTCTTCCTCCCTGAGTTCGATAAACCTTGGATGATCCACTTAAGGAAAACTTGCTGCTATTCTACAAACCTCTGCACTTGGAGGCCCAACAAGTGTCTACAAGAATAGAAGTGCGTAGACATCAGTGCAGAAACCCGTGCCTTTTCCTGGTAAGAAACACAAGTCCAAGGAAGAAGAACACTACAACAGGTTTTGTGAATAGATGAAACCTTTATTTTTGCAAATTCCTTTGACTGATGCTATTAGAATGCCTCCTTATGCAAAGTATATGAAAGATATTGTTACTAACAAAAGGAAGATTCCTAATGAGGAAATTTCCACTTTACTTGCTAATTATTCTTTTGATGGTAAAGTACCGGAGAAGCTTGGAGATCCAGGTATACCAACTATTGCTTGCTCCATTAAAAATAACTATGTTAGAACTACTTTATGTGATTTGGGAGCTGGAGTTAGTGTCATGCCTTTTTCTCTTTATAAGAGACTTGATCTAGAAAAATTGGTATCGACTGATATATCTTTGCAGATGGCTGATAAGTCCACTACTATTCCTATTGGTATATGTGAAAATGTTCCTGTGCAAGTTGCTAACAGTTGTTTGATTTTAACTGACTTTGTTGTGTTGGAAATGCCTGAAGATGATAATATGTCTATTATTCTTGGGAGACCTTTTCTAAACACTGCAGGTGCTGTTATTAATTGCAATCAAGGAAAAGTAACTTTTAATGTCAATGACAAAGAGTACACGGTTTATTTTCCCAAGAAGATTGATAGGAAGAATTCTCTAAATTCAATCAAGCATGTGGAGACCATTCGAGTTGGTCAAATTATTTGTTCAGAGCGAAAGCCCAAGGAAGAATATAAAATTGTTATGATTGGGACTATGCCCATCAAAGTTGAGGTAACATAAGAATTTAGTGAAATGCAAAGTTTTGCCTCATATAAAGTTAGTTTGGTAACAAGACTTGATCAACCTTGTTAACAAAGTGATTTTATATGAACGAAACTTAGTTTTCACCGCATCCGCTCCACCTCACTTATATTTACTTGTTCATTTTTATTCCTTTAGTTTAGTTACATGATTAAGAGTATCTCAGAGCTGCTGCATACTTGGTTTTGATTTGCTTGAAATCATTTCATCTTTGTTTTTCTGAGTTGTTATCGATTTGCCAATTTCTGAAAACCCCTCGAAAATAAAGTTTCTTGAAAAATTCCAGAAAATTCTTTATAAATTTTTATGTCAAAAATGGGACAGAGAGGCACCTGGGAGACACCAGGAGGGGCTGCCACGCCACCACACACACAGGGGGCGCGGCCCAGCCCTGGCCGCGCCCACCTGCTGTGAGGGGGGCCCACCTGGCCTCTCACTTATCTCTTCTTCCCCAGCTCTTTCTCTCTCCCGAAAACAATGACACACCCAGCTCAAACCCGTGTTCTTGCTGTTCTTCATCGCGTTTTTTTGATCTCCTTGCTCAGCCCATCATTTCTACTAAGATTTGGAGCAATTGTTCTCCGGTATGTGACTCCTCCGCTTGTCCAAGTAGAATTTCTTTTGGTGAAGTATTTCTTGAGTATTTTAGCATTGTAGGTGGCAGGATAAATGAGTATGCATGCTTGTTCTATTGCTTAGAAATGTTATTTTGATGCATGTTAGCTCTCTAGAAACTCACTATAGTAGTTCCCTACATTTGTTTGTCTCAAAATCATATTTTATGAGGTTTGTTAATTTTTTTAGAAAAGGGACATGGATAACTACACCTATGGAGAAGTGTTTGAAAGAGAAGCACCAAGGTCATCAAGACCTTCAAGATCCACTCCTCAATATAGGATATCCTACAATGAAGATCTTATGTCACCTAACCTTGAGGGAGATGATGGAGATGCACATCCATCGACCTTCCCTTGTGCTAACTTTTTGCGTGATGCAGGGATTCTTGATGATTTCTTGCTCCTTGTTAACAGGGTTGGATTGACTACATACATGATGGATGTGAGTAATCAATATGCTATTCTCACAAAGATTTTTGTTGAAAGTTTTAAATTCGCTAACTCTCATTTCAATCCTTCCATTGCATTTAAGATTTATGATAAGTCTATCACCATGTATTTGGAGAAATTTTTTAATATTCTAGGTATACCCATGTTTGGGACGGCGAGGAAGATGCTACATCAGCCCACTGATTTGTTGGAACTCTACCAAGGAGTAACCAATGATGATGACCACACCGCACAGTGTGGCAAGATAAGAAACATTCAACTCCCAACTATTAGATATTTTACTTACTATCTTGCCACTAGTGTACTTGGTAGAGGAAACACCAGCAATATCTCCAACTATCATTTAGCTTTCCTAGCTACCGCTCTTGATGTTAGTAGGAAGTATAACCTCGGTGCTATTATTGCTCGTCGCCTAGCCGCTAGGGGACCTATTTATGGAGGTATTATTGCTGCGCGCATTGTTGCTGCTCTTGAACTTCCTATTGCTCCTCATGATATATTGTTGACTCCACAGAGGCTTGATCTTGCTGCCATGAAGCTCCATCACTTTGTTACTGCTAACTCTTGTGCATGGAAATTAGTTTATAGAATGTTATTTACGGATGGAGAGGAAAGGGAAGTGCCCTTGCCACAACCCAGTTTGTGCAGTATTGATAACAGGCCATGGTCACGCACGAAGGAGGAGTTGGATGAGCGGCTTAGGGTGCTCGGTTTCAACGTACAGCATGGCGTCGTGGACCAGGAGGAAGAGGAGGAGCCGGCCTATCACTTCACCACATACCACTACGGGGCGTCCTCGAGCTCATATCAGGACGATGGTGCTTCTTCGTCGCACTACGGAGGTGCCACCTCGTGGCTGAGTTGGCCGAGTTGGGATTGATCTCCACTTAGGCCAAAAGCCTAAGCTTGGGGGGGAGGTACACCGACGATTCACTCATCTACATATTATATTTTGTCGGTCCTATGTATATCCATGTTTCGCTTTCTTTATTGTTCTTGTTTTTATTTCTACTTTCCAAAACACAAAAAAGACCAAAAATAGTTCCGTTGTTTCTCTCTATTTGTTTCTTTAGCTTTCTACCTTTGGTTTGCTTTACTTGCTATTTTCGGTTTGATATTTGAAAAATCCAAAAATATTTTGCTTTGTTTGCGTTTTCCTTTCGTTCTTGTTTCAAAATCGAAAACCCAAAAATATTTGTTGTTCTTCTTCGGTTTTGTAAAGTTTGTTGCAGAGTTCAGTCTCCCATTACTCCATTGGAGCTTGGTATTCACTTTATATTATTCCAGCCACACAAGTGAAGAGCAATAATGATGACATATGACAATCCGAGATGTGGTAAGAGGCTGGTATGAACTCTATTTGTTTTCATTTTTGTACATATACTCATCTATGTGGACATGCTTAGTCGGTTCATGTAAGGTATATGTTATCTAATGGATGCTTTGTAGTTCTTGCTTTCATATGATTAGTTCCAATTTACTAATAGTTTGTAGCATGTCATGTAGACGCTTGCATGCATTGTTTTATTCATAATATGGTATGTTATTGTGGTATCCTCCTCTGAAAGCTTCATTTGAATCGACTTGGCACATGCTCAAGCATGCATATGACTGAACAAAAAGTCAATTAAGCCTCGATGATTTACTTTGCCTCAGAGTTCTTGTATCATTTTTATGCCTATATTAATTTTGTTTTGTCGCAAGCATGATTATGACAGTTATTGCTCTCTTGATTGTCGCTTCCCCGTCTTTTGCTAGCCTTCACTTGTACTGAGAGGAAATACTTCTCGTGCATCCATTTACCAAAAACCAAGTCTTCCAAAGAGTCCACTATAAATTCCCATGCATGGTATTTCAAAGCCATTCCAAGTAAATTTTCATGTGCTACCTTTCAAAACTTTCAACTACTTCTCATTTTGTGCCACTGTTTTTAGCTCATGGGGACGTAGTGGTTGGAATTGCTATCTTCCATATTAAATTGAGTACCCCTCGACTAGGCAGCTTCATCTGCTCGTAATTAATTTTGCAAGAGAGCTGGTCAGACCATTATAATCTAATTCTAAAAAGAAAGAAAAAAAGGCACTCTTCCATGGTATGTGAAAGTTGGTGGGCACCCGATGGAATTGGTTAGCCATGGTTTGAGAAAGGAAAAAAGGTGGGGAGGAGTGCCAAAGCTTTATAAAAGAGCACCAATGTGCCAAATTTTCAAAGAACTCGGAACCGCTCTCACTTGTTTATTATGGAAGATAGCAAGTCCCCATTGCCAGTCGTTGACATGAAACAATCACCTCTCAAAATAAATTTTTATCTCTGTTTTACAAATGAAAAGCTCTAGCACATGTTAAATCACTGCTTCCCTCTGCGAAGGGCCATTCTTTTACTTTTATGTTGAGTCATTGATACGTCTCCAACGTATCTATAATTTTTGATGCTCCATGCTTGTTTTTACACCATTTGCCTATTGTTTCGTTACACTTAGTGGCACTTTTTATGTATTTTCAGGAACTAACCTATTAACAAGTGCCACAGTGCCAGTTTCCTGTTTTCTGCTGTTTTTGTGTTTCAGAAGTGATACACAGGAAATATTCTCGGAATTGGACGAAACAAGTTCCTGAAGTCTTATTTTACCCGGAAGCTTCCAGAGATCCGAAGAGAAGTAGGAGGGGGGCCACCAGGGCCCCACACATAGGGGCGGCACGGCCAGGCCCCTGGCTGCGCGGTCCCCATGTGAGGGCGCCTGGTCCCTCCTCTGACATCGATCCTTCGCCTATAAAGACCCCCCGACGGAAAAAAACCTAAGTACCCGATCAGATTTCTAGAACACATCGCGATCTGCCGCCGCCGTCGACCCGAAGATTGGGAGGGTCCAGAAGCTCTTCCCGGCACCCTGCCGGAGAGGGGAATCGCCACCGGAGGTCTTCTTCATCGCCATGCTTGCCTCCGGAGCGATGAGTGAGTAGTCTACCTTGGACTATGGGTCCATAGCAGTAGCTAGATGGTTGTCTTCTCCACCATGTGCTTCATGTTTAGATCTCATGAGCTGCCCTACATGATTGAGATCACCGTTATGTAATTCTACATGTTTGGTTTGTTGGGATCCGATGAATATTGGTGTTTATGATTAAGTTGCTGTACTGAATATTATCTTTTGTTATCTCTATGTTGTTTATGATCTTGCATGCTCTCCGTTGTTAGTAGCTATCTTGGCCGAGTAGTTGCTAGTGACTCCAAGAGGGGGTATTTATGCTCGATAGTGGGTTCATGTCTCTATTTCACCTGGGGGAGTGACAGAAACCTCTAAGGTGGTAGATGTGCTGTTGCTACTAGGGAGAAAACAACATTCATATGCTCAAGGGCATATGCTTTGTTTACATTACACACTTTGCTTAATGCAATTATCTGTTGTTCGCAACTTAATACTACTGGGGTGTTCGGATTGATATCCCCGGGAGTGGATTATTAGTCATAGATGCAGTTGGATGGCGGTCTATGTATTTTGTTGTAATGCCCAGAGTAAATCTCATAGTGATCTTCTTGACATATCACGTTTATCTTTATTCTATCAATTGCCCAACTGTAATTTGTTTACCCAGCATGTGTTATTTTATCTATGGAGAGACACCACTAGTGAACTATGGACCCCGGTCCTATTTACATCATATTGCTATCACCTGTTTACTTTACTCGTACTGTTTACTTTACTCGCATACTATATTGTTTTCCACTCGATACACTCATAACCTTTGTTTCAAGCAAACCGGTGAGATTGACAACCTCATCGTAAGTTGGGAACAAAGTACTTGGTTGTGTGTGTGCAGGTTCTGCATCACCTTCAGTTGTCGCTGTCTCTCCTCTCCTGATCGATAAACCTTGGTATCTTAACTGAGGGAAAACTCGCTGCTGTACTCATCATACCTTCCTCTTGGGGTTCCCAACGGGCTGGTTTTTCACCAAGCACAAGGAATCAACTGAGGGCCATCAAACGCCATCAGCCAGTTTTCTGGCGCCGTTGCCGGGGAGGAAGAGAAGACTTCTGCGAGGGGAGTTTTTCGCGCACACATCCTTTACTTTGTTATTGTTTTGCTTTACTTTATTTATTTTATCTGCATCGTTTTTATATCAAAAACCCAAAAAAATTAGAATCCTTGGTAGTTGCTATTTCTTTACTTTTAGTTTATTATGTCTAGTTCAGTTGCTACTACTATGTCGCCCAAGGACATGATTTTTACTTTTAAGCAGAAAGATGAGGAAAGCTTTAAAGAAGCTTGGTCTAGAATTTACGATTGGCATGAAAAAACTGAACCTAAAATGACTTTGAGTTTGCTTCTTAGTAGCTTTTACTTTGGACTTTCTCTTTGTTATAGATATGCTTTGGATGCTACTGCAGAAGGAGATTTCCTTCATTGTGATGGAGATCAAGCCTTCAATATTATAAAAAAGTTGATTACAATTTATAGCATGCCAACCTATTTTGATTCCTCTTTTGTGTGCATTTTTAATAGACTTAATACTCTTGAGACTCGCACTGCTAGCTTGAATTCTTGCTACAATACTTTGCGCCAGCATTTTGATTATGTGCCAACAAATTCTGAACCTTCGAGTTGGTATCCTACGATAAAAATCACCATTAGTGGTGAAACTTTTCTTGCTCGTTGTGATATTATGTCTGAATTTTGTCTCATGCCAAAGGATGTTTATGAATCTTTGAGCCTTTGGAAGCTTTCTGAGGGAGGAGAAGAAATTTCTCTTACTAACAATGCCACTATATTTCCCCTTGGAATAGCTGAAGGAGTCTTTACAAAAGTCCTAGGAAGAATGATATCTACTGATTATCTTGTTATTGAATGCATAGGAAAAGGACAAATCACACATGGAAGATCCATTCTGAAGCTCCTGGGCGCCGTCATCGATGTGGGAAAAGGCAATATAACATTTACCTCTCCACCTTGCAATAACCATGTCTTTCCTAGAGTCAAGAGCAAAGGTAAGAAAGGGAGACGTAAGGCACGTGCTGATCCTAGCACTTCATCTATTGATATTACTTGATTCGCAATTTTCTGCGCCTAGCTCAAAGGCGTTAAAGAAAATCACTCTTGGGAGATAACCCAATGTTTTCTTTTCAGTACTTTTTCCTTTATTTGAGTCTTGGAAGTCATTACTACTGTAATGACCGCTCCTTATCTTGTTTATTTCGTTTTTGTGCCAAGAGAAGCCTCTAATTTGAGTGAGGTAAAGATTTGGGGATATTGCTGTCCTGAAACTGTTTTCGGTGCTGCACCGTAAAAATTCGTGAAAATTCTCTATTTATCTTTTGGACCTGAGATTTCTTGTGCTTATGCCCCAGGTTATATCCAAACTTTTGTTAGTTGAACACTTTTTGATTTGAGCAACAGAAAATCCCTCAAAAATTCGACCTTTGTCAGCTGTTCAGTTTTGACAGATTTCTGCCAATATTTGTGTTTGCCACTTTATCGCTTTCTTTTGAGTTCTTTTGAACACGGAACTTTTTGGGAGGTTGCTACAGTAGTATTTTCTATATATGTGGTGGTTTTGAGTTGAAACCTGAAGCAAATAGAGGGTTGATTATATGTTATGCTTACACTAATGTTGCTAATAGAATTGTGTTTAGTTTTGTATGAAGGAAGTTTTCAAGTGTAGGGATTGGAGAATGATGAGATGAGTTGAAGAATGGACAAAAGCTCAAGCTTGGGGATGCCCATGCATCACCCCAAGAAATATCCAAGAAGTACAAGCATCAAAGCTTGGGGATGCCCCCGAGGCACCCCTTCTTCATCGGCAAAAATCAGGTCACCTTTCAAAACACTATATTTTTATTGCTTCATGCACTATGTGTTTTTCTTGGAGCGTCAGTTGTTTTAGTTTTCTTAGTTGGTGTAGTTTGTTTGTTTGCTGCAATAAATGGTTGGACCCCAACAAATTTCCTTTGGAGGAGATGTACTCGTTTTCATTTGCCAAGAACGCTCTAGTTTTCATTCTTATTAAAAATCAAGCGTTCTTCTTTTTCTGCTACTGCTTTTGGTTTTCGTTTTCGCCTTGATTTGCGTTCAGATCTTGTCATATCTTTTCATCAAGGTGTATTTTTGCCTCTGATCTTTATTGGTTTTCATCAAAAGAGGTGTTTATAAAAATTTCAAATGGTGTTGGAAAAGAGAAAAAGCTTTGTGCAAAATAGTGGTACGAGAAGGAGCTTGTGTAGACTGCGGCTTAGGCTTTTTCATGTCATGCTTGATGTCTTTTTGATAGTATGCTTAGTGGTTTTGCTGTAGCATGACTTGTCTCAAATAACTGAGATTGCTTAATGAGCCTTTGAAAAAATCATGCGTTGTTTTTATTGCATGGAAGCATTATTTTGGTTTTCTCCTTGATGCTTTATTTGGGTTGACTTGGCGCATGCTCACACATGTTAGACTCTTACAAAGTCGCCAATAGCCTTCATGATCATTTAGTTTTTGACTTTTGATGCCATCTTATGCTTCTTTTAATGTCACTTTGTCGCTTTGCGTGATTATGGCCATTATTGCTCTCTTAGTTGGTCGCTCCCAGTCTTTTGCTAGCCCTCGCCTTGTACTGAGTATGAGCTCTACTCGTGCATCCAACTCCTAAAAGCCAAAGTTTTCCAAAGTGTCCACCATACATACCTACTAGCAATTTGCTATTCCAAGTAAATTTGACTTGCTTTTATTTTCTCTTCAAATTAAACTCTTACCAGTGTTATGCGAAATTCGGTCAGTAAAGCTCTCACGAACCGGAAGGCACACTTTACTTTTTCCTGTTCTTAAAAATTTGACATTGTGGTCTCTTATGTTGAGTTGTTATGCTTGCAAGTTGTAAGTTGGATTCTAGCCCAGCCATGCTGTCATGGGCAAGCTTTCAACATTGCACATCTTAATTGAGTTGATATCGTGATCTTTTGTTTATGGATGCCCGCGATGTGAAATGAATTGGGAATCTTGTGAGGATCATGGAGTTTGTATATGTGTTAGGGAAACGCCGGGCCGCCAATCTAAGCCATGCATAATTCATGGTGGAAATTTGCAGCATACCCATGGTGAACATACGACGACGCATCTCACAATAAAAAGCTAAACAAAAGGCAAATAAAAGAGATGTCGAGGTGTTCATTGTCTGCTTGTCCTGTCATTTTGGTGTGGGCTTGTTCCATGTCATCGGGCACGGAGGTACCCCATTGGCGGTTCTCAATGATATGCATATACTTACAATGACAAGAGCCTTGCTTGGGACTCTAAGTAAAGTAGCATGAGGTTTGGGTACTCGTATTCACGGGGCATGAGGTTTTCAACTTATGATTTGTCAAGCATATGCATCATAATTGTTCTTGCATTAACTTTAGCCATTCAAGATGCTTATGATGGGGGCAATGAGAGCTCAAAGCCGGTAAGTACCATAATTTTTGAAGGTTATAAAACTGGCAATCACTGCTTCCCTCTGCGAAGGGCCTTTCTTTTATTTTTATGTTGAGTCACCACCTTCTTTCTTTATGCACCATTAAGAGAGCATAGTTGTCATTCTTAGTGTGATATGCATTGTCCCAAAGTTCATTGATTGATTCATGATGATTGGTTTCACTTGTTCTTAAATTATTTGTATCTAGTCGCCCTCTTAAACTTTGAGGTGTCCTATGCATTTATGTTTTGCTCTCTTTGAAGGACAAGCTGAAAACCATTTGTATATTTTTCCTTATGATTTGAACACACGTTTGACTTTCATCGTTTTATTATCATGATCTTTTGTTTGTGTTCATTTGCATCTTTACAACATGGTTGCTAAGTTCTTATTGTCATGATTATATCTTCATGCCCATGTTTTAAGTTCTTATGATCCCAGCTCACAAATGCTTACATATATGATCAAGATTGTGTAGGTGCATGTCACCTCAAAAATTATTCTTTTGTTATCACTTACCTACTCGAGGACGAGCAGGAGTTAAGCTTGGGGATGCTTGATACGTCTCCAACGTATCTGTAATTTTTGATGCTCCATGCTTGTTTTTACACCATTTCCCTATTGTTTCGTTACACTTAGTGGCACTTTTTATGCATTTTCAGGAACTAACCTATTAACAAGTGCCACAGTGCCAGTTTCCTGTTTTCTGCTGTTTTTGTGTTTCAGAAGTGATACACAGGAAATATTCTCGGAATTGGACGAAACAAGTTCATGAAGTCTTATTTTACCTGGAAGCTTCCAGAGATCCGAAGAGAAGTAGGAGGGGGGCCACCAGGGCCCCACACACAGGGGCGGCGCGGCCAGGCCCCTGGCCGCGTGGGCCCCGTGTGAGGGCGCCTGGTCCCTCCTCTGACATCGATCCTTCGCCTATAAAGACCCCCCGACGGAAAAAAACCTAAGTACCCGATCAGATTTCCAGAACACATCGCGATCCGCCGCCGCCGTTGACCCGAAGATCGGGAGGGTCCAGAAGCTCTTCCCGGCACCCTGCCGGAGAGGGGAATCGCCACCGGAGGTCTTCTTCATCGCCATGCTTGCCTCCGGAGCGATGAGTGAGTAGTCTACCTTGGACTATGGGTCCATAGCAGTAGCTAGATGGTTGTCTTCTCCACCATGTGCTTCATGTTTAGATCTCATGAGCTGCCCTACATGATTGAGATCACCGTTATGTAATTCTACATGTTTGGTTTGTTGGGATCCGATGAATATTGGTGTTTATGATTAAGTTGCTGTACTGAATATTATCTTTTGTTATCTCTATGTTGTTTATGATCTTGCATGCTCTCCGTTGTTAGTAGCTATCTTGGCCGAGTAGTTGCTAGTGACTCCAAGAGGGGGTATTTATGCTCGATAGTGGGTTCATGTCTTTATTTCACCTGGGGGAGTGACAGAAACCTCTAAGGTGGTAGATGTGCTGTTGCTACTAGGGAGAAAACAACATTCATATGCTCAAGGGCATATGCTTTGTTTACATTACACACTTTGCTTAATGCAATTATCTGTTGTTCGCAACTTAATACTACTGGGGTGTTCGGATTGATATCCCCGGGAGTGGATTATTAGTCATAGATGCA
This sequence comes from Dactylis glomerata, assembly GCA_007115705.1. NCBI lineage: Eukaryota > Viridiplantae > Streptophyta > Magnoliopsida > Poales > Poaceae > Dactylis > Dactylis glomerata. The sequence goes on along the minus strand of QXEO01000545.1, from coordinate 5,757,900 downwards.
GTTGGATGGCGGTCTATGTATTTTGTTGTAATGCCCAGAGTAAATCTCATAGTGATCTTCTTGACATATCACGTTTATCTTTATTCTATCAATTGCCCAACTGTAATTTGTTTACCCAGCATGTGGTATTTTATCTATGGAGAGACACCACTAGTGAACTGTGGACCCCGGTCCTATTTACATCATATTGCTATCACCTGTTTACTTTACTCGTACTGTTTACTTTACTCGCATACTATATTGTTTTCCACTCGATACACTCATAACCTTTGTTTCAAGCAAACCGGTGAGATTGACAACCTCATCGTAAGTTGGGAACAAAGTACTTGGTTGTGTGTGTGCAGGTTCCGCATCACCTTCAGTTGTCGCTGTCTCTCCTCTCCTGATCGATAAACCTTGGTATCTTAACTGAGGGAAAACTCGCTGCTCTACTCATCATACCTTCCTCTTGGGGTTCCCAACGGGCTGGTTTTTCACCAAGCACAAGGAATCAACTGAGGGCCATCAAACGCCATCAGTCATCATCTTCTAACTCTAAAGCACTTCTTGAGAGCATAGCTGTTATTCTTCGTGTAATATGCTTGTCCCAGAACACGGTTAATTGTGGTATAACTTTGATGCTTGTATCTTTGATATTTTTACTTCTAGTCTTCTCTTGAACTTCAGAGGTGCCTCAGCATTTATGTTTTGCTCCACAAGTAAAGGCAAGCTGGATAACACTCTTCCATATCATTTATGCATATTACAATCTTGTAGTTTCTTATGTTCATGTTACTTGTTATTAGTGCATTGGCACTCTTTCATAGTTTGCTTGACTATGAGGAGACATTAGTTGCATATTTCTTATTATGAATTGCCTGAGTACTTGATCATATAGTGAGTATATATACATCATATGAAGCAAATGTGTTCGTGAAAGTTTCTTTTATCGCTCTCAGTTGTTAACTGAATTGCTTGAGGACAAGCAAATAGCTAAGCTTGGGGGGAGTTGATACGTCCAAAACGTATCCACTTTCCTGAACACTTTTGCTGTTGTTTCTCCTCTAATTTGTGTGTTTTGAATACAACTAACACGGACTAACGCTGTTTTCAGCAGAATTGCTCTGGTGTCTCGTTTTTGTGCAGAAATCCAACTTTCAGTAAAAATTCGGGAAAAATTGGCAAAAATCCTATTTCACCAGAAGACCCACGGAGCCAGAAGACGAGACGAAGGGGAGGCATGAGGCCTCCACACACACAGGGGGCGCGGCCCATCCCTGGCCGCGCCCACCTGTTGTGAGGGCGGCTCGGCCGTCTCCTCGACCTCTCCTTCCGCCTACATATACCCCCTGACCTGAAAATATCGGGGAGACGGCGTTTTTCCCAGATAGACTTCCGCTGCGCCGCCGCCATCAGAAACCGCGATTTGGAACCAGAAACTCCGTTCTGGCACCCTGCCGGGACGGGGATTTGGAGGAGATCTTCATCACCATCATCACCGACGTCCCTCCATCGACCATCCATGACTCCCCCATCCATGTGTGAGTAATTTCCCCACTGTAGGTGAGGGGATGGGAGGGATTGGATGAGATTGTTCATGTAATTTGATATGAGATTGTTAGGGCATAGTGCCTAGTATCTTTATTTAGTGCCTATGACATTGTTGCAACTTGTTGTGCTTAATGCTTGTCACTTTGGGCCCGAGTGCCATGATTTCAGATCTGAACATGTTATTATTTCTATGATGATACTTGTTGTTTATGGTCTTATCTACAAGTTGTATACACATATTGTTGTCCGGAACCCGAGGCCCCAAAGTGACAGAAATTGGGATAACCGGAGGAGATGGCTACGATGTGAGGATCACATGTGTTCACCGAGTGTTAATGCTTTGCTCTGGTACTTTATTAAAAGGAGTACCTTAATTACCAGTAGTTTCCCTTGAGGCCCTGCTGCAACAGGCTGGTAGGACAAAAGATATCGTGCAAGTTTCTCCTTATGAGCACGTACGACTATATACGGAACACATGCCTATGATTGTTAGTACTAGGATGTTTTATCATTATTTATCTGCAATTGCTCATGTCTCATTGATTTCATGAATTATCTTATCCATGCAACGCCCATACATCCATCCCTATGCCTACAGTATTTGTTCCTACTGTTTACTATTGCTACTATTACCGCTGTTATTTTACTACTGCTGTTACTGTTTCACTACTATCACCACTATAAAACTATTGCTACTGATAAACCACTGCGAGCAAGACTGTTTCCAGGTGCAGCTGAATTGACAACTCATCTATTAAGGCTTATAAATATTCTTTGGCTCCCCTTGTGTCGAATCAATAAATTTGGGTTTTACTTCCCTCGAAGACTGTTGCGATCCCCTATACTTGTGGGTCATCAAGACTATTTTCTAGCGCCGTTGCCGGGGAGCATAGCTTTATTTGTAAGTTCACTTGGTATTCATATTGTTCGCTGCAATCCTTTCATCATGGGTAAAACTCATGATGGAAAAGTTCCTATATTGCCATCCACTACAAGAAGAGGTACGACTTTGAACACTTCTGCTGCTCTTGATTCACCATCTGTTATGAGTAAGTTGCTTACACCACCACACGCACACGCTACTGCTACTACTTCTGCTGAGTTTGAAAATGCCACTGATAATTTAGATGATGCTTCTACTGTGCTTGATGAGAGTGGTTCACTAGGTTCCTTTTTAGATGCTACAATTGCTAGAGCTAAGTTGGGAAACACCACTGTTACACCTGTTAGTTCACCTGAGTCTAGGGAAGGTCCTAGTGATGATTTTGATGATGCTTATATTGAGCTTGACGATGATTTTATTGCTGAAGCTCGTGCTACTCGTGATGCTAAAGCTGTTAAGGAACTTTTAGCGAGACGTGCTGTTAGATATAAATTGTCTCCTGATCCTAAGTTTGTTGCTTCTCCCATAGATATTAGAGACAAGGATTATGATTTCTCTTTAGATTTATCTTACATATCTATTGTTGAGAAAACTCCTTTTCGTGGTACTAAAGATGAGAGTGCTATGGAGCACATGAATGAGCTTTCTACTTTGAGTAATTTGTTTTCTGATGATATTAAGCTTCGCACGTACTTTGTTGCTAAGATTTTTCCTTTCTCGTTGAAAGATGCAGCTAAAACTTGGTTTAATAGCTTGTCTCCTGGATCTATTCATAGTCCTATTACTTTGGTTAATGCTTTCTTTCAGAAATATTTTCCTGCTAGTGCTCAACATGCTGCTGTGCAGAAAATCTTTGATTTTAAACAGGGAAAAGGAGAGATACTACCTGAATCTTGGACGAGGTTTTGTTCTTTAATTAGAGCTTTACCTAAAGAGCCATTGCCTAAAAATGAATCTAAGTCATATTTGGATAGTTGTGCTGGTTGTGTTTTCAGGGAAAGAACTCTGGCTGAAGCTGAAGAATTAATGGCTAAAATAAGCTGGAATCATGATGATTGGACTCTAGTTGAGCTAACACCAGCACCAACACCTGCGCCAGTCCTAGAGCCTACGCCAAAGAAGAGAGGGATGATTGAATTAAATGATAAAGTTATGAAGGAAGCCAAGAAATCTCTTAAGGAGAAAGGTATTAAGGCCGAAGATGTGAAGAATTTACCTCCTATAGAAGAATTATGTAAGCCAATCCCTCATTCATCTACTATTGAGGTACACTCTCTCCAACGCTTTGATGAAAGAGATATTCCTTATTCTAAACCTCCTGATCAATGCTTAGATGAGTTTGATAATTTCATTGCTAAGCAAGAAAATTTTAATAGAATGGTGCAGAATCATTTGTTGGAAAATTCTAGAGCTATTAACAAGTTGCAGGATATTGTGGAGAGAACCTCCAATGATGTGAAGATACTTGTTAAACATTTTGAAATGGTTCAAACACAAATTGATCAGCTTACCAAGGTGCAGAAAGATTTGCTAGTAAATGCTTCAAGAGAAAAACAAGCGTGTGAAATTCGCACAAGAGGAGGTGCTACTACCCAAGACCCCTTATATCTTGAAGGACATCCTAAGAGGATCGAGCAAGAGTCTCAATGCACTTCAAGAGATGATATTCCTTCCCAGAAGAAAAAGAAGAAGAAGAAGCATAAAACAGTTGCAGAATACTCTGAAGCAGGTAAAGATCCTAACAGTGTTTCTATTTCTGATGCTGAAACTGAACCAGGTGATGCTTCCGATAAAGAAGAAGTTGAAGAGGAACCAGAAAAGATTGATAAGAATGCAAAGTATACCAAAGAAGACTTCATTGCTACCAAGCATGGTAATGAGAGAGAACCTTGGGTGCAGAAACCAATGCCTTTTCCTGGTAAGAAACACAAGTCCAAGGAAGAAGAACACTACAACAGGTTTTGTGAATGGATGAAACCTTTATTTTTGCAAATTCCTTTGACTGATGCTATTAGAATGCCTCCTTATGCAAAGTATATGAAAGATATTATTACTAACAAAAGGAAGATTCCTAATGAGGAATTTTCCACTTTACTTGCTAATTATTCTTTTGATGGTAAAGTACCGGAGAAGCTTGGAGATCCAGGTATACCAACTATTCCTTGCTCCATTAAAAATAACTATGTTAGAACTACTTTAGGTGATTTGGGAGCTGGAGTTAGTGTCATGCCTTTTTCTCTTTATAAGAGACTTGATCTAGAAAAATTGGTATCGACTGATATATCTTTGCAGATGGCTAATAAGTCCACTACTATTCCTACTGGTATATGCGAAAATGTTCCTGTGCAAGTTTCTAACAGTTGTTTGATTTTAACTGACTTTGTTGTGTTGGAAATGCCTGAAGATAATAATATGTCTATTATTCTTGGGAGACCTTTTCTAAACACTGCAGGTGCTGTTATTAATTGCAATCAAGGAAAAGTAACTTTTAATGTCAATGACAAAGAGTACATAGTTTATTTTCCCAAGAAGATTGATAGGAAGAATTCTCTAAATTCAATCAAGCATGTGGAGACCATTCGAGTTGGTCAAATTATTTGTTCAGAGCGAAAGCCCAAGGAAGAATATAAAATTGTTATGATTGGGACTATGCCCATCAAAGTTGAGGTAACATAAGCATTTAGTGAAATGCAAAGTTTTGCCTCATATAAAGTTAGTTTGGTAACAAGACTTGATCAACCTTGTTAACAAAGTGATTTTATATGAACGAAACTTAGTTTTCACCGCATCCACTCCACCTCACTTATATTTACTTGTTCATTTTTATTCCTTTAGTTTAGTTACATGATTAAGAGTATTTCAGAGCTGCTGCATACTTGGTTTTGATTTGCTTGAAATCGTTTCATCTTCGTTTTTCTGAGTTTTTATCGATTTGCCAATTTCTGAAAACCCCTCAAAAATAAAGTTTCTCGAAAAATTCTAGAAAATTCTTTATAAATTTTTATGTCAAAAATGGGACAGAGAGGCACCTGGGAGACACCAGGAGGGGCTGCCATGCCACCACACACACAGGGGGCGCGACCCAGCCCTGGCCGCGCCCACCTGCTGTGAGGGGGCCCCACCTGGCCTCTCACTTATCTCTTCTTCCCCAGCTCTTTCTCTTTCCCGAAAACAATGACACACCCAGCTCAAACCCGTGTTCTTGCTGTTCTTTATCGCGTTTTTTCGATCTCCTTGCTCAGCCCATCATTTCTGCTGAGATTTGGAGCAATTGTTCTCCGGTATGTGACTCCTCCGCTTGTCCAAGTAGAATTTCTTTTGGTGAAGTATTTCTTGAGTATTTTAGCATTGTAGGTTGCAGGATAAATGAGTATGCATGCTTGTTCTATTGCTTAGAAATGTTATTTTGATGCATGTTAGCTCTCTAGAAACTCACTATAGTAGTTCCCTACATTTGTTTGTCTCAAAATCATATTTTATGAGGTTTGTTAAAAATTTCAGAAAAGGGACATGGATAACTACACCTATGGAGAAGTGTTTGAAAGAGAAGCACCAAGGTCATCAAGGCCTTCAAGATCCACTGCTCAATATAGGATATCCTACAATGAAGATCTTATGTCACCTAACCTTGAGGGAGACGATGGAGATGCACATCCATCGACCTTCCCTTGTGCTAACTTTTTGCGTGATGCAGGGATACTTGATGATTTCTTGCTCCTTGTTAACAGGGTTGGATTGACTACATACATGATGGATGAGAGTAATCAATATGCTATTCTCACAAAGATTTTTGTTGAAAGTTTTAAATTCGCTAACTCTCATTTCAATCCTTCCATTGCATTTAAGATTTATGATAAGTCTATCACCATGTCTTTGGAAAGATTTTGTAATATTCTAGGTATACCCATGTTTGGGACGGCGAGGAAGATGCTACATCAGCCCACTGATTTGTTGGAACTCTACCGAGGAGTAACCAACGATGATGACCGCACCGCGCAGCGTGGCAAGATAAGAAACATTCAACTCCCAGCTATTAGATATTTTACTTACTATCTTGCCACTAGTGTACTTGGTAAAGGAAACACCAGCAATATCTCCAACTATCATTTAGCTTTCCTAGCTACCGCTCTTAATGTTAGTAGGAAGTATAACCTCGGTGCTATTATTGCTCGTCGCCTAGCCGCTAGGGGACCTATTTATGGAGGTATTATTGCTGCGTGCATTGTTGCTGCTCTTGAACTTCCTATTGCTCCTCATGATATATTGTTGACTCCACATAGGCTTGATCCTGCTGCCATGAAGCTCCATCACTTTGTTACTACTAACACCAGACCCGACACTTTATCCTCAAGTATGGATATCTGTTTCATAAAGTCGCAAGATTTGCTGGCCTTGTCCAAAGCAATTGTTGCCTGACGCTTCATCAAAGATAAACGGCCTTCAAGGTCTGAAATCCTCGACGAATACTCAGTACATCGACAAGAAGAACAAGGAGGCAAAGAAGCTCCGGAGTCGAACATACCGGCGGGAGGTGATTCCCGACCTCAACCTGGCGACCCACCAGCATGCACAGGCTGGAAGCCAACAGAAAAAAAAGAAAACATCTCAGAAACTCAATCATGCACGACATTTCATAAAGGAAAAGTATTTACAAAGAGTACAAGTCCTCTGATTGGTTCTCGGGTAAAATATAAATAAGATTCATTACACCAAAAGAAATGAAGACTGCAAGGGGAGACTAAGTCTACGCCACCTCAGCATCAGGCCCCGCGGCAGAAGTAGGCGCGGAAGAGGTAGCACCAGCGTTGGGAGGAGGCATCGACCCACTTGTCGCCGGAGTCGAAGGAACTGGCGCAGAAGTCGAAGAAGCCGCCGAAGGTGTGATAATTGACACGATGCCTGGCGCATACTTCTTCGCCTTCTCAAAGAAACCCAGCAACTCCGAAAGAGGTCGACCGCGAGAAGAGCTAACCTTCTCCCAATCAACTTCCTCGCCATGTGAATAGGCAAGGGCGATAGCCCCCTCGGCAGGTTAACCCTCGCCAGGGAGTAATGGGGAAACCATAGCAAAATATTATATCTTTTGAGGAGCCGTTTGGTTCGCATGATTACTAGACATAGGATTAGCAAAATCGTAGATACAGTATGTTTTTTGGTTGTGTTGCAGAACAATAAATGATTTTTTATAAATGTTATCATATATGAGTGCGGTCTTTCATAGACCGAGCTACACGTAGCTTGTTTTTATTTTGGAAACCACATTTTGAATTTTTAAATAATTATGAAAAAACTAGCGTAGGTAATGATGTATTGTACCATGTGCAAATCTCGACTTAGGTTTTCTAGTTGCACATAATAGTTGGTGTTATCTTATCAATCGAACGGTAAAAAAAAGACAGACAGTTTGATGGCTAAAAGTAGATGATGAAAATATCTTGCGTGTATAGATAGAAAATATGTAATTATTATTGGTGGGATATGGACAATAACTGACTAAGAGAATAAGTGATGTGGATGAGATGGACAAACATTAATCATACTTAGTGTGGTTTTGTTTTATAAGCAGTATATATATTTCCATGGTTTTAAAAATCCTATGAACCAAACGAAACCCCAACTTTTGATGCGTTAGGGCGTCTTTAACGATCCGACGCATTTCGGATCTAAATCGTGTCCGATTGTGTCCATTTGCGTCGGGCCGCGGACAAAAAATCGGCGGTTTTTTTTACCGTTGTTTGTTTGCGTGGGGAGTGCTCCCATCGGCCCGACGTAAATTAGGCCACTGTCAATGGCGGCGGCCAAATTAGCGCCACCATGTCCCGCCGTGCCGGCTTCCTGCCTAGGGAGAAGATCGTTCTCGCGCGTGCATTGCCGTTTCCAGCGCGCGGGGTGGAAGTCGATTCCCACGCGCCGGCGTTTTGTTTCCCACCCACCGCGTCCTTATATAAGGCGGCGGCGGCGGCGCTAGGCCAGCACACAACAATGGCCGACCACCCTAACATCTGGGCTAGAATCGTCGAGATGGCCTGCGCCCGGTTCCCTGGCAACGAGTCCGCCGTGCAGGGAGTTCGCGCGGTTCACGTACGATGCGGATGAGACCGCGGCGTACGCTGCCACCATGGACACCAACGACGAGGAGCAGGCCGTCCTCGACGCTGCGCGCGGAGCAGCGCAAGTCCGCGCTAACCTCCGCGCCAAGCTGTGGGGGGGGGGGGGCGAGCGTCTCCGCCTCCTCCTCCGCCGCCAAATGATGGTCCGCCAGGGCGGTTGCGCGGGCGGCGCACACGGATGTCCTCCGTGTGAACGGACCCCCAGGGTGGGCGACCGTCACCGAGGTGCTCGACGAGGTCGACGATGCTGAGTCGGACGACTTCGCCGACTTCGACGAGGAGGAGGATGCCCCGGACGTCACTGAGGAGCAGTGGGCACTCGTGGCCTTGTCCGAGACTGCCCGCCGCGATCGAGCTGGTCAGCAGCTCATGGCCACGGAGCAGCAAGCTCAACGCGAGGTGAGGGACATCGCGCACGCGCGCGCCCGGGTGAAAGCCCACTGGGGCAACCGGCCTGCGTTGGCGGCATGGGGCACCTGCGATGACATGGACCTAATGGACCGGGTGGCGGTGGCCACCGTGCGCTCGCAGCACCGGCGGGAGGCACGGGAGACGGCTGCTATCCATGAAGCTATTGCCGCAAGGGCGGCGGCGGATCCCCAGGCGGACGCGGCGGTGGAGGCCGCCCGTGCGCGGGCCGCGCAAGCGCATGCGGAGGCGGAGGAGGCGTGCGTCGGGCGCACTGGGTGAACGCCCTGGCGGAGGGCCAGGCGCGGCACACGGCGGAGGAGGCTCACCGCGAGAGGGAGATGCGGCGGGTGGAGACCGAGAGGATGGAGCTGACACCGCACGAGCGGTGCCGCCTAGCCAACCTGTGTCGGCGTGAGTTCTGGGGGCCGCTGCGCAGCAGCGACACTGGTCCTTCCGGCGCTGGTGGCGGCGCCGGCACGTCCGGCGGGCAGTAGGGCAATCGACTGCGAGTAGCCCCCGTAGTGGTAGGATGCGCAACGGCGAGTAGATACGGCCGTCGGGACAATTTTAGATGTAAAAACGGGCTAACTATTAATGAAATTAGTTTTTCTAGCTTCGTTGTCGTGGGAATTTAGAGACAGTAGCCATGGGGAGGCTTATCGGAGGGGCTCGACGTTGGTGACGATGGGTCCGGCTCGGGATTGTGCCACCAGAGACACCACGGTTTACCCAGGTTCAGGGCCCTCCCGGTTGGAGGTAAACCCCTACTTCCTGCCTGCTTCGTATTGATTAGGTAGCAACGATTACAATGCTCCTCGAGCTGTTCGGCTAGAGGAGAAAGAAGAAGATCGGATCTCCCTATGCTAAGGGTCCAGGCCCCCTTATATAGGCGGGGGGCCTGGTTACAGGTTTAGGTAGCGATGCGGCCGGCTGCCGGCTCCTCGGCGGCGGCGTCCTTGGCGCCATCCTCTGGCCCTGCTCTGGCAAAGGCACTTTATAAAGTGCCTTTCCCCCGGGCCGGCATCTGGAGGGCATATCCCTTCCCTTTTGCCTCGGATCCCGTCGTGGGGAAGGGTCTTTGATCGCTCATTGGCTGGGCGTGGTCGTGGCGTTCGTCACTCCTGTCCTGCGCCCCTGCCGCTCTTGTCGGGGCCGTCCTACTTTTGGCCAGACAACCGTTGAGAAGCTTTGTCTTCATCGCCCGGCTCCAGTTCTCCTCGGTGGAGTCGCCAGCCGGCTGCTGGCGCAGCCGGCCCTTCGGTCGGAGCCGGTCTTCTCGTGTTGGAGCCGTGGGGACTCCTGGGACGCCAGCCGACATATTGCCCGGCCCGTGGTGCGCCCCCTAAGTCATCCCCACGACACTAGCCCCCGAAACTTGTGCCGCCACGGGTCTTGCTCCCACGCGGCGGCCGGCGCAGCGCGCCAGTGGCCTGTCTTGTCATTTTGACCCTTCGACCACCACAATGATTCCGACAGACGTCATGTGACGAAGCGGAGCTGGCGTCAGCGTCGCATCCCATCGAAACGCCACGCGTGCGATTAAATCGCATTAAACTGGCTCGGCTTTTCGTGCCTTGCCAGCCCTTAAATCTTGGAGGTCTCGAGGGTTTTCCTCACTCCCGAGCGCCTCCATTCCTTCACCTGTCGCCTCCGCTTCCCTGCCTAGCCGAAACCGTCGCCTCCACAACTCCCGCTCCGATCTCAATGTCAGCATTCGGGGCGAACAGCGGAGCCGGGGCTGGCGACGGGCCGGGCGAGCGCGGGCGGGAACGCCCGCTCGGAAGCCAGCACGGAGCCGAGGGCCCGGCGGCGACGCCACCGACGTCCCGGAAGCGCGGCCGCCCACTGGGCAGCCGCAACAAGAAGACTTTGGCTGCGCTTGCGGCCGCAGCCGCTGCCGGGTCTTCCGGGGCCGGCCGCTCCGCCGCCCTCACGACGGCCCCCGGGGGGACCGTTGCCGCGGCCGTCAGCGGTGTCGTAGTCCCCGCGGCCGCGACCTCCGTCGCCGGTCTTACCGGGACGCCCCTGGAGGCGGCGGCCGCCCTCGTTGGCGCCGCAATGGCGTTCGGGGCCGCCCCTCCGGGCCTCGCTGGTCTGGACGTCGACGGTTCCTCCAGCGCGGCCGCTAGGAAGGTGCGAAAGGCGCCGCCTCGCCCGCCGACCAGGCAGCGGCTTTCCTACGTCCCGGTGCACGGGTTCGCCACCGCCCTGGTGCCCCTGCTGGCCGGGAGTAAGGAGCGCCTTCCGCTCCCAGCCAGCTTCGTCGGCACCATGGGGAAGAATCCCCCGACGAGCTTCATGATCGAGGATGGCAGCGGCGGGCAGCCGCTGTACGACGTCGAGGTCCTCCATGACGAGGAGGGGAAGAGCTACCTCACCGGGTGGTGGGAGCGATTCTTCAATGATTACGGCCTGGAGCGGGGGTGGTCTCTCATCCTGACCCACCGCGCCAGGTCACACATCCTCTGCGTCCGCGTCGTCGACGGCTCCGGCTGCGCCCGCGCCTACTCCCCCTGGCCATGATCGGCGAGCGGCCCCGAAGCCTCCCTCTTGACGGTGGCATCGTCAGCAGGAGTCTAGGGGTTAGGTGGGGGAGTCCTTTTGTTACTCCGGCCCTTAGCGTGGCCGACAATATGTAACCGTTCGCCTAAGAACCCTTTTAATTTCCCGCAAATCTTTACTTGCTCTTCTTCGTTTGCTGCGTGAATGTCTTTCTTCATTGTGTGTTTTTGCCATCGCGCAAATGTCTTCTGCTTGACACCACCGCGATGCAATGACTCTTCTTACGCGAATCCGCCGTCATGCGAATCCGTAGATAGGGACTACGATAGTCATTACCCTGCGCAGATGCTTCAGGCGGGCTCTTCCGGCTTCGACGCGGAGGGAACGGTGCTTCTGCTTGCCGGCTCCGGGGGAAACGAACCAGTCCCGGCTCAGCGGAGTTGGAGCGGAGACTGAGTCTTGTGCCGGCTCGGACGAGGGTCGGAGCCGGCACGTTTCCTTTCCCGGGCCTTCGCACGTCCCAAGCCACGATTGGAGTAGATCTCCTAGTTTCCGGCTCTAGCCGTTGCTTCGCGAGTATTAGGTTTTGATTTCGTTGCTCATTTGCCGATCGTGTCGCAGCGCCAACTGATCGGACAGCCGGCGAGGTACTGGAGCCGACCCCCTTCTGAGGGCCAATTCCCTTTCCCCCTAGCCCCCGAGTTTTGGGGTAGCTGGACTAACAGCCAGCTCGAAACTAACCTCTCGCGAACGACGCCGACGCCAAGCGAGGTGGCTCTAGCCTCGAACCTCTTGGGCGTGGCTTCTCAGCCCAGTCATCAAGAGACTGTGATTATTAACTATTTGCTGCCTTTGCCTTCGTCCGGTTCCCTCAACTTTTTCCTTAATCTTCCCACCCTTCGGCCCTTCTACCCCCAACCGGCAGCCTGGTGCCGGTTGGTCTCCCTTGGGCCGGCAGCCGAATGCCGGCCTAGGGTGGGAGCGTGCCGCGGAGTGAGAAGTAGTACTTTGGTCTATCGGGCCCCCGACTCGTGCTAGCCAACGCTTAGTTAACAGACATTGTCCTTAACGCTTGGTTGAGCGACTTTTCTATCGTTTGCGGTTCTGCTCTGCGGCTTTCCCCCGTATGTGGCCTACCGGCTCCTATCCGTCCGGCTGCGCGGAGCCGGAAGGCGGAGGTTGGGCTCGAGACCTTCTTCATATGCGGTACTCATCCGGCTGGCGAGGGATCGATCGTTTTTCGAGGCTGCCGGCTGTGGCTTGGTGCCTGGAGCCGGCTGCCGGTCAAGTGAATAACGCAGGAAGCAAAACATACACGAAGTGTTTTCCTCGGAGCCGGCCGTAACTAGCCGCTCCGCTTTCCTTTATTCATTGACACGTTTTTCGGGGTACAAGCTTTTGCCTTAGCAGAAGAAAGGTCTTAGGAGACTGACATTCCAGGGACGCTCGGTCTCCTTGTCAGAGTTATCTGCCTTGTTCTTTCTAGGCTCTTGTGCGTCGATGAGGTAATATGCCCCATTGCCCAGCACCCGGCTAACAATGAACGGTCCCTCCCAGGGAGGAGACAGCTTGTGCATGCCTTTAGTGCTTTGGACCAGCCGGAGTACGAGATCTCCTTTGCGAAACGCGAGCGGGCGAATTTTCCGGCTGTGGTATCGTCGCAGCTGCTGCTGGTAGAGCGCTAATCTAGCCAGAGCCTACTCTCGTGCCTCCTCGAGGAGGTCGACGCCATCTTCACGAGCTTCTTTTGCTTGCTTCTCCGTGTACTGGACAATTCTGGGTGCGTCGAACTCAATGTCCGTGGGCAACACCGCTTCTGCTCCATAGACTAGGAAGAAAGGTGTGAAGCCAATAGAGCGGTTTGGAGTGGTGCGCAGGCTCCAGAGCACTGAGGGTAGCTCTTCGACCCAACAGCCGGCTGAGCGTTCGAGAGGCTCGACCAGTCTTGGTTTGATGCCGGCTAGGATCAGCCCATTTGCCTTCTCCACTTGTCCATTCGACTGAGGGTGCGCTACTGACGCTAAGTCCAGCCGGATGCCTTTCTGACCACAGTAATCAGCAAAGACTCCCTTCACAAAGTTCGTCCCATTGTCGGTGATGATGCTGTGGGGAACTCCATATCTTGTGATGATCTCGTTAAAGAACTTGATCGTGGACGAACCGTCGAGTTTTTTGATTGGCTTGGCCTCTATCCACTTGGTGAACTTGTCCACAGCAACCAGCAGATACGTCAAGCCCCCGGGTGCGGTCTTGAATGGCCCTACCATGTCCAGGCCCCAGACAGCGAACGGCCAGGTGAGCAGGATGGTCTTGAGGGCTGCCGCTGGAGTGTTCCTGTGCTTGGAGAAGCGTTGGCAGTCGTTGCACTGTTTCACCAGCTGCTCTGCATTCTGCTTGGCCGTTGGCCAGTAGAAGCCGTGTCGGAAGGCTTTGGCCACCAAGGCTCTGGAAGATGCGTGATGTCCGCACTCCCCTTGGTGTATCTCTTTTAGCAGCTCCATCCCTTCTTCCGGCTCGATGCACTTCTGGTAGATGCCTGACATGCTGCGCTTGTACAGCTCGCTGTTGATGATGGTGTACGCCCCAGCTCGACGTTGAATTCGCCTAGCTTCCGCTTCGTCTTGCGGCAAGTCCCCAGTGATGAGGTAGTTGGAGAATGGCTCCGCCCAGGAAGGTATCTCCCGTATGTGGACGACACTGGCGACCAGAGGATCAGCAGCCCCCGGGTCCGTCGTTGTGCCGGCTTCATCTGATGGTCCGGCTGGGGGAGCGGGCATGGAGCCGGCAGTCCCCTTGTCCTCCGTCGAGCCGGCTGCGCTGGGCTGGCCGGCTGCCTCCTTCAGCCCCGAGACGGCAGCCCCGGGTCCGGTGACGGTACCTGAGCCGGGGCTGGGTCTCCAGGCACGTAGATGGATATGGATTCCGGCGAAGGTTTGATAGACGGCTTGTGGATTATCTCCAGGGACACCCCAGCTGGGATATCCTGCTTGGTGGAGCCGATCTTGGACAGCCGGCCTGCTTCCTCGTTGTTTGCTCTGGGGACATGGTGGAACTCGCAGCCCTCGAAGAATCCGCTGAGCTGCTGCACGTAGAAGCGATAGGAGGCCATGTTGGCGTCCTTGGCGTCCCAATCCCCTGAGACCTGGTGTGTTACCAGGTCAGAGTCTCCGAAGCAAAGGATCCTCCTGATACCAATCTGCTTGGCCATCTTGGGCCCGTGCACCAGGGCTTCATACTCGGCGACGTTGTTCGACGCACGGAAGTGCATCTGCAGCACGTACTGCAGCTTGTCTCCCTTGGGAGAGGTGAGGACGACGCCAGCTCCCAAGCCCCCGAGCAGCTTGGAGCCATCGAAGTGCATGCGCCAGTGGGTGGAGTCCGGAGCCGGCGGCAGGTACTGGTGCTCTCCCCAGTCAGCGAAGAAGTCCGCTATGATCTGTGACTTGATCGTCGTTCTGGGCTTGTACTGAATGGTATGAGCTGCGAGCTCGATCGCCCATTTGGCCACTCTTCCCGACGTATCCTTGCACCCGATGATCTCCGAGAGCGGGGTGGTGCTTACCACCGTGATTGGGTGCTCCTCGAAGTAGTGCTTCAACTTCTTGGCCGCCATGTACACACCGTAAGCGACCTTCTGGTAGTGCGGGTAGTTCTGCTTGGAAAGAGTGAGCACCTCACTCAAGTAGTACACCGGGCGCTGAACCGGCAGCTCTTTGCCTTCCTCGGTGCGCTCCACCACGATCACCACGCTGATGACGCGCGGGGTTGCTGCGATATAGAGCAGCATTGGCTCTCGCGGTGCCGGCGCTGCCAAGATTGGCGCGGTAGACAGGGCTCGCTTGAGGTCGTTGAAGGCGTCGTCAGCGCGCTGGGACCAAACGAAGTGGTCCGTCTTCTTCATCAGCTGGTACAGCGGCATGGCTTTCTCCCCGAGCCGGCTGACGAACCGGCTAAGCGAGGCCAAGCAACCAGCAAACTTCTGCACATCTCTGAGCTGGGTGGGCTTTTCTAGGGCCTCGATGGCTTTTATCTTCGAGGGGTTAGCCTCAATCCCTCGCTGGGAAACGATGTAACCTAGGAGCTGCCCAGCCGGCACACCAAAGGTGCACTTCTCAGGATTGAGCTTCATGCGATAGCGCCGCAGGTTGGTGAAGGTCTCCTTGAGATCGTCCAGGAGCGTGCCGCTCTGCTTGGTCTTCACCACCACGTCGTCCACATAAGCGTGTACGTTCCTCCCAATCTGCTCCTGCAGACATCGCTGCATGGTTCGCTGGTAAGTGGCTCCGGCGTTCTTCAGGCCGAACGGCATGGTAGCGTAGCAGTAGGCCCCATATGGGGTGATGAAGGAGGTCTTGATCTGATCCGGCTGGAAGAGCGGGATCTGGTGGTAGCCTGAATAGGCGTCCAGGAAAGACAACAGGTCACAGCCGGCTGTGGAGTCGATAACCTGGTCGATTCGTGGCAGCGCGAAAGGATCCTTGGGGCAAGCCTTGTTGAGGCTAGTGTAGTCGATACACATTCGCCAAGTGTTATTCTTCTTCAAAACCAAGACTGGGTTCGCAAGCCAGTCAGGGTAAAATACCTCCATGATAAAGTCGGCTGCAAGGAGCCGGGCAATCTCCTCGCCAATAGCTTTCCTCTTTTTCTTCTGCAAACCGCCGCAGCGGCTGCTTGACCGGCTTGGCGTCCCGCCGGACGTTAAGTGCGTGCTCAGCCAGCTCCCTCGGCACACTAGGCATGTCCTTTGGAGACCATGCAAAGATGTCCCGATTCTCACGGAGGAAGCTGGTGAGCTCGCTTTCCTATTTGGCAGACAAGCCAGTGCCGATGATGACGTACTTGGAGGGGTCGCTCTCGTCCAACAGGATCTTCTTGGTGTCATTGGCTGGCTTGAATTGCTCCACAGGCGACTGGCGAACCGGTACGTCTTGCTGGGTCAGCTCCACGCAATGTAGAAGCTGCCTCTTCTCCTCGGCGACGACCAGCGCCTCTGCCAGCTGCGAGCTCTCCTTTGCGCAGGCCAGGGACTTCTTGAAGTTTCCCGAGACTGTGATCACACCTCTAGGCCCTGGGAGCTTCATCTTTAGATAGGCGTAGTGCGGGACCGCCATGAACTTGGCCAGGGCCGGACGGCCTAGCAACGCGTGGTAGGGACTGCTGATGTCCACCACCTCGAACCAGATGGGCTCACGGCGGCTATTCCCCTTCTTTCCGAAGAAAACCTCCAGCTGCACCTTGCCCAAAGGGGTGCAAGAATGCCCAGGCACGATGCCATGGAAGGTGAGCCGGCTAGGCTTCAGCTGAGCAAGCGGGATGCCCAGCTTCTCCAGGGAGCTTCGGTAAAGAAGGTTAATACTACTACCGCCGTCGACGAGCACGCGGGAGAAACGGCACATGTGCGTATCGGAACACACGACAGGATCCACGACCAGAGCATACTCTCCGGGGCTGGGCATCAACCTCGGGTGGTCCTCGCGCCCCCAAGTAATGGCTGCCTCGGACCAATGCATGAACTGGGGTTCTGCGGGCATCACAGCGTTCACCTCTGCCTCATGCCAAAGGTCGTTCCTTTTGTCCTTGCCGGGGGTAGTGAAGATGTGATACTGCTCCACATCCGTCGGGAAGCCATCATCTTGATTCGGCTCGCCTCCTGCCGGGTCGCGCTGTTGGTCCTCCTGACCTTCAGCCGGCTGTGCTTGTGACGTACCAGGGATCTGCCGAGCGCGCTGCTCCAGCTCTCTCATGAAACGGCACTGACGCGTGGAGTGGGTCGCTTCCCTGCCCGGGGAGGTGTGAAATTTACACGGCTGATCAAGCGCAACATCGAGGGTGTACTTGCCCTCTTTGCGCCCATGACCGCAGCCTGCAGCCCCCGGGCCTCCTTGGTAGGAAGCCGCTCGCTTTGAGCTAGCAGATCCCCTAGAGGACGTCTTGACGTGGTCGAGCCACAGGTGGATGTGCAGCGCCGATGGGCGAGCCTGGGACTCCGACCCTGGCGCTGACTCCACGATCAAGCGTGGCCTGCTTGCTCCGCCGCCTTGCTGGGCGCGGCGGCCTTGGGCGTTGCTGCTCGGAGCACGGCCGCCCTGTCCACGCCCTCCGCGACCTCGGCTTGCCGATGGCGACCGCTGGATCTGGCCGGGGACGACGGTGGTGAAGCCGCGGCGCAGGTCATGGGCGAGCTCGGTCGGTGCGTCTCTATGCACGTCGTAGAACTCGCTGAGCATGGTACTTGCACGGCGCCGGCTGGCCTCGTCCTCAGCCACCTTGCCAAGGAGAACGAGGCGCGCCCGCTCCAGGGCCTCGGCGACCCGGGCGGGATCGACGACGCGGTCGAGGGGAACGCGCAGGTCCACCACGGAGACGTCCGGGGCGTCCCGCTCTGGGAGTGGAGCGTCTTGCTCCTGAGGAGGTGGGCGCTCGAGCGATGGGCGCTCGGGGCGCGATAAGTCGCCGCCCTCGTCCTCTCCCAGGGCCATCACCTCGACCATGGCGCCAAGATTGCTGCTTTCACCGCAGCTCGAGCCTCCGTCGCAGAGGGAGTCGAAGACGTCGGTGACCTCCTCTGGGAAGGGCTTGGCGACGTAGAAGCGGTGGCTGCCGACGTCGAGGAAGGAGCCGCTGTTGCCGAAACCATTCTTGAAGTGGGCCAAGTTGTCGTCGATGCAGTCGAAGGTGCCGAACCTCCAGACGAGGCCGGAGGCGACCTTCTCGCCGGAGGGTCCCGGACGGAACTTGACTCCGCTCGCCACCGCGCTTTGCCCCACGGTGGGCGCCAACTGTCGTGGGAATTTAGAGACAGTAGCCATGGGGAGGCTTATCGGAGGGGCTCGACGTTGGTGACGATGGGTCCGGCTCGGGATTGTGCCACCAGAGACACCACGGTTTACCCAGGTTCAGGGCCCTCCCGGTTGGAGGTAAACCCCTACTTCCTGCCTGCTTCGTATTGATTAGGTAGCAACGATTACAGTGCTCCTCGAGCTGTTCGGCTAGAGGAGGAAGAAGAAGATCGGATCTCCCTATGCTAAGGGTCCAGGCCCCCTTATATAGGCGGGGGCCTGGTTACAGGTTTAGGTAGCGATGCGACCGGCTGCCGGCTCCTCGGCGGCGGCGTCCTTGGCGCCATCCTCTGGCCCTGCTCTGGCAAAGTAACTTTATAAAGTGCCTTTCCCACGGGCCGGCATCTAGAGGGCATATCCCTTCCCTTTTGCCTCGGATCCCGTCGTGGGGAAGGGTCTTCGATCGCTCATTGGCTGGGCGTGGTCGTGGCGTTCGTCACTCCTGTCCTGCGCCCCTGCCGCTCTTGTCGGGGCCGTCCTACTTTTGGCCAGACAACCGTTGAGAAGCTTTGTCTTCATCGCCCGGCTCCAGTTCTCCTCGGTGGAGTCGCCAGCCGGCTGCTGGCGCAGCCGGCCCTTCGGTCGGAGCCGGTCTTCTCGTGTTGGAGCCGTGGGGACTCCTGGGACGCCAGCCGGCATATTGCCCGGCCCGTGGTGCGCCCCCTAAGTCATCCCCACGACATTCGTGTGGATGATATTTGTGGCTGAGGCCGCTTAAGAAGGACACGCGCGGATGCGTCGGTCAGTCCGCGAGGATGCAAACCCTACCCAAATTTGGATCGTGTTTGCGTCGCTGCGAATATAGCAGTTAAAATGCATCGGGGTGCTGGACTAGATTTTTTCCGGCTCCAATAAAAATAGACCAAATCGAACGTACACAATCCATTTGCGTCAGCCGGTTCTAGATGCCCTTACTGGCACCAAGATAAACAGTCACAACATCTCAAATAGAAAAAAGATAAACAGTCACCGACCGAGTTTTCTCCACACGGAATACATTTGCAATGCACACATTAACATGGAGGAAGAAAACCAGTAATTCGCATCAGGTTTAATCCAGCTACTTGCCGACAAAACCTGAAGAACAGTACGATTCTGTTGTTGTGTCATCTGACAGCGTTGCGCCGGCGCTGTAGGCCGCCAGGTGCGCGAACGGGTTGCCCGGCGTGGCGATCTGCTCCTCCCCCTCCAGCATCCGAACGACGTTGCCCATGGACGGCCTGTCCTCGGGCCTGTACTGCACGCACCACAGCGCCACCTTGCACATCCTCGCGGCCTTCTCCATGTCGTCCACGTCCCCCGCCGCCAACGCGCGCGCCAGCACGGCGTCCATGTCGCCGGCCTCGAACCGGTGCCACACCCACCTCGGGTACCACTCCTGGCTCTCGCGGCCGTGCAGCCCCAGCTCCAGGTTCCGCCGCCGTCCCAGCATCTCGAAGAGCAGCATCCCGTAGCTGTACACGTCGCACTTGTGCGTGACCGGCAGCGGCATCCACAGCTCCGGCGCCGCGTACCCTGGCGTGCCACGCGCGCCCGTGATCGTCAGGTGGGTGTCCTCCCTGTCGCACAGCTTGGCGAGCCCGAAGTCGGACACCTTGGGCGCCATGCCGGCGCCGAGGAGTACGTTCTCCGGCTTGATGTCGTAGTGGATGATCCGGTGCTGGCACTCCTCGTGGAGGTACCGTACCGCCTTGCCCGTCCCGACGGCGATCTCGTGGAGCTTGCCGGACCCGATGGCCCTCTCCGGCGGCGACCCGAAGAGGTGCCGGTCCAGGGAGCCGTTCTCCATGTACTCGTACACGAGCGCCTTCACCGACGCGTCGAAGCAGAAGCCGTAGAGGCGGACGAGGTTTATGTGGTAGGTCCTCCCGATGGTGCCCACCTCCGCCATGAACTGCTCCTCCGCGCGCCTTCCGAGCGTGCTGTTGAGCACCTTCACGGCCACCGGCGCGCCGTTCGGGAACCTGCCCTTGTACACCACGCCGAAGCCGCCGGAGCCGACCTTGTGCGAGAAGCCCTGGGTGAAGCCCCGCAGCTGGGTCGAGCTGAACCGCACGGGCCGCTCGTTCTGTACGCCCTCGATGAAGAAGCTCATGGTCCCCATCTCGACGTCGGCCTCGTCCACATCTCTCGCCGTGTTGCCGCCATTAAAAGGTGACGCGTCCCGTTCAACGCCCTTGCTGCCGTCCTGCCGCAAATACATTTGCACGGCGACCTTGGCGCATAGGTAGATCGCAATCGTGGCAACCACTGTCACTATGCCAGCCACGAGCACTCCAACTGCACCAAAAACATTCTAGTGTTAATTGTCAACTAGTACGATTTGGGATTCCAAGCTGTGCCATAACACACTTACTGATTGATAGGGCAAGGATGCCACTGCTAATATAAGCGCCATGTTGATCGATCCAACTGGGCAACTAAAAGGCAAGAAGAAAGCTATAATGGTGGGAGCTAGCTCATCAAGTCTCACAAATTTGCGGTTCCATTGTCAACTGTGTGTTGCTGGTCTGCATATATCTATTATCTAGACACGTATGTCCCGGTCGCGTTTATGGAAGAATTCCAGCGACAAGTACTCAGGACCTTCTCGTCCTATCGTGAGAAACTGAAGAACTTGTGACAGTTTAGGTGATCAGATCGATTACCAGTTACTAGTTGATTGCGTCAGGTATTATATATGTATATAACTTCCGTGCAGGAACCACGAGGGCGAATGAATTCGTTTAGATATCTTCGCGAAACAGACAGTTGATCTCTTTATATTATTTGTGTTGATCGCAAGATGATCCTAAACGCGCTCAAGGAACGACGACCCAGGTTTTTTTTTCTCGACCGAAAACGGGTTTTATTGGTAACCACCGGGAAATTTTAATACCACATGAAATTTTTCGTTATTCCATACTTTGCTTAAATTTAAGGAATTTTGAGAAATTTTGGACAAGCTTACAAATTTGTTTGACAAATCTCGGGTTGTATTTTTTGGGTATTTTGACCAATATTTCTGAAAACAGGATTTACCCCTGTGCACCGCTATGTTTTTCCCTACCGAGAAAAAAAACCTTATGACAACCTTGAGTATCTCTAGCCCTTCTGAGATAGCTTAAGTGCCTATATTCACCTCTTAACTCCCTAAAAATTGAAGGTCTTACTAAGGTTTGCACCTAGTTCTTCCCCTAAATTTTATATCCAAATATATAAACACAAACATCACTAAACATGAACTTAGTACAATGCACAATTAAACATTAACATCACATAAACGCCCTAATTAAACATACACCACCTAATGGTGCATAACTAGACTAAAATATACTTGGTTGTTGACCCTCGCTTCTTCAACAAGGACGGGTTTGAACAGCCCCAATTCATTTAGTATCGGCAACAAATCATCTATACTATTAGTGACATACGTGGTTGTTGACGTCAGTTGTAGGAAATCACCACGATATGCTTGATAGAATATTCCTCGAGACTCCGACCATCTTGGCGTCCACCTCCTCCCACTTCTGCTCCAGCTCTCTCGCACGGTCCTCGGCGGCGAATGTGTCGGCCCTTGCATGGACCAAGGAGCCAACCGAGGACTCGTTCACCTCCTCGGATTTGAGCTCTCTTTCAAGTTACTGACACCCGGTGAGATTGTAGGAGTTGGATGATGAGCCTACTAAGTGTGGCTTTTTGTCAAGCACTTAGCGAACAACATCGATGGAAGAGGAGGTGGTGGAAGGACGCGGGCGGGATAAGGATCTAGCGAGGAAGTCCGAGCCGATGGTAGGAAACAGAGGGACAGGAAGCCAACGGCTCACATAACCACCAGACTATGGAAAGGTGGTCACAAATCATGGAGTAGTCGTAGCGACCATGATGGTGAGCCACTGAGGTCACTGTGGCATGGTGGATTGGTGGCCGAGGCATGGGGAAATGGGAGAGGCATCGGTGAGATTTTGAGGGCATAGTAGGAGGTAGGCGATGGCTGGAGGAAGGCAAATTCCTGCAGTGCATTATGGGAGTGGATGGGAAGGGAAGAAAGAAGAGCAAATTTTTCCTAGGGCTCCATTTATATGTAGACATTCAAGGGATTGGTTTTGCATTGACTTCAATACCAATATCATATGAAATTGAAACTGAGGTCAAATAACAATATTCTTGTTTGGATGTTTACATATTTAGACCACAAACTTGATCAGATTGAATCTCAATGCGTGTTTGGATGGTTTGAACTGCACTTGTATGTGAGTGCGATACTATATTCTTAATTAAATATATTTTTTGTATACCATGTAAATACAATTGACTAAATATATATTACATGACACTATAGAAGTTCTACCTCTAGTTTTTGAAAATTCTAGGAAAAAGTAACCAAGTAACATGTACTACAACTGCTAATTTGAGATGGAATGTCACTGATCAAATTAGAGGAAAAAATGGGGCACCCAAATCTTACCACAAACAACATGATCGCTTACAACTGCAAGCACTACAACCGCTCCTTCCTACCCTGCCATACGCGGCCAGCAATTCACGCCGCCATGGACCTGCACAACATTCGCGAACGCGTTGCCGGCAGGCTTAGCAGCGTCGCTGATCTAGAATAAGAGGAAGAAGGTGCCAACCCGAGAGAAGCGCGTGGCATCCGACGACTACGACGCCGAAGAAGAGCTAAGTCACCAGCCCGCCGCACGGCAATCCTCCGATGCCAACTGCCAAGAGGATGACACACCAATTGCAAGCACCACTGCCTCCTCCGCCGCCGCCTGCGTTCACGTCAGAGCTGCCCGGGCTATCGGCCATGCATGAGGTGTTCGACGGAATGCCAGAAAGGTATATTCTTGTTTGTTTGCTTTCAAATGCAATCTAGTCTTCATGAAATGCAATGTAGACATGCAATTCAATTATAGAGATCAATAAAATTTCAATTGTAGGGAGAAATTATAAAATGCAATTGTAGAAACAAATTATGAAATGCAAAGTTAAACTTTAAGTTGACCACTGTTTATTAATGTGGTGCCATGCAGTGTTGATGATGCAACATTTATATCAACAATGGATATGGGTCCATCTTATTCGCATGATCAATGGTCTCAAGGGACACCTTCGCAAGAATATGACCAACAAGGTTATGATTTGAACTTGGAGGGGGGTGATGAGGGTTTTGTTTAACCCCCAAAGGGAAGAGCCGGGAACTACACCACAGATGAGGACATATTGCTTTGTACAACATGAAAGAGTGTGGGCATGGATGCGGCCGTGGGCACCGATCAAAAGGGATACACCATTGGACTAGGATGAAGAAGTACTGACGAGGTTTTAACCCGGTAATGCCCATGTTTAAGGGCTTTCGATTCATGGAGCGTATGTGGGTGCTTGGCAGATTCGACGGCTTCAGACAGAAACAGGACGCACACAGGAGTTTACCCAGGTTTGGCCCCCGGAGGGTAAAGACCTATATCCTGCTTGTCTGATTTTGTATTGCTTGTATAGTTGGAGCTCTTACAATGGTGCACAAATGAGATCTGGCGGAGGTGGAAGAAGATGGCGTGGATAGCCTATGTAGGTGGGATCTATGCGAGATCAGGTGTCTATGCGAGATTAGAGATTCATCCTTCTTGGCCGCCCCTCCTCGCCCTTATATGGGGGGCAAGGTCTCGGGATCCGGTCCAAGTTGGTTACAGGTGTATGCAAACCCTAATTAGTGATGGCGCGGTGATGATAGTGCCAGAAAACTTGTTGGCGTGTAGTTGATGAAGTAAATGACCGGCCAGTTGGAAGCCCCAAGAGAAGGTTTGATGAATATAGCAGCAAGTTTTCCCTCAGTTATGAAACCAAGGTTTAATCGTCCAGGAGGAAAAAGCCAAACGACTGAAGGTGATGCCCGCTAGCTTCGCGATAGCTCCGGACAATTTATAGGGCGCCTCGTCCAAGCTTTGCTTTGCAAGCGGCAACGTGGAACCTGCACACAACACAACCAAATACTTTGCTCCCAACTTACGATGAGGTTGTCAATCTCACCGGTTTGCTTGAAACAAAGGAATGAGCGTATCGAGTGGAAAGTGATAGTAATATGCGAGTAAAGTAAACAGTGCGAGTAAAGTAAACAGGTGATAGCAATATAAAGGAAATAGGAATGGGGTCCACAGTTCACTAGTGGTGTCTCTCTATAAGATAAAATAACACATGCTGGGTAAACAAATTACAGTTGGGCAATTGATAGAATAAAGACAATGTGCATGTCAAGAGGATCACTATGAGATTTACTCTGGGCATTACAACACGATACATAGACCGCCATCCAACTGCATCTATGACTAATAATCCACTTGTGGCGAATCAATCCGAGAACTCCACAAGTATTAAGTTGCGAACAACAGATAACTGCATTAAGCAAAGTGTGTAATGTAAACAAGGCATATGCCCTTGAGCATATGAATGTTGTTTTCTCCCTAGTAGCAACAGCACATCTACAACCTTAGAGGTTTCTGTCACTCCCCCAGATTAAATAGAGGCATGAACCCACTATCGAGCATAAATACCCCCTCTTGGAGCCACTAGCAACTACTCGGCCAAGATAGCTACTAACAACGGAGAGCATGCAAGATCATAAACAACATAGAGATAACATAAGATAATATTCAGCACATCAACTCAATCATAACACCAATATTCATCGGATCCCAACAAACACAACATGTAGAATTACATAAAGGTAGTCTCGATCATGTAAGGCAGCTCACGAGATCTAAACATGAAGCACATGGTGGAGAAGACAACCAACTAGCTACTGCTATGGACCCATAGTCCAAGGTAGACTACTCACTCATCACGCGGGAGGCAAGCATGGCGATGAAGAAGACCTCCGGTGGAGATTCCCCTCTCCGGTAGGGTGCCGGGAAGAGCTTCTGGACCGTCCCGATCTCGGGTCAACGGCGGTGGCGGATCGCGATGTATTCTAGAAAAGTGATCGGTTATAGGCGAAGGGGCGGCGTCAGAAGTGGACCTGGCGGGGCTCACCATAGGGGGGCACAGGCCAGCCCTAGGCCGCGCCCCCCTGGTGGTGAGGCCCACCAGTGGCTCCTCTCCGTCTCCTCTTCGGTTCTTTGGAAGCTTCGGTAAATTTCTGGACGTCTGGCTTTTGTTTCGTCCAATTCCGAGAATATTTACTGTGTAACTTTTCTGAAACACAAAAATAGCAGAAAACAGGGAACTGGCACTGTGGCATCTCGTTAATAGGTTAGTTCCAGAAAATGCATAAAAATGCCACAAAGTGTAACGAAACACTAAGCAAATGGTGTAAAAACAAGCATGGAGCATCAAAAATTATGGATACGTTGGAGACGTATCAGCATCCCCAAGCTTAACTCCTGCTCGTCCTCGAGTAGGTAAGTGATAACAAAAGAAATAATTTTTGAGGTGACATGCACCTACACAATCTTGATTATATATGTAAGCGTTGTGCGCTGGGATCAAAAGAACTTAAAACATGGGCATGAAAGATATAATCTTGATAGAAGAAACTTAGCAACCATGTTATAACAGGAAAATGAACACAAATGAAAGATCATGAGAATGAAACAATGAAAGTCAAACGTGTGTTCAAATCATAAGGAAAAACATACAAATGGTTTTCAGCTTGTCCTTCATGAGGGAGCAAAACATAAATGCATAGAACACCTTCAAGTTTAAGAGGGCGACTAGATACAAGTAATTTAAGAACAAATGAAACCAACAATATGAATCAATCAATGAAAACTTTGGGACAATGCATATTATACTCAGAATGACAACTATGCTCTCTTAGATGGTGCATAAAGGTAGAAGGTGGTGACTCAACATAAAAGTAAAAGAAAGGCCCTTCACGGAGGGAAGCAGTGATTGCAAGTTTTATAAACCTTCAAAAATTATGGTACTTACCGGCTTTGAGCTCTCATTGCCCCCATCATAGGCATCTTGAATGGTTAAAGTTAATGCGAATACACTTATGCTGCATATGCTTGACAAATCATAAGTTGAAAACCTCGTGTCCCGTGAAATACGAATACCCAAACCTCATGCTACTCGACTTAGAGTCCCAAGCAATCTCTTGTCATTGTAAATATATGTGTATCATCGAGAACCGCCAACGGGGTACCTCCATGCCCGATGACATGGAACAAGCCCACATCAAAATGACAGGACAAACAGATAATGAACACCTCGGCATATCTTTTATTTACCATTGGTATAGCCTTTTATTGTGAGATGCGTCGTCGCATGTTCACTATGGGCATTCTGTAAATTTCCACCATGAATTATGCATGGCTTAGATTAGCGGCCCAGGCGTTTCCCTAACACATATAAAAACTCTATGATCCCGCAAGATTCCCAACTTATTTCACATCGCGAGTATCCATAAACAAAAGATCACGATATCAACTCAAATGAAAGATAGTGCAATGTTGAAAGCTTGCCCCATGACGGCATGTCTGGGCTAATTTCCAACTTACAACTTGCAAGCATAACAACTCAACATAAGAGAGCCACAATGTCAAATTTTTAAGAACGAGAAAAGTAAAGTGTGCCATCAGGTTCGTGAGAGCTTTACTGACCAATTTTCGCATAACACCAAAACGAGTTTAATTTGAAGGATAGATAAAAGCAAGTCAAATGTACTTTGGAATAGCATATTGCTAATAGGTATGTATGGTGGACACATTAGAACAACTTGGTTTTCAGGAGTTGGATGCACGAGTAGAGCTCATACTCAGTACAAAATGAGGGCTAGCAAAAGACTGGGAGCGACCAACTAAGAGAGCAATAACGGCCATAATCATGCAAAGCGACAAAGCGACATTAAAAGAAGCATAAGATGGCATCAAAAGTCAAAAACTAAATGATCATAGAGGCAATGGCGACTTTGTATGAGTCTAACATGTGTGAGCATGCGCCAAGTCAACCCAAATAAAGCATCAAAGGAGAAAACCAAAATAATGCTTCCAAACAATTAAAACAACGCATGATTTTTTCAAAGGCTCATTAAGCAATCTCAGTCATTTGAGACAAGTCATGCTACAGAAAAACCACTAAGCATACTATCAAAAAGACATCAAGCACGACATGCAAAAGCCTAGGCCGTAGTCTACACAAGCTCCTTCTTGTACCACTTTTTTTGCATAAAGCTTTTTCTCTTTTCCAACACCATTCGAACTTTTTATAAAAAACTCTTTTGATGAAAACCAACATGGGCCAGAGGTCAAAATACACCTTGATAAAAAGATATAACAAGATCTGAACACAAATCAAGGCAAAAAACAAAAGCTAAACGTAGTTCTAGAAAAAAAGAACACTCGTTGAAACGATAAGAGTGAAAAACGGAGTGTTCTTGGCAAATGAAAAGCAAGGCAACTTCTCCAAAGGAAATTTGTTGGGGTCCAACCATTTATTGCAGCAAACAAAACTAAACTAAACTGAAAACTAAAAACAACTGACGCACCAAGAAAAACGCATAATGCATGAAGCAATAAAAATATAGTGTTTTGAAAGGTGACCTGATTTTTGCCGATGAAGAAGGGGTGCCTCGGGGGCATCCCCAAGCTTTGACGCTTGTACCTCTTGGATATTTCTTGGGGTGCGTGGGCATCCCCAAGCTTGAGATTTTATCCATTCTTCAACTCATCTCATCATTCTCCAATCCCTACACTTGAAAACTTCCTTCATACAAAACTAAACACAAATTTATTAGCAACATTAGTGTAAGCATAACATTGAATCAACCCTTTTTGCTTCAGGTTTCAACTCAAAACACCACATATAAAGCATATAATACTGTAGCAACTTCCCCAAAAGTTTCGTGATAAAAAAAACTCAAAAAGAAAGCGATAAAGCGGCAAACACAAATATTGGCAGAAATCTGTTAAAACAGAACAGCTGACAAAGTTCGAATTTTTAGAGGGTTTTCTGTTGCTCAAATCAAAAAGTGTTCAACTAATGAAAGTTTGGATATAACCTGGGGCATATGCACAAGAAATCGGAGGTCCAAAAGATATACAGAGAATTTTCACGAATATTTACGGTGCAGCACCGAAAACAGTTTCAGGACAGCAACATCCCCAAATCTTACCTCACTCAAATTAGAGGCTTCTCTTAGCACAAAAACGGAATAAAAAGGATAAGGAGCGGTTATTAAAGTAGTAATAACTTCCAAGACTCAAATAAAAGAAAAAGAACTGAAAGTAAAAACATTGGGTTATCTCCCAAGAGTGCTTTTCTTTAACGCCTTTGAGCTAGGCGCAGAAAATGCGAATCAAGTAATATCAAGTGATGAAGCATCAAGCTCATAATTTGCTCTAAGAATAGAGTCAAAAAGTAATTTCTTTCTCTTTCTAGGGAAGTGTTCCATACCTTTCTTGAGTGGGAATTGATATTTGATGGTGCCTTCCCTCATATCAATGATGGCACCTACAGTTCGAAGAAAGGGTCTTCTTAAAATAATAGGACATGAAGCATTGCATTCAACATCCATGACAAGAAAATCAATGGGAATAAGGTTATTGTTAACCATAATAAGAGCATCATTAATCCTTCCCAAAGGTTTATTCTTAGCAACATCAGCAATAGGAACATCATAATAACACTTTTCAAGCGGTGGTAAATCAAGCATGTCATAAATCTTTCTAGGCATGATAGAAATACTAGCACCTAGATCACATAAAGTATGGAAATCAAAACCATTAACATGCATATCAATGATGGGTTCCCAACCATCTTCTAACTTCTTGGGAATAGAAGCTTTTTGCTTCAACTTTTCATCCCTAATTTTCATGAGAGCATCGGTGATATGCTTAGTAAAAGCAACATTTAAAGAACTAGCATTAGGAGTCAAAGCAAGCTTTTTTCAAGAACAAAATAACTTCAGATATATTGCAGCCATTAACATCAAAATCATTAAAGGAAACTAGTCGTCAACCCGTGCATCCGCACGGGGCTATCGATATATTGAAAGTCTTTTGTTTGATAAATTTGAGTGAGCAAGCCTATTGATTAAAAAAGTTAAAGGGGAAATGAGCAATCAAATATGAATTAAATAGATATAAAATCATTAAGTCTAGAACTTAAACAAATATTCCAAATTACCTGAACCAATTCATATTCAAATTTAAATTTTGAAGTACTAATATATGGAAAACTATACAACTCCCGGAAAGTTTTTCATTCACAATTTCATGAAATTTGTTATTTTTACATTTTCATTTGACAACCAAAAATAAGTTTGGCATACTTATAATGATTAGTTTGGAAAGTAGGACAAAAACTTAGCGGATTAACTTACCATTATTGAAATGGCTGAAAATTGTATATATATCTTCGAGTGCAAATTTATCTTGTTGCAAGAGACTAATTCTCCATTGATAACAAACAGAACCATCATTTGTAGGACTGGTAGACTTATGAAAGGACCAACTCCTAGACTTATCCAACTTAATGTATATTTATCTTGCACTACAAAACTTTTGACAACAGCAATAAAATATTTCTCCATAAAAAAGCAACATAGTATTCCCACGTGTAGTGTTATATCATGTATTTAAATATAATTTCTAGCAGTACACTGCAGGGCATGACAGTTTTTGAACTGGAAATATTGTTACTGAGAAAGATGGGATACTGAAAAAGCACTGCAGTGGCTGGTTTGTTAAGTTCTACAATACTAAAGTAGTTTTGAGGTAGCAAGATCAAATGTACAAACAGTCTATGGTGTACATATTTTGTGAATAAGTTTCCACGATATTATACCAAAAGAAATCTCCCTAAGTGTAGAAAATAGTGACTCAAAGTTCCACAGAATTAACCGGTTACATGGTGAACAATTAATGTAATTTGTTTGGCAGTTTGCACAATGAGCACTGGCATGGTTACACTACAGCTCGATCAGAGAATAATTTTACAATAAGTTTGTTCTATTGGATATTTCACAAAAGTTTAATCAAAATAAATGAATATGTTATTCCAATGACCTGGACAATTATTAACCGTATTATCGGATTCTTCTCGTGTAAAGAATCTAAACATACTAACTTGATTTTCCTTTATATATGCATGTACATGATGCCCTGCAAAAATTAAAATATAGTGACAAAAAAATTCAGTGCACAACGACTATTGAAGTTTGCCGATAATTTGCAATTGAATTTAATGAAAATTCATGTGAGAGGGAATCAATGGAAATACAACACGTTCGTGTCCGTAATATTGTAAAAGTACTTTTTTTTTACTGTTTTACAACAAATGAGAATTCTTGAATCTAGAGTTGAATTACATCGTCCCTATAACAATGCATGGTCTCACCTTTTACAATATCGAATCAGCGGATTGAGAAGACAATGCTTACTTACCTACCAACGCTGTGGAAAATTGCTGCACAAATCTGACTTGAATAGTATCATTAAAATACAAACGTTGCAGCCATGAACGGAGACTTTTTTTGTTGAACAATAGCCATGGAGACTCGGGGGTGCAATTTACCTGACGCGGAGGAGAGGCTGCATGAAAGCAGAGGCTGCTTCTATACCATGCACTGGCCTAATTAACTGGAGCCAAACCAGGTTTTACAACCTTGCTACCTCAAAATTACCTGAGAAAAAAATTAAGATTTCATGGCCAGACAGACCTAGGAGAAGCTGCATGCTCCGCAGATGGGCGGGCAGAGTTGGCCACAAAAATCAATCTGGCGGAGCGCATGCATGCATCGCTGACGCCCTGCCGGATCAAACTCACGCATCCCTACCAGATAAGGAGGAGGCAAAGGCTGCTTTTCACCCCGAATCAATTGAAGCGAGACCAAGATTAGACGGACGCCAAAATTAAGTTCTCATCGCCAGACCTAGCAGAAGCTTCACGCTTGATTTTCTTTCCTTTTTTTTGTTTCCGATGGAAAGGAGAGATACCAGCAAGAGCACGACTTGCTTGCCTACGAAGGGAGGGCACGTGTCACGCTTTCATCCAATGACAGCCAATGCATCGTAGATTAATCGGATGGACCAAGTTTCTTAATATCTAGGATTAACGTGGAGCCTCCTACGGTGCCTCCAATTAGTAAATATAAGATAGAGCTATCATCTCCTACACTCCGAAAAATTTCAGCACTCTTTTGAGAAAAAGTTTTAGCTGTTTTAGGCTTTTTAACACTAGGAGTAGAAGTTTTCTCTACACCAATCAAAGTAAGAGGATTGCTTGTATTAGGAGCAACATCATTAGAGGTAGTAATGGTACATACCTTCATCTTTCTAGCCATCTCATCTTCTCTTTCCCATCTGGCATGCAATTCTGCTAGCATCCTAACATTTTCATCAATTCTAACTTAGATAGCATTAGCAGTGGCAAAAACATTGTTCTCTTTCACCTCATTAGGCAAAACTTTTAATTTCAGAAGTTCAACATCATGAGCAAGGCTATCAACTTTAGAAGCAAGAATATCAATTTTGCCTAACTTTTCCTCAACAGACTTGTTAAAAGCATTTTGCTTACCGATGAAGTCCTTGAGCATTACCTAAAGCTCGGAGGGCGCGGCCCTAGTGTTGTTGGAGGAATTACCATAAGAGTTGCCATAACCATTACCATTGGTAGAAGGATACGGCCTATAATTGTTACTAGCAAAATTGTTCCTATAAGCATTGTTGTTGAAATTATTATTTCTAATGAAGTTTACATCAACATGCTCTTCTTGAGCAACCAAAGAGGCCAAAGGAACATTATTAGGATCTACATGAGTCCTATCATTAGAAAGCATAAGCATAATAGCATCAATATTATCACTCAAGGAAGAGGTTTCCTCAACAGAATTTACCTTCTTACCTTGTGGAGCTCTCTCGGTGTGCCATTCAGAGTAATTTACCATCATATTGTCGAGAAGCTTTGTTGCGGCGCCCAAGGTAAGGGACATGAAAGTGCGTCCAGCAGCTGAATCCAATAGGTTCCTTAAAAAAAATTCAGTCCTGCATAAAAAGTTTGGACAATCATCCAAGTAGTGAGTCCATGAGTGGGATAATTCTTTATCATAGATTTCATTCTTTCCCAAGCTTGAGCAGCATGTTCATTATCAAACTGACTAAACTTCATAATATTGCTATGCAAAGCTATAATCTTAGCAGGAAGATAGTATCTACCAATAAAAGCATCCTTACACTTAGCTCATGAATCAATACTATTTTTAGGCAAAGAAAGTGTAACGACCCGGAAAATTACCCCTATTAGAATTGCTTGTTATTTTCTTTTTCGCGTCATCATGACGCCGTGCATCATCATGCATCTATCACCTTGCATGCTTTGTGAAACAAAGATTATCTTTGTTAAAAACTATTTGATTATTTTCCTTGTATGGTTTTATAAAGCCATCCTTTCTCTTTTCTTATTTTGTTTAATGGAACTAGAACTTTATTATTTGCACACCTTTGAAATTGTTTTGAGACAATAAATCAGATTTTGAAAGAGGTTATTTAAAATTGTTTGAACTATGTTTTAAAAATCTTTCCAACCTCCTTTTCTCCTTTCCTCTTTTGATATTTTCTTTCAAAACCTGAAAGTTTTAGAAAAACTAATCTGGGAGAGGCAGTTGTATTCTCTTCGCCCCAATCCTAGTACATTTTTTTTCCTTTCTTCCTTTTGGCCCACAGCCCAACAACCACGGTGCCTTGTTGACCCTCCTGTCGTCTTCCCAGAGAGAGAGCACGAGAGGAGCGTGATCCTCCTTCCTGGCTCACGTCACCGCCGCCAAAACCACTTTACCTTCCCTTAAAGCCTCTCTCCTCCAGCTCCTGGAAACCCTAGCTCTCCTCAACTTCTTCCCTCACGCCGCCGCCACTCTCCTTCCCCTTTTTCTCGTTCTTCTCTACAAGTTACTGAGCGAGAAAATGAAGCTGAAGACCACCGCCATGGCCGACGTCGCCCCGCCGTTAGAGTACTCCCCGCGCCAAGCCGATGACACCAGGAGCGCCGCCTCTGCGCCGCGGTTCTTTTCGACAAAGGAATTCGAGCTGGGGCGCTCCCAGTATCCGGAACGGTCATCTTCCCCGTCTCCGACCTCGCCTACGCCGTCGATGTTTCCAACACCATCGTGCCTCCTCCGACCGTGCCAAGCACTCCTTCACGTTCCTGGTGAGCAGCCGCTTCTCCCGGAGTGCTTAGCCTCATCTTCCTCTCTCTCTGCTACTCTACCGGCGTTGATCGCCATTCTTCTCCGCAGGTGCTCGCCGACGATGCTCTCTGGTGACTCCCAGCTCTCGGCGCCTCGTGGATTTGGTACCCTGCAGCGAGGCACATCTTTTCGCTATGAACATCGTGACCCTGCTCGTCCTCTCCTGCTGAATCCGTGGCGGGCTGATTCCAACTTGATCCGTGTCTCTGTCTGTCTGCAGCGAGCTCCCTCCCCCCCCCCCCCCGTTCGAGATTCAGTTTCGTCAGGTTATCTTCGCCTATGGCAACACTATAAATACCGGTTTCAGTCTTTATTCATATGTGTTTCAGTACCGCAGTGGTTTGATCCTTGGTTGCATGCCCTCAGGTCCTGGGTTCGATCCTCAAAGCAGCCACCTTTTTGATTCATTTTCCAATCCTGACAGCGGGGTCCCGCCCGTCAATCTCTGCCCGGTCAGCATCCAGTGAGCCTGCCTGGTCCCGCCAGTCAGCGACCCGGGCTGGTATCTTTCTCGGTGAGAAAAGTCCCACCAATTTCGCAGTTTTCTGAAAAATTACTGCAAATGTTCTAAACTTGTTAAATTCGTATCTCTGAAACCGTAACTCGAAATAAAAAGTATTTTATATAAATTTCTATCAGAAAAATGCATAGAACCTGAATATGTCATCCATACTACTGTTTGCATCTCGCATCATGTCGTGCCGTGGTAATTTGCATATCACCTACATAACTACATATGGAATATGTGCGGGAATGCTATATGTCTATATCTCGTCCCGGTTCCATTTAATTTTGTGTAGCTCATCCATATCTTGTCTTTGCCATGCTAATCCACATTTAATTTTGCCGAGTAGTAAAACAACTTGAATCATATATGTGTGTCGAAATTCCAATTCCACTTAATTTTGATAAGTTGCATTGCATCATAATTGCCATGTCATGCATACATGCTTCATATGATCATGCCGATTCTTTTACCGTAGTAGTAAGTGTTGCATCTGTTGTTTATTGTAGTGTTTTGCTTCTTCTCGGATAGGCCGATTCGTGGTGATGTGAGCAACAACAAGTTCTTCGGAAGTTTCTCCGACAATCTTTTCAGGCGAGCCCTTTTCTCTCTACCCATTTAATACTTTTGCTCTCGCTAGCTCTATATTCTAGCCTTGTGTCGCGATGCTTTGTTCGAGTCACGTGTCCTATCCACCTATTTAACCAAAGCAAAGCCATAGCACCTTTCATACATCCTATTACCCGTGTGCTTGTTGTTCGAGTTGGCCTTGCGAGTCGTAGGCATCTTCAGGTTGTTGGAGTTGTTTTATCTTATCGGGTTGGGAAAGTTATCACATGCTCTACTTTATGGATACATATTGTTGGAGATATTCATGGCTTACTTTATTGTTAACAATTAAAATTGAATTAAGCAGAGGCATCGGTGAGTCATTTTGCCAGTTTTACGACGGCTCACTTGTGTCCCCTAGGACCCCGAGATCGCATGAACTGTTCTGAGACTGAGCGCTCTAACCAGGCGTGGGTACGTTTACGGGCCTCCCCTCGATCACTGCCGGAATCTACACACTTGTCCAGTGGCCACAACTAGTTTGAGGTTTTCCATTTGGGTTTTGCGTGCATGCAGCTCTTGTATCTTAACGGTCCGATTTATTTTGGGGGAAGCGCAAGAGTGCCTTGTAACCCCTTGTTTTGCTTCTGCATGCACGCATAGGATGTGGTACGTGCGTTTATCGCTGCTGAAGCGGGTCGTCTCCCCAGGGTGGAGCCGGGCCTCGGAAGCCGTAGACACAAACAACTAGGTCCGTCTTAGAGATTCGGCCGGACTCTCGATACGGGTTCAACTTGGTTAGGTGGCTTCCTGGACTTGTTTGTAGTGAAGGAGAGTGCGAGTCGTGACTATCCTAAGGGCGCACCTGTTTTTATTAAGGGTGCGAGACTTGCCTGAAGGATTGATCGTACGTTTGGGTACATTTGGGCACCCCTGCAGGGTTAAATCTTTTCGAAAAGCCGTGTCCGCGGTTATGGACGACTTGAAGCTGTACTACTCGATCATAGAACAACTTGCACCTTCTATTTCAATACTAATAAACTTGTGTAGTAAGCTAGCACAACTACAACAATAAACCTGCAATAAAACTTGATAACCGTGTGAGTGCCTTTGATACTTGCTTCTTCGTTTGGTCAGGAGGAGGTGATTCATCGGCTGGGTTATGTTTGGTGTTAGTATCTAGTTGGTTCTTTCATGCGCTCTCTTATCTTATTCTATTTTAGACGAAAGTTGTAGTGTGTCTCTGTAGTTTAGTGTTTTTGTTGCCGCTAAGTCCACCATATAGCCTGTAGGCGAGCACAGCTGAATTCCAGTCTAGCGAGTACGTGCCTCGGTACTCACCCTCGTTTTTTTCTTTCCTTTTTCTCTTTCTCCCTCCTTGTTCGGCAACCATTGGCCCGACGATCTTCACAGGTATGGGAGCGACGACGTTAGCAAGGTTACTCTTCCGGCTTGGCCTGGGCAGGGTTTGAACGCCATCATTTATCTTCAGGCCTCTTAGGCCCATTTGTATTCTTGTCCATACTCGGATGCTATTTGCTTTATGTATAATTTGGATCTTTGTATTGCATGTATTTGGATTCTTGACTCGTGGAGTCTTCGTGGTTATTATATATTCTGTTGTGGGTTCCATCGTGAACTTGTGTAACTGTTGCTACTCGATTTCACCCGCATCACGTGCACGCTCTAACGTGCACGAGGCGCTTGGTGGTGCGTTTCCAAAGCGACATCATGTAGATTGTGGCGTGTTCGCTATCATCTGCAAGGTGCCGGTTTTGGGGCGTCACAAGTGGTATCAGAGCCCAGCTTTTATCGATACCCACGGGTCCAATCTGCCTGTAGGATAACCTTGCCAATGGACGTTGTAGAGTTTAGTGTCCATACTTTTTTGCTAAAAATGTGTTGGATAGATCTAAGTAGCTCTGCATTTTTCTCCTTGCCTTCTATGCTTCTCTCCTCTTACCTTTGCGTGTTTTGAGTCTTCTCTCTTACCAATATCTCTAAGTTTTTAGGTTCTCACGTGGGTGGACGAACTCTTGCCTTTAATCCTAATAGGTCCGATCTTCGGAAGGTCATCGTCATCAACATGAGCAAGCATCGCTTGTTGATGGTGTCGAGAAGGAAACTCCTGTTAGTGGTGTCGCGACCTTCAACATGGCGCACGAAGATCCGATAGTTTAACCAATTCTTTCCCTACACGAGCGTGGATCTCGGGGCGAGATCCCTTGTTAGTGGTGTCGATTGTAACGACCCGGAAAATTACCCCTATTAGAATTGCTTGTTATTTTCTTTTTCGCGTCATCATGACGCCGTGCATCATCATGCATCTATCACCTTGCATGCTTTGTGAAACAAAGATTATCTTTGTTAAAAACTATTTGATTATTTTCCTTGTATGGTTTTATAAAGCCATCCTTTCTCTTTTCTTATTTTGTTTAATGGAACTAGAACTTTATTATTTGCAAACCTTTGAAATTGTTTTGAGACAATAAATCAGATTTTGAAAGAGGTTATTTAAAATTGTTTGAACTATGTTTTAAAAATCTTTCCAACCTCCTTTTCTCCTTTCCTCTTTTGATATTTTCTTTCAAAACCTGAAAGTTTTAGAAAAACTAATCTCGGAGAGGCAGCTGTATTCTCTTCGCCCCAATCCTAGTACATTTTTTTCCTTTCTTCCTTTTGGCCCACAGCCCAACAACCACGGTGCCTTGTTGACCCTCCTGTCGTCTTCCCAGAGAGAGAGCACGAGAGGAGCGTGATCCTCCTTCCTGGCTCACGCCACCGCCGCCAAAACCACTTTACCTTCCCTTAAAGCCTCTCTCCTCCAGCTCCTGGAAACCCTAGCTCTCCTCAACTTCTTCCCTCACGCCGCCGCCACTCTCCTTCCCCTTTTTCTCGTTCTTCTCTGCAAGTTACTGAGCGAGAAAACGAAGCTGAAGACCACCGCCATGGCCAACGTTGCCCTGCCGTTAGAGTACTCCCCGCACCAAGCCGATGACACCAGGAGCGCTGCCTCTGCGCCGCGGTTCTTTTCGACAAAGGAATTCGAGCTGGGGTGCTCCCAGTATCCGGAATGGTCATCTTCCCCGTCTCCGACCTCGCCTACGCCGTCGATGTTTCCAACACCATCATGCCTCCTCCGACCGCGCCAAGCACTCCTTCACGTTCCTGGTGAGCAGCCGCTTCTCCCGGAGTGCTTAGCCTCATCTTCCTCTCTCTCTGCTACTCTACCGGTGTTGATCGCCGTTCTTCTCCGCAGGTGCTCGCCGACGATGCTCTCTGGTGACTCCCAGCTCTCGGCGCCTCGTGGATTTGGTACCCTACAGCGAGGCGCATCTTCTCGCTATGAACATCGCGACCCTGCTCATCCTCTCCTACTGAATCCGTGGCGGGCTGATTCCAACTCGATCCGTGTCTCTGTCTGTCTGCAGCGAGCTCCCCCCCCCCCCGTTCAAGATTCAGTTTCGTCAGGTTATCTTCGCCTATGGCAACACTATAAATACCGGTTTCAGTCTTTATTCATATGCGTTTCAGTACCGCAGTGGTTTGATCCTTGGTTGCATGCCCTTAGGTCCTGGGTTCGATCCTCAAAGTAGCCACCTTTTTTATTCATTTTCCAATCCTGACAGCGGGGTCCCGCCCGTCAGTCTCTGTCCGGTCAGCATCCAGTGAGCCTGCCTGGTCCCGCCAGTCAGCGACCCGGGCTGGTATCTTTCTCGGTGAGAAAAGTCCCACCAATTTCGCAGTTTTCTGAAAAATTACTGCAAATGTTCTAAACTTGTTAAATTCGTATCTTTGAAACCGTAACTCGAAATAAAAAGTATTTTATATAAATTTCTTTCAGAAAAATGCATAGAACCTAAATATGTCATCCATACTACTG
Organism: Dactylis glomerata; assembly: GCA_007115705.1. NCBI lineage: Eukaryota > Viridiplantae > Streptophyta > Magnoliopsida > Poales > Poaceae > Dactylis > Dactylis glomerata. Next base: position 5,719,522 of record QXEO01000545.1, on the reverse strand, counting down.
TTTGCATCTCGCATCATGTCGTGCCGTGGTAATTTGCATATCACTTACATAACTACATATGGAATATGTGCGGGAATGCTATATGTCTATATCTCGTCCCGGTTCCATTTAATTTTGTGTAGCTCATCCATATCTTGTCTTTGCCATGCTAATCCACATTTAATTTTGCCGAGTAGTAAAACAACTTGAACCATATATGTGTGTCGAAATTCCAATTCCACTTAATTTTGATAAGTTGCATTGCATCATAATTGCCATGTCATGCATACATGCTTCATATGATCATGCCGATTCTTTTACCGTAGTAGTAAGTGTTGCATCCGTTGTTTGTTGTAGTGTTTTGCTTCTTCTCGGATAGGCCGATTCGTGGTGATGTGAGCAACAACAAGTTCTTCGGAAGTTTCTCCGACAATCTTTTCAGGCGAGCCCTTTTCTCTCTACCCATTTAATACTTTTGCTCTCGCTAGCTCTATATTCTAGCCTTGTGTCGCGATGCTTTGTTCGAGTCACGTGTCCTATCCACCTATTTAACCAAAGCAAAGCCATAGCACCTTTCATACATCCTATTACCCGTGTGCTTGTTGTTCGAGTTGGCCTTGCGAGTCGTAGGCATCTTCAGGTTGTTGGAGTTGTTTTATCTTATCGGGTTGGGAAAGTTATCACATGCTCTACTTTATGGATACATATTATTGGAGATATTCATGGCTTACTTTATTGTTAACAATTAAAATTGAATTAAGCAGAGGCATCGGTGAGTCATTTTGCCAGTTTTACGACGGCTCACTTATGTCCCCTAGGACCCCGAGATCGCATGAACTGTTCTGAGACTGAGCGCTCTAACCAGACGTGGGTACGTTTACGGGCCTCCCCTCGATCACTGCCGGAATCTACACACTTGTCCAGTGGCCACAACTAGTTTGAGGTTTTCCATTTGGGTTTTGCGTGCATGCAGCTCTTGTATCTTAACGGTCCAATTTATTTTGGGGGAAGCCCAAGAGTGCCTTGTAACCCCTTGTTTTGCTTCTGCATGCACGCATAGGATGTGGTACGTGCGTTTATCGCTGCTGAAGCGGGTCGTCTCCCCAGGGTGGAGCCGGGCCTCGGAAGCCGTAGACACAAACAACTAGGTCCGTCTCAGAGATTCGGCCGGACTCTCGATACGGGTTCAACTTGGTTAGGTGGCTTCCTAGACTTGTTTGTAGTGAAGGAGAGTGCGAGTCGTGACTATCCTAAGGGCGCACCTGTTTTTATTAAGGGTGCGAGACTTGCCTGAAGGATTGATCGTACGTTTGGGTACATTTGGGCACCCCTGCAGGGTTAAATCTTTTTGAAAAGCCGTGTCCGCGGTTATGGACGACTTGGAGCTGTACTACTCGATCATAGAACAACTTGCACCTACTATTTCAATACTAATAAACTTGTATAGTAAGCTAGCACAACTACAACAATAAACCTGCAATAAAACTTGATAACCGTGTGAGTGCCTTTGATACTTGCTTCTTTGTTTGGTCACGAGGAGGTGATTCATCGGCTGGGTTATGTTTGGTGTTAGTATCTAGTTGGTTCTTTCATGCGCTCTCTTATCTTATTCTATTTTAGACGAAAGTTGTAGTGTGTCTCTGTAGTTTAGTGTTTTTGTTGCCGCTAAGTCCACCATATAGCCTGTAGGCAAGCACAGCTGAATTCCAGTCTCGGGAGTACGTGCCTCGGTACTCACCCTCGTTTTTTTCCTTTTTCTCTTTCTCCCTCCTTGTTCGGCAACCATTGGCCCGACGATCTTCACAGGTATGGGAGCGACGACGTTAGCAAGGTTACTCTTCCGGCTTGGCCTGGGCAGGGTTTGAACGCCATCGTTTATCTTCAGGCCTCTTAGGCCCATTTGTATTCTTGTCCGTACTCGGATGCTATTTGCTTTATGTATAATTTGGATCTTTGTATTGCATGTATTTGGATTCTTGACTCGTGGAGTCTTCGTGGTTATTATATATTCTGTTGTGGGTTCCATCGTGAACTTGTGTAACTGTTGCTACTCGATTCCACCCGCATCACGTGCACGCTCTAACGTGCACGAGGCGCTTGGTGGTGCGTTTCCAAAGTGACATCATGTAGATTGTGGCGTGTTCGCTATCATCTGCAAGGTGCCGGTTTTGGGGCGTCACAGAAAGCAACCAATCCTTAGCTTTTCCTCTCAAAGAAAAAGGAAACAACTTAAGCTTAATAATATCACCATCAACATTCTCATACTTTTGCATCTCACATAGCTCAACAAAATTGTTGAGATGAGCTGCAGCATCATCAGTACTAGCACTAGAAAATTGCTCTTTCATAACAAGGTTCAACAAAGCAGGCTTAATCTCATAAAAATTTGCAGCAGGAGCAGGTGGCGCAATAGGAGTGCAGATAAAATCACTATTATTCGTGCTAGTAAAGTCACACACCTTGGTGTTTTCAGGAGTAGCCATTCTAGCAAAACTAAAAGCAGACAAGTAAAAACAACTACAAAGGATACTAATTTTTTTTGTGTTTTTGATAAAACGATGCAAGTAAAAATAAAGTAAAGCAAAACTTAAAACAAAGTAAAGGATGTGCTTGTGAAACTCCCCTTGCAGAAGTCTTCTTTTTCCCTGGCAACGACGCCAGAAAACTTGCTGATGGCGCGGTGATGATGGTGCCAGAAAACTTGTTGGCGTGTAGTTGATGAAGTAAATGACCGGACAGTTGGAAACCCCAAGAGAAGGTTTGATGAATATAGCAGCAAGTTTTCCCTCAGTTATGAAACCAAGGTTTAATCGTCCAGGAGGAAAAAAGCCAAACGACTGAAGGTGATGCCCGCTAGCTTCACGACAGCTCCGGACAATTTATAGGGCGCCTCGTCCAAGCTTTGCTTTGCGAGCGGCAACGTGGAACCTGCACACAACACAACCAAATACTTTGCTCCCAACTTACGATGAGGTTGTCAATCTCACCGGTTTGCTTGAAACAAAGGAATGAGCGTATCGAGTGGAAAGTGATAGTAATATGCGAGTAAAGTAAATAGTGCGAGTAAAGTAAATAGGTGATAGCAATATAAAGGAAATAGGACTGGGGTCCACAGTTCACTAGTGGCGTCTCTCCATAAGATAAAATAACACATGCTGGGTAAACAAATTACAGTTGGGCAATTGATAGAATAAAGACAACGTGCATGTTGAGAGGATCACTATGAGATTTACTCTGGGCATTACAACAAGATACATAGACCGCCATCCAACTACATCTATGACTAATAATCCACTTGTGGCGAATCAATCCGAGAACTCCACAAGTATTAAGTTGCGAACAACAGATAACTGCATTAAGCAAAGTGTGTAAAGTAAACAAAGCATATGCCCTTGAGCATATGAATGTTGTTTTCTCCCTAGTAGCAACAACATATCTACAACCTTAGAGGTTTCTGTCACTCCCCCAGATTAAATAGAGGCATGAACCCACTATCGAGCATAAATACCCCCTCTTGGAGCCACTAGCAACTACTCGGCCAAGATAGCTACTAACAACGGAGAGCATGCAAGATCATAAACAACATAGAGATAACATAAGATAATATTCAGCACATCAACTCAATCATAACACCAATATTCATCGGATCCCAACAAACACAACATGTAGAATTACATAAAGGTAGTCTCGATCATGTAAGGCAGCTCACAAGATCTAAATATGAAGCACATGGTGGAGGAGACAACCAACTAGCTACTGCTATGGACCCATAGTCCAAGGTAGACTACTCACTCATCGCGCCGGAGGCAAGCATGGTGATGAAGAAGACCTCCGGTGGTGATTCTCCTCTCCGGCAGGGTGCCGGGAAGAGCTTCTGGACCCTCCCGATCTCGGATCGACGGCGGCGGCGGATCGCGATGTATTCTGGAAAAGTGATCGGGTATTTAGGTTTTTCCCGTTGGGGGGTCTTTATAGGCGAAGGGGCGGCGTCAGAAGTGGACCTGGCAGGGCTCACCATAGGGGGGCGCGGGCCAGCCCTAGGCCGCGCCCGCTGGTGGTGAGGCCCACCAGTGGCTCCTCTCCGTCTCCTCTTCGGTTCTCTGGAAGCTTCGGTAAATTTCTGGACGTCTGGCTTTTGTCTCGTCCAATTCCGAGAATATTTCCTGTGTAACTTTTCTGAAACACAAAAACAGCAGAAAACAGGGAACTGACACTGTGGCATCTCGTTAATAGGTTAGTTCCGGAAAATGCATAAAAATGCCACAAAGTGTAACGAAACACTAAGCAAATGGTGTAAAAACAAGCATGGATCATCAAAAATTATGGATACGTTGGAGACGTATCAATTAGTCTTGGGCTTCTTGGGCTTCGAGTGTCCATCTTATTCTTAGACTATAGCAGGTTGGCCAATATCGAGGACCCGAGGGGTCGTTCCCTCGTCAAGTACTTTGATACATAAAACACAAGTCGGATTGATCGAACAGACAGATATCATCGCTCCCGTTGGGGAACTAATATGATTGCTTTCTTATTCTGTAGCTCCATATTGAACACAATTTGTACAAGGGAGATCCAAAGAAGAACAAGAAGGGTAATAAGATGGTGAATGAGAAATCCTTCACACTACAACATTGTTAGGCGGAGCTAGAACATGATGGGAAGTGGAAGAACCGTGACGTGTTGGATGTGCCAAAGCAAATCTTCAAGAACTCTATGGTTGATGCTAAAATTGTTGATGACGATAAAGCATCCAATGAAGATGTCAAGATAAGCCCCACTCCAAACTCCGTTGCTAAAACCAAGAGGCCCATAGGAAGAAGGCAAGCGGAAGATAAAGGCAAGAAGGTCGACGACATTGACATAGAAAAGTCTTTGCAAGCTATTACCAATGTAAGAAAGGAGATTGCCGAGGAGAGGAAGGTGCCTAGGAGCAAGGAGATGGAGGAGAACCGTGCAAACAAAGAGAGCAGAATGGCAATGGAGGAGAGGAAGACGGCGGCCCAAAAAATGTTGGCGTCAACAAAGGAGAGGAAGGTGGCAATGGAGGAGATAAAGGCGGCAATAGATGAGATGGTCCGTATGATGGAGCAAGAAAAAAAAAATTCTTCATGGACACAAGCAGCCTTGATGATAAGCAAAAGGAGTACATCAACCTTTGTTGTGAACAAGTGTTGGCTCAAAAAGATGGGAGGCTACATCAGAGGCATGGGAATTATAGGAGGCTTGAGAGACATGAGAGCCACCATGGAAGCAACCATGGGAGGCATGGGAGCCACCATGGGAAGATACATGGCTTCAATGGTAGCTCCAATTCCTTCCACAAATGATGGCATGGGCTCCTTCAACGTTACAAACACCTCCAACATTTTTGATAAAGAAGGTGAGAAGATGGCAATGAAGAAGAAGGTGATGAGAAGGACGACGATGAGTCATGAGTGCCATTTGTAATGTTTATAGTTGTTTTAAGTGTTTCTGAACTTGCTTGTGTTGAACTATGACATGCTTTTGAACCATGACGTTGGATTTATATGTTTTTGTGTTAAATTTCACAAAATGTATATTATGTATTCAATTGTGTTGGAATATTCCAATACTTGGGTGAACGCAGCCAGCCGCGTGCTACATCGCCTGGTAAACTGTTGTTAGCCGCGCGTTGAGTTTTTGAACGCTTGCAACTGCTGCCACGCGGCCGATGCCCGAAACAGGCGAAACCGGCGCCTAAAAAGTTTTGTACCGCGTCGTGTTTTTCCACCGTTGCGTTGCTGAAGATGCTCTAATCCTGCCAAATCATAATTCGATGATGCTAATTTACATGACGCTTCCTGTTTGTAAAGTCAAAACAGAACTCAATGCAGAGTTCTACGACGTGACAACAACTGTACAAACTCTATGCCGTCAGTGCATCGGTGGACTTGACACCTTTCACCATTGCATCGGTCGGTTTAGCAGGAGGACTTGGCGAGAATCCAGAGTCTCTTACCGTGTCCCGGCTGGTCGTGTACGTCCCAGTGCCGGTGCCGGTGCCGGTGCCCGTCGACAGCGCCCAGCCGCTGGAGCTGCCGCCGCTCGACACGTAGTGGAACGGGTTCACGGGCGGCACGATGGCCATCTCCCCCTCCAGCATCCTCACCACGCTGCTCATCGTCGGTCTCGCCGACGACTGGAACTGCACGCACCACAGCGCCACCTTGCACATGGTTTCCGCCTTCTCCCTGTCGGCCTCCCCGACGCCGGCCACGATGCACTCCATGCCCCCCTGCTCGTACTTGTCCCACACCCACTTGGGGAACCACTCCCGGCTCTCGTCCATCAGCCCGGCGTCGTAGTTCCGGCGCCGCCCCAGGATCTCGAACAGCACCATCCCGAAGCTGTACACGTCGCACTTCTCCGTCGTCGGCAGCGCCATCCACAGCTCCGGCGCCGCGTACCCGGGCGTCCCGCGCCCGCCGCCGGTCAGCGACGACATGTGCGTGTTCTCGCGCTCCCCGAGCCTGGCCAGGCCGAAGTCCGCCACCTTGGGCACGAAATCGGACGTTAGGAGGATGTTGGCCGGCTTGATGTCGTAGTGCACGATCCTCTGCTGGCACTCCTCGTGCAGGTACCGGATCCCCTTCGCCGTGCCGACGGCGATGCTGTGCAGCGTCCGCCACTCCAGCTTCTCCCTCCTGCTCTCGTCCTCGCCGTCGCAGGCGCGGTAGAGGTACTTCTCCAGCGAGCCGTTCTCCAGGAACTCGTACACCAGCGCCCTGGTGCCGTCCCTGTCGAAGCAGAAGCCGTAGAGCCTGACGAGGTGCACGTGGTAGGTCCTGCCGATGGTGCCGATCTCCGCCATGAACCCCTCCTGCACCTTCTTGTTCATGGACACCTTGAGCACCTTCACCGCCACCTGCAGCCCGTTGGGGAGCTCCCCTTTGTAGACCACCCCGAAGCCGCCGGAGCCCAGCTCCGTAGAGTAGTCAGACGTGTAACTGGCCAGCTGCTCCGAGCTGAACCGCATCGGCTTCTCGTTGAGGATCTCGTGGAGGAACTTCTCCACCGGGCCGATCTCGATCACCACGTCGTCCACGCCGGCGGCGCAATCGTCCGGGGCTGATCGCTTCTCGCGGTGCCTTTTGCTCATCTCCTCCATGATCTTGGCTACGATCTTCTTGTGCATCTTCTTCCTCGCGTGGCGGCATCGTCTGATCACGGCGATTGTTATTACGACCGCCACCGTTGCACATACTGACGATACTGCATAATTCGAAGGAAAGAGTTAGCTTCTGAGAATCTAAACTTTAGGATGAAACAAATAATTTGCGCTTGTGCTGTCAGGGGCAAGTGGAACTTACTGACTGCTTTGGCAGTACCACTCGACATCTCTGCAACGTCCGCGCCCTCAGAGCCTTCTTACTTTCTGCAGTGCGTGTGAGATTGGTCAGGTTTTATTACTAGCAAACACAAGCTCAGTGGAAAGCGATTCATAATGTAGGTATCAAATCATGCACTGAACAAAATTCTTTCTTTCGTGGTGACTGAACAATATTCTTCGAAGGGTAAGTTGAGTTTTCTGGGACGGAACGACAGGTAAGTTCACGAAACTGCAGAGCGTGGTTGTTAAGACTTGGACTTGTAAACGGTGTCCACGTCATGGCATATGTCAGACGATTAAGAAGGCAGAGCCATGATCGATACATGTACAACCATTGCTCTCTGCTTGCATAGTAGGTTTGACGATTTCGGCCAAAAACAATTTCACTACTCGCTCTGACCCATATTATTTTTCGCAAATATGGATGTATCTAGCACTAAAATGTGTTTAGATACATGCATATTTGTGAAGGGTAATATAGGTCGGAGGGAGTACAGAGTTTGTTTGCTTCATCGTGGACTTGTAAACTGTGACTACTTTACATATAAAATCTCATTTCACAAGATGTCCTGAACATATCAAAACTACTACCCACTTCCTTCTAACAAGAAGCTACTAACCCTCTTACGAAATGTAGTATGTTTATCTAACAAATTGCTACAATTACCTTTGTCTGAACGGATTTGCTAAGTAACAGACGCCTGAAAAATTCTTATTTCTCAGTCACCCTAAAAAATATGCATCGGTTACACTTTTCTCATAAAAAAGTGCAATTGCACTTTTCTGTCAGAAATGTGCAACTCGTTGCAGTTGCACCTTTTAAACTACGGTTGTATTTTTCTGAGTTGACTGAGAAATAAGAATTTCTCAGGCAACTGAGACATAGGCAAACCCTTGTCTGAAATATAGTATATTTTGAAAAGCTTTCCACAAGATACTGTATTTCGGAACCGAGGTACGTACTACCCACTCCATCAACAGCTCAATCTGAAGACTCCAGAAACGAAGCCACGATTCGCGGTTGCAAATTCAGATAACCATGGCGTCAAACAAGATCAAGCACCAGAAACCTCTTCTCTAAGCAACAAAAGATAAACTGACTGAAGAACCGCAGTTGCAATGACAGGAAATCAAACAAAGCGAGAGTAACTTACCCGCGGCGGTATCTTCCTTATAACTTATCTTCTTCGAGCACTGAAGAACCTCCACGGAGCTAAAGAATCTCGCTCTGATATAAAATGGTCAGGGAGGCCTCTGTTTTGTTGGGCGTCTCTGACCGAGGGAGAGACAAAGTAGCAGTAGGTGTGTATGCAGGTGGTGCGACTGAGGAGTAAGCGCAAGCGCGCAGCCGGTCTTGACTGGATCAGCTAATCAGAGACGTCGGAGCACCGGCGAAGAAGTCCAAGCTCTCCCGTCAGGCGTCAGTTCCCTGCAGGTGTTCGCTGCTGGTGGCATCTGTCGTCTCGATCACCTTGTTCTGACGGCGATGCCCGCGGATGCTGGGGAGCTTCCGAATCCTGGTTGAAGAAGGCGAGGTGTGCTCTGCTCTGTAGGCCTGGCCCAACTGATGTCCTGGTTCGGCCGGGTTCGGTTCTGCTCCTCGTGCTGCTTTGAGAGGGGCCATAGGTAGCCCAGTAAAGTATTGTAGGTCCATGTGCTACGGTGAGCTCCATGCATCAGGCCCAACGCGATTCCACACTTTGACATAGTTCTTAATGAGGATTTGAATTGGACTTTTAAATCCTTGCAAAAAAAACTAAAATCCGCTAAAAAGAATAGGACCTAAAAAATGAGGCGTACATTTTTCTTGTTCTGAAAGAGAAGGATTCTCTCTCTAAAAAAGTAGATGCTTCTCAATGAGCAATTTTTTTTGAAAATAGGCGCTTCTATTACTTAAACAAGCAATTACACCCGGCCTCTGCATAGCTAAGATGCACAAAGCCGTCCAAAAGTCTCAAGTCTCACGATAAAATAAAATAGATGAAATACATATTAATGTTGACCAATTATAGATCGCCTAAGATAAAGGTGGAGGACCAATCCGTAGATTATGCGGCCACCCATGTAGAGAAAAAGTATCCCTCACCATAGCCTCCAACCATGTACGGACAAATCTCAATGAGGATTTGAATAGGACCCAACTAAACTGATGCACACGCTTTTCTTGTTCCAAAAGAGAAGGATTCTCTCTAAAAACAAGTAGATGCTTTTCAATGAGGATTTAAATAGGACCCAAAGAAATGAAGCGTACGCTTTCCTTGTTCCAATAACGATTCTTCTCTAAAAAAAAATGATGACGGTAGGTCAACCTTTCCGAAGATTCCAACGGGGCTAGGGAGCACACTCCATGTATGCCCCGTGTAGGGCTATTGGGCACGAGCAGGAATGCGAGCTTTCTAAACTTGCATGTTTCATTAAAAAGCGGAAGCCAACCTTCGAGTTTAGTACACTTGAACTACTTCATATTTACCACAGAGTTCGCATAATCACATACATTGGAAACCGGGCTAGAAAAATTTTAGAAGAGGGAAGGAAACAATACAAGTATGCTGAAAACCGGAGTAAAAGTGTAATGGAAATTGTAGCAAAGATACACGGCAAAACCAGAGTACAACATACGACATTTAAAAGTATAAACAAATATACCGAAAGTCATCAACATGAGATCTAGTTCAAAGATCTCGACGTGAGGAACGCAATGGTGAAAACCACTCGTAATTTGGGCAAATGTTTTAAAGGATATTTAGTTTTCCAAAGTAAAAGTGAAAAACTGCACCCATTTTCCAGCCACAAAAACTCGATATTACCGGCTCCTAATCATTCCACGTGTTAGAAGAGAGGACCTACATCACGTGTAAGGAGAATCAGTAAACTAGAACTCAGAGTACAAGTACACTACAAAGCGGATTACAAATATACCGGTTTTTGAAATACAAAATAAAAGTTCATTGTAACCTATCAACGAGGGATTAGTTTTGAAGATCTAAATGCAAGTAACACAACAGAAAAATGTTTCATAATTTCAACTGACAGTCCTTAAGATATTTTGTTTTGAACTTTCAAATCTTCAAGTAATGCGCGTACAACCTCCCCACATCCCCACTTGGAGGACAAAATCACACCAAAATTCTACCACAACGACACTTGTTGAACATCCCACGGGTCAGATATCGCAATTAAGGAAAATATTTTTTAAATGGCTTTTCTACTGAGATTACCAAGAGTTCACCTTTACTTAAAAATGGGAGAAATAGAAAAAAGAGTGTCAGTGCACTTGAACTTTCAATAGATTTTTAGTTGCAAACTATAACTTAAATGACATTTATAAAGTTTTGAAATTGGATTAACCTATAAACATCCTCGACTTTCACCACTGCTAATGGTGTATTATGTTAAATTTTTAATACACATAAGTCAATGTCCTTTTGCCCCCTCTACTCTTCCTAAATTTTAAAATTTGGTGTATCAACCATAGCGAAATTCTAACTGCCAAAGTGGTGCACATTTGGTCGCTAGCCTCATCTAAAGCGATTTTCTTTCATGGCATGGTAGCGATTTCACGCACATAATTCTAGTCAATATGTTTCAGAAATAACATAAATATATAGAAAAAATAAACACTGAGGCAAAATTTAATTAATTTAGAAAATATTATCGAATATTATTCAAAAGTTGAATACACTCATTATGAAAAATGCATTTTATATTCATTTCAAAACAATCAAAAAAACTCTTTAAAAACCCGATTTACATCCAAACATTCTATGTTGGTACATAATTTTTTGCAAAAGAGATATTTTGATGGTCTATGTAAAAAATATATGCTCCAAAATAGCTTTTCACAAGTTTTTTTTTGTCTTTGTACACACGCCAAAAAATTCAAAATGTCCTTTTTTCCAAAAGTTTGTGCGCGACATCAAAAGTCTGAATGTAAATACTATTTATTAAACATTTTTAAGTTTTTTTTAGAATGGGTAAATCTACGCCTATAAAACAAAAGTGGATTTTCATATCTACCTTAATTTTTTCTTGGAAGCTATCCTCATCGCTAGAGTAATAGGCAGTACATTAAAAAATCTTTGGCTCGTTACTAGACCGTACCTAAACCTAGGCTTAGGCAGTCTACCCTGAGCCCAAGGGTCGGGGGGAGCTCTCACTTCTTGGCCCAAAGCCTATCTTGGAAACAAAATAAAAGCTCAAAATGCCACTTGAGGGTTTAGATGGCCCTCCAACAGTTTAATAGAAGAATTTTTGTGTGTATAACGAGAGGGCGGGTGCTAGCACTCGAATTCAGGATCTCCTGGGCAGGATAGGCATCAACACATTCCAACCATTTGGGCTAAGACTTGGTTCAAAAGTTTTAAAATCCATAGACTAAATATGTACGATTTGCATATTTGTGGCCAAGCTTAGTAAAGCCTGTCATGGACCTCCGCCTGCCCAATGTATACACATGTCTAATCATAACCACCTTTTGAGAAATGACTTTCTTTGATGCACGGCCCTATTACGCATCCCTTTGAATTTCGATAATAAAGAAAGTGACGGCCTTCTCTCCACCCCCCCCCCCCCCCCCACAAAAGAAGGAACTCTCGATAATGACTTTCTTCTGCGCGGGATCTTTCGTGCATGGAACCTCTCTCTGCAATTTGTCGTGTTTCCCACTCCCAATCAGGGGCGGACCTATCGTCTCTCTAGGACGGATGGCTGCCCGTTCTTGCTGACGATGCAAGGGTTGCGCTTTATAATTTTTTAATGACAATTTTGTGTGAAAGTTTAGCACCTTACACTGGTTTGCCTAGGCTTCCAAAAATCTTTGGGTCCACTATTGCTCCCAAATATGCTTGGATATAACTATGCTTTTACTCTCTTCCCAAAGAGGCATCTTTTGCAACGGTATAGAACCCCTAATTATGATATTGGGTGATTGGTCACCTTTCATGAATATAAAGCCAATTAGTTGCATGCCAGAAATATCTCATGTCACCATCCAATATACTTTTTCGAGGAATCAGACACAAAGAGCCTACAATCGACAATGTTGATGGAAAACGGAAAACCACTGGCCGGTAGCTTGCACGTAGAGCCCGCGTCGGCACCGCACGGCGCTGTTCTTCTTCTGGATTTCCGGTTTGGAAAGACGTGGCAGCATATTCCATCGTGTACAACGTCCACGGTGGTGACTCACATCGAAGTAAACGTTGAGAAAATCTGGATTTTGCGGTTTAATTACACCAGAACGTTGAGTATATCCATCCACGGAAACCGCAGGAAATCAGGGATATTTTAACGGTTCCCGATCAGGTGGCTTAATTATCTCCATAATTGAAACGATTTTTCCATAGGGGATAGAATAGAGTCGTTATCACCTAGAATGGGCTGGTGTGATCAGAGTTCTTCTCTGAAATTTCGTCTTCACCGTTAAGCAATTCCCAGCGAAAGCGAGAGGTCGAGATCCTGCAAGAAAATTCCTCGCAGCCGAAAATTCGCCGTCCTTGTAGGCTCTGCGCGTAGTCTTGCAAGATACCTTCCCCTGATCTCTCACGCCGAGTATTTGTTTTATCCCAGCGTAGACTTTGACCTCCCGGTGCTTATCCCCCCCACCCCTTTTCGCTAGCTCCTCCCACAGTTCCATTCTCCTCCTCCTCATTTTGCTCCGTGTTCCAGGAGAATGGTGAGGCTCGGGGCCATGGGTGTGCACGTGCACCACGCCACGGCGGTCGACGATCTTGTGGGGAGCCCCGCCTTGCTGTTGGCCTTGGCGGTCGTTGCCACGGTGGCTGTGGCGGCCGTGGCCGCCTTCGGCTGCGCCGACGGCATGAAGAAGCAGCGCCGGCAGCAGAACAACAACGGCGTCTACTACTACGGCCAAGGCCAGCCGCCGCCGCCTCCCAACGGCGCGTACGGCTACCCGGCGCAGCAGCCGCAACCGGGCTACGGCTACCCGCAGCAGGGCTACGCGTACCCGCCGCAGCAGCAGAAGCAGGGCCGCAGCGGCCTCGGCGCCGGGGCTGGGCTCGCGCTCGGTGCTGGGGCCGGGCTGGCCACTGGTGTCATCGTCGGTGAGGCGCTGAGCGGCGGCGGGTGCGGCGGTGGAGGTGGAGGATGCGGCGGCGGGTGCGGAGGTGGATGCGGCGGTTGACGTGGTCGGCCGATGCCGATCGTGTTGATTGTGCTTCGGTTGGCAGTTGGTGTGTCGCAGTAGGTAACCGGTTAGGCAGTTGAAGTTCATGGAGACTACTGGAGTATAATTTATCTTGCAATATGCTGTCGCGTGTGTAATTGGTACGTTCAATCTGTAAATTTATATAGTACCCCGTACTGGTTTACTCCCTCCGTCTCGGTTTATAAGTCTTGCACGTATATCTAGGTTGTCATTTTGATAAATATAAACTAAATTTTATGATATAAAAATTATACTATTAGAAAGTACAATGTTTGAAGTTTCTATTAATATATATTTTGTAGTATATAACTTGTATTATATTGGTCAAAATGACGATCTAAGGATACGCGCAAGACCTATAAACCGGGACGAAGGGAGTACTACGTAATGACTATAATAATCCACCATGGTTTTGACGTTTAAATGTGTGCATCTTTTTTAAAGTTGTCAGCATAAAACCACGACATTTTAGAGCGTAATTATAAAAAACCGCATATTTACGTTTAAATCGTAAAATATTGCAGTTATTAGGCTGATTTTTTGCAACTAAAACGAAATTGATATTGAATTGTTGCTCAAACTAACAACGGGATCCTTTCTCCAAGATGACGTGACCTAGGCCCTAATAAAAAAAATGAAAAATCCTCTTTGACCACGCTTCGCTCCCATTCATTCCCATCCCGTTGACCAACCGCCCCTCTCCGACGAACCTCCTCGTGATGGGGCGGCGGAGGTCGGCTTTCAATATATAAAAACTGATTTAATGTAATTAGTGAATTACTCTATTACACTGTAACCTTTTATAGTGTTAGCTGCCGACCGTGATATCACCTCGGTGATTCAAGAATAGCTAAATGTTATGAGACTTTGTCAGCTGCCCAGTAGAGTGACCGCAATGTCACTTTGACGATCTAAGAGTATCTAAACGGAGTATAAGCTTGCAGCTATGCGCGACCGTGGCCTCACGGTAGCGTAATTGCGATCACCCTCACATTATTATGCCAAAATTAGTTAGTTTTCTCTCCCATTGCAATCGCATTCTTAAATAAAAATATGTTAAATTTAAAACAAAGTCCAAAAAAACTACTCCATAAAACAAATTTTTAAAAAATGAGTAGATCCAGTAAAAATATAGTAATAAAATTAAATATTAAGATGAAATACGAATTGAGGCTCATCTTACACGGACCGATTGTCTTAGGAGCAAAATTTAGGTTACGCTGAGTTTTCCGTTCCAAACCTATTTTTCTTTTGTTGCAACGCACGGGCAATTTTCCTATATATATATATATGGGAAATAGTGAGATAGTCACCCGGCTAGCTGTGCACCCTCTTATAGCCATTAGATCAATCTATAGAGCATTATTGGCCTTAGATCTAAACTAACGCTGTTAAGTCACAAAGTACCTCCTTTTTCCGGTTTCCTCCCGCACCATCCCTAGCTCGGAAGTTCCCCCTATGTTAAAAAAAACTCGGAAGTTCCCCCTACCTCCCTCGTTCCAAACGACCCCCGCACCCACCCACGGCCGAACACAACCCAGCTCCGCCGCAAGGCACTCGACCACCAAGTGCGCCGCCCCGGCAACCATCGAGGAGGTCCCAGCGCACTGACACTGGAAGGGCCGGAGGCCGGCGGGGATCCCGCTTTCTCTATCCCAGATGCATCTTCGTACCTCCCCAATATCTGGCGCTAGAGGGATTATGGCTCAGCATCCAGTCGGTGTTGGCGGATTCGCTAGGTGAGCCCTGAGCCCGGTTCCGTGCTGGCCGCCAGCGGCGTGCTGGTGCGCGGTCCTGGATGGATTCTTTGGTGCGTGAGGGAGGAGATGGGCACGCGACCACCTGAAGTCTACCATTGATTTTCCATTTGATTTTTGTACAGATATAGATCCACATGTCCGAATCTTGATTTCTCTCTCCTCTTCTTAGATTTCTTCTCTTTCCAGCTCACTGATTCTAGTAGCGGGAGGATCCAGATCCGTTTGATTTTTGTAGTGATCTACATCCACATGTGATTTCAGTTTGTAGTTTATGCTCAAGATCGACCACCTTCGTATATTTTTTTTGTTCTGATTTTATAGATTTCGATGTCATCGGGGAGGCCCCGCAGGCCCGCACCGCTTCTCTGCTCCCCGCCCAGGAGCCACCGCCGTTTACTTCACCTTTTGTTTTACTTTTTTTTATTTTGATCCAGTCTTTTGCATTATACAAACATGATCTACTCCTGTTTTGGTTCTCTGATGATGACACAACCATGCACGAACCTACCAAATTTGGTCAAAATCTTGAATGGATCTGTGAATTTTCGCTTAGAAGTGAATGAATATTTCATGGACCTTTTGGATTCACTACCTCCATATTTTATATTCGTTAAAAATCACTCAATGAGGTACATGTTTTTTGATTTTTCCCTGTTCTCTCACAAAGGAACCAATTTTTTATGATAACTCTAGTCTGTACATGGTCTTGCTCGTCAGAAATGAGTTCCTTCTCTTTCTAAAAAAAGTTGGTTCTTGCTTGTCCACGGCTGTAATAGGTGCATGTCCTCTTTTGTTTTAATTGAGCTGGAAATTTGATGTTTATAAATGTTACTCGTGCAAGTTTATTTTACAGAAAATATGGGGAATTTCTTTGTAATTGGTTCTGTGTTCAAACAACTATGTGGTGACAATAAGAGTGCTCTGCAGAATGATTGAAGAATTTTTGATTTTTTTAGTTTATCTCAATGAAGAATAAAGGACTTCTCACATACCTGAATAATTTTACTATATTTTGCTGCAACCGGACACATGTCTAGGATGGAAAAAAATTATGGGTGTGTCGGTGGCCATCAACCGGACGCCCAGATCACTACCACATCTAGTGACCCCACAAAAACAAAAAAACAAGGAAGGTGCCCCATATAAACAAAAACAAAAGACAAGGAAGGTGCCCCACAGAAACAAAAGACAAGGCAAAAACAAAAGACAAGGAAGGTGCCAGAAACAAAAGACAAGGAAAGTTGTGGCTAAGGCTAACGGCGACGGACGTTTGGAGCACGAATCACTATGCACGATCCGATGGCAAGCACAGCGTGCATAGCTAGCCGGGCGGTTAGTAAATTCGGGTCGATATATATATATATATATATATATATATATATATATATATATATATAATAATCTCTACTAATAAGATTGCTAGAGGACGTGATGGCATGGTACGCCAAAAAACCAGATCGCTTGTTTCCTACGTAAAAAAAGTCAAATCGCTCGTTCGTACAAAAAAAACCTATAGGTATGTAAAATCGGTTTTGCTATTTCTCAGTAGACTAAGAAATAGCTTATGGCTCAGTAGAATTATAGACCATTAGATTTGCATCATGATTCATACAACTGAGTTGCAAGTTAAGTTGCAACTGAGATTTTTTCAGTTGCAAGTGATGTTGCAACTAGGAACCATACATCCGGACCGTTGGATTGCTTTGTGATTCGTGCTGATAGTGAGTTGCAACATGAGTTGCAACTGAGATATGATGATGTCATTCTACTGAGCCATAAGCTATTGCTCAGTAGACTGAGCCCCAGACACACCCATGTAAAATACCCTGATCGCTCTGATGTTGGTACATAAAAAAACGGATCCTACGCCAAAAAGATCGTTCGTCCATCATGAAAACCGTCGTCCTTGGCAACCTTTGTGTCAGCCCGCACTCCGAGCTTCTCTGTATTAGTCGAGGCGGTACTAAACTGCAAGCAATCGTCCCTAAAAAAAAAACTGCAAACAATCGCTAAGTCATCATATTACGGTCCAAAATTGTTCAGCAATGTGGCTGCCGCATTCGGATCGGCCTAATAGACGCATTGGGCCAAGCAGGGTCATAGCGAGTTTGTATATATCTGGAGCATAGCATCAAAGCAGGCCCAACAACAAGCATCAAACCGAACTGGCGAGAAAAAAAGAAAGCCAGTCCGATCTCTGGCAAACGAGGCAATCGCGGGCTAGCAAACCAAAATTTAAGAACGTTTAGTAAAAGATGTGTTGCTACTTGCACATGCCATGTTGTACCAGAAACTTAGGTTTCCTGTTACATTGTGACTGATTGGAGCACGAACTTCGGTTATTCTTTCTGACTGATTGGAGCAGGAACTTCGGTGGACAGTGGTACAAAACAGCGGTGTTGTGTTTGATTGTGTTTCGCCATAAGCCTGTCTCCTGACCACCATTGTTCGACTTCCCCGTTTTTCCTTTTGTCAAACGCGGCATCGCTTGTTGAAAAGAGAATAATGAATTACCCATCATGGTATTGGTGGTACAAAGAAATTCATATATGGTTATGACAAAGCAAAGCCAACTAATTATAAATACTTTAGAATATATAAGTCAAGCAAAATATGAAGATGATAGAGCCCAAAAAGTAGTTTGCAAGTCGAGCAAAATGACGAGATTATATACATGAATACTTAAGTTATTTTCTGTCTTAGCATAGCAGACTTATGCGAGGGCACAATCAATTTTTGTATTATTTATTTTCTTTTCGTAGCAACGCATGAGTATTCATCTAATTTATATAGTACTCCGTACTTGTTTACTACGTGATGACTATAATAATCCATCATGGTTTTGACGTTTAAATGTGTGCATCTTTTTTAAAGTTGTCAGCATAAAACCACGACATTTTAGAGCGCAATTATAAAAAACCGCATATTTACGTTTAAATCGTAAAATATTGCAGTTATTAGGCTGATTTTTTGCAACTAAAACGAAACTGATATTGAATTGCTGCTCAAACTAACAACGGGATCCTTTCTCCAAGATGACGTGACCTAGGCCCTAATAAAAAAATAATGAAAAATCCTCTTTGACCACGCTTCGCTCCCATTCATTCCCATCCCGTTGACCAACCGCCCCTCTCTGACGAACCTCCTCGTAATGGGGCGGCGGAGGTCGGCTTTCAATAGGGAACGACGAGGTCGAGCTGACCCTCGCATCGGAGATACATGCCTAAGGATGGCAATTTTACCCATGGGTATGCGTACCCGCATGGGCAGGGTATAGGCACACTTTTATCCCCATGGGTAGTACTCATACCCTATCCATTAAATCATGGGTAGGACACAGGTATAGCCTTCTACCCGCGGCTATACTCATACCCTACCCATTTATACTAACATGTCAATCTAGAGTATTACAATAGTGTTGGTCGATAGAGGTCAACCTCATTTACTCTAGTAATTAAGCATTGCTTATAATGCACATGTGGGGAAATGTGTCCCCACATTAAGGAGATCGAAATCCCACGTTCTAGCCCTCAATATACTATCAATAAAAGTAAAATAGTGACTAACTTGGGTAGTATCTGTTCCACCCGTTGGATACGGGTACCCGTCGGGTATGGGTATGAGTAAAGTTTCATATCCGTGGGTATGGGTATGAGTAAAATTTCGTACCCATCGACTATACGGGTATGGGTATGGTATTACTCTACCTGCCCATAACCTACCCATTGCCATCCTTATACATGCCCTGCGAGTGGGAGGTCGAGCTCGCCACGACCCGCCGCTGCGCCATGGCCATATTGAATTGGAACCACACAGGCTCGAGCGGGCGCTTGGGGTTCGAAGCGAAGCTCACCAAGGAGGTCGAATACGTGCTTGGAAGGGGCAGACAAGTGCGGAGGCGGCCGGAATCAGAGAAGATCGCCGGTGGACGAAGGTGGAAGAAGAGAAAGAAGACGATGTTGTGAGGCTTTCGGGCTCGATTCCTTTGGCGGGGACATTCCTGGCAGCGAGGCGAAGCTCCTGGGGCGCTTGGATGAAGAGAGCCAGCCCATGGCGGAGGTGGCCACCTCGGGGTCGTGTGTGCTGCCTCAGCCATCGTGCCGCTCTCCAACCTCCCTGCCGACGGCAGGACGTGATGCGCCGCCAGGTGGGGGAGGCGGCCGGTCATGAGAATCGGGGCGGCCGGCGAGGTTCAGTCGGATTTGGCCGACGGCATCGGGGGTCACCACAGGACTGCTCCTGGTAGCAAGAATGAGCATGGTCAAAAGTCGACTGATGGGGGAGGGGATAAAGATGATTTTTCATTTTTTTAATTGGGCTGACAAGTGGGCCTAGGCCACGTCAGCTTGGAGAATGGGTCCCGCTATCAGTTTGAACAACAATTTCGTTTTAGTGGACATATCAAAAAAAATTGCCGAAGACCTGCGACATTTTGCGGTTCAAACATAAACCTGTGGTTTTTTAAAATTTAAATTAAAATATTATAGTTTTTTTTATGCTAACAACTCATCCTTTTGAATGAACAACGCGCGAGTACAAATACAAGTCTCCGAATTCAGGTTCATACTTCCATGGAGAGCCGGCAGCGGTGCGGATCAGACCGACGTGGGGCGAAGAGACACCTTTCGTAGGCCGTTTGGATTAGATTACGCTGGCGCTTGAACACGAACAAAATCCAGAGTCCACGACAAGATCGAATCCGGACGAGGCAGGTCATCGTATTATCGTATCCTACCAGGATTCCTAACTTGCGCCTTCAAATACGCACACCCAAAGAGGATAACCTCGTCCTCGTAAACTCGTAATTGCGTGAGATCGAACAGGAAAAATCTCCCGATCAAGATCGAAAACTCGACTTCGTCGATTAATTAGCCAGCAGATTTCGTTCTCGGCGGAGGTTTCGAAGCAATGGTGAGGCTGGATCCCCAAACCGCGCGCGCCGCTGGTCTCCACGCCCTGCAGGGGAGCCCCGCCCTGATCGTGCTCTTCGCCGTCGCGGTCGTGGCCGTGGCCGCCATCGCCGCGTTCGGGTGCGCCAAGAGCGCCAAGAAGAAGCCGCGGGAGAAGAGCAGCAGCAAGAGCGTCCAGTACTACGGCAGCGGGTACACGGCTGCACCTAAGTACACGGCGGCGCCTAGCGCTGCCAAGAGCAAGACGACGCAGTCCAACAACGACCTCGCGATGGGGCTCGCTGCCGGCTCGGCGGCGACTATGATGATGACAAGCTCGATGGCCTCCGCGTGCGGAGGTGGTGGTGGCGGTTACGGCAGCGGCGGAGGGTGCGGTGGCGGAGGGTGCGGCGGCGGTGGAGGGTGCGGCGGCTGTTGACATGCGTGATCATGTTTAGTTGCGTTGCAGCGTAGTAGTGTAGTACTACAGTAGTATTTTTGGTGTCCGGTAGTGATTAGGCTAGGAAGCTCGGATTTGCACTGTGGATATTTTTTTTGTTTTCCGCGTGTGATCAGCATGTTAATTTCTGCTTGTACTTCTTGTAATTATTTAGGTGACTATATATATATCGTTAAGGAAAAAGTCAAAAAAAAACCTTGAATTCGTAGATCTAAGCGAAATCGAACCCCCAAGTCGCAATCCCCGTAATCTGCACTCTCACCTTACTAATCCTGGTCTAAAACGAACCTTGGGTCATTTCCCAAACACCGGGATTGTGACGTGGCTGGGGATCCTAGGAATTTGGTGGTTGCAAGCTAGAAAGGCCAGTTGGGCTAGAAGAAGTCGGCCCGCCATCGTCTCCTGTTATATCGCTAAGGCCCGCCATCGCCTCCATTTCCATCCCCGTCCCCTGGCATTCTCTCCTCTGCTCCAGCGACGGCAATGGCGCCTGGGGAATGATCGGTGGCAGCGGTGTGAAGCGTGACAGCGGTCTCCGTCGCGACGTCTCAGGTAATTTCGCGGACATCTTTCTCCTCCGGTCGCCGTAGATAGGCCTCTTCTCTCGCGGCAGTAGGGTTAGGGTTTTGGCGGGTAAAAATTGGGGTTTTCGCCTCTGATAAAACAAGAATCTTTGGGTGATTTGAGTCGATTTGAGCGCTGATTTTGTTAGGAGTAATCACGTGTAGTAATATTCTTGCTTACATTTCAGTGAATCCATGGATCCTTCAGAGATTCTGAACGTGAGATTTCACGTTGGTGGAGAGTTCATACGCATTGGTCCGAATTTACAGTATGTTGGGGGTGATGAAGAGGTGTCATACATTGAGAGGGACAAGCTGTCATTCCAGGAACTAATAGGATTTGCAAAAGATCATGTGCAGTTTAAGGAATCCATGAAGTTTTATTTTCTGATGCCTGGTAAAGATCTGGCCTCTGGTTTGGTGTTCTTGCACGATGACAGTGGCGTTATGAACATAGCAGAGTACATTCCACCAGGAGATGTTGCAGATGTTTTTGTGGAGTATCATGGAGAGGAGGACAGTCAGTACAGCAGTAGTGGCAGTGACTTTGAGGATGAACTTGTGCAGATCAGTGATGTTGAGAAGCCTGACATGATCATAATGGCAGAGCCAGCTGAGAGTTCAGATGATGAAGTAACAGTTATTGAAGATGTTCTTATTACTGATGACAGTGGTGTGATAACAGAAGTGATCAGAAGCCCAATTAAGCAGTCAAGGTCCAGAGCAAGTAGAGAGCATGTCCAATTGCCTACTGATGGAGCAAGTAATGGTGATAGTGCTGACAGTGATTCAGATGAAGAGTACATGCCACATAGTGATGACAGTGGGGAAAACTCTGAAGTTATTGAGCTCAGAAGACATGCCAGAAAATTCAAGAAGAGGATGAGGGACACTAAGAGCTGGATTGGAGCAGATTCAACAACTGCTATCCCTATTGAGCTAATTTCCAACATGGAGGAACAATTAGAGGAAGAAGAGAAGGATTGGGGATATGATTCTTCAGATGAAGATTACTCTTATGATGAAGATTCAGATGGAAATTCAGTTAGGAGAAAGAGCAGCTACCCAAGGTACAATAATGATACAGAAATTCCACATTTTGTACTATCAATGGTGTTCAGAAGCAAGAACCAGCTTGTGAAAGCACTGAAGAGGTATGGACTTGTTACAAAAAGAAGCATTTCTTTCACCAAATGTGAGGCAGATAGAGTTAGGGCCAAGTGTGGATGGCCTAACTGTCCATGGTTGCTTTATGCAGCCAAAACCTCAAGATCAAGCAGATTTCAGATAATTACTTTCAATGATGTCCATCAGTGTGCACAAAATAGGGACAACAGGCTTGTTACTGCCAGGGTTATTGCTGAAAGATATGAACACTTCATAGTAGCAAATCCAATGTGGAAGATTGAGAGCATGAAGGCAACAGTACTGCAGGACATGTTTGCTGATGTGTCCACTTCCAAGTGTAAACATGCCAAGAAGCTAGTAATGGAGAAGCTTCTTTCTGGGATGAAGAATGAATACAACAGGGTATTTGATTACCAACTAGAGCTTCTTAGAAGTAACCCTGGAAGCACAGTTGCTGTTAGGTTAGATCCAACAAACATGGATCAAAACATTTTTCAGTCCTTCTATGTGTGCTTTCATGCTCTGAAGATGGGATTTAAGGCTGGTTGCAGGAAAGTTATTGGCTTAGATGGATGTTTCTTCAAAGGAATTGTCAAAGGAGAGCTACTCTGTGCCATTGGTAGAGATGCCAATAATCAAATGTATCCACTAGCATGGGCTGCTGTGGAACAAGAAACTAATGAGAGTTGGAAGTGGTTCATTGGTTTGTTGATAAAGGATCTTGAGATCAACAACAGTGGGGATGGATGGGTTTTCATTTCTGACCAACAGAAGGGTCTTATAAATGCTATGAAGGACTACTTGCCAAAAGCTGAGCACAGGATGTGTGCCAGACACATCTATGCCAACTGGAGGAAGAAGCATAGGGCACATGAGTGGCAGAAAAAATTCTGGGCAGTTGCTAAAGCATCCAACCAGCAAGATTTCAATTATTACAAAGCAAAACTTGCTCAGGAGACACCAGAAGGTGCAAAGGACATGATGAGAACTGAGCCAGTTCATTGGGCCAGGGCATTCTTTCCTGCAGGCTCTAACTGTGAATCAGTTGACAACAATTTGTGTGAATCCTTCAACCATGCAATTGTTGATGCAAGGTTTTATCCTATAATTTCTATGCTAGAGAAAATCAGGAAAAAAGTCTTTGCAAGGATTCAGGAGCAAAGGGCCAAGGGAGAGAAGTTCCATGGAAAAATATGTCCAAGTGTTTTCAACAAGTTGAAGGCAGCAATAGCAAGAACCCAATTCATGGAAGTACTTTGGAATGGTAAAGATGGATTTGAGGTAAAGTTGATGACAGGAAGAAAAAGGCAGTATACTGTTAGCCTTGAGAAGAGGACCTGCTCATGTGGCTATTTCCAACTGGCTGGTTTGCCATGCTCTCATGCTATCACTGCAATATACAAGTGTGGCAGGGTTGTTGAGGATTTCATTCATCCTTGTTACTCAGTTGCAGTGTTCAAACATATTTATGAGCATTGTTTGGAGCCTGTTGAAGGACAAGAAATGTGGCCTATATCTAAGAAGCAAAGGCCACAAGCTCCAGGATATGTTAAGATGCCAGGCAGGCCTAAGAAAAATGCTAGAAAAAGAGAAGAAACTGAAAAACCCAAGTCTACCACAAAAATGAGCAAACATGGGACAACAATAGTTTGCTCAATGTGTGGCAATAGTGGACACAACAAATCAAGCTGCCACAAAAATCCTGAGAGAGGAAAGAAGAAGAATACACACCTTCAAAAGGCAAGGAAGGCACAGATGATTTTTACATGTTCTTTACTGCATAATAGATTAGTTACCACGTTTTACATGTTCTTCACTGAATTCTTCACTGAACATTTGCACACTACATGAACCTTCATCTACACCTTCTTCACAGGCTACAGCACCTCCACCAGTGTCAAGGGCTGCTCCACCACCTCCACCAGTGTCAATACCTGCTCCATCAGTGGCAAGAGCTGCTCCACCACCTCCACCAGTGTCAAGGTCTGCTCCACCACCTCCACCAGTGTCAAGACCTGCTCCATCAGTGGCAAGAGCTGCTCCATCAGTAGCAAGAGCTGCTTCATCACATCCAGTAGGCTTCAAAGCTCCCAGGAAGACACATGAACATCCAGGAGCTGAGACAAGCAATGCTGCAAAGAGGACCAAAAAAGCACCTGCATCTTCACATCCAAGCTACCAGTACTTCAACTGTAGTGGCAACACCTAGATGGAGTTGTCATTTTGTTGGTCATGTACTCGAGTTTACTAATGTTGGCATGTTCATTTTGTGTCTCTGATATTGCAAACATTGTTAAGATGTTGCAAAATCCTTTTGTGGAGTATCCATGTTCTGTCCTAGACAATGTCACTGATATTGCACTTATATTGCTGTTAAGTTCAAGCAGTCACTGATATTGCATCTATATTGCTGTTATATTTCCTGTCATAGCATTGCTCAATGTTGCTGTCAAGTTCCAGCAGTCACTGATATTGCATCAATATTGCAGATATATTTCCTGTCATAGCATTGCAGTTATAGTTTGCACATTCTCACATTTCCAGTTATAGCATTCCAGTTCACATTTCTATTACACATATTGCATACATTTTTATTACAGTGCACATGTTTCACACTCCATTCACTGAAATAACAGCTTCCCTCCCACTAAACCTATGACAAATACTACGAAAACAAGCACCAGATTATTCAGTTTACGCTTCATAACATCTAATTCTGCAGTCTTCTCTTTCAATTGTGCTTCCAGCTTGTTCTTTTCTTCCTGCAACAATGCACCTCTTCCAGCTTGTTCTTCAGACCCGGGACGCCCATTTTCTTCACCACACAGCCTCCACACTTCATCACGCAGATCGCCAAGCAGTTCACTCAAAAACTCTGGTAGTGGAGGATCATGCCATTGAACAAATCCACAACCTGATCCATTCTGAAGCACAGCAATAAGATTCAGAGAAATTCGAAACAGATTCAGAGAAATTTTTAGAAATAGATGAGACAGTGAAATAAGATTCAGAGAAATCAGAGCTCAACTCACCAACGCATCGACACAGGCGTAGTACCTCCTGCCTGGGTTCTGAGCACTCCATGAAATCCACCTTGGCGCCTTCCTCCGTGGATTGCAGGAGCACAGCACTGTCGGCTCGTACGCCATTGCGCTCTGTCGATAGGGCACCGGCGCCCTCACTTCCCTCCCTCCTCCGTCTTCCGGATGCTCCTCGGAAGCCTGGAGCAGACGAAGCGCCAGAAGACCACGACATCGCCGAATCGCCTCCGCCGAATCGCCGGAGGCAAGCAAGAGCGGACGAACCCTAATTTTTGTTCCCCACTCACTCCCTCTCTTTCTCTCTCCTGCCAACGGATAAACCCGCGGTGCCCGTCCCCTTGCTCACCTTCGCTGGCCCACCACTCACACTAATCCCAGCCACGTCACCGTTTTTTTAGCCAAAACAGAATCAAGGTTCGTTTTAGACCAGGATTAGTAAGGTGAGAGTGCAGATTACGGGGATTGCGACTTGGGGGTTCGATTTCGCTCAGATCTACGAATTCAAGGTTTTTTTTGGACTTTTTCCTATCGTTAAACAACATGATTTGGAACGTGTGTGTCTATATCTTTTCTAGTAACACGAGTATAACGCACCCCAGGTGTTCATCGCCTCGTGCTATTATCCGGCCGTGTGTGGCATGATTTGGGGTACTTATTAAAACAACTTTGGGACGTTCTGATTGAGTTTGCTGGCGCCGCATATTCAGGTGGGAAACAACAAATTTGGCACAAGGTTTTCCTGTCGGCGGGATGCGTCTGTCGGCAGGTGAGCAGGGATGGATAGGCCTTAGCCTGTAGGTAGTTCCGTAGACCAGCAGAAATCTGCCTTGCCAGCGGTCTGATTTCATGAGTTGGCCTGGTAGAAACTTTATAGTCTATATATGGGCCAGACTAAAATAGCCAAGGTTTTGTGTTGTAAAACTTTTCCCTTCTAAAAAAGAATATTCTACTACATCTAAAAATAATAATACTATTATATACTACCTCCATTCCAAAGCTTAAGCCTTTTTAAAAAAAATTCAAACTAAGTCAAGTTTGATCAAACTTTTAGAAGAATCTATCAACAAATATGATATTTTGTAGGTACCACATGAAAATATATTTCTCTATCTATCTAATAATATTAATTTTGTTTTTTGTATATTAATGATTTTATAAAAAACTTAGTCAAACTTGACACAGTTTGACTTTTTTTTTAAAAAGTAGGCCTTAAGCCTTGGGATGGAGATAGTACTATAATTTACAACCAATAAAAAAACCTTGATGGGAATGCCACTTTATGGTATTGCTTTTTATAGGGACCACTTTTAGATAATGGGATATTTTGTTAAATCAAAAGTTCACATCAACACAATACAACCAAAGAAATTACACATGTCCTTGACATAATAAAGATGCAGAAATCCCACAAAAAAAATGAAATGTTTAACTTAAACCCTTAAACATACAAGAAAAAGGAATAAGCATCCTAAGGTGATGGAGAACAGGGCCGTGGATTACAGTGTCATCCGTTATTGGTAAAAATATTCTTCGTCCCGTTGTATATTAGTCATGAAAAACTCTTGTGCCTCAGTCGGTGCAAATGGCCTAAGTGCGTAGGCAATTTCTACATATGTTTCTAACCTGCATAGGAGAAAGAGTACTTTTGTCATTCCCACAAAGCCACACCATGCTCAACATAAAGCTACTGCTCCAACAAATATGTGCTTTTTAATTTTTGGTCTACCAACAAAACAAAGTCTTGGCGCATATAATTCAATTGAGCATTACCAAACCATATATCCTCACTGCGAGGCATCTCTAATGATGGCTTCTAAAAAATATTGCTTCACTTTCACTAAACCAACCTGGAAATGAGGGTTCACTGATTTCCATCGAACTTGAGGCCTTGGAACCAATCTATTTAATTTGCAACACATCCTACCACAATGCGTCCTTAGTAAGAAGTTGGAAAAATCATTTGTACTAAATAAAGATGTGTTTTGAGCTTGAAAATCCTTGATTCCTAAACCACCTTCGTCATTTGGACCACACATAATGCTCCATTTTGCAAGGTGGTATTTTTTTTCTTCATTGCTTCATCAATAGAACCTAGACCGACAATATTAACTTTTGTACTCCCTAATAAATATATCTAGATGTGTTTTAATGTGCAGGTTTGCTCATTTCATGATTGATATTTTGGATCGGAGTGGGTTAATACCCTTAGACACGAGAGATAAGGACAACATGTATAAGAACATATTGGTAATCACAAATTTAAAACCAAATGTTCACAAGGTGATAAGTATTTTCCATTCCAACTAGTAAGACTTTTTTTAGTTCTTTCTTCCACTTCTTTCTATTCCTCTATCATGTGTCTACATTAATGAATAAGTATCCATTTCTTAAAACCACAAAATAGTAGCATATCTAGCCTTAGCCTCCCAATATCCAGCAAAGAAAAATAGCTCAGTCTTATGAAAATTAAATTTTAATTAGGACAAAAAGCTCCTTCAAAACACAACTATCAATTTTGGATTTGTCATTGGATTTTGCAACAATATTCATCTTAGGATGGGGAATTGCAAGCATTGTAGGGCAAGACATATGAGTTATCCTAGGGACAAGATTCACATGAGTTTTACCCAGGTTCAGGCCCTCTCTCTAAGAGGTAAAACATGTTGTGATGTCTGATCGATGATCCCTTACATGAGATTTTGCCTCATGTAAAATTGTTACATGTAGTGAGTGTCTGATCGACGATCTTCTACCTCTAAACATGTCTTATATAGGCTGGCACAGATAAGTTACATAATGGCTAGGTGGCCCACTTACTAGTAACAGTATGATGAATACATGTAATAGTGCTTAAGTGGGTGCGCCATGATAAATCTGATAGGAAACTACGATCTTGATGATCAAGATCACATTTATTGGGATCCCAATGGTCCAACAAGGTGACACTTCAGGGAGCTAGGACCTCAGGTGAGGATTTGGGAGCCGTCCCAGTTGAGTGAATGACTCGGAGTTGGTATGTATGGGTGATCTTGTTGTTTAGGTGTTGGGCCACCCTAGGCCTACTGGGCAATCTCCTTGTCTTGGGCCTACCACAGGGATCCAATTTTAAATAATCTTAGCATTTTGCATATCATGATTCCTAAAGGGAATGTATCATCCACATAATTGACAACACCCTCCATCTATTTCATACCA
This sequence comes from Dactylis glomerata, assembly GCA_007115705.1. Lineage (NCBI taxonomy): Eukaryota > Viridiplantae > Streptophyta > Magnoliopsida > Poales > Poaceae > Dactylis > Dactylis glomerata. The sequence goes on along the minus strand of QXEO01000545.1, from coordinate 5,690,990 downwards.
CCATAGTAGTAAAGGTGGAGAACAATGCCTCCACTTTAAGCTATTTTCTATTCGGAAGCCTCCCCCAATTGCAATCAGGGTTTTGAAGTTCCCACACCCATTACAGACAAAGCACGAAGCGCGTAATCTAAGGGTTGGAGATACCCAACCTACAATACTCGACTTTCCGGCAAACTCATGAGCCTAGGCAACGAGACATTTTCCACTGCTTATGGTGTCTATGCATTAATGCTAGAGAAAACCCCACACTAACTGCAAGGCTTTTATAAAACACTTTGAGAGCTCCATCGCAATGGAGTGGTAACCATGGTCTACCAAAGTACTGATTTGATAAGAACATACCCCGAGGCCATGAGAAGTGCCTTCAATGTTGGAAAGTGGTGAAAGATTTTAACAAGCACCGGCTATGTGGCATATTTTGGCACACGCTTATATGATAGCGGCAACCCGAGGTAAGGTCATTAAATGGGAATCTTACAGAGCATGATCTCAACAAGATGCTGCTGATTACACCTGACCAATCTCTACATATACTCATATATACTAGAACCTTGTGCGCGCCTTGCCGCGCCGTTTTCTTACTACCAGTTTTCTTTTTTAGATTCTTTTTTGCTTCAGGTGTTGAGCTATTATGAGGCTATTTTTTAAAATGGGGAAAGCCCCTGCCTCTGCATCAAACTGATGCATATGGCGTTTATTAACTTATTTCGAGTCCGGAGACTACATAGGTATCAAAGTTTTATACATCAGGGGTCGCATAACGTGGCCACATGAATTAGCCAACAAAAGATAATACAAAGATGATTCATCTAATGGAAAATCCTATAATGTGATCGCCAGCCGCACCGGCTGAATAAATCCCGAGATATCGTCTCCAAATGGTTGCACCCAGAATCCATCGCTTCCCGCAGCTCCTCTTGTTTGAGATAAGACCACATACGGATCCAGTGGATAGGCATGGGGGTAACCTGCAGAAAAGAATTTTTTTTTGTTTGTTAAACACAAAATCGTTCCTAGTATTCCATATTGCCCAGACCATAGCGCATACACCCACTCTAATTTGAATAAGATCTTTCTTTGGAATACCATTGAGCCAATTTCCAAAGAGATTAGTGACATTCTTAGGTGGGGCTAAACCGAAAGACATGTGAACAATGCGCCGGATGACTTTAGGTAATGGGCAATCGAAAAAAAACATGTTGTATGGATTCCTTGTTATCACGAAAACAACAATTTTTGTTACTGGTCCAATTCTTTTAATCAAGTTGTCCTTAGTTAATAAAACCTTTTGGTTTAGGAACCACATAAAAACCTTTATCTTTAGTGGTACTTTCATTTTCTAAATATACTTCTTTAAGTACTTTGTATCGTCATCTAATAGATCTAAGTACATGGATTTAACCGTGAATGCCCCAGACGTTGTCAATCCCCAAACAAAAACATCATTTTCATTATTAAGTTGGACAAACATTAGCCGCTGCACAAGTTGTAACCATAACCTCCAACGGCTCTCCGTTAAAGTACGACAAAATCTAATATTTAGGGGAATTTGATTCAACACATTGGCTACAGTAACTTGTTTATGTTGCAAAATGTTATAACGAGAGGGATATTGCTCGGCTAATGACTTGTTTCCTAACCAAGTATCCTCCCAAAATCTAATTTCCTCGCTATTACCTACTGTGAAGGAACCCCTATTGAAGAAGTCCTCTTTTACTTTCATTAGTCCCTTCCAGAAAGGAGAATCCATGGGTTTCATTGTTACCTCCATAAGAGATTTAGAGTGGAGATATTTATTTCTTAACAGTTCTTGCCAAATGCCATCCTCGTTTAGAAGTTTGAAAAGCCATTTGCTTAGCAGGCACTTATTCTTTAAATCTAACACTTCGATTCCTAGGCCCCCTTGGTCCTTAGGGCGGCAGATTATGTTCCATTTAGCAAGCCTATATTTTCTTTTATGTCCATCCCTTTGCCAAAAAAACCGGGATCTAACATAATCTAGCCTTTTGCGCACCCCAACGGGCATCTCAAAGAAGGACAACAGAAACATCGGTAAACTTGTTAACACCAAGTTAATAAGAATAAGTCTATCACCATATGCCAATAATTTGCCAATCCAACTACCTAATTTTACCTCAAAACGATCCTCAACTGGTTTCCACTCACCATTCTTTAGCTTACGGAAGTGAATTGGAATGCCCAAATACCTCAATGGTAGGGTACCCGACTCACATCCGAATATTTGCTTATATTCGTTCTCCACATTTTTAGCTTCTCCAAAACAGTAAATTTCGCTTTTGTGAAAATTGATCTTTAGTCCAGATAGTTGCTAAAAAATGCACAGTACTAGCTTCATGTTTAAACCTTTTTCTAAATCATTTTCTAAAAAAATAATTGTAACATCAGCATATTGCAAGATAGAGACCCCTCCATCCACTAAATGAGGAATAAGCCCGCTAACTTAACCATCTTCTTTTGCTCTATTTATCATTATAGCTAACATGTCCGCGACAATATTAAATAAAATCGGAGAAAGGGGGTCACCTTGTTGTAACCCCTTTTTAGTTTGAAAGTAATGTCCGATATCCTCATTGACCCTAATCCCTACACTTCCACGGCTAATGAATTCCTGTATCCATTTGCACCACTTAGGATCAAAGCCTTTCATTCTAAGGGCTTGATGAAGGAAATCTCATTTCACTTTGTCATAAGACTTTTCAAAATCAATTTTTAAAAGTACCCCAACTAATATCTTTCTATGCAGTTCATGAATCGTTTCATGCAATACTACCACTCCCTCTAGAATATGACACCCTGGCATAAAATCCGTCTGTGTTGGCGGACTACGTGTGAGCCACTTCTGAAATTCTATTAGATCCCACTTTAGTGAAAATTTTGAAGCTCACATTCAATAAACAAATCGGTCGGTACTGTTGAATTTGAATAGCATTTTCTTTTTTGGGCAGAAAAATGATTGTGCCAAAATTTAGATGATACAATGGAAGCTCCCCTCTTTGAAAAGCTAAAAACATTGTCATGAGATCGGATTTAATAGTATCCCAAATTTTTTGATAAAATTCTGCCGAAAATCCATCCGGTCCTGGTGCTTTATTCTTCTCCATTTGCGTAATTGTATCATACACTTCTTTTTCAGTAAACCCAGCCGTCAGTATCCTATTTTCCTCCTCAGAGAGTTCGGGGATATCATCTATTTCTTATTCAATCATTAGCTATTATGGGGCTTGGTTCATACTATGTTGGCTTCTGGAGTTGAGCTATTATGGAGCAGTTTTCTTGAAACATTTTTGCCGCCCAAGATGTTCTCTTCGTTGGCCAAGTTGGTGCTTTGCTTTCACGTTGCCTCCAATGACAACATATACACTCTTCAGTTCAATATTCCACCATCTACTTGTCTGACCAGATAGTAGCAATCTAGGGCTCTGATCGTTAGGCACACAGCTGCCTCCCAGATTCAGAGTCTCCAAACGTGCGATTGATCTTAATGTAGATCTTGGACAGGAGCAGCTCAAGAACGACGCACGCGGCAACAGTGACCAGAATTGACACGCAATGCCAAGGCTACGTGCACGCACGCAACCATTAAAATAATCAATCCACATCGGCAAGAGTAACAACATTAATATTCCAGGGAAAAGAGACCGAACAGCCTGGTCGACGTCGTTGGGGAGCCGAGTATACGAATCACCATTATCGAGGACGTAGCAGCTGGGACAAATATTGCGAGGATAATCCTCCTCGCGGCAACCATGAGAAAAACTCCAAAATTGACTTGGCGAAGTAAGATCTGGAAGACCGTACCTATAGAACTGTAATCTAACAACACCACCATTAACATCGAGAAGAAGATCTCATCGTCAAACGAAGGGCCGAAGATCACTTATTGTAGACGATGCCATCTCCATTGACGTTGAGGCCAAAAGAAATTGGCTACCAAACCCCTAATCTAATCTTGTGAGGACACTATTTTAATTGAAAACTCCACCCATAGATCGGGTTCCCCACCCCTCTTGACACCGGCAAGGCCGGCCGGAGGAGGGGGAACCCGATCTATGGGTGGAGTTTTCAATTAAAATAGTGTCCTCACAAGATTAGATTAGGGGTTTGGTAGCCAATTTCTTTTGGCCAATCTATGGAGGAGGAGGAAGAGAGGCGGCGGCGGCTAGGTCAACAGGAGGCTGAGAAGTTTTTCCGAATCTCGTGTGGATCGGTATATGAAGAGAGGGACTTGGTCGAATTGCCGACGGCGCAACCGTGGACAGGCTGATGCTATGCGAGAGACGGAGAGAAAGAGTTACTGTACCACTGGATTGGAGAAATTGTTTAGTCTGTACTCTGTAGCTCGGTATGAGCCAGAGAGAGATGGGCTGGAGTACAGCCGTCAGGCAAGATGTCGCTGACCGCAAAAAAAAAAGGCAAGGTGTCGCTAGGCGATTGAAGGCAATGCCCAAAGAGCAAAAACATGAACCGATCGACGACATAATGCGCCCGAATGCCCCGAATGCGTGGAGCAACGAGAGTGCGCCATTAGATTCGTCGCTCATTGTTGAAGAAGATGTTCACAAGATCCATGAAAACTATTTTTCAATCATCACCAAAAATTCTAACAAATAATATAAACCAAGATGAAGTACAACATGTTACCAATCAAAAATGTAATCTAGAACATGAAAATCACATTAATCCAAGGAAAAATAATAAAAGGAGAAATGAACACTTGTAGATATCTCTTACACTATGATTCTCCATTTTCGCCTAAGATATCTTACACTCTAGAAAGATATATCAACAAATTTGCTCAACAAACAAAAATCCACAAATCTCCATCAATGTATCTACAGATACTAAAATGTTCATAATCACGTAAAAATACACTATAAGACAAAGCATGATAAATATAAATCCAAATATTAATGTGAAATTTCTGTTATTTTTTCCAATGGGCAAAAGGTAGATTATGATATACAAAACGCTATCATATAAATATCACAATAGAACTTCTAATCAATGAATATATTGTATATATTTTAAATTTGTGCCAATTTTATTTGCAAATATAGACTTGGGAATTGTAACACAGAACATTGCATCTTAAGCCTAGTGACACCACAATGTGGCACAGTGTACTAAGTATAACCAAGATTCTCCTAGTTTAACTCTTATATTCATGAAATAAGTAAAAATGTTTGGTACAAATAATTAAAACTTACTCTTCTTAACTTGGCCCTTCTCACTTATTGGTTGGATCTAACCTTGTTCCAAGAGATAAGTTGTTGGTGACAACTAACTTGAATTTTTGTTTGGGTAAAAATGATCAAGTCATAATTTTGGGGTCTGTTTGCACTGGCGGACAAGGATGGTATGCTGCCTGGTCGTGCGAATATGTACTCATAGTAGGAAAAAAGGAGGATGTCGTATTTGTGAGAGAAACTGCTTAGTTGATTCTTTTTATGTCGTTCAGCCTAGTAGCAACCAATTGGGAATGATTTTTGTTAATCTGGATGCCGACATGCCGCTTACCCCAGCGCCGCAAGGTCGAACACTAGTTTGTCCTTCCCACTTTGCCAAATGTCGTAAGCCCACAAGCTTTTCTGTATGCCAGCACGGTGCTCACCGCAAACCTACAAGGCTGAACACTATAAGGGAAAAGTGGCCTTATTCATATTTTGGTGATGATAGCAGAGATTAGCAGATTAATAGAACCTTCAAGTTGTGAACTCAGTTTTTAGTCCCACAAGGTGCTCATAGTGTGTGAGTGTGTGTGTGTGTGTGTGTGTGTGTGTGTGTGTGTGTGTGTGTGTGTGTGTGTGGAAGGAGACCCCTCCCATTTGGAAAAGGAAAAAGTGTCAACATGCTTCACCTCATGATTATTTTTATTTGAGTAATAGGTATGCCACATTATTAAGAGAGGTTACTTGATGTTCAAAGGGGGATGATCATGCTCATAGCCTTCCTACAAAAAGTATCATCACATCCACAAAGAAAGTGCAAAAGTTCCATAAATAAACCCTTGTATGAGCTTTTTTTGTAAAAGTTAGTTCAGATTAATTTCAATCTGGTCTGAGATACATGTGAACCGAGTACATGAGCTCGATCTCTCACTTGGGTTCAAGGTCAGATTATTCTGTGCCACTCTGATTTCAGCTCTAATATCTGGTGTAGCAGATTACTTCTCAACATTGGTGATCAGACCAGTTGCTTCGTCAAAGCATTCCAAGGTTACCCATATGATCGAGAGATCCTACTATATATGATGATCAAGGAATATCGCATCACCATCGACATATGAGTAGGCATGATTCTGAATTTCCCAACACAACATTGGTGCCAACATGCCTTCACGGTCTGCTAGTCGAAAGAAGGCGTTTAAGACCTCCATGACAAGAGTGAAAAATATCAGGGAGAGTGGTCCACCCTATCACACCCCTCTGTGATGAAAAAACATCCGTCATGGCACACCATTGAGGAGGACACGAGACAATGATGAGCGAAGAAACAAACAAATCATTGTCATTGAATCGGTCACCAAAGCCCAAATGTGAAAGAATTGGGCCACATCACCATGTTGAAGACCTTGGTAGGCATATGCACCATTCTCGAGTTACCATGAATGCTTCTTCCGCACATATAAGTAGAGTGAAGTCCCTCATTAACCATCAAATCTTAACATTGGGGTTCATGCAAGTACACGTAGATGAAAAAATATATATTAATGGGACAACAATGATGTTTACTGAGTAATAACTATTTCTAGATCGTCTGGCCTATAGTCACACCCATTTCATTGCTTCTCAACGGGTTTGACCTTAGCAGACTACATTCATGCAAGGAAGAAACATTCTTGACAGGGTGGTACTTCTTCATGCAGCAGTTCATGAGATACATATGAAAATTTTGAAAGGGGTTATTCTAAAATAAGATTTTGAGAAAGCATATGACAAATACAAGAGGTGTGTTCTCCAATGAACTCTCATTCATAGTTTCGTATCGGGAGGCAGTGTGGCTTCAATGTAACCGATAAAAACTAGTAGGTACTTCTAGATAAAGAAAGGTCTAAGGAAAGGTGACCCATGATCACCCATTCTATTTAACATAGTGGCTGATATGTTAGCCGTTATGATTGAACACACCAAGGTTGATGGCCAGATTGTGCATGGTCAACCCGTAAAACTGATTTTTTTTATGGTAGGCCTTTGGTTCAATCAAGAGAACACAATAAATATATGTTTTATTTGCACTTAAGTCATAACCTCAAAGCACCACCTTACTATTAAGAGGGGGTCAATGAGATGCAAGGTTGTGTTCACTATGCTTAGAGGTGTTGCTAAAAGTGCTCGGGAGAATCCATGCGAAACCTATTCATTGAGAATACTCACGAAACAAAATTCTAAGACTTAGTTGAAGCTTGGATGCCGGTGTGAAGATCGCTATGTACTAGCCTCACTGATGTCTTGTCGAGGTCACGGATGTCACTTTGAGCTTAGCGCCGATCTAGTGCCAAACTACAATTTAGATAGGTTAGTGACTCGGTGTGTAGGTCCACCTAAATGGGATATTGGGAGTCTAGCAGATGATGTTGTGTATCTAGGGGCATGGGGCTTTATCACTCATTTGTCTTTGGATGCTAGTATTTTATCTTGGTGCCTTGGTGTGTACCTCAACATGTGTCGGTTTGGACTGGCTATCTAAGTAGATACTAGGTCGGCATGTGCCGATTTGTTTGCAGAGAGGCGGTTCTCCCGTGCACATGACCTCCCAGATTGAGCGCTAAATACATCTTGAAATGCCTTGCTTCAACGTTTATCTTTAGTCCAATTAACGCCATGGAAGGATGAATTTAGGTGAAATCTACATGAGAGTGGCAAGTTCTCTGTTAATTCCATGTACAAAGGACTGATCCAACCGATGCTACCAGTTCATAAAAATAGGAATATTTGGAAGGTGAAGATACCACTAAAGATTAAGATATTTGGTTTGTATCTTCGTCGAGGAGTGATGCTCACCCAAGATAACTTTGCAAAAGGGAATTGGCATGGGAGTAGAAATTATGTCTTCTATCATCATCATGAGACACTCAAACACTTATTCTTCCAATACCGTTTTGCTTGATCTATATGGTCAGTCATCCAACTAGGTCCTCACTTGTATCCTCCATGTAGTGTCACCAATATATTTGAGAAATGGCTTTACGCCATTGATCACATGTTTAGAACTCTTATAAGGGTGAGAGCGCTTGCCGCTATTTGGTCGTTTTGGCTATGTTGAAATGATAATGTGTTTAACGATAAAAATGATCCTCTCATGCAGGTTATCTACCGATGCATCAATACACTTTGTTCATGGGTCGTTATTACAAGTGTGGAGAATCACAACCTGTTTACGGAGATCTATATACGATTAGAGGCCACGACAAGGGAGACTTATTCCCAATAGGGATGCCGCATGACCTCCGGATTGGACCAACATCACCTTAGGCATTTTACAAATTCTCAGTGATGGTATGTATTTCGCATTTTTGGTTTTAGCTATTTTTAGACTGGTTTGCGGTTGTGTGCATTCTAGTTAGAAAGAGACCCGGTGCAACGCTTAAATCTTATAAGAATGAAACATCCTCTACAAAAATAAGATAAAAAACCTATCCAACAAACAAGATGGTGACAAACAAGTACTCAAAATTCGCGAAGATCCTTTATAGTTTTCCTCTGTTTTTTGGCTAATGCCATGGGTTGGCTTACAAATCAACTCAAACATGCACCATTACATTTTTATTTCAGCCCATATTACTGAAACCTGTCGAAGTAAAGCAGAAGTTGATAGAACTGGTTGGAGGCACGCCGCTCTTCATCAAAACTCTAATGTGAAGGGAAGGTGGCCGAGATGGGGCTCCTCACGGTGTGCGTGTCTGACACCCACCGGATCGCGCCCTGCACCGCCGTGGCGCTGGCCTTGATCGGAAACACAAGCACCTTGAATTTCTGCACCTGCATCGGACCGCCGAACCAGAGCACGTTCGGCATAACGGTTACGTTCACGGCGCCGCCCGCTGGCATGTCGACCTGGGCACGGTACATCGCCGTCGCCTCCCCGACGTTCTTCACCGTGCGCTCCACTACCACCGGAGCCAACGGGTTCCAATCAGACACGAACGTGACCGAGATCGACGGGTAGTTCAGCGTGGACTGGAGGATCATCGGCACGGCGTTGCAGTCCACCGTGCGGCGCGCGATCACTGAGACCTCCTTGCTCGTGTACATGCCGCACAGGTAGCCGATGTAGTCCTCGTTGGAAATGTCGTAGACAAAGCCGGGGTTCACGGCCTTCTCCGGGTTGACGAAGCCAGCCCCGGTGGCGAATAAGTCGGCTGGCTTGTTCTGCTCGTTGAGAATCGGTGTGCCGGAGCGGTCAGTGAAGTCGGCGGTGGTCATGATGGCGGACTTGATCGCCGCCGGCGACCAGTCTGGGTGCTTGTTCTTGATCAGCGCTGCGATTCCGCTGAGGTGCGGCGTCGACATGGACGTCCCGGAGATGATGTTGAAGGTCGGCCTGAAATCGAACCTTGGAGGGCCCACCTGGAACGGCCACGCCGCGAGCACGCTCACGCCGGGGCCCGTAATATCGGGCTTCAGAATGCCGGGGTTCTGGATGCTGGGGCCACGGGAGGAGAAAGAGGTGATAGCCGGCGCCGGCGACGTGCCGAGGACTGTGCCTTTGAAGGAGATCTGCGCCGTCGGGTTTGCCGTAGAATTGATGTAGGTCTTGATCGCCACTCCGGCGGCGTAGCTGACGTGCGAAGCTGGGAGTACGTGCGCGTCAGCGAGCGTGCTGTAGCCGTCGATGAACTGGTTGGTCAGAATCATGCCGGCGCCTCCTGCTCTCAGCACCTCGACGCCCTTGTCAATCCTCGCGACGTTGTTGCCGCGCTCGCAGAGCACGATCTTGCCCTTGACGTCCAAGCCGTCCAGTGTGCCGTTGCCACAAAACTGGGCGAAAGGGGTCGAGCTCGCGCCGGCGTAGACCAACGGGACAGCGGCCGCCGAGGTGTTCGGTTGGTAGACGGACTCGCCGTCAAAGGAGACGCCGTTTCCTAGGATCACCTTGGCGAGGATCAGACGGTCCATTGTGCCGGCGGCGACGGTGAGCATCCATGGCGCCTCATTCGACAGCGTGCTGTTGAGTGGACCCGAATTACCGGCGGCCATGCTGACGAAGATCCCCTTCTCCGCAGCGGCGAACGTGCCGATAGCGATGCTGTCTTCGTAGAACGGCAGCGACTCCCCGCCCAGCGACATGGATATGACGTCGCATCCATCGGACACGGCGGCGTCGATACCAGCGAGGATGTCCACGCTGGCGCAGCCAAAGTCATCACAGACCTTGTACATGGCCAAGTGAGCGCGTGGCGCCATCCCGGACGCGACACCGCTGGCCTGACCGAGCACCTGAGCGCCCGGCACGAGGGCTCCCGCCGCGGTGCTCGACGTGTGCGTGCCGTGCCCTTCCTCGTCCGTCGGCGGACCGCCGGCGCTGCTGCTGCCACTGATGAAACTCCGGGCGCCGATCAGCTTGTTGTTGCATGCGGAGCCGTTAAAGTCGCACCTGCCCTTCCACTTGGCCGGCGGCGGTGGCATGCCAGCGCCGCTGAAGGAGGGGTGGTTGGGGAAGATGCCAGTGTCGAGCACCCCGATGATGACGCCGTCGCCTGACCCGACGGAGAGGTTCCTCGTGCCCTGGTCTGTGTCCAGCCCAAGGAACTGCGGGGTGTGCGTCGTTTGCACATGGTAGATCACGTCCGGCACCGCGGCGACGAACCCGGGCATGATAGAGATCGCTTCGAGCTCCCGCCGCGTCAACCGAGCCGCGAAGCCGCTGGCGACATGGTGGTACGAGTGGAGCAGACGGCCGTGCTCTGGGAGGAAGGACTGGTGAAACGCCTTTCGGTCGTCGGACGTGCCGAACAGGTGCCTCTCCTGGGGCTGCACGTGGATGACATACGTGCTAAGCTCGTCCCCGGTCTCTCCGGCGGCGACAAGGGCGAGGAGGAGGAAGGGGAGAAGGGAGGCCAGCAAGGAGAGCTTCAAGGTTTCCATGGCTAGGTAAGTAGCTTTGCTGTGGTCTGGTGATCTGGTGCGCAGACGTGCATGGGCTTTATAAGTGCATTGTGCCGTTGGACTACAAGTCTACAAGTTCTTGTTGTTGCTGTACGTGCGTAGGCATCGGTGTGATCGAGACACGGAACTTTGCAGCTGTGAATGAATATCGAATAATCGGGAGATGTTTGCGAGGAAGACTGAGTTTGGGAGATGGTTTGGCTGCTTGGGAATTTCCGTACGTTCGGATACATGCACGAGACAAATTGGCGATACATCAGATATACACTATCACCTGATGTCATGGTTGTGTTGATGTATCCCTCTTCTTCTTTTCCGAAAAACATGGTTTTATTCTGACCTGGTGGGCTTAGGCTTTAGAGGGATTCGGTTGTCTACCATCTCAAACTCGGGCAAGGCAGCAGGCTCGTTTCGTGAGTCGGCCCAGCAGCAACCCGGTATCCTCTAATCTGCTACCAGGCCGAGAAGTGACAAGCTCTAAGTGCCCTAAGTCAAATTAAAAAAAGACGATTAATTTACAGGAAAACATAGCAATATTTATGATACTATATTTACCACTAGATCCCTCGCAAAATGTAGTTTCGTAATATAGCAATTTGACGTTATATGTTGCTAGTTTCTCTATCAAATTTGAAAGTTTGACACATGAAGTATATTTGTCAACGAAGGGAATATTTTTGTTAAAACTAGATATCTAAATAGGATGGACATAGTTGTAGGTAGATCTAAATTTTAATTAATTCTCGGTCAATTTCCCAAGCGTAACTGCATAAATTTTTTTGCAATTCCACATCCATGCGCAATTCTCCTGTGCACGAATCATGATGAAAATCTAATGATTTTGAGTCGACCTTGAACTTAGTTTATTCTGGATTAACACAACTTAAGATTCCTCTTTTATTCTGGATAGATAGATTCAAACACGCACGATTATTACATTTGTATTCAAGCTCCAACGTGTCGAAGACTCGAAGTAAGGCAACTATAGACGTTGCAGAAGTTGCCAAGTAAACCCGAGCTCTAGTGCGCAGCAAAGGTGGCCGAGATGGGAATCCTCACGGTGTGCCTGTCCGACACCCAGCGGATCGCGCCTTGCACCGCCGTGGCGCTGCTGTTTGTCGCCGACACGAATATCACGAATCTCTGCACGTGGTTCGTCTTGGTGAAAGAAAGCGATCTCGGGAATACGCTGACGCTCACACAGCTGTTCGCCGGCATGTCGACGTGAGGGAAGTACACCGCCGGCTCCTCTCCGACGTTCTTCGCCGTGCGATATACCCACTTGGTAGGCATCTGCGTCGATCCCGCCGGCGTGAACAATACAGAGATCGACGGGTAGTTCAGCTGGTATTCCGGGATCACCGTCACGGCGGAGCAGTGCACCCGGCGGCGCGCGATCACCGAGACCTCATAGTCCGTGTACATGCCGCAGAGATAGCTGATGTAGTCGTCGGTGGAAATGTCAAAGACCAAGCCAGGGTTCACGGCCTTCTCAGCGTTGACGTGGCCGGCCCCGATGGCGAACAAGTCGGCTGGCAAGTGCTGCTCGTTGAGTATCGGCGTGCCGGAGCGGTCGGTGACATCGGCGGTGGTCATGATGGCGGATTTGATCTCCGCCGGCGACCAGTCCGGGTGGTTGCTCTTGATCAGCGCGGCGATGCCGCTGAGGTGCGGCGTGGACATGGACGTGCCGGAGATGATGTTAAAGGTGGGCCTGAGGTCGAACCTTGGCGGGCCGACCTGGAACGGCCACGCCGCAAGCACGCTCACGCCAGGGCCCGTGATGTCGGGCTTAAGAATGCCGGGGCTCTGGATGCTGGGGCCGCGGGAGGAGAATGAGGTGATGGCCGGCGCCGGCGACGTGCCAAGGACCGTGCCTCTGAAGAAGGAGATGAGTGCCTCCGGGCTCGACGTGGATTTGATGTACGCCTTGATCTCTACTCCGGCAATGAAGCTGACGTGCGAGGCCGGGAGAACGTGCGCGTCGGCGAGTGTGCTGTAGCCGTCGATGAACTGGTTGGCGAGGATCATGCCGGCGCCTCCGGCTCTGAGCACCTCGGCGCCCTTGGCCACCCTCCCGACGTTGTTGCCGCGGTCGCAGACCACGATCTTGCCCTTGACGTCGAAGCCGTCAAGCGAGCCGTTGCCGCAGAACTGGGCGAAGGGCGTCGCGCTCGCGCCGGCGTACACCAGTGGGAAAAAGAGAGGTCCAGAGAGGTTGAACGCGGGATGGTAAACCGACTCTCCGTCGAAGGAGAGGCCGCCTCCGATGATTACCTTGGCGAGGATCACACGGTCCATGGTGCTGGCGGCGACGGTGAGCATCCAGGGCGCCTCGTTCGACAGCGTGCTGTGGAGTGGACCCGAGTTCCCGGCCGCCATGCTGACGAAGATACCCTTCTCAGCTGCGGCGAACGTGCCAACGGCGAGGCTGTCTTCGTGGAACGGTATCGAGGGCCCGCCCAGCGACATGGATATGACGTCGCACCCGTCGGCAACGGCGGCGTCAATGCCGGCGAGGATGTCCACGCTGGCACAATCATCCTCCCCGCAAACCTTGTACATGGCGACGTGCGCGCGTGGCGCCATCCCGGACGCGACGCCACTACCCTGGTCGAGCACCTGAGCACCAGGCACGAGGGCTCCCGCCGCACTGCTCGAGGTGTGCGTACCGTGCCCTTCGTCGTCGGTCGGCGGACTGCAGGCGCTGCTGCCTGTGATGAAAGTCCGAGCGCCGATGAGCTTGTTGTTGCACACGGTGCCGTTGAAGTCGCACCTCCCCTTCCACTTGGCCGGCGGAGGTGGCATACCGGCGCCGCTGAAGGAGGGGTGGTAGGGGAATACGCCGGTGTCGAGCACCCCGATGATGACGCCGTCACCGTAGCCGACGGACAAGTTCCTCGTGCCACGGGCCGTGTCCAGCCCGAGGAACTGCGGCGTGTGCGTCGTCTGCACCGTGTAGGTCACGTCCGGCACCGCGGCAACGAACTCGGGCATGGCGGAGATCGCGTCGAGCTCCCGACGCGTGAGCCGCGCCGCGAAGCCGCTGGCGACGTGGTGGTACGAGTGGAGGAGACGGCCATGATCGGGGACGAAGGATTGGTGAAACGCCTTCCGGTCTTCGGACGTGACGAACAGGTGGTTCTCCTCCGGCTGCACGTGGATGATGTACGTGCCGAGTTCCTCACCGGCATCCCCACAGGCGACAAGGCTGAAGAGGAGGAATGGGAGAAGGGCGACAAGCAAGGAGAGCTTGAAGCTTTCCATGGCTAGCTAGTTAGCTCTTGTGGTGAAGTGCATGTACATGCATGGGCCTTTTATAGGTGCGTGCTCCAGTTAGAATACAGGTTCTTGTTGTGGCCGTACTAAGTAGAACATCGTTGTGGTCGAGATAAGGAGCTTGGGAACTAGGCATTTGAGAGCAATGGATCGAGATGGATTGGATGCTTGGGAATTGCCGTTCCGCGGCACGCACAAGAGAAACTTGCCAACGATAGTTCGAGCATGCGTCATGCATGTACTTAATCATGCGAATTCGACCAATGGCATGTTCTTCTATACGAACACTGTCACTGTAGTAAGTTAGTGGCTTTGCGTTAGAATATAGAGGGAAGGAATTTCACTAGTAATTTATTACAACGTAGCTGATGTGGAGCTGCACATGTCCCATTTCCTGCAATTGTGGCCGATCATTAGGGCGTTCTGATCTGCTGTAGCTAGCTTAGGCTTCGGAACTGAAAACCTCTCCACATAAATCTTCTTTATATATCTAATAATCGGCTGTCAGAACAACTGCCTTAAAACTCCGATAAAATGCCCAGTATGTCAATCTGATGAAAAGAGTGTGGACACGAAATGACTAGTGCCAATTTTGTGAACAAAAGTAGAGCTTTTTTGTGAGATTTTTCTTTTCGCGAAAAGCCAAAGGCAATATATTAAGATCACCAAATCCTTGTGTGACCATACTTGCTTAAATAAAAAAACATTACACATAAGTCACGATGTCATCTTCCTCCACCCCTTGTCCTTGGAACATGGGGAGCGAAGAGTAATTCCGCATCTAGAACTCTGAACCACATTAGAGCGGGAAAAGTTGTTGACACGGCAACCGGAAAGGAATTTCACTAGTAAATTATTAGAACGTAGCCGATGTGGAGCTACACATGTCCCAGTTCCTGCAATTGTGGCCGTTAATATTACATTACCATGTCAGAAAGCTTTTATTAAAATAAGGGACATGTATTGGCGGACACGGGGTGGGCCAGGTGTGTTGTGATCCACATCCTAAAATTTGAGAATTTTTTCTTCCGCTAATCTTCGTTTGGTCCTATGAGAGGACGAGGCGAATTTGCGTATCGTTCTCTCTAGACTCTCGCTCTCTCTGTGACTCTATTTGACTGCGACCTGCGAGCTCTCCCTCTAGCCCGCAAGATCCACCTCCGACCTCTTTCCCTATGAGATTATCAAGCGAGAGGTATTTTTGAAAGTACATGAAGATTACATAGTTCAAACTTTCATGGAAATGCGAGATCATAGAGTGAAGAAATTCTAGTTATGTGATTTTCTATTTATTTTGTCCATTATGTAAGACATTTTCCTTGTTTTGAACTAAATCTGTTGTAATCTTGCACATTTGCTATATATATGTATTGACCTTCAATGTTAACAATCTATTGGATATATATTTTAATAATTAACAAACTCACGACAAGAAATTTGGTGACTAGTGATCCTTCATAGTGGTCACTAGATGATCATTGTGTTTAATTTATGACCCTCTTGTGATAAAAAATACTTGATCACCAGTTGAGAGTCACTAACGGATTACAATGTCCTTTTTTCCTGATTGGTCATAAGTGATTATGACCAAAATAGTTGGTCACATGCATTATGACCAAAAAATAATGGTCATTAGAAATTTGGCCAGACCACGTTGAATCCTATGTGGACAATTGCAAAATTGTGACCAAACCAAATGGTCGTAATTTAAATTCAGCCCAGTCCAGTTCAACGTTTTAGATGGGTAAAGCTCAACTACTCAGCCTATTAATTTATCTTCTCTATCAATTTTGGTGAGCTATATGGGCCAAGGCAGACATTTTTTTTGGGCCAAAGCCTTTTGTCCAATGTCTTTCCTATTTTTAGTGCTTTTATTTCAAACCGGTCCCACAGTCAGATTGGTTCCACTTGTGAGGTTTATAATAGAAATTTGTCCCACACATCAGAAAGTTCAACATTACAAAATTTATTCACATGTGGGTACCACTTGCTAGTTTCCTTTTCACATGTTTTCAAATCACATAAACCAGTACTTCAATCAATACAGAAAATCCATTAAATTTACCAAATCAATGATAAATTAGTCTATTACAATATTGACATCGTATATTACAACCCAGATATTGCCTAAAATTACAATAATATGCTACTATGTGCTGAGTTGGGCTTCAGCTTCAGGCTTCAAAAATCTTCCCCTGGAGCTAGAGGAACGGTCACTATTATTAGTCTACTACGAATAAAATACTTAGGAACAAAATACAAAGAAAAATAGGCAAGAATCTGTAGAAAATAAAGCATTAGCAATATAAAGATTCTGGGCTGATCCATATATGTAAATATATCTTTTTCCACAAATATGGACAAAAGTCTCAAAGATATGCTAAAAAGACCCATATAATGAGAGCTTACTATAATGCAAGTAAATTAACCTATTCAAAAATATAGTAATGAAATGCCATTGCTCCATTGACTCTGAACACATAAAATGTAGACTATTCTGATCTACTTATTGTTTTGCTTTCTCTAGATGTGAGGTATTCTAGGTTCTTATGTGTATTGAACTTTAATGGCTCATATTAGCATATTTTATAAGAAACAGTGCTCCTTCCGGTTAATAGAATGGTAGGTTCAAACACCACTAAGCTCGTATTACCTGGATGCAATGATCGATCGGATGTTTGGACCCTCTCAAACAGCTTACGACCATTTGATGTGTGATGGTCATAAATCTATGACCAATTTTTTCATTGTCACTAGTCAAAACATTTCTTGTAGTGACTTTTATCACAATTGGGGCAGAGCAAATAATTTTTTTGAAGGTGTGCCCACCCTCCAATTTTTTTTGAGTCTGCCACAGATATTATGGATGGCGTTTACTCTTTACATTAGATTTTACATGAGTCAAAACATATTTAAAATGACAAGCTGTGGTTTTTAAGATCGACTTTGAGAAAGCCTATGATAAGGTTGCTGGATTTTGTGTGAATGTTTATAGAAATGTGGTTTTACCTCCACTTACTATGGATGGATTAAATCTATGGTACTCAGGGGAACCTTATGTGTGAGAATCAATAATGTTTGAGGAAAAACACTAGAACTCATAAAGATGTGAGGCAGGGATCCTATTTCTCCTCAACTATTCAACTTAATTGGTGATAGTCTAGCAAGAATGTTCATGAAAGCCTAAGATGATGGTTTAAATTTGTGGTTTGGTACCACATCATTTTCCTTTTGGGGGTGGATATTTTGCAATATGTTGATCATACCATAATTATGTGTAAAGCGGATACTGAAATGGCTATCAATGTGAAAATTCCGGGGTACCTTTATGAGAGCATGTTTGGACTTAAACACAATTTTAGTAAGAGTGAAATTTTAATGACATCGGAAGATTTAGTAAAAATGGATCTCTTGTCTAATATCCTAAATCTCCAAATGGGGGTTTGGCCTATAAATATTTAGGAGCTCTAGTGAGTGGGGGAATATTAAGAGTTAAGGAATTGGAGTAATTTATAAAGGAGAAATGTAACACCCCCGCCACCCCGTGGTCGGGCCTGTTACCCCTGGCAGCTCTCTAGGATCTCTAGACTATCTCCACAGATCAATACTAGTCTTTTCTGTGCACTTTATCCTCACTCATGCACACCCAGGAACAACTTCCCGGTCGGTCACCCATCCTCAAATTGCTCCAGTCCAAGAATGCTTAACCTAGAGTTCTTTTCGGATGAGCTTCCAGAAAAGAAGGTATACCTTGTTGATATGAGTATCCTATCAATCCTATTAAGCCCTGGGCCAGGATGTCACAAGAAATAGTATAAAACTAGATGGGTGGCCAACTGGCTCTTTGTATTTAGCAGGATGGAAGGTTCTGATAGATGCTTCTTTAAATAGTGGTAGAATGTACTACATGTATGTGTGCAGGTTCCATATAACTTTCAATGACAAATTTGTGAATAAGAAAATATGTTTTTCTGGCAAGGAAGTACCACAATTAGGAAGTATCATCTAGTGAAAGAGAATCTGATAGCAAGACCAAAAGAAAAAGGAGTTTTAGGGTTAAATGACTGGGAAACAATGAACATATATTGTCTTGATAAATGGTGGTGGAAGCTAGAAAATAAAGAAGATTTATGGCAAAAATAGTCAGAGCTAAATACCTTAGTGGAAAGCCAATATCTTATTTAGAGCCTAGGCATGGAGATTCACCTTGCTGGGTAGAATTGATGAAAGTGAGAAATCTTTATTTAGATAACAAGAAAATAAAATTTAGAAATGGGGAGGGAACACGTTTCTCAGATGATGCTTGGTGGTCACCTTTACCACTCTAAAATTCTTTTCCTTGATTATATGAGGTTTGTGAACAAGAGGGAATTTCAGTGAGAGGAGATATTTTTAGAAGGTGGTTGGATGAAATCAACAAGGTCAACAATCTAGACTAAGAGATCTCCTTTTAACTTACCCTCTTGGTGAGGAAAAGGAGAGGGTTGTGTGGAAGTAGAATGATAAGGGGATTTTTACAGTAAAAAGTATGTATAAGAAACTTACTGAGGGGTCAACAAGATTTTTAAATATGTGTGGACGGCAAAGATTACACCTAAAATGGAATTTTGGTTAAGTGGCTAATTTGTCATAATTCGATAGCAGTTAAAGATAACATGTACACAAGTGGATTGAGAGGTGATACAAAATGAAGAATTTTTTGATACTGAGGAAGGTATACATCATCTTTTTTACTACAACCATATATATGTGGACTATAGTAAGCCATACATTAGGTGCTCTACATAGACCTATCAAATTTACTCAATACTTTAATTGGATTTGTAGGTATGCCAACAACCTTACAAATATAAATATTGTTGGTGTGACAGCTATATGTTGGGCTATGTCGAAGCTCTGAAATAAAGCTTGTTTTGAAAAGAAATTAATCAAATCAGCATAGATTATTTGTTATGCTTGTTACTTCTTGAGATACCGGGAGGATTGCAAAAATAAAATGACAAGAAATTAAATCTTGAGGGTGTCTATATTTTGCAGGCGACAGTGCTGGAAGTTCCTAGGGCATCGACAAGCAGAATAAGGTTGTTTAAAATGAAGAAGGAGAGACATATGAAGACGACTAGTAATGCTTGGATCATCTCTCTTCATTTTGTGTCTATCTTTCATTGTTTACACCTTTGTGCTCTT
This sequence comes from Dactylis glomerata, assembly GCA_007115705.1. NCBI lineage: Eukaryota > Viridiplantae > Streptophyta > Magnoliopsida > Poales > Poaceae > Dactylis > Dactylis glomerata. The sequence continues at coordinate 5,671,398 of QXEO01000545.1, read as the reverse complement.
GATATTGTAATATAAAATGGTATGTTTCTGGTCTTCTCAGCTGTGGTGCGTGAGAGAGATAGAGAGGTCGTAGGTGTTCCGGTACTGTTGCTTAAAATCATTATGGCTGCTGTTGGCATGATTTATTTTTTTCTTCCTTTGTTTTTGGTTTCCTATCTAGGATTTTTCCTTAACAACTGTTTTTTCTGTGATCTGCAATGATAGTGGAAGCCAGAGATCATGTTGAGCTTTCTATGGAAAAATTGTGGCCAAACATTATTGCGTTCTAATTTTGCTGTAGCAAGCTTAGGCTTTGAAACTAAAAACCTCTCTACATAAATCTTATTTATATATGTAATCAGACATTAGAACAACTGCCTTAAAACTCCAAAAAAAAGCTTGGCTTGTCAATCTGATGAAAATACTGTGGACACAACATGACTACTGGCACTTTTGTGAACAAAAGGACAGCTTTTTAGTGTGATTTTTTTTGCGAAGATCCAGTTGCAACATATTAAGATCAATAGATCCTTGTGTGATCCTACTTTATTGAATAAAAAGAAAATTACACATAAGTCTTGATGTCATCTTCCTCCAGCCCTCGTCGTTGGAGCATCATGAGCAAAGATTCCACATGAAGAACTGTGAAACATGTTAGAGCTATGAAAACATTGTTGACACTGCAACTGGGAAGTCACCATTGAGATACAAGAGACTTCGACAATAGTGATCTAATAAGAAATTCATCGTCACAAATAAGAAAGCAAGAAAAAGGGATTAATGACAACCCTAGACCCAGCCAGACATATCTGAAGAGACATGATATCACTTAGTCCATGCTAAAGCTAGCTAACCTAGTCAGTCGGTGGATATAACTGTGAAATGAGACATGCAAACTATATGGAAACCAAGATGACAAAACTAGATCCACCACTCTAAAAGATCAGTGGCCAGACAATTCCCCACCCCCTTAACACCAAGGTTAAGACCACCGCCGACAAGTTAGATGAGGAGTTGGGGGTACCTTATCATCATTATGCAGAGCATGTTGTCATTGCCACTATAGATGCATAACAAAATCCTAGATTCAATGACACAAGAAGAGCTACAATGTCAGATGAATAATCTACCCTAACACGGGGATACTGGCCTACCTCCTCGAAAGGAAGGACTTGTATTGAACATTTATATACTGGAAAGGGGCAGAGAGAGAAGAAGAATCAAGGCCAACTAATACCAAAGGACAAGTCTTGATACATCAACATGTGAATCAATGTCAACCAATTTGATTTCCTCAATATGCCAATGTTGGATGTTTTCACAGTTTGGTTCAACAGAATATTTATGAGAGTGTCTTTACAATGATTAACACTAAGGTATTTCCCCTGAAGGATGATGGTGCGGTGTTGATGGGCCAGTTGGAAACCCCAAGAGGAAGGTGTGATGAGCACAGCAGTAAGTTTTCCATCAGTTATTCTACCCTTAAATCCTCCTAGACTACCGCCATTCTAAGCTATCCCCGTGTTCCGCGTGCCTCTCATTCGTTCGATGGATGAGAAACAGTGAATTCTTGATCCCACTTTTTACCCTAGCCGTTGGATGCTGTTATTTCATTTTTCACTTCTTGGCTGGGTGACAAGGTCTATGACAACTGGGTCCATCTACACTGGGGGCCGACAGTCCAGATAGCCACTTCTTGCATCCCGTGTGACAGATCGCTAGGTTTATTGGTATGTGGTATATAAGCAACAGGTGAAAATGGTGGGCAGCGTCTCCATGTTGAAAACCCTAGCCACCAATCCCTCCATGCGTAGAGCCCCGCGCGCCCCCATCTTCCCTCCGCGTCCTTCCTCCTCCTTGCTCCCCGGCGGCTGTCTCTCCACCCATCCTCTCGCCTCACCGACGGCCGAGCAGCGGCTCCTTCAGGGTAGCAGGTGATGGTTGGACCCAGACCATCCTCAGATCTGTGTCGGGGGCTCACCGGGGGGCGCAACCGCAGCAGATGTGTTGCAAGCACACCCCGTGGTGAGGCTGCTGGAGCCGTGGGCAAGCTCGACAGCCAGGCTCCAGTGGCTACAGTTGCTAGAAGAAGGGCGCACGCCGGTCGATCTGCTTCTAGGTGGATGCCGCCTGTGGTGCACGAGGCCAGGGAGGTCGCTTACGGTGGTGCACAACATTTCGTAGGAAAAAGCTTAAGGTGACCATGATTATCCTCCTATTTTCTCTCTCTACTCTACTGTTTGAGATCCATGACCAAGATTTCTGGTGGGTTCTTCCCCATTATCTAGGATTTTTTTCTCCCTTTTTGAGCAGTCCCTGTGCCTCTATTTGCAGATTTGTGGTGTGCTCTGCAGCACATGTGATGAGATTGAGTGGACTAGGGCATTGGCTGGTGAAACAAACGGTGGTCGCACCTGGTGACGACGGCGGCTGCCCGACTGCCGCAGTTAGTGGAGGACAATGACGGTTGCCCAGTGACCATCGGCACGCCAATCTCGCTGCAGTCTCTGCTCGGCCAAGGTATCCAAAGATTTCATGTCTATCATTTGTGCCTCAGTATTTAAGTGTGTTTCTTTCATTCGGTGTTGCCCTGCTTTACGATGTGCTACTCAGCTCATATTTCTCTTCTCGCTTCTCCCCTTGCACATTGCAGATTCTTGGATTTTGTAGCCTCGTTCCTTCTCTGTGAGTGTCCCAAACTCTTGTCATGTGCTCATGTGCATGAATCGAGGTTTGTTTCTTTCTGTATTGGCTTTTATGCCGAAGGAATATAATCTGTATATGAAAAACATTATTAGCTTTATCCTTTTAGTTTTTATACTTCACTAAATAAATTAGAAATTATTAGATTACATTCCTACTATGTATGATCTGTAAGTCTTCATGTAGTTTACACTATGTGTTTTATAAGTATGTTCCTGCATTTTATTTATGAGCTCTTAATCTCTCCTTGTAGCTTAAATGAATTCTATGTGTAGTTATTTTAGAGAAAAACATTAGCTCTAATGATATTTTCATCACCTTCTGTGCCTCAGAGAATTGAGAGACATGCTCTCAAAGAGACGCAAGATGGGTTGTTAAATTATGCTCAAATTTGTGAGTGATCAAGCAATGCAGTATTCCAAAAATTCTAAGCATTGCATGGCATTTTTAGTATTGTCTTATTTATCATTATCTTGCATGGAAATGATGCATTGGATTACACCTAATCTAATAACTTCTTGTATAGAAAAAATAAGTTTGATGATGTTAATTTTGATGACCCAGATTTCTTGTATATCCCATGTAAGTTTGTTTATAATGTTATTCAGCTCAGTCTAGCAATTTCTTTCATTATATTGCAATATGCTGCTAATTTAGTAGTCATTTGTTGATGATGAAAAGCTTTAAGAGAATCTGGCATGTGAGCTTCTTTGGACCATCTTCTTTTTCCTGCCTTTTTGTGCTTGCTCTGCTTGCAGATTGCATTGCGTGCTCAGTGAAATGCCCACACCCTAATTTCTTTTTCTATGCTCCTTATAGGTCGTTATGTACGTTCACTGTTGGTGCTGAACAAGGATTTTGGTTGCTTTGCTGTCTGGCTGCCTCTCCAGAGAAAGGTGTGTTGCCTCCTTTATGCTTTCTCAGCTTGCAGTTTACATTTTGATGAAATGCTTGGCTTGTGCGCTGCCTTCTGTATGCTTTTTCTGCTTGCAGTTTATGTGTTTGATGAAATGAGTCCCTTCTAACTTGCTTTTGTTGTGCTGCTCCAAGATTGGACTGTGCGTGCATTACGGAATCTGAAGAGGGTTCTTTCCCGTCTGGCTCTCGGGTGAAAGGTGTGTCCCTTATTCTTGAAGGGTTTCGTAGCATAGTAAATCAAAAAATTTCCTACGCAACGAACAAGAAAGCCAAGATCTAATCTAGGAGATGTAATCAACGAGAGAGGTAGATGAGATCTTCATACCCTTGAAGATTCACACAGCGGAAACGTTCAAGAGAACGTGGTTGACGTAGTCGTACTCGCCATCTCCTCCTCGCGATCCGATCCGATCCTACGCCGCAAGTGGCGGCGCCTCCGAGAGTTGCACACGTGCGGTGCAGCAATGTCTCCTCCTTCCTTGGTCCAGCAAGTATGGTGGAGAGATAGATTGGATCGGCAGCACGACGGCGTGGTGCTTTATGGTGGAGAGTTTTTGCGGCAGGGCTTCGCCTACGCGCAGTCGCGAGAGAGAGAGAGGGAGGGCAGCAGTTGGCGGCTAGGGTTTGGGTTAGGGGTTGAGAGGGCTGCGCCCTTGCCCCCCTATATATAGAGGGGTGGCCGGCCAGCTTGGCCTCTCCCCAAGCCCTAGGGCGCCGACTTGGAGTAGGAAGAGTGGGGGGCAAGTTTCCCCCCCTTCCTTCTTTGAAGACTCCCTTAGGGTTTCCCCTTGGGCTGGCCGGCTGGGCCTTAGGGGCCTTGTGCGCCTGGCCCAAGGCGGCCAGGGCACTTCCCCTTAGGCCCACGCAGGCCTCCGTCAAGTGGGACCACGTTGGTCCCACTCCGGAACCTTCTAGAACCTTCCGGTACAATACCGATAAACTCCGAAACCTTTCCGGAATCCAAAAACTGCTTTCCTTTATATGAATCTTATTCTCCGGACCATTCCGGAACCTCTCGTGACGTCCTGGATCTCATCCGAGACTCCGAACTAAAACTCATAAACCAATTATCCATTCTATCCTAGCATCGATACACGTTAAGTGTGTGACCCTACGGGTTCGAGAATATGTAGACATGATCTTCTATCAATAATCAACAGCGGGATCTGGAAACCCATATTGACTCCCACATATTCATCGATGATCATATCGAATGAACCACGATGTCAGGATTCAATTAATCCCGTATATGTATTCCCTTCGTCACACGATATTTTACTCGCCCGAGATTTGATCGTCGGTATCACCATACCTAGTTCAATCTCGTTCATAGCAAGTACTTTACTCGTTCCGTAATCCGATATCACTTCGTGATTAACTCCTTAACCACATGCTTGCAAGCAGTGTTGATATCGATTACCGAGTGGGCCCGAAGTATATCTCTCCGACTTGGGAGGGACAAATTCCATCTCGATACATACAACTCAACAAGTACTTTCTGATTACCTGAGAGACACCTTTATTATCACCCTCACATAGGATGACGTTTGATGACTTCAAAGCTTTCTTCCGATACTAGGGAGTTGTATTATCTCATGGTCTAAGGAATACAATACATGACATAGGAAAAGCTTCGCAAAGATGAACACGATGATACGATCTAATTGCTCTGCTTTATTTGGGTATGTCCATCATATCATTCTCCTAATGATATGATCTCATTATTAATTGACAACACATGTCTATGGTTAGGAAACCTTAACCATCATTAATCAATGAGCTAGTCCATAGAGGCGTACTAGGGACACGGTGTTGTTCATAAACCACACAAGTATTAAAGTTTCCGCTTAATACAATTCTAGCATGGAATATAAACATTATCATGAACAAGAATTATAATAATAACATCTTTATTATTGCCTCTAGGGCATAATTCCAACAGTCTCCCACTTGCACTAGAGTCAATAATCTAGTTTACATCTGGCAACAATCTAACACCCATGGCATTAAGGTGCTGATCATGTTTTGCTCGTGGAAGAGGTTTAGTCAACGGATCTGCGACATTCAGATCTGTATGTACTTTGCTAATCTTCAGATTTCCATCTGCTATATAATCTCGAATTATATGGAAACGGCGGTTGATGTGCTTGGTTTTTGGATGATATCTTGGTTCCTTAGCCAGTGCTATGGCGCCAGTGTTGTCGCACAATATCTCCAGTGGGTCCAAGGCATTTGGAACCACACCAAGCTCAGTGATGAAGTTTCTGATCCAAACTCCTTCACTTGATGCTTCTGAAGCAGCCATGTATTCCGCTTCTGTTGTAGATCCCGCGATCACGCTTTGCTTGCAGCTTCTCCAGCTCACAGCTCCACCATTCAAAATATAAACGTATCCTGTCTGAGATTTAGAATCATCCGGGTCGGTGTCGAAGCTAGCGTCGACGTAACCTTTTACGACGAGCTCCTCGTCACCTCCATAGACCAAGAACATTTCTTTAGTCCTATTTAAATACTTTAGGATGTTCTTTACGGCTGTCCAGTGTTCCACTCCTGGATCACTTTGGTATCTGCTCGTCAAACTAAGAGCATTGGACACATCCGGTCTAGTACACAACATGGCATACATGATAGAACCTATGGCCGAGGCATATGGCACTTTGCTCATAGTTTCTCTATCTTTTACCGTAGCTGGACACTGAGCCTTGCTCAATATCTTACCTGACAACATGGGCAATGAACCTTTCTTTGCTTTATCCATTCTGAACCTCTTCAGAACTTTGTCCAGATATGTACTTTGGCTTAAAGCTATTAGGCGTCTTTCTCTATCTCTATAGATTTTGATGCCTAATATATAAGCAGCTTCCCCTAGGTCTTTCATTGAAAAACATTTATTCAAATAACTCTTCACATCGTTAAGCATACCGATGTCATTTCCAATAATCAATATGTCATCCACATATAGTACTAGAAATGTCACCGAGCTCCCACTCACTTTCTTGTAGATACAAGCTTCGTAGCAATTTGGAATAAATCCAAAACTCTTGATCACTTGATCAAAACGAAGGTTCCAACTCCGAGATGCTTGCTTCAGTCCATAAATGGAACGCTGAAGTTTGCACACCTTATTAGCATCCTTAGGATCGACAAAACCTTCGGGCTGCATCATATACAACTCTTCATCAATGTTGCCATTGAGGAACGCAGTCTTGACATCCATCTGCCATATTTCATAATCATGAAACGCAACAATTGCTAATAAAATCCGAATGGACTTAAACATCGCTACGGGAGAGAAAGTCTCATCGTAGTCAACACCTTGAACTTGCCGAAAACCTTTTGCGACAAGCCGAGCTTTATAGATAGTAACATTACCATCCGCGTCCGTTTTCTTCTTGAAAATCCATTTGCACTCAACGGCCTTACGGTCGCTAGGAGGATCCACCAAAGTCCACACTTGGTTTTCGCTCATGGATCCCAATTCGGATTTCATGGCCTCTAGCCATTTCTCAGAGTCTGGGCTCATCATTGCTTCCTCATAGTTCGCAGGTTCGCTGTTGCCTAACAACAAGACGGTTAAGACAGGGTTGCCGTACCATTCAGGAGTGGCATGTGACCTTGTCGACCTGCGAAGTTCAGTAGTAGCATCGTTCGAAGTTTCATGATCTTTATCATTAGCTTCCTCTCTTGTTGATGCAGGCGGCGCCGGAATAATTTCTGGTGCTGCGCTACTCGCCAACTCGAGAGAAGGTTCAATAACCTCGTCTAGCTCTACCTTTCTCCCACTCACTTCTTTTGAGAGAAACTCCTTCTCAAGAAAGGATCCATTCTTTGCAACAAACACTTTGCCTTCGGATCTGTGGTAGAAGGTATACCCAATCGTTTCCTTAGGGTATCCTATGAAGACGCATTTCTCCGCTTTGGGTTCGAGCTTGTCCGGCATCAACTTCTTGACGTAAGCTTCGCATCCCAAACTTTAAGAAACGACAACTTAGGTTTATCACCAAACCATAGTTCATACGGTGTCGTCTCAACGGATTTAGATAGTGCCCTATTTAAAGTGAATGCAGCGGTTTCTAATGCATAACCCCAAAATGATAACGGCAAATCTGTAAGAGACATCATTGATCGCACCATATCTAATAGAGTTCGATTCCGGCGTTCAGACACACCATTGCGCTGTGGTGTTCCGGGTGGCGTGAGTTGCGAAACGATTCCGCTTGCTTTAAGATGCGTGAGAAAATCATAACTCAAATACTCACCTCCACGATCGGATCGTAGAAATTTAATTTTCCTGTTACGATGGTTTTCCACTTCGTTCTGAAATTCTTTGAACTTTTCAAATGTTTCAGATTTATGTTTCATTAAATAGATATACCCATATCTACTTAAGTCATCAATAAAAGTGAGAAAATAGCGATATCCACCGCGCGTCGAAATACTCATTGGTCCGCACACATCGGTATGTATGATTTCCAATAAGTCCGTTGCTCGCTCCATTATTCCGGAGAACGGGGTTTTGATCATCTTGCCCATGAGGCACGGTTCGCACGTGTCAAATGATTCAAAATCAAGAGACTCCAAAAGTCCATCAGAATGGAGTTTCTTCATGCGTTTTACACCAATATGACCTAGACGGCAGTGCCACAAATAAGTTGGATTATCACTATCTACTTTGCATCTTTTAGCCTCAATGTTATGGATGTGTGTTTCATTGCTTTCGAGATTCAGAAGAAATAAACCATTCACAATAGGTGCATGACCATAAAAGATGTTATTCATATAAATAGAACAACCATTATTCTCAGATTTAAATGAATAACCGTCTTGCAATAAACACGATCCAGATATAATGTTCATGCTCAACGCAGGCACATAATAACACTTATTAAGGTTTAAAACTAATCCCGAAGGTAAAACTAAGGAGAGCGTGCCGACGGCCATCACATCAACTTTTGATCCATTGCCAACGTGCATCGTCACCTTATCCCTTGCTAGCCGCCGTCTATTCCGTAGCTCCTGTTTCGAGTTACAAATATTAGCAACTGAACCAGTATCATATACCCAGGCACTACAACGAGCGCTAGTAAGGTAGACATCAATAACATGTATATCAAATATACCTTTGATGGTGCCAGCCTTCTTGTCCGCTAAGTACTTCGGACAGTTGCGCTTCCAGTGACCCTTGACCTTGCAATAGAAGCACTCAGTGTCTGGCTTAGGTCCAGACTTGAGCTTCTTCTCAACAGGAGCAACGCGCTTGCCGCTGCCTTTCTTGAAGGATTTCTTTGCACCCTTAGCTTTCTTAAAGCTAGTGGTCTTGTTGACCATCAACACATGATTGTCTTTCTTGATATCCACCTCCGCAGCTTTCAGCTTTGCGAAGAGCTCAGTGATCGTATCAGTGGAACCAATTTGATTATGAGTAACTACAAAACCTTTGTAGCTAGGAGGGAGTGATTGCAGAACTCTGTCAATCTTGAGCTCCTCTGGAATCTTGCAGTCCAGTTGCTCAAGGCATTGAGTGTAGCCCGACATCTTAATGGCGTGCTCACTAACGGAACTCCCTTCCTCCATCTTGCAGTTAAAGAACTTCTCAGAGATCTCATATCTCTCAGAACGGGCTTGAGTCTGAAACATGGTTTTCAGTTCCTCAAGTATCTCATAAGGCCCGCGGTACTTCTCAAAACGATTTTGAAGTTCCGGTTCCATAGAAAACAGCATGGTACTCATAATCGCATCACAATCATCTCTACGAGCATTGAAGTCAGCAAGTTCTTCAGTTTTCGCAGTTGCAGCAGGGGTGTCACCTAGCGCTTTGTCAAGTACATAGGCTTTTTTGTCCGCTAGCGAGTATGATTCTCAGATTGCGGAACCAGTTGGTGAAGTTAGACCCATTGTTCTTAAGCTTTTCTTTCTCAGCAAACACGTTGAAGTTGAAGTTGGATTTAGCCATTTGATCTACAACATTGCAAGTACAATTTAGACTATGTTCATGATAACTAGTTCAACTTAATCAAATTACTAGATGAACTCCCACTAAATTCAACATCCCTCAAGTTGTTTAGTGAACACGATCCAAATTCACCACACCTAATCCGATCTTCACGAGAAGAGATGTGGTTTCAATGGTGGACAACTCAGTGTCGATCATATCATTCATATGACTCATGTTTAACCTTTCGGTTCGTGTGTTCCGAGGCCATGTCTGTACATGCTAGGCTCGTCAAGTCAAACCCAAGTATTTTCCGCGTGTGCAAAACTGGCTTGCACCCGTTGTATGTGAACGTAGAGTTTATAGCACCCGATCATCACGAGGTGCTTGAAAACGACGAACTTTCGCAACGGCGCATACGAGGGGAGAACACAATTTTATCTTGATCTTTAAGTGAGGAATCATCTTATAATGCTACCGTCGCGATCTAAGCATAATAAGATACATAAAAGGATAAACATCACATGCATATAATTTTATGTGACATGGTATAGCCAATCTCCGCGCCATGATCTCCATCTTGTGCGCGCCGGCATGATCTCCATCACTCCACCATAATTGCCTCCACCACGAATAGCAACTACAACTATTGCTAACTATTTAGCGATAAAGTAAAGCTATTACATGGCGTATAAGAAGTTGACACGCAGGTCATACACAATTATAAAGACAACCATATGGCTCCTGCCGGTTGTGAACTCATCGACATGCAAGTCGTGAAAGATTACAAAACATGATCATTGCATACAACTCAATTCATACTCATCATGTCTTGGGCCATACCATATCACAAAACACTCCCTGTAAAAACAAGTTAGACGCCTCTACTTTGTTGTTGCAAGTTTTACGTGGCTTATGGGAGTAGCAAGCTAAGAACGATTCTTACCTACGAAAAGCCACAACGGTGATATTATGGTTGCTAACATCCGATGTAAGTCCCATGACTACTATAGTGAGAGAAACTGGCATCCACCAGCCGCATGTATGGAACAAGCCACACGTCAAGTGCGGAGCCGGTCTCGCGAACGCGGTCGCGTAAAGTTGGCCTGGACCGCTTCGATCTCACTATACCGCGCCATAAGAAATACACAACAAGAGGTTTGCAATAGAAAACATCAACGCCCGCAACAAGCATGTTGCGTTCTACTCGTGAAACACATCTACGCATAGATCTAGCTCTGATACCACTGAAGGGTTTCGTAGCATAGTAAATCAAAAAATTTCCTACGCAACGAACAAGAAATCCAAGATCTAATCTAGGAGATGTAATCAACGAGAGAGGTAGATGAGATCTTCATACCCTTGAAGATTCGCACAACGGAAACGTTCAAGAGAACGTGGTTGACGTAGTCGTACTCGCCGTCTCCTCCTCGCGATCCGATCCGATCCTACGCCGCAAGTGGCGGCGCCTCCGAGAGTTGCACACGTGCGGTGCAGAGATGTCTCCTCCTTCCTTGGTCCAGCAAGTATGGTGGAGAGATAGATTGGATTGGCAGCACGACGGCGTGGTGCTTTATGGTGGAGAGTTTCTGCGGCAGGGCTTCGCCTACGCGCAGTCGCGAGAGAGAGAGAGGGAGGGCAGCAGTTGGCGGCTAGGGTTTGGGTTAGGGGTTGAGAGGGCTGCGCCCTTGCCCCCCTATATATAGAGGGGTGGCCGGCCAGCTTGGCCTCTCCCCAAGCCCTAGGGCGCCGACTTGGAGTAGGAAGAGTGGGGGGCAAGTTTCCCCCCTTCCTTCTTTGAAGACTCCCTTAGGGTTTCCCCTTGGGCTGTCCGGCTGGGCCTTAGGGGCCTTGTGCGCCTGGCCCAAGGCGGCCAGGGCACTTCCCCTTAGGCCCACGCAGGCCTCCGTCAAGTGGGACCACGTTGGTCCCACTCCGGAACCTTCTAGAACCTTCCGGTACAATACCGATAAACTCCGAAACCTTTCCGGAATCCAAAAACTGCTTTCCTTTATATGAATCTTATTCTCCGGACCATTCCGGAACCTCTCGTGACGTCCTGGATCTCATCCGAGACTCCGAACTAAAACTCATAAACCAATTATCCATTCTATCCTAGCATCGATACACGTTAAGTGTGTGACCCTACGGGTTCGAGAATATGTAGACATGATCTTCTATCAATAATCAACAGCGGGATCTGGAAACCCATATTGACTCCCACATATTCATCGATGATCATATCGAATGAACCACGATGTCAGGATTCAATTAATCCCGTATATGTATTCCCTTCGTCACACGATATTTTACTCGCCCGAGATTTGATCGTCGGTATCACCATACCTAGTTCAATCTCGTTCACAGCAAGTACTTTACTCGTTCCGTAATCCGATATCACTTCGTGATTAACTCCTTAACCACATGCTTGCAAGCGGTGTTGATATCGATTACCGAGTGGGCCCGAAGTATATCTCTCCGACTTGGGAGGGACAAATTCCATCTCGATACATACAACTCAACAAGTACTTTCTGATTACCTGAGAGACACCTTTATTATCACCCTCACATAGGATGACGTTTGATGACTTCAAAGCTTTCTTCCGATACTAGGGAGTTGTATTATCTCATGGTCTAAGGAATACAATACATGACATAGGAAAAGCTTCGCAAAGATGAACACGATGATACGATCTAATTGCTCTGCTTTATTTGGGTCTGTCCATCATATCATTCTCCTAATGATATGATCTCATTATTAATTGACAACACATGTCTATGGTTAGGAAACCTTAACCATCATTAATCAATGAGCTAGTCCATAGAGGCGTACTAGGGACACGGTGTTGTTCATAAACCACACAAGTATTAAAGTTTCCGCTTAATACAATTCTAGCATGGAATATAAACATTATCATGAACAAGAATTATAATAATAACATCTTTATTATTGCCTCTAGGGCATAATTCCAACAATTCTTTCATGTGTGTGTGTGTGGTGCTCGTAGAGTACAGTATATGGTATTTTCGTTAGCTTATGCATGTGGTGTCTCTTCTTCTCAAGGTTCGTATGTTCTCCTTTGCATTTTGCTACCTTTTTAGCTTCTCAAGGTTTGCATGTTCTTTAGGTCACTGTTCTTGCGTATTAGAGTTCTTAAACATACACATATGTTGGATCAAGGAGAAGCAGGTTGTAGTGAATATATGAATGCTATTCTTGCTCAGGTGATTGCTTCATATCGTCTGGTTTCACGTTCAATCATTCACTATATTGTCGTTTATTGTTCTCCATGCAACACATGATTATTTAGTCAATATTATTGCCTGGGTTATTTTTGGAGTTCATCTTGGGAGCGGCCATGCGATAAATAAATAAATTCTGAATATCCACAAAAGGAAAACCTTGACATGAATATCCAAAACCACAAATATTAAAATAAATTCTATGTTTACCATGTTATACACAATTTATTTCAGTTTTTGTGTTTTGGATGTTCAGGTCAAGTATGCCATATTTTCCTTCTATATACTGATAAATGGAGCACCGGAGCACCATTGCGTTTCTCTATTTGGAATCTGTCCTCTCTATTTTTGAGAGTTTGTACATTTGCTTTTTCTTGTAAAGAGTTAAATCAATCTTTGTTCTTCTTTGCATTTTCTTGAAGAAATCATTTCATTGGCTGATGTTACTTCTTCTATACAAGGACGGTGATCTTATTTTTGAAATCATTTTTTGTTTACTTCATTTCATTTCCCAAGAGTAAAGCCAAGCAGCGATGGTGATCTTGCCGATTCAGTGCACTGGAAAGTGGTGAGTCTAATCCTAGGTGCTGGTGCTGCTCTTGCAGGCTTTGTTCACACGTCTCGGCAGGACATATATTCAACTTGTTATTGCTCGTCGAGTGCTTGTTTGAATTTCTTGCAGGATGTAGGGTAAATTTATTTATGTTGAACTCTACTATAGATAAACGTTTCTCTGAATAAAATTGATAGCATGCTTGTATGTGTGTTGTCTGGTGTATGGGTGGGAGAAAATCCAAGGACCTGGTTCATGCTCTTCTCAATTGGTGGGCCTTCATACAAATATGTATGCCCAGACACACTATCTTTAGTTTAGTGTCATCACCAGCAGAGAACAAATCAGGGTAGTGACCTTCTATTTTTCTTAATTAGAAACAGCAAGAAGTTTAGGAAAGAATCGAGGTAGATGATGCTCTTGTAGTGAACTTCTACATAGGAAGGAGCCTTTGTTCAGCTTTTTGGTAGCCTGATAGGGTAGATGGTGCTCTTGTAAGTTCTTGCAGTTAATCATTAACAGTATGGTATAGTGGCAGGGTAAACTTAAAATCAATTTCTTGTTTAAAGTCTGTGTGACTAACTCAACAATCGCACATGTATTTTGGAACTGAATATGCAATTAAGCTCTTATCCCTGATAGCCTAGAAGAGATTTGATTAATTTGTGTATGAGGGCCTTGCTTACAACCTTGACTGAATGTAATGTATAGTACAGAGATTTTTTTGGTTGAACAATATTTACTTTGCGAGAAGATATAATCATAGAAGGCATTTTCGTATTTTCTTGCAAGTAGTAGCTAACTGTACTGTAGTTGGTCATATCCAGATTTATGTCATCTGTATTACTGTCAAGTATATAAAATGCCATCCTTGTGATCATTTTAATTCCAGATTTTATAAGAACACATGTGTAGCTACAGGAGCTTAAGCTCAATGATGTAGATATGAAACTTTTAATATGTTAGCATTCTTCGTCCCCTTCTTAAATTTCAGAGTCAGAATATTTGTTGCTGATTTTTTCTATTGTAAACCATCAGTGTAGGCTTGGATTTGTAGCGACTGTAGCTGCAGAAGTAAAAGGCTTTTATCATTTTGTCGCAGAGTGCAAGCTTTCCTTTTATAGTTACCAAGTATTCAAGTAACCTTTATTATTTTCTATATGAAACCTGTCACTACCTGAACGATGAGGGTCTCTAGCTATGGACTTCTACAGCTGAGTTCTTATGTTTGCTCTAGGCACTCAACATGTTCAACTTGTTTCCCCTCAACTGTTGTGGGTTATTCTACTGTTCAATGCTTGCTAATCGTGGTAAATCTAAATTACATATTCATGTTAGCTTCTTATGGAGATCTAGAACACAGGTTATTATTTATTTGAGCTACGATCTATGGTACTTTATAACGGTAATATGAGTGCACTTATTTTATTTTGGTTCAGGTATAGTGCTCCATATCTCATTGTCCCCATCTTTGTTTGCTTTCCGCCTTAGAAACTGTGCAGATGTGCAGATAGAGTTGCTGACAATCAGGCAAGGAAGGTCATTGATGTGATGTTGATCTTGAGAAGCATGTGTGTAAGATGAAAGACTGAATCATGAGCTTCTGTGTTATTTTCTTTCCTTATTATAAACTGATAAGCTAGAGATGAGTACTGAAGCACAAAATAGCCAGAGGACAACACTTGGTATTTCCGTAATTGGTTTAGGATGTATATGTGATACCTTTATTTATTTAATAGCTCTGTAATTTATAACTCATGACAAGTTGAATAAATATCCAAAGTAGTATATTGAAATGGGCATTTAATTTAAGTTCATGAAAAGTAAAATTGCATTTTAATGATGCTAACATCATAACATTACCTTTCCTTAAAGTGCAAATTTACATTACTTTCTAATGGTATTGATGGGTATCTAGCAGATTGCATTATCCTTATTTCTGAAATATATGTATCTTAGATTTCCTACTATTTCTCTAAGATTTCCGTGAATGTATTGTGTTAGAATTCTGACTACCTGAACTAACAGGTAGCAATTGTTGTATTGCCACTTATAAGTTATACTCCCCCCATACCGGTTTATTAGCCCAGATGAACTTTGACCATTAAATTTGTCAACAAAATATGTGGTATATGCCACAAAAATTATACCACTGGAAAGTTCTTTTGAATATGAATCAAATGGTATAATTTTTGTGGCATATATCTTATATTTTCTTAACCAAATTTATTGTTAAAGTTTTTCTCAAAGCACGTAATTGCCTAATAAACTGGTATGGAGGGAGTAAGTATGTGATGTTTAATTTGTTTTGTGTTCTATAAAGTCTTAGGTAATCTTGAGGTGGGCAGAAGATGATGCAGTGAAGTGCTTTGGTTGATGGAGGAGACGGGGCGGAGGTAATAGAGGGTGGTGTAGGAGATTAGGGCAGAGAGGTCGGGAGGTATGGTTGAGAGGCCGTTAATGGTTAACACAATCAAATCAGCCGGGGGTTGAGCGGTATCAGTTCAGAATATCGGTGTGGCAAACATGTGTAATGTTTTAGGTATCAATGTTATTGGACAACAGACTCAAAACCTTGAACCGAACTCTTTGTATGTAGCTACTCAGAAGTCGACATTTTTCTTGTGATAACTTGTGTTTTACTTCATTCGGTACATTACCATCATTTGGTGGGCGGGCTCAGACAAAAGCATAAAAGCTGAAAAATATTGTGAAATTATAAGAAATTTTCATAAATTCCTGGTTGACTCTTGATTATGGAATACAGTGACATGTTTTGGCACTAAAATGAGATAAAAAAATGGAAAGTCAGATTTATATAGCTGAAAAGCTACAGGAGCTCAATGATGTTAATCCTTTTGAAGATATGGTGGCTCGCATTTATATTACTTAGGTGCATGTGTTTTTATGCTTTGTCGTGGTCCTCATGTTAATGACAGGAAAAAAGATTCCTGTGTACTGCTACTGTTGATAGGCTTTCCTCTGATCAGTGCTAGTGGTTTGCCTGCTCTAAGTGCCGCAAGTCTGCTAAGTTTGAGGGATAACTAGTTCATATGTTCAGGAGAAACCTATCCTTCTGTCAGAGTAGCTTGATACATCTCAAACGTATCAATAATTTTTGATGCTCCATGTTTGTTTTACACCATTTGCTTCATATTTTGTTTACACTTCGTGGCATTTTTATGCAATTTTCGGAACTAATCTATTGACAAGATGCCACAGTGCCAGTTCCTGTTTTCTGCTGTTTTGTGTTTGAGAAAAGCTACACAGGAAATATTCTCGGAATTGGACGAAACAAAGACCGAAACTCCTATTTTTCCCGGACGAAGGATGATGACCGAAAGAGAGTCAGAGGGGTGCCAGAGGG
Organism: Dactylis glomerata; assembly: GCA_007115705.1. Taxonomy (NCBI): domain Eukaryota; kingdom Viridiplantae; phylum Streptophyta; class Magnoliopsida; order Poales; family Poaceae; genus Dactylis; species Dactylis glomerata. Next base: position 5,654,703 of record QXEO01000545.1, on the reverse strand, counting down.
CAGGCTCACCATGAGGGGCACGCCCACCCTCCTAGCCGTGCCCAAGGGTGGTGAGGCCCCCTTGGTGGCCCTCTGATGCTGCCCCTCTGCCTATTTAAAGCCTCTGTCTCGAAAACCCTAAAACAGTCGGTGTTTTTCCCAGAATAGTTCTACATCACCACCGCCGTCGAAGACAAATTTTGGGGGGACAAAAGTCTCTGTTCCGGCACCCTGCCGGGACAGGGAAGTGCCCCCGAAGCCATCTCCATCGGTCTCCATTGCCATCGCTGCTGTCTCCATCGACCTCACCGCCATCTCCATCATCGTTGCTGCCTCCTATGATGAGGAGCGAGTAGTTCTCCCCTGGGGCTGAGGGCTCTACCTGTAGCTATGTAGTTCACCTCTCTCTCCTATGATGTGATCTTTATGTGATCATGAGCTTGGTATCTAGTTGAATTGGTAGATGCTATTATCCAGATATTATGCTACTTCCGTGCTTTATTATTTTAATCTTCGGAGACACCTTGTATTGTAATGTGAAGGTGACTAGTGTGTGCATTATGTGTGTCTTTTTGGTTAATGTCTCTATGAATTGTTGGTATTTGTTGGAACCATCTAGTGCATTCACGGTGATAGTGTGGGACAATCTAGTTTAGGTACATGCGAACTTTGAGGAGTGCTCCATAGCCCTAAGCATGATTAGTGTTTGTTTTCCATTGGAGAATTGTTTTGAGTTGCATATTAAAGTTAGTATCTATTGGTTTAATTATGTTATATTTGTTGAGAGTGTGTCCACTAGTGAAAGTATGATCCCTAGGCCTTGTTTCCAAGTATTGAACACCGTTTACTTTCCGTTTTGTTACATGTTTGCTCGCATTGATATTTATTTCAGATTACATTTTTTACTTATAATCATCACTACTATTTGTATTTCACTATCTCTTCGCTGAACTAGTGCACCTATACATCTGATAAGTGTATTAGGTGTGTTGGAGACACAAGAGACTTTCTATATTGTAATTGCAGGGTTGCTTGAGAGGGATAGCTTTGACCTCCTCCTCCATGAGTTCGATAAACCTTGGGTGATCCACTTAAGGGAAACTTGTTGCTGCTCTACAAACCTCTGCACTTGGAGACCCAACACTGTCTATAAGAACAGACGCATGCGTAGACATCAAGCTCTTTTCTGGCGCCATTGCTGGGAAGGTAAGGTAAAAGGTACTCATATTCTTTTGCTACTAACTCTTTTAGTTGCTGGTGAGTGCTCGAAGTTATTTCCTTTAGATTCTGCAATTATATCTTTTTGTTTTTTGTTTTTATTTTCACAAGTTAGGCTTAATGGAAAATAAAGAGTTTTATAGTGTCTTTCCTAAGTTTAGATTTGAAGTGTTTGAAAAACCTTTGGAGCTTATTTCGCATAGCAATGTTATTTGCATGAATTCTTTCAAGACCGTTGATGCGGTACGGTGTTGATAGCTTTTCACCATCCAGTTGGGAACCCCAAGAGGAAGGTATGATGAATATAGCAGCAAGGTTTTTCCTCAGTTAAGAAAAACCAAGGTATGTCGATCAGGAGAGGAAGGAGCCAATACAACTGAAGGTGATGCCCGCTAGCTTGCGACAGCTCCGGACAATTTATAGGGCGCCTCGTCTGAGCTTTGCTTTGCGAGCGGCAACGTGGAACCTGCATACAACACAACCAAATACTTTGTTCCCAACTTATGATGAGGTTGTCAATCTCACCGGTTTGCTGTAAACAAAGGAATGAGCGTATCGAGTGGGAAATAGTAATAGTATGCGAGTAAAGTAAATAGTGCGAGTAAAGTAAACGGGTGACAGTAATATAAAGGAAATAGGACCGGGGTCCACAGTTCACTAGTGGTGTCTCTCTATAAGATAAAATAATACATACTGGGTAAACAAATTACAGTTGGGCAATTGATAGAATAAAGACAATGTGCATATGTCGAGAGGATCACTATGAGATTTACTCTAGGCATTACAACAAGATACATAGACCGCCATCCAACTGCATCTATGACTAATAATCCAGTTGTGGTGAATCAATCCGAGAACTCTACAAGTATTAAGTTGCGAACAACAGATAATTGCATTAAGCAAAGTGTGTAATGTAAACAAAGCATATGCCCTCGAGCATATGAATATTGTTTTCCCCTTAGTAGCAACAGCACATCTACAACCTTAGAGGTTTCTGTTACTCCCCTAGATTAAATAGAGGCATGAACCCACTATCGAGCATAAATACCCCCTCTTGGAGTCACTAGCAACTACTCGGCCAAGATAGCTACTAACAACGGAGAGCATGCAAGATCATAAACAACATAGAGATAAAAATATATATTCAGTACATCAACTCAATCATAACACCAATATTCATCGGATCCCAACAAACACAACATGTAGAATTACATAACGGTGATCTCAATCATGTAAGGCAGCTCATGAGATCTAAACATGAAGCACATGGTGGAGAAGACAACCATCTAGCTACTGCTATGGACCGATAGTCCAAGGTAGACTACTCACTCATCACGCCGGAGGCAAGCATGGCGATGAAGAAGACCTACGGTGGTGATTCCCCTCTCCGGCAGGGCGCCGGGAAGAGCTTCTGGACCCTCCCGATCTCAGGTCGATGCCGGCGGCGGATCACGATGTGTTCTGGAAAATTGATCGGGTCCTTAGGTTTTTCCCATCGAGGGGTCTTTATAGGCGAAGGGGCATCGTCAGGAGTGGGCTGAGGCACCGTCACACATAGGGGGCGTGGCCAGGGGCTAGGCCACGCCGCCCTGTTGTGTGGGGCCCTTTTGGCCCCACTCCATCTCCTCTTCGGTTCTCTGGAAACTTTGGTGAATTTTTGGACATTCGGCTTTTGTTTTGTCCAATTATGAGAATATTTCTTGTGTAACTTTTCTGAAACACAAAAATAGCAGAAAACAGGAAACTGGCACTGTGGCGACTGATGGCTGTCATGTAGTTGATGATGATTATGGCCAGGCAGTTGGGAACCCCAAGCGGAAGGTGTGATGAGCACAGCAGCAAGTTTTTCCCTCAGTTAGAAACCAAGGTTTATCGTTCAAACAAGAAAAAGCCAATACGACTGAAGGTGATGCTTGCAAGCTTCGCGATAGCTCCGGACAATTTATATGTCGCCTCATCCAAGCTTTGCTTTGCGAGCAGCAACATGGAACCTGCACACAACACAACCAAGTACTTTGTTCCCAACTTACGATGAGGTTGTCAATCTCGCCGGTTTGCTTGAAATAAAGGGTATGAGCGTATCAAGTGGAAAATAGTAGAAGTATACGAGTAAAGTAAACAGTGTGAGTAAAGTAAACAGGTGATAGCAATATGATGGAAATAGGACCGGGATCCAAAGTTCACTAGTGGTGTCTCTCCTTAAGATAAATAACACATGCTGGGTAAACAAATTACAGTTGGGCAATTGATAGAATAAAGATAATGTGATATGTCAAGAAGATCACTATGCGATTTAATCTGGGCATTACAACAAAATACATAGACCACCATCCAACTGCATCTATGACTAATAATCCACTCACTGGGATATCATTCGAACACCCCATGAGTATTAAGTTGCGAGCAACAGATAATTGCATTAAGCAAAGTGTGTAATGTAAACAAAGTATATGCCCTCGAGCATATGAATGTTGTTTTCTCCCTATTGGCAACAACACATCTACAACCTTAGAGGTTTCTGTCACTCCCCCAGATTAAATAGAGGCATGAACCCACTATCGAGCATAAATACCCCCTCTTGGAGTCACTAGCAACTACTCGGCCAAGATAGCTACTAACAACGGAGAGCATGCAAGATCATAAACAACTTAGAGATAACATAAGATATATTTCAGTATAGCAACTCAATCATAACACCAATATTCATCGGATCCCAACAAACCAAACATGTAGAATTACATAACGGTGATCTCAATCATGCAGGGCACCTCATGAGATCTAAACATGAAGCACATGGTGGAGAAGACAACCATCTAGCTACTGCTATGGACCCATAGTCCAAGGTAAACTACTCACTCATCGCTCCGGAGGCAAGCATGGCGATGAAGAAGGCCTTCGGTGGTGATCCTCTCTCCGGCAGGGTGCCGGGAAGAGCTTCTGGACCCTCCCGATCTCGGGTCGATGATGGTGGCAGATCGCGATGTGTTTCTTCAAAAATGATCAGGTACTTAGGTTTTTCCCGTCGGGGGGTCTTTATAGGCGAAGGGGCATCGTCAAAAGTGGACCATGTGTGTGTGGGGCCCTCATGGCCCCACTCCATCTCCTCTTCGAATCTATAGAAGCTTCCGGGAAAAATAAGACTTCAGGAATTTGTTTCGTCCAATTCTGAGAATATTTCCTGTGTAGCTTTTTTGAAACACAAAAATAGCAGAAAATAGGAAACTGGCACTGTGGCGACTTGTTAATAGGTTAGTTCCAAAAAATTCATAAAAGTGTCAGGAAGTGTAATGAAACATAAAAGGTGTAAAAACAAGCATGGAGCATCAAAAATTATAGATACGTTGGAGACGTATCAAGCATCCCCAAGCTTAACTCCTGCTCGTCCTCGAGTAGGTAAGTGATAACAAAAGAAATAATTTTTGAGGTGATATGCACCTACACAATCTTGATCACATATGTAAGGGTTGTGAGCTGGGATCATAAGAACTTAAAACATGGGCATGAAAGATATAATCTTGATAGAAGAAACTTAGCAACCATGTTATAAACATGAAAATGAACACAAACAAAAGATCATGAAAATGAAACAATGAAAGTCAAACATGTGTTCAAATCATAAGGAAAAACATACAAATGGTTTTCAGCTTGTCCTTCATGGAGAGCAAAACATAAATGCATAGGACACCTTCAAGTTTAAGAGGGCGACTAGATACAAATAATTTAAGAACAAGTGAAACCAACAATATTAACCAATCAATGAAAACTTTGGGACAATGCACATTGTACTAAGAATGACAACTATGCTCTCTTAATGGTGCATAAAGATAGAAGGTGGTGACTCAACATAAAAGTAAAAGAAAGGCCCTTCGCGGAGGGAAGCAGTGATTGCAAGTTTTATAACCTTCAAAAATTATGGTACTTACCAGCTTTGAGCTCTCATTGCCCCCATCATAAGCATCTTGAATGGTTAAAGTTAATGCGAGAAAAATTATGATGCATATGCTTGACAAACCATAAGTCAAAAAACTCATGTCCCGTGAATATGAGTACCTAAACCTCATGCTACTTTACTTAGAGTCCCAAGCAAGGCTCTTGTCATTGTAAGTATATATGTATCATTGAGAACCACCAATGGGGTACCTCCATGCCCGATGACATGGAACAAGCCCACATCAAAATGACAGGACAAGCAGACAATGAACACCTCGACATCTCTTATATTTACCATTTGTTTAGCTTTTTATTTTGAGATGCATCGTCGAATGTTCACTATGGGTATGCTGCAAATTTCCACCATGAATTATGCATGGCTTAGATTGGCGGCCCAGGCGTTTTCCTAGCACATATACAAACTCCATGATCCCCGCAAGATTCCCAATTCATTTCACACCGCGGGCATCCATAAACAAAAGATCACAATATCAACTCAAATAAGAAGTGCAATGTTGAAAACTCGCCCCATGACAGCATGGTTGGGCTAGTCTCTAACTTACAACTTGCAAGCATAACAACTCAACATAAGAGACCACAATGTCAAATTTTTAAGAACAAGAAAAAGTAAAGTGTGCCTTCCGGTTTGTGAGAGCTTTACTGACCAATTTTTGCATAACACTGGTAAGAGTTTAATTTGAAGAGAAAATAAAAGCAAGTCAAATTTACTTGGAATAGCAAATTGCTAATAGGTATGTATGGTGGACACTTTGGCAAACTTTGGTTTTTAGGAGTTGGATGCACGAGTAGAGCTCATACTCAGTACAAGGCGAGGGCTAGCAAAAGACTGGGAGCGACCAACTAAGAGAGCAATAATGGCCATAATCATGCAAAGCGACAAAGCGACATTAAAAGAAGCATAAGATGGCATCAAAAGTCAAAAACTAAATGATAATAGAGGCTATTGGCGACTTTGTATGAGTCTAACATGTGTGAGCATGCGCCAAGTCAACCCAAATAAAGCATCAAGGAGAAAACCAAAATAATGCTTCCAAATAATTAAAACAACGCATGATTTTTTTCAAAGGCTCATTAAGAAATCTCAGTTATTTGAGACATGTCATGCTACAGCAAAACCACTAAGCATACTATGAAAAAGACATCAAGCATGACATAAAAATCCTAAGCCGCAGTCTACACAAGCCCCTTCTTGTACCACTTTTTTGCATAAAGCTTTTTCTCTTCTCCAACCATTCAAACTTTTTTAATCCAATTCTTTTGAGGAAAACCAACATGGTCTAGAGGCAAAAATACACCTTGATAAATAGATATAAGAAGATCTGAATGCAAATCAAGGTGAAAACAAAAACCAAAAGCAGTAGCAGAAAAGGAAGAACACTCGGTTTTTGATAAGAGTGAAAACTAGAGCGTTCTTGGCAAATGAAAAGCAAGGCAACTTCTCTAAAAGAAATTTTTTGGGGTCCAACTATTTATTGCAGCAAACAAAACAAAACTAATAGTGAAAACTAAAACAATTGATGCTCCAAGAAAAACATATAGTGCATGAAGCAATAAAAATATAGTGTCTTGAAAGGTGACCTGATTTTTGCCGATGAAGAAGGGGTGCCTCGGGGGCATCCCCAAGCTTTGACGCTTGTACTTCTTGGATATTTCTTGGGGTGATGCATGGGCATCCCCAAGCTTGAGCTTTTGTCCATTCTTCAACTCATCTCATCATTCTCTAATCCCTACACTTGAAAACTTCCTTCATACAAAACTAAACACAAATCTATTAGCAACATTAGTGTAAGCATAACATATAATCAACTCTTTTGCTTCAGGTTTCTACCCAAAACCACCATATATAAAGTATATACTACTGTAGCAACTTCCCCAAAAGTTCCGTGATCAAAAGAACTCAAAAAGAAAGCGATAAAGCGGCAAAAACGAATAGTGGTGGAAATCTGTTAAAACAGAATAGCTGATAAAGGCCGATTTTTTAAGGGGTTTTCTGTTGCTCAAATCAAAAAGTGTTAAACTAATGAAAGTTTAGATATAACCTGGGGCATATGCATAAGAAATCGCAGGTCCAAAAGATATACATAGAATTTTCATGAATTTTTACGGTGCAGCACCAAAAACAGTTTCAGGACAGCAACATCCCCAAATCTTTATCTCACTCAAATTAGAGGCTTCTCTTGTCACAACAATAAAATAAAAATGATAAGGAGAGATAATTACAGTAGTAATGACTTCCAAGACTCAAATAAAAGAAAAAGTACTGAAAAGAAAATATTAGGTTATCTCCCAAGAGTGCTTTTCTTTGACGCCTTTGAGCTAGGCGCAGAAAATTGCGAATCAAGTAACATCAAGAGATGACGCATTAGGATCCACAATAGGAGTCTTTTCAACAATGAAGGGAATTATGTCCAAATGAGTTTTTGCAGATCCCTTATGATCTTGCTTTGGTACACTACTTTCATCGAAAGGATTTTCAGGACAAATCCAACTAGAAATATTTTCCCAAACATCATGAATTCCTGAAAGTTTATAAGGTATTGGCACTCTAAAATCTTCATTGGGTGTACCCACAACTGCTACAGGTGAGCCAAGCTTATTAAATTTCTCAAAAACTTTTCTAGCCTCATTGGCAACATCTTTGAATTCTAAGCGCAAAGTTTCCAAAATGAAAGCTTTCTTTTCAGGATCTTCAATTTCATGAAGCTTAAGGAACATGTGTTGCAAAAAGGGATTAAGGTTAGCAAACCTAGCTTCTAACATGTGAACTAAATAAGTGGAAGCAACTTCATAACTAGGAGCTAGCTCAACCAAAGACTTTTTCCCAACTTCTTTATGCATACTGATGTGATTAAAGAACTCCTCAATGTTATCTTTTCCAATAATTGAACCACTACCTACTGATAGGTCCTCCAAAACATACTTAGGGAGCAACATAATGAACTAGAAGCAAGTAGATAAAAGCAACTATAAAGTAAACTAATTTTTTTGGGTTTTTGATAAAAAAATGCAAGTAATAAATAAAGTAAAGCAAAACAATAAAACAAAGTAAAGGATGTGCGTTCGAAAAACTCCCCTTGCAGAGGTCTTCTTTTTCCTCCCCGACAACGGCGCTAGAAAAGACTTGATGGCTGGCATGTAGTTGATGATGATTATGGCCAGGCAGTTGGGAACCCCAAGCGGAAGGTGTGATGAGCGTAGCAGCAAGTTTTTCCCTCAGTTAAAAACCAAGGTTTATCGTTCAAAGAAGAAAAAGTCAATACGACTGAAGGTGATGCTTGCAAGCTTCACGATAGCTCCGGACAATTTATATGGCACCTCGTCCAAGTTTTGCTTTGTGAGCAGCAACATGGAACCTGCACACAATACAACCAAGTACTTTATTTCCAACTTACGATGAGGTTGTCAATCTCACCGGTTTGCTTGAAACAAAGGGTATGAGCGTATCGAGTAGAAAACAGTAGAAGTATGCGAGTAAAGTAAATAGTGCGAGTAAAGTAAATAGGTGATAGGAATATAATGGAAATAGGACCGGGGTCCACGGTTCACTAGTGGTGTCTCTCCATAAGATAAATAACACATGCTGGGTAAACAAATTACAGTTGGGCAATTGATAGAATAAAGATAACGTGATATGTCAAGAAGATCACTATGCGATTTACTCTGGGCATTACAACAAAATACATAGACCGCCATCTAACTACATCTATGACTAATAATCCACTCACAGGGATATCATCCGAACCCCCCATGAGTATTAAGTTGTGAATAACAGATAATTGCATTAAGCAAAGTGTGTAATGTAAATAAAGTATATGCCCTCGAGCATATGAATGTTGTTTTCTCCCTAGTGGCAACAGCACATCTACAACCTTAGAGGTTTCTGTCACTCTCCCAGATTAAATAGAGGCATGAACCCACTATCGAGCATAAATACCCCCTCTTGGAGTCACTAGCAACTACTCGGCCAAGATAGCTACTAACAACGGAGAGCATGCAAGATCATAAACAACTTAGAGATAACATAAGATATATTTCAGTATAGCAACTCAATCATAACACCAATATTCATCGGATCCCAACAAACCAAACATATAGAATTACATAACGGTGATCTCAATCATGTAGGGCAGCTCATGAGATCTCAACATGAACAACATGGTGGAGAAGATAACCATCTAGCTACTGTTATGGACCCATAGTCCAAGGTAGACTACTCACTCATCGCTCCGGAGGCAAGCATGGCGATGAAGAAGACCTCCGATGGCAATTTCCCTCTCCGGCAGGATGCCGGGAAGAGCTTCTAGACCCTCCTGATCTCAGGTCGACGATGGCGGCGGATCGCGAAGTGTTTCTAGAAAATTGATCGGGTACTTAGGTTTTTTCCATCGGGGGGTTTTTATAGGCGAAGGGGCATCGTCAGAAGTGGACCGTGGTGTCCTCACACATAGGGGGCGCGACCAGGGACTGGGCCGCGCCGCCCGGGTGTGTGGGGCCCTCATGGCCCCACTCTGTCTCCTCTTTGGATCTCTGGAAGCTTCAAGGAAAAATGAGACTTTAGGAACTTGTTTCGTCCAATTCTAAGAATATTTCCTGTGTAGCTTTTCTGAAACATAAAAATAGCAAAAAATAGGGAACTGGCACTATGGCGACTTGTTTATAGGTTAGTTCCGAAAAATGCATAAAAGTGCCACAAAGTGTAATGAAACACTAAGGAAATGGTGTAAAAATAAGCATGGAGCATCAAAAATTATAGATACGTTAGAGACGTATCAGCATCCCCAAGCTTAACTCCTGCTCGTCCTCGAGTAGGTAAGTGATAACAAAAGAAATATTTTTTGAGGTGACAGGCACCTACACAATCTTGATCATCTATGTAAGCGTTGTGCGCTGGGATCAAAAGAACTTAAAACATGGGTATGAAAGACATAATCTTGATAGAAGAAACTTAGCAACCATGTTATAACATGAAAATGAATACAAACAAAAGATCATGAAAATGAAACAATGAAAGTCAAATGTGTGTTCAAATCATAAGGAAAACATACAAATGGTTTTCAGCTTGTCCTTCATGGAGAGCAAAACATAAATGCGTAGGACACCTTCAAGTTTAAGAGGGCGACTAGATACAAATAATTTAAGAATAAGTGAAACCATGATCATGAATCAATCAATGAAAACTTTAGGACAATGCACATTATACTCAGAATGACAACTATGCTCTCTTAATGTTGCATAAAGGTAGAAGGTGGAGACTCAACATAAAAGTAAAAGAAAGGCCCTTCGGGAGGGAAGCAGTGATTAAATATGTGCTAGAGCTTTTCATTTGTAAAACAGAGATAAAACTTGGGTTTTAAGAGGTGGTTGCTTTTGTCAATGACTGACAATGGGGTTCTTACTATCTTCCTTACAAAAATGAAGCAAGTTTTTGAGAGAGAGATTGGCACTTTTGTCCTCTTTTTATAAAACTTGGCACTCCTCCCCACCTTTTTTTCTTTCTCAAACCATGGCTAACCGATTCCATCGGGTGCAAACCAACATTCACATACCATTGAGGAGTGCCTTTTTTCTTTCTTTTCTCTTTTTTTTTATTTTTGGAATAAGCAATATGGAAGATAGCAAATCCGACCACTACGTCCCCATGAGCTAAAAATAGTGGCACAAAATAAGAAGTAGTTGAAAGTTTTGAAAGGTAGCACATGAAAATTTACTTTGGAATGGCTTACAATTACCATGCATAGGAATTTATAGTGGACACAATGGCAAACTTGGTTTTTAGGAGTTGGATGCACGAGTAGAGCTCATACTCAGTACAAAATGAGGGCTAGCAAAAGACTGTGAGGGACCAACTAAGAGAGCAATAACGAACATAATCATGCAAAGCGATAAAGCAACATTAAAAGAAGCATAAGATGGCATCAAAAGTCATAAACTAAATGATCATAGAGGCTATTGGTGACTTTGTATGAGTCTAACATCTGTGAGCATGCACCAAGTCAACCAAATAAAGCATCAAGGAGAAAACCAAAATAATGCTTCCAAATAATTAAAACAACGCATGATTTTTTTTAAAGGCTCATTAAGCAATCTCAGTTATTTGAGACAAGTCATGCTACAGCAAAACCACTAAGCATACTATGCAAAAGCCTAGGCCGTAGTCTACACAAGCTCCTTCTTGTACCACTTTTTTGCATAAAGCTTTTTCTCTTTTCCAACACCATTCAAACTTTTTATAACCACCTATTTTGATGAAAACCAATATGGACCAGAGGCAAAAATACACCTTGATATAAAGATATAGTAAGATCTGAATGCAAATCAAGGCAAAAACGAAAGCTAAATGCAGTTCTAGAAAAAGAAGAACACTCGTTGAAATTGTAAGAATGAAAAACAGAGTGTTCTTGGCAAATGAAAAGCAAGGCAACTTCTCCAAAAGGAATTTGTTGGGGTCCAACCATTTATTGCAGCAAACTAAACTAAACTAAACTGAAAACTAAAAACAACTGATGCTCCAAGAAAAATGCATAATGCATGAAGCAATAAAAATATAGCGTATTGAAAGGTGACCTGATTTTTGCCAATGAAGAAGGGGTGCCTCAGGGGCATCCCCAAGCTTTGATGCTTGTACTTCATGGATATTTCTTGGGGTGATGCACGGGAATCCCCAAGCTTGAGGTTTGTCCATTCTTCAACTCATCTCATTATTCTCCAATCCCTACACTTGAAAAATTCCTTCATACAAAACTAAACACAAATCTATTAGCAACATTAGTGTAAGCATAACATAGCATCAACCTCTTTTGCTTCAGGTTTCAACTCAAAACCACCACATATAAAGTATATACTACTGTAGCAACTTCCCAAAAAGTTATGTGATCAAACGAACTCAAAAGAAAGTGATAAAGCGGCAAACACAAATATTGGCAAAAATCTGTCAAAACAGAACAGCTGACTAAGGTCGAATTTTTATAGGAAATCTTGGACTAAGTGTTCAACTAATGAAAGTTTGGATATAACCTGGGGCATATGCACAAGAAATCGCAGGTCCAAAAGATATACAGAGAATTTTCACGAATTTGTACGGTGCAGCACCAAAAACTGTTTTAGGGCAACATCCCCAAATCTTACCTCACTCAAATTAGAGGCTTCTCTTCGCACAAAAATGAAATAAAAAGGATAAGGAGAGGTTATTACAGTAGTAATAACTTCCAAGACTCAAATAAAAGAAAAAGAACTGAATGTAAAAACATTGGGTTATCTCCCAAGAGTGCTTTTCTTTAACGCCTTTGAGCTAGGCGCAGAAAGTGCGAATCAAGTAACATGAAGTGATGAAGCTTCAAGCTCATAATTTGCTCTAAGAATAGAGTCAAAAAGTAATTTCTTTCTCCTTCTAGGGAAGTGTTCCATACCTTTCTTAAGTGGAAATTGATATTTGAGGGTGCCTTCCCTCATATCAATGATGGCACCTACAATTCGAAGAAAAGGTCTTCCCAAAATAATAGGACGTGAAGCATTGCATTCAACATCCATGACAAGAAAATCAATGGGAACAAGGTTATTGTTAACCATAATAAGAACATCATTAATCCTTCCCAAAGGTTTCTTCTTAGCAACATCAGCAATAGGAACATCATAATAACACTTTTCAAGCGGTGGTAAATCAAGCATGTCAAAAAAATTTCTAGGCATGATAGAAATACTAGCACCTAGATCACATAAAGCATGGTAATCAAAAATGTTAACATGCATATCAATGATGGGTTCCCAACCATCTTATAATTTCTTGGGAATAGAAGCTTTTTGCTTCAACTTTTCATCCCTAATTTTCATAAGAGCATTGGTAATATGCTTAGTAAAAGTAACATTTAAAGAACTAGCATTGGGAGTCAAAGCAAGCTTTTGCAAGAACAAAATGACTTCAGATATATTGCAGCCATCAACATCAAATTCATTAAAGGAAATAGAGCTATCATCTCCTACACTTCAAAAAATTTCAGCACTCTTTTGAGAAAAAGTTTTGGCAGTTTTAGGCTTTTTAACGCAAGGAGTGGGAGTTTTCTCTACACCAATCAAAGTAAGAGGATTGCTAGCATTAGGAGCAACATCATTAGAGGCAGTAATGGTACATACCTTCATCTTTCTAGCCATCTCATCTTCTCTTTCCCACCTGGCATGCAATTCTGCTAGCATCCTAACATTTTCATCCAGTCTAACTTGGATAGCATTAGCAGTAGCAAAAGGATCAGGCTTAGCAGACATTCTGTTAACCAAAGAAGATTGCACATTAGACAAAGATGAAATATCAGTTTCAGCTTTGGAAACCTTAGCTTGCAATTCAGGAATAGCCTTGTTTAAAGTTTCAAGTTGATGACTAATAGTCCTCAAAAGAGCTGATTGCTCCTCCATAGTCTTGGTGAAAGCCCTATTCTGCTCATATTGCGCCTACATAAAATTCTTGGTAGCCTTCTCAAGTTCAAAAATTCTTTCTTCACTAGGCATTTTAGGTCTACCAAGATAGTTATTATCACCATTAGAAGGAAACGGCCTATAATTGTTACCAGCAAAATTGTTCCTATAAGCATTGTTGTTAAAATTATTGTTTCGAATGAAGTTTAAATCAACATGCTCTTCTTGGGCAACCAAAGAGGCTAAAGGAACATTATTAGGATCAACATGAGTCCTATCATTTGAAAGCATAAGCATAATAGCATCAATCTTATCACTCAAGGAAGAGGTTTCCTCAACAGAATTTACCTTCTTACCTTGTGAAGCCCTCTCGGTGTGCCATTTGGAGTAATTTACCATCATATTGTTAAGAAGCTTTGTTGTGGCGCCCAAGGTAAGGGACATGAAAGTGCCTCCAGCAGCTGAATTAAGTAGGTTCCTTGAAGAAAAATTCAGTCCTGCATAAAAAGTTTGGACAATCATCCAAGTAGTCAATCCATGAGTGGGACAATTCTTTATCATATCTTTCATTCTTTCCCAAGCTTGTGAAACATGTTCATTATTAAACTGACTAAACTTTATAATATTGCTACACAAAGCTACAATCTTAGCAGGAGGATAGTATCTACCAATAAAAGCATCCTTACACTTAGCCCATGAATCAATACTATTTTTAGGCAAAGACAACAACCAATCCTTAGCTTTTCCTCTCAAAGAAAAAGGAAATAACTTAAGCTTAATAATATCACTCTCAACATCCTTATATTTCTGCATCTCACATAACTCAACAAAATTGTTGAGATGAGCTACAGCATCATCAGTACTAGCACTAGAAAATTACTCTTTCATAACAAGGTTCAACAAAGCAGGCTTAATCCCATAAAAAATTGTAGCAGGAGCAGGTGGTGCAATAGGAGTGCAGATAAAATCACTATTATTCATGCTAGTAAAGTCACACAACTTGGTGTTTTCAGGAGTAGCCATTCTAGCAAACTAAAAGCAGACTAGTAAAAACAACTACAAAGGATTCTAATTTTTTGGTTTTTGATAAAATGATGCAAGTAAAAATAAAGTAAAGCAAAACTAAAACAAAGTAAAGGATGTGCGTGTGAAAACTCCCCTCACAGAAGTCTTCTTCTTCCTCCCCAGCAATGGCACCAGAAAAGAGCTTGATGTGGTACGGTGTTGATAGCTTTTCACCGTCCAGTTGGGAACCCCAAGAGAAAGGTATGATGAATATAGCAACAAGGTTTTCCCTCAGTTAAGAAACCAAGGTATGTCGACCAGGAGAGGAAGGAGCCAATACAACTGAAGGTGATGCCCGCTAGCTTGCGATAGCTTCGGACAATTTATAGGGTGCCTCGTTCGAGCTTTGCTTTGCGAGCGGCAATGTGGAACCTGCACACAACACAACCAAATACTTTGTTCCCAACTTACAATGAGGTTGTCAATCTCACCAGTTTGCTGTAAACAAAGGAATGAGTGTATCGAATGGAAAATAGTAATAGTATGTGAGTAAAGTAAACAGTGTGAGTAAAGTAAATGGGTGATAGCAATATGAAGGAAATAGGACCGGGGTCCATAGTTCACTAGTGGTGTCTCTCCATAAGATAAAATAATACATGCTGGGTAAATAAATTACAGTTGGGCAATTGATAGAATAAAGACAATGTGCATATGTCGAGAGGATCACTATGAGATTTACTCTGGGCATTACAACAAGATACATAGACTGCCATCCAACTGCATCTATGACTAATAATCCACTTGTGGTGAATTAATCTAAGAACTCCACAAGTATTAAGTTGCGAACAACAGATAATTGCATTAAGCAAAGTGTGTAATGTAAACAAAGCATATGCCCTCGAGCATATGAATGTTGTTTTCCCCCTAGTAGCAACAGCACATCTACAACCTTAGAGGTTTTTGTCACTCCCCCGGATTAAATAGAGGCATGAACCCACTATCAAGCATAAATACCCCCTCTTGGAGTCACTAGCAACTACTCGGCCAAGATAGCTACTAACAACAGAGAGCATGCAAGATCATAAACAACATAGAGATAACAAAAGATAATATTCAGTACATCAACTCAATCATAACACCAATATTCATCGGATCCGAACAAATACAACATGTATAATTACATAACGGTGATCTCAATCATGTAAGGCAGCTCATGAGATCTAAACATGAAGCACATGGTGGAGAAGACAACCATCTAGCTACTGCTATGGACCCATAGTCTAAGGTAGACTACTCAGTCATCACGCCAGAGGCAAGCATGGTGATGAAGAAGACCTCCGGTGGCGATTCCCCTCTCTGGCAGGGTGCCGAGAAGAGCTTCTGGACCCTCCCGATCTCGGGTCGATGATGGTGGCGGATCGCAATGTGTTCTGGAAAATTAATCGGGTCCTGAGGTTTTTCCCGTTGAGGGGTCTTTATAGGCGAAGGGGCATCGTCAGGAGTGGGCCGAGGCACCGTCACACATAGGGGCATGGCCAAGGGCCAGGCCACGCTGCCCTGTTGTGTGGGCCCCTCGTGGCCCCACTTCATCTCCTCTTTGATTCTCTGGAAGCTTCGGTGAATTTCTGGACGTTCAGCTTTTGTTTCGTCTAATTCTGAGAATATTTTCTGTGTAACTTTTCTAAAACACAAAAATAGCAAAAAACAGGAAACTGGTACTAGGGCAACTTGTTAATAGGTTAGTTCCGGAAAATGCATAAAAGTGCCATGAAGTGTAACAAAACACTAAGAAAATGGTGTAAAAACAAGCATGGAGCATCAAAAATTATAGATACGTTAGAGACATATCAACTGTTATTGCTAATGCTATAGAAAGGTCTAAGCTTGGGGAAGCTGGTTTTATTAAGCATGATATTTTTAGTTCCCCAGCTTTAGTGGAGAAAATTTGCTCTGATGATATTTTATCTCCCATATGTGATGAGTCTAATGATGTTTGTGATCCTTATTCTTTTAAAATACTTATGAAAATTGTTGAACATGTTATGAATAACCGCTACTCAGGAGATGGAACTGTCCCTCCAGGTGATCATTTACTCTTTATACATGAATTATGCGAGTTGTTCAAGTGTGCAGGTATTTCATCAAGCCAGGTTAAGAGGAAGCTATTCTCTTATTCACTGAAGGGCAGAGCTGCAGAGTTGTATAGGCTGCTAAAGGATGGTCCATCTATTGGCTGGGAGGAAATTGTACCTCTCTTTTATTCTAAATTATATCCTCCACGTGAGATTCATAAAGATCGTAATCAGATATATAATTTTTGGCCTCATAATGGAGAAAGCATTGCCCAAGCGTGGGGAAGATTGAAGTCACTAATGCTCAAATGTCATATTCATGATATTCCCCGTAATATTGTTATTAATAATTTTTATGCAAGGCTTTCAGGATATTACAAGGACTATCTAGATGCATGCTTTGATGGGTCTTTCACAAGCAAGGATGTTGATGTCAAGTGGGATCTGCTTGAAACAATTCAAAGCAATATCAAAGATTGGGATAGCAACAAAGGTAAAGGATCAGGTATAAATTATGAGTATGATTGCATTAAGTCTTTCACTGAAACTGCTAATTTTCAAGAGCTTAGTGCTAAATGTGGTCTTGATCCTCAAATTATGGTTGATTGCTTTAAAGCCTTTGCTTATCATATTAATGTTCCCAAGGGAAATGGGGATGTGTATCATGAATCTTTTAAAGACACTTGCATGGAAAGTGATATTGTTATTGATGATTGCAATAAACATGCTCAAACTTCTAAAAGTACTATTTCTTATAAGCATGTTAATTTTTGTGGAGTACTTAGACCTTGTGAACAGAGTCACGACAAAGAAGATTATTGTATCCACCATAGGAATGAAGAGACCCGAATGTGGGATAAGGCTCTAGATGAGCTTGGTAAAAAAGTTTGTGAGCTTTATCCATTTATTTGTGAACTTTGCCATGAAATGGGTCATTTTAATTTTCAATGCTCAGGCCATAATAATGACCTTTCTCATCCAATGAGGACCGCAATTTTGTCTTGTGATGACAAGATCACTCCCAATCAGCATGATGAGTTTACTTTATTTTTGGGGGTGTGAAGAGTTATCTAGAAAGACTTCTTTGGTAGATATGAGTGCTCTTGATATCAATAGCATCCTTCGTGGTTGTCATCTCTATTGTGTTTAGGATTGCCTCGCAAATACTTACATACAAAATGTTATAAAAGAGGATGCTTTACCCAAATTTAACAGGGATGATTTTTGTTTCTATTTTATTAACAAAGAGAAGGAATCCTCCAAAGTTTCTTCTATTGTTTCTATCAGTAAACCAGATTATGTGGAGAAGATGCCTTTCAAGCCTTTTCCTCCTAAAGAAGAGAGTAAGAAGAAGAAGAAGAAGAAGAGGAGTAAAAGGAGAGAGGAAATGATATCTTCCCCTAAGCATGTTGCTCCTATTATAGATTATGATGATTCTGAACTTGATGATGTTCTTATGCCTGTTACCTATGTTAGTGATCATGATTGGGAAAAGCACTCTACTTTTGATATTGAAAATCTTTTTGGTACCAATTTTGAAAATTATGAGGTTAATAATTGTTGCACCATTAGTACTATCCATGTTCCTTCCTATGAAGATATGTTTCATGAACACGCTTTGGAATATAGCTATTCTATTGCTTATGATGATTACAATGATGAGTATGATATTTTTAGTTCACCTACTATTGATGAGGAAACAAGGTATGATTACAATATGCCTCCTATTTTTGATGATTATGGTGATGAGAATAGTTATTTTGGTGAATCTGCTCCTACTACGATTGTTCATGTGGGGAGTATTAATTCTTTTATGCATGTGGCTCATGATAGGGATGTTTTATGTGATAGTTATATTGTTAATTCTATTCATGATTCTACTAAAAGTTACTATGCGAGAGGGAAACATGGTTCGATGGATCTCAACAATATTGAGTTTCCCCTCTTTATTTCGCAAATCTTGAAGTTGCACTTGTTTTATCTATCCATGTTTGCTACTATGTGCCTCGTTGATTTATTTTCTTACAAGATTCCTATGCATAGGAAGTTGTTTAGATTTAAATGTGTTTCATATTTGCTTTTTGATGCTCTCTCTTGCTTCAAGTTCTTTTGTGGCGCCTTTGCCTTAAATTCTTTTTGGGCGCCTACATGAGCATCTTTTGAAATTACTGCGCCTAGCTCAAAGGCATTAAAGAAAAGCACTCTTAGGAGATAACCCATTGTTTTATTTTCAGTACTTTTTCTTTTATTTGAGTCTTGGAAGTTATTACTACTGTAATAACTGCTCCTTATCCTTTTTATTTTGTTGTTGTGCCAAGAAGAACCTCTAATTTGAGGGAGGTAAGATTTGGGGATGGTGCTGTCCTGAAACAGATTTCAGTGCTGCACCGTAAAAATTCGTGAAAATTCTCAGAATATCTTTTTGACCTGCGATTTCTTGGCCATATGCCCCAGGTTATATCCAAACTTTAATTAGTTTTACACTTTTCTATTTGAGCAACAAAAGGTCCTCGAAAAAATCGACCTTTGTCAGCTGTTCTGTTTTGACAGATTTCTGCCACTATTTATGTTTGCCTCTCGATCGCTTTCTTTTTGAGTTCTTTTTCATCACGGAACTTTTGGGGAAGTTGCTACAGTAGTATATGCTTTATATGGGGTGTTTTTTAGTTGAAACCTGAAACAAAAAGGGTTGATCTACTATTATGCTAATGCTAACATTGCTAATAGAATTGTGTTAAATTTTGTATGAAGGAAGTTTTTAAGTGTAGGGATTGGAGAATGATGAGATGAGATGAAGGATGTAAAAAAGCTCAAGCTTGGGGATGCCCATGCACCCCAAGAAATATCCAAGAGATACAAGTATCAAATCTTGGGGATGCCCACGAGGCACCACTTCTTCATCGGCAAAAATCAGGTCACCTTTCAAAACACTATATTTTTATTGCTTCATGCACTATGCATTTTTCTTGGAGCATCTTTACTTTAGCTTTCAGTTTTGTTTTGTTTTGTTTGCTCCAATAAATGGTTGGACCCCAACAAATTTCTTTTGGAGGAGATATACTCATTTTTCATTTGCCAAGAACACTCTGTTTTTCACTCCTATTGTTCAACGAATGTTCTCTTTTTCTAGAACTATGTTTAGCTTTCTTTTTTTGCCTTCATTTTTGTTCAGATATTGTTTTATTTTTGCATCAAGGTGTATTTGGACCTCTGGTCTATGTTGGTATTAATCAAAAAAGTTGTTTCAAAAAGGTTCGAATGGTGTTGGAAAAGAGAAAAAGTTTTATGCAAAAAGTGGTACAAAAAGGAGCTTGTTTAGACTGCGGCTTAGACTTTTTCATGCCATACTTGATGTCATTTTGATAGTATGCTTAGTGATTTTTGCTATAGCATGACTTGTCTCAAATGACTGAGATTGCTTAATGAGCCTCTGAAAAAATCATGCGTTGTTTTTATTATGTGGAAGCATTTATTTGGTTTTCTCCTTTGATGCTTTATTTTGGTTGACTTAGGGCATGCTTACACCATGTTTGACTCTTACAAAGTCTCCATAAGCCACTATGATCATTTAGTTTTTGACTTTTGATGTCATTTTATGCTTCTCTTTATGATGTTTTGTCGCTATACATGATTATGGCCGTTATTGCTCTCTTAGTTGGTCGCTCCCAGTCTTTTGCTAGCCCTCATTTTGTACTGAGTATGAGCTCTACTCGTGCATCCAACTCCCAAAAACCAAGTTATGCCAATCTGCCCACCATACATACCTATTAGCAATTTGCTATTCCAAGTACATTTGACTTGCTTTTATCTATCCTTCGAATTAAACTCTTATCGGTGTTATGCAAAAATTAGTCAGTAAAGCTCTCACGAACCTGATGGCACACTTTACTTTCCTCGTTTTTAAAATTTTGACATTGTGGCTCTTTTATGTTGGCGTTATGCTTGTAAGTTGTAAGTTGGGAATTATCCAAATCATGCCGTCATGGGGAAATCTTTCAACTTTGCACTTCTCTTATTTGAGTTGATATCGTGATCTTTTGTTTATGGATACTCGCGATGTGAAATAAGTTGGGAATCTTGCAGGATCATGGAGTTTGTATATTGTTAGAGAAATGCCTGGGCCGCTAATCTAAGTCATGCATAATTCATGGTGGAAATTTACAGCATGCCTATAGTGGACATTCGATGATGCATCTCAAAATAAAAAGCTATACCAATGGTAAATAAAAGAGATGCCGAGGTGTTCATTGTCTATTTGTCCTATCATTTTGATGTGGGCTTGTTCCATGTCATGAGGCATGGAGGTACCCCATTAGTGGTTCTCGATGATACGCATATACTTATAATGACAAGAGCTTGCTTGGGATCCTAAGTCAAGTAGCATGAGGTTTGGGTATTCGTACTTCACGGGACACGAGGTTTTCAACTTATGATTTGTTAAGCATATGCTCATAATTATTCTCACATTAACTTTAACCATTCAAGATGCCTATGATGGGGGCAATGAGAGCTCAAAGCTAGTAATTACCATAATTTTTGAAGGTTTATAAAACTTGCAATCACTACTTCCGTCTGCGAAGGGTCTTTCTTTTACTTTTATGTTGAGTCTCCACCTTCTACCTTTATGCACCATCTAAGAGAGCATAGTTGCCATTCTAAGTATAATGTGCATAGTCCCAAAGTTTATCATTGATTGATTTATGATTTTGGTTTCACTTGTTCTTAAATTATGTGTATCTAGTCGCCCTCTTAAACTTGAAGGTGTCCTATGCATTTATGTTTTGCTATTTCCATGAAGGACAAGCTGAAAACCATTTGCTATGTTTTCCATATGATTTAAACACACATTTGACTTTCACTAGTCATCAACCCGTGCAACGGCACGGGCTAGAATTTATTAGTGCCAAAAGTTAACTGTCTTATTTGTTAGTAAGACATTAACTTGCAATCATAATTTCTTAATTATTTCACTTTATTGTATGGCTCTCTATATAAACTTATTCTCGTGAACACAAATTTGTCATCATTTAGCAACCTTTATAAACATTTCCACCTCTATTTGGCTGCCAAAATCAATATATCTGAAGATAAGGTAATAATGTATATGGAAAGTATTTCAAAAAAGAAGCTGATAAAGAAGGTCCTTTCGACAAATAAGAAGCAACATACCGCTGATGTTTTAAGGGATAAAGGTTAATTAATTTTGCAACATAAAATATTGGATGAAATTCAGAAGACCTATTTGTACCTGCAATTGTTAAGAAATAAGTCATTGTGGGAAAGCATATATGTCCGTAATGGACAAACATCATGCATTGCGGTATTATAGCCCTACAAAAAGGAACTCTGTACATATTATTTATCATCCTTCGTCCTGAAGCACAATGGATTTTAACTAAGATATGAAAACATATTTTGTGGCAACATGAAAAGAAATCCTCAGAGATCTGTATACTGTAATGGGACGGTACTGAATTATTTTTAAAACTCTATTTTTGTGGTAGAAATTTGGACCATATAGACATTCTACAACACAGTCGAGTTTTCTCAGCTTATTGCACTAACAGTAAAATTTCCTCGAACAACATTGAACATTCCCTTTAGGACGGTGGAATGTAAGAGAAGAATCAATAATGTTACCCTTAATTTGGACATGTACGAATCCATCGTAGCAGTCCCATTCTACTCAAAGTTCAGTTTACAACCCTCAACTCTTATTAGGTTCAAGTTTCACCCCTAAACTCTAAAAACCGATTAGAATACGCCCCTTTCACAGCTCGGCAGAATTAAGCCAATTTTATTGTCATATCAACCCGGTTTTTTTCTTGTAACTTGACATACCCTACCCGTACATGTATTTTACTACATGCATGTGCCCCCTGTAATGTACCTTTATCTCTCTCGCTAGAAACAGAGGGCACGATCGTGGCCATCTCCACCGCTGGTGAGCAAGCTCCTGGTGCCTAGCCCAAAACGCCACCCATCTAGTCCTAATCTAATCGATTTAGAGCTATTGAGGCGTATAAATACATGTACACGAGATAACAAACTGAACGTGCGAGCTATGAGAAAGGATTATGCCTTTGTTGACTGAGAACATGGAAACGTCCTAGGCAGCGGGTCAACTACACCCTGACGGCTGGCTGTTTCATTCTCGTGAGGAACACAAGATCTTTTTTTTCTTCCTAGGAGTGGTATATTTTGTCTCCGATGTTGATTTGGCGTACATGAAAAAAAAACGTAGGTCTGGCAGTAAAAACGGTGAAAGGGTTGTATTCTGAACGGTTATTAGAATTCGAGGTTGAAACTTGAACCAAATTGAAGTTTAGGGTTGCAAACTGAACACTGAGACAAATTCGAGGGGGTAAATTGGACTTCTCTTAGCCCTAAATAAGATTGGGTGTTTTCATCATGAGTACAGATCATTCTTTGAGCCATGGAGTCGAGAGCCTTTGTTTAGACTCCTGCTGCAGCCTCAGTGTTATGCGATGGCTATTTCTGCATTGAAGAGGCGAGATGTAATGATAATTCTCCTCCGATAGTAGGTACGTCCGTATAAACAAACTCACGACCATAGAAAATCAAGCATGCATGAATTCATTATGCCCAAAAACATATAAAAGAAGGCGTGCATACCATTGAGCCTATTGTCCTTTGATGGAGAAAATCTGAGATTACCAATGAACATCATCTCGATGAAATACTTACGAAAAGAATAGTCAGGCAGACATAAATCTAGTGTGCATTAGCCTATCGGGAAGAAACAACACGACATCTTATCAAACTTCAAGTAGTTTCATTAGCGAAAACTCCAATCAATAATTGTAAGGTAAAAGCATCGACAAAAATCTGTGAAGCCTCATGTGAACATCAGCTTTAGCTATCATCATTCAATAGAGAAAATTTTCCCCAGTATTTGGCTGAACATAGCGCACTACTATATAGATTTATTGGTGCCGCTGAACGCCATGCAGACAAAGTACTTTCTGTATCTGCAGTTCATAATCCAGTCAGAAGTATTTGCTGATCAACCTACAAATTTACTTAGTTTCTGTATATTAGAGAGGAAGCTGATTGGTGGGGCTTCCTTGATGGATTCTCAGGAATATTGAGAAGGAAATTCAAGGCTTACATGATTGCTTGCCTGGGGTGTAAGGGGCTTGCAATTCGACTGCTGCATCAACAGTCGACAGTGCCCGCTGCTCGATCTCCTTCAGATTTTCACCCGTATACTCTACTGCATTAACCGTCTACCTGACTTACCGCTGCAAGCTGCTCAATTTTGCTTTAGATCTCCTGCATCAAGCCAATATCAACTTACAGATTTATTCGCTGGTCATTATAAAAGAGATTAATTGGATTGGGATCGGTGGAGGTCTGATTTGTTATTTTCTCTCTCTGGTCATCTTTAAGGCGGGCAAACAACCGAGCTAAGGATTGCTCGAAGACATGCAGGTTGTCGGGAGACACGAAGATACCTGTGTCGCAGCTGAGGAAGGGCGCTTGTTCAAGGCATCGGCGGCTACCTTTGTGATTGACGCCGCTATCCTTGCTCGTTTTGCGCCAGGGTACCTGCACGATTGAAGAGGAAGATTGCGCATTATTCAGACTCGGAGAGGAGTCACGTCTCAGCACGTCAGGTGGAGGCTGGTGGAATAAGGGTTGCGAGTCTGATGCTTAATCTAATGGCTACAAATCAATTTAAGGTTAATCGGATGGATATAATTTGCTAGCTCCTAGGATTAACGTGGAGGCTCGTACGGTGCCTCCAATTAGTAAATATAAGATTGTTTCATTATTCATGATCTTTTCTTTGTGTTTCTTTTCATGATATAACATGGTTGCTAAGTTCTTATTGTCAAGATTATGACTTGTATGCCCATGTTTTAAGTTCTTTGATCCCAACACTCAATGCTTTACATAGATGATCAAGTTTATGATGGTGCATATCACCTCAAAAATTATTCTTTTGTTATCACTTACCTACTCGAGGACAAGCAGGAGTTAAGCTTGGGGATGCTTGATACGTCTCAAATGTATCTATAATTTTTGATGATCCATGTTTGTTTTACACCATTTGCTTCATGTTTTGTTTACACTTTGTGGCATTTTTCTGCAATTTCTGGAACTAACCTATTGACAAGATGCCATAGTGCCAATTCCCTATTTTCTGCTATTTTGTGTTTCAGAAAAGCTACATAGGAAATATTCTCGGAATTGGACGAAACGAAGACCGAAACTCCTATTTTTCCTAGATGAAGGACGAGGACCGAAAGAGAGTCGGAGGGGGGCCAGAGGGCAGGTTCACCACGACGGGGCACGCCCACCCTCCTGGCTGCGCCCAGGGGTGGTGAGGCCCCCTGGTGGCCCTCTGACGCCGCCCCTCCGCCTATTTAAAGCCTCCATCTCGAAAACCCTAAAACAATCGGCATTTTTCCCAGAACAGTTCCGCAACGTCGCCGTCATTAAAGACAAATTTTAGGAGATAGAAGTCTCTGTTCCAGCACCCTGCTAGGACGGGGAAGTGCCCCCGGGGCCATCTCCATCGGTCTCCATCGCCGTCACCGCCGTCTCCATCAATCTCACTGCCATCTCCATCGTCGTTGCTGTCTCCTATGATGAGGAGGGAGTAGTTCTCCCCCGGGGCTGAGGGCTCTACCAGTAGCTTTGTGGTTCACCTCTCTCTCCCATGATGTGATCTTTATGTGATCGTGAGCTTTGTATCTAGTTGAATTGGTAGATGCCATTATTTAGATATTATGCTACTCCTGTGCTTTATTATTGTATCTCCGGAGACACCTTGTATCGTAATGTGAAGGTGACTAGTGTGCGCATTATGTGTGTCTTTTTGGTTAATGTTTCTATGAATTGTTGGTGTTTGTTGGAACCATCTAGTGCGTTCACGGTGACAGTGTGGGACAATCTAGTTTGGGTACATGCGAACCTTGAGGAGTGCTTCGTAGCCCTACGCATGATTAGTGTTTGTTTTCCATTGGAGAATTGTTTTGAGTTGCATATTGAAGTTAGTATCTATTGGTTCAATTATGTTATATTTGTTGAGAGTGTGTCCACTAGTGAAAGTATGATCCCTAGGCCTTGTTTCCAAGCATTGAACACCGTTTACTTTCCGTTTTGTTACATATTTGCTTGCAGCGATATTTATTTCAGATTATATTTACTACTTATAATCATCACTACTACTTGTATTTCACTATCTTTTCACCGAACTAGTGCACCTATACATCTGACAAGTGTATTGGGTGTGTTGGGGACACAAGAGACTTTCTATATCATAATTGAAGGGTTGCTTAAGAGGGATAGCTTTGACCTCCTCCTTCCGGAGTTCGATAAACCTTGGATGATCCACTTAAGGGAAACTTGCTGCTGCTCTACAAACCTCTGCACTTGGAGGCCCAACACTGTCTACAAGAACAGATGCATGTGTAGACATCATAGCTCTAATGTAAGTCGCTTAGAGCTCCACTATTTAGATCTTTTGCTGCCTCTGTCAGCTAAATTATATTTGTTTCTTGTGTTCTGGTACTGCATTTTGGTCTTTGCATCTGATGGAACAAGAGAGGCTGCATTTGCTCTTTTCGACAGGGTTGCAGGCTTGCAGCAGCTGTAGGCAAGCCGTTAGCAGCAAAGGAATAGCAGTACAGATTAATGGCATGGTAATGGTGGAGGATTTTAATCTGGTAAGAATCTGAATTTGCCTACATTTTCAAACAGAGAATTAAGAACGTGGGGTATAACAGCTTGCATAAAACTCCACTGTTCTTTTTACATCCATTGATTAAACAAAGCACATATGTTTATACTGTTTGATATAGCCATGTTACTAAATACATGTAGATAATCAGTATAGAGATTTCCTAAATAGCTTTCTTACTCAATCCAAGACTAATTATTCCTTTTTTCACTTTTCATATCATAGAATATCATCATGCTACTAGGAACCTCATGTAGGCTATTGCTTGATCTTATGTTAGAAAAACTTCCAAAAGCCTGCATCAACGGATATTCCCCTCGAAAGCACCCAGAGAAAAGAAGGTTCAGAAATACACTAAACATGGGTGCAAAGCCTACACCTGATCAGTGGTGGTTATCTTTCTACAGATTGCTTTTGTATTCTAACTACAAGTGCAAAACCTATGGGTTTGCTTTTGGTGGATGATACATCTCCAACGTATCCATAGTTTTTGATGCTCCATGCTTGTTTTTACACCATTTGCTTAGTGTTTCGTTACACTTTGTGGTATTTTTATACATTTTCTAGAACTAACCTATTAACTAGATGACACAGTGCCAGTTCCCTATTTTCTGCTGTTTTTGTGTTTTAGAAAAGTTACACAGGAAATATTCTCAGAATTGGACAAAACAAAAGCCAGACATCTAGATATTTACCGAAGCTTCCAGAGAACCGAAGAGAAGACGGAAAGGAGCCACAAGGCGGCCACACCACCAGGGGCGCGGCCTGCCCCTGGCCCACGCTGGCCTATGGTGTGGGCCCCCTGGTCCACTTCTGATGCTGCTCCTTCGCCTATAAAGACCCCCGACGGGAAAAATTTAAACACCCAATCACTTTTCCAGAAACACATCGCGATCCACCGCCGTCATCGACCCGAGATCGGGAGGGTCCAGAAGCTCTTCCCAGCACCCTGCCAGAGAGGGGAATTGCCACCAGAGGTCTTCTTCATCGCCATGCTTGCCTCCGGCACGATGAGTGAGTAGTCTACCTTGGACTATGGGTCCATAGCAGTAGCTAGATGGTTGTCTTCTCCACCATGTGCTTCATGTTTAGATCTCGTGAGCTGCCTTACATGATCGAGATCACCGTTATGTAATTCTACATATTGTGTTTGTTGGGATCCGATGAATATTGGTGTTATGATTGAGATGAAGTACTGAATTTTATTTTATGTTATCTCTATGTTGTTTATGATCTTGCATGCTCTCCGTTGTTAGTAGCTATCTTGGCCGAGTGGTTGCTAGTGACTCCAAGAGGGGGTATTTATGCTCGATAGTGGGTTCATGCCTCTATTTAATCTAGGGGAGTGACAGAAACCTCTAAGGTTGTAGATGTGCTGTTGCTACTAGGGGGAAAACAACATTCATATGCTCGAGGGCATATGCTTTGTTTACATTACACACTTTGCTTAATGCAGTTATCTATTGTTCACAACTTAATACTTGTTGAGTTCTCAGATTGATTTGCCACAAGTGGATTATTAGTCATAGATGTAGTTGGATGGCGGTCTATGTATCTTGTTGTAATGCCCAGAGTAAATCTCATAGTGATCCTCTTGACATATCATGTTGTCTTTATTCTATCAATTGCCCAACTGTAATTTGTTTACCTAGCATGTGTTATTTTATCTTATGGAGAGACACCACTAGTGAACTGGGGACCCCGGTCCTATTTCCATTATATTGCTTTCACCTGTTTACTTTACTCGCACTATTTACTTTACTTGCATACTACTACTGTTTTCCACTCGATACGCTCATACCCTTTGTTTCAAGTAAACCGGTGAGATTGACAACCTCATTGTAAGTTGGGAACAAAGTATTTGGTTGTGTTGTGTGCAGGTTCCACGTTGCCGCTCGCAAAGCAAAGCTTGGACGAGGCACCCTATAAATTGTCTGGAGCTGTCGCGAAGCTAGCGGGCATCACCTTCCATCGTTTGGCTTTTTCCTTCTGGATTGATTACCTTGGTTTCATAACTAAGAGAAAACTTGCTGCTATATTTATCAAACCTTCTCTTGGGGTTTCCAACTGGCCGGTCATTTACATCATCAACTACATGCCAGCAAAACATCACAAGTTTTCTGGTACCATTACCAAGGACTGAAGAAGAAGCCCCCACATCAAGACCGCACCATTAGTGGATTGTAGGAGCTAGGGTTTAAGTTAATTTCTCTGGTATTTTGTTTCCTGTACATATGGCTATGCAATATGAACAATTTAGTAGAATGTTCAGATATGTAGAACTACTTTGTATGATATGTGTAATATAGTTATCCATAGTTTCAAAGCTAGACTGATGAGGACATCCCTATTATTGTTCCATCTCCACCTCATGATAATGACAAGCTAGTTGCTGCAAAGAAGAAGTCCAATGATGAAATCAGAATTGGACCTATCACAAGAGCTCGTGCAAAGTTATTAGAACAACAGGTGAATTTGCTCCTAGTAGAATCTGAATATTTTGTTAATGAGAATTGTTTACTGCCTAAGTCTTTGTGTGTTTGCATACTCAGGTTCATGGGAGAAGAAGGCATAGCACGAGGGAGCGAGGAGTTGAAGCAGCTGGAGCAAGATGTGATGATCATGCACATGGACGCGAGGGAGGAGAGGGAGGCCGGCGACCAGCATGAGGAGGAGGAGGACATCACGCAGGAGGCTGCATATGGCGCACCATCAAGTGCTTGTGCGCCATACACCAAAGGCCTGCGCGCCTAGTTGGCTGCACCCAACCATTGGGTCAGTTTGTATCAATTAAGTTTGAGTCGAACCACGTTAGAGGACCAGGTCAGGTCGGCTGCCTTTGGCCAGCCGCACCCCCCCATATATTAGGTGCCTTTTTGCCTGAGAGAGGTTAGACCACGTTTTAGACAAAACCCTAGTTCTTGAGACTGCCGCAAGCATTCATCTTGAATTCTTGTCTCCAATTCGTTTCGATCTGGAGATTATATACTACAAGTTAAGTGTGATCTGCTGTTCCATTGGGAATTAGTGAATTGCAATTATACCGTTTCGTGGTCAACGGCTACGTTGCGCAAGTGTGTGAAGTCGTGAATATCCGAAGGGTAGAGAGCTGTTGCATTGGCATCAGGGATCTAGCGAGGAGAGATCATCGGCGACACCAGTTTATCTATCATCATCACCATCACCACCGCAAGCTTACTGAGAAGATCGGGCCACCCCATATCATCTTGGTATCAGATTTCCAGTGTTTCCTCGGTAAGCATCCACCAGATCATCCATAGATTAGTTGTGTTTTTCGTCCTATCCAGAAAAGCCAAAAAAAAAATTAGGGTTCATAGTATTGCCATAGCCTAGATTGCATCGTAGATTGGTTTTAGTTGCTGGTCGTTTTCCTTCTTTGATCCGATCTGTTTCTTGTTCCGTAGGAGTCTAGGTTCTAGTCGGTTCATAGTTTCCACAGAGTCCACTTCCATCTCGAGTTGTTTCCGCCGCCTTTGTTCTGATCCAAGTCGGTCTGTCTGCTACCAATCTTCGATCGCTCGCCATCAGACAAAGTACACCGATCTGTCTGGTATCGAGCGTGGGCAGCGATCGCTCTCGACCAGACACCGCGGGAACGCTTGTCTGGTCCAGCGCGTTGGCCTCGTCGCTCTCGGAGCCCTGCCGCGGCACGCGTTTTGTGCGTTTTCCTGCCGCGGTACAGTTTCGAGTCCTTTTCGTTTCTTTTCCAAACCGAGTCCACATAGCGTACCTTTTCTGCATCTTGTGACAAACATAGCCACAGCCTTTCTATTATACCATTGTGTAGGAGCTTACCTATTTGAGACTAGCATAGTTTTGTTGCTCCACGGGCTGCTCTGTTTAGGGTTTTCGAGTGCATATTTGTCTGCCGTGCTAATTTTCGCGGTGCGACGTATTGTGGCCAAAAAAGAGAGAGGAGAGAGAAAAAAAATGAACTTTACTGTACTCTGTGAATTGGTTTTATAAAGAGAGTCAAAAACAAACAAAAAAAGAGCAAAGAGAGAAGAATCAAAAACAGAAAAGTGAGAAGCGGAGTTTCACTTCTTTCAGAGGCCGAAGCATATATCTATCTTTGTGCACTAGTAGTTCGAGCAATCTTGTGCCTGTTTACATTGAGCATTGCTAGTGTCTCTCCTGCGCATTGCAACACATCCTGTTTTATAGTTGCTTTGCCACGTTTATCTCCACGTGTGTGTTTCCCTTGGGTGTTTTGTTCATACGATCAGCACTAGGACTTATCTTTGGTGTAGTTAGGATACCATACCTACAGCTCCACCATATACTCCTGTTTTGTCGTGTGATTGCTCTTATACCCTGGTATTCACTTCATCACATCTGTGCATTAGTCATCTCTCTGAACGGGTACGCATTTGCTATTCACTTTGGAACGGTAAGATTTCCTTTTCTTGTCAGTTTTGAGTGAGTTGTGAGTGTGCCACCAAAAAGATTTTTGATTTAGTGCACTAACCTACTAATCATGTCTGTTAGTGGTGTTGATGTGATGCAGAAAAAGGCTGATGATGCTACTGTTACATGGAGGGAATATGAAGCTCTCCGTGATCATTTGCAAGGGGTTATTACTAGATCCACTGAAAACATTGACGCTAATATTCAAGCTGTGCAAATGAAAGTGGATGCAACTGAGACTATAGTCAATGCTATGCAAGCGCAAGTCACTGCTCTCTAGACAAGCATACAGCAATTGACAACTTCCGTTAATGGGCTGCGTGTAGCTGTTGAGCAACGCCAACCTGAGGACCATGGCGATGTTGATAGTGTCCATGGAGATAATGAACACATGATGGGCAACAATGGCCGCGGGCGTGGCTTTCCAGGACAGGGTCGCCCACCACCACCACTTGGTGCTCGGCGTGTGCCATTTTAGGAGGATGATGGCTTGGGCAAGCCCAAGTTCACGATTCCCAGATTTGAAGGCTCCACTGATGCGGAGGAGTACCTTACTTGGGAGCTCAAGATTGAAAAATTATGGCGTTTGCATGATTACACTGAAGATAGGAAGATCAAGCTTGCTTCTTCAGAATTTGATGGTTATGCCTTGCGTTGGTGGGATAGCATTGTGATGGAAAGAAGAGATAACAACGAGCTTCCTGTTCTTACATGGCGCAATATGAAGGAGATCATGCGAGCTCGTTTTGTTCCCACTAATTACCTGCGTACTGTTTATGATAAATTGACACAATTGAAGCAAGGAACCATGGCCGTTGATGCTTATTACATGGAGATGGAGATGTTGCTGCAGCGTGCACGTGTTCGAGAGTCTATTGAGATGACCATGCAGCGATTTCTTCATGGGCTGAAGTACAACATCAAAGGTATTGTTAGGCATCATTCCTACAACAATATGAACGAGCTTTTGCATCATGCAAGGGAGGCTGAATCGCAGCTAGCTGAAGAGGCTCAAATCAAGGCACGATATACTCCTTCTGGGAGGTTCTCTAGCAGGGCGCCGCACCAATCTGCAGCGCCTATGGAGGGTGCCACCAGAGGCCCCTCTTCTTCCCACTCTAACCCAGCCTCCAATGTTTCTAATGCAAAGAAACCAGCAGCTCCTGCGCCTAGCTCTGGTTCCAACATGTCTACAGCTCGTAATAGAGATATGCAATGCCATACATGTGGTGGCAAGGGGCACTTCAAGCGAGAGTGTCCAAACAGAAAGGTGATGATTGTTAATGATGATAATGAGTATGAGACTGGAGATGACGCTGATCCGTATGATTCCAATGATGATGGTTACACAAGTGAGGGCGGCATGGATGCCTTTGCTTCTCCAGCGCCTACCATTGTTGTCTCGCAGCGTGCATTGAGTGTCACGCCACATGCTGATTCCCAGCGCTGCAATCTGTTCCAAATAAAAGCACTAGTTGGCCCAAACAAAGCTTGCAAAGTAATCATTGATGGAGGTAGCTGCCGCAATCTCGCAAGCAAGGAGCTTTGTGCCAAACTAAATCTGAAATATTTACCTCATCCAAATCCCTACTACATCCAATGGCTAAGTGACAATGGAGAGATGAAGGTAAATCATATGGTGCGTGTGAATTTTGAGATAGGACCATACAAGGATTCCATTGAGTTTGATGTGGTTCCTATGACTGTTTGTCACCTACTATTGGGTCGGCCATGGCTGTATGATCGCCATGTGCAACACAATGGCCGAGCCAATACCTATCACTTGGAGTTCAAGGGCAAGAAAATTAATCTACAGCCTATGTCACCGCAGCAAATCATCAATGAGTCTCGTCAGAAAACAGAAGTGAAGCTAGAACAGCCACCTACACGAGAAAATAATGTATTCGCTGTGAGTGAAAATATAACGAAAAGTGAGAGAGTGCCTAATTTGCTTATATTAGCCACCAAAGAAGACATGGTAGAATTTAGCGAGGATCCTACAGCCATGCCACTTGTGCTCATGTACAAAGGCGAGGTGTTAGTTTCTAATGATATGCAACCTGTTTCTCTTGGTGTTTCTAATGTATTGCAGGAGTATGATGATGTGTTTCCGGAGGAGGTGCCCGCAGGACTGCCACCATTGCGTGGAATTGAGCATCAAATTGATTTGATCCCTGGTGCCACTCTTCCAAACCGTGCGCCGTACAGGACCAACCCCGAAGAGTCAAAGGAAATACAGCGACAAGTACAAGCGCTTCTGGACAAGGGGTATATTCGTGTTTCTCTTAGCCCTTGTGCTGTTCCTGTTATTTTGGTGCCTAAGAAAGATGGTACATGGCGCATGTGCGTAGACTGTAGAGCTATTAATAACATCACTATTCGATATCGTTATCCTATTCCACGCTTAGAGGATATGTTAGATGAATTGAGTGGTGCTGCTATTTTCTCTAAGATTGATTTGCGTAGTGGATACCATCAAATTAGGATGAAAGAAGGAGATGAATGGAAAACTGCTTTCAAAACTAAATTTGGTTTATATGAGTGGCTAGTTATGCCTTTTGGTCTTACTAATGCACCTAGCACATTCATGCGCTTAATGAATCATGTTTTGCGAGAGTTTATTGGTCGTTTTGTGGTTGTATACTTTGATGATATACTTATTTATAGCCGCACTGAATCTGAACATTGTGAGCATATTAGACAAGTTTTGCAAGTGTTGCGTGATGCTAAATTGTATGCTAACCTTGAGAAGTGCACATTCGCAAAAGATAAAGTGATATTTCTAGGATATGTTGTATCTATGCATGGGGTAGAGGTAGATTCATCTAAAATTGAAGCAATTCAAAATTGGCCTACTCCCATGAATGTTAGTCAAGTACGAAGTTTTCACGGTCTTGCTGGTTTCTATCGGCGTTTTGTGAAAGACTTTAGTACTATTGCTGCACCATTGAATGAATTAACTAAGAAAGGAGTGCCTTTTGTATGGGGCGCTGCCCAAGATCATGCATTTGATGAGCT
Organism: Dactylis glomerata; assembly: GCA_007115705.1. NCBI lineage: Eukaryota > Viridiplantae > Streptophyta > Magnoliopsida > Poales > Poaceae > Dactylis > Dactylis glomerata. The sequence continues at coordinate 5,620,917 of QXEO01000545.1, read as the reverse complement.
GAAACGTTTGCTTACTTCTGCACCATTGCTTGCACTACCAGATTTTTCTAAGCAATTTGAAGTTGAATGTGATGCTGGTGGTACAGGAATTGGTGGTGTGTTGATGCAAGAAGGTAGACCTATTGCTTATTTCAGCGAGAAACTTTCTGGTGCTAGACTGAATTATCCTATTTATGATAAAGAATTGTATGCACTTGTTCGAGTTCTTGAGGTTTGGCAACATTATTTGTGGCCAAAAGAATTTATCATACATTCTGATCATGAAGCTTTAAAATATCTGAAAGCTCAATCTAACTTGCATAGGCGCCTAGCTAAGTGGGTTGAGTTCATTGAGTCGTTTCCCTACATAATCAAGTATAAGAAAGGGAAAGAAAATGTTGTTGCTGATGCTCTATCTAGGAAGAACATGTTATTGACGCATCTTGATGTTAAAATTCCTGGTTTAGAGAGCTTGTGTGATTTGTATGCCACTGATCATGATTTTGCTGAACCATATCGTTTGTGTATGCTTAGAAATGCATGGGACAAGTACCACATACATGATAGATTTTTGTTTCGTGCTAACAAACTATGTGTTCCAGAATCGTCGGTACATTTGCTATTGTTGCAGGAATCACATGCTGGCGGATTGATGGGTCACTTTGGGCGTGAGAAGACGCTTCTCATGCTCGCTGATCATTTTTATTGGCCCAAGATGAGGCGTGACGTGGACAGATTTGTTAGGCGCTGCATTGTATGTAACACGTCCAAGTCCAAGCTGAAGCCTCACGGTTTGTATACACCACTACCTGCACCTACCACACCATGGGAAGATATAAGTATGGATTTTGTGTTAGGTTTGCCATGCACTAAAAGAGGTCATGATAGTATATTTGTGGTAGTGGATAGATTCTCTAAGATGGCACACTTTATTGCATGCCACAAAAGCGACGATGCGTCGCACATAGCTAATCTGTTTTTCAGGGACATTGTCCGCTTGCATGGAGTGCCCAAGACAATTGTTTCTGACAGGGACGTGAAGTTTATGAGCTACTTCTGGAAGACACTATGGGGCAAGCTGGGAACGAAGCTACTGTTCAGCACTACATGTCATCCCCAAACTGATGGTCAAACGGAGGTGGTGAATAGAACATTGTCACAATTGCTGCGAGCCATGATCAAGAAAAATCTGCGTGAGTGGGAGGAGTGTTTGCCACATGTTGAGTTTGCATATAACAGAGCGGTGCACACTACTACTCAGCTTTGTCCTTTCGAGGTGGTGTATGGTTTCAAACCAATCACACCACTAGATTTGCTGCCTCTTCCATTGCATGAGAGAGTTAATATGGAGGCATCAAAAAGAGCAGATTATGTGAAGAAAATTCATGAGAAGACACGAGAGGCCATTGAGAAAAAAGGCAAGAACATTGCTGCTACATGAAACCAATCAAGAAAGCAAGTTTTGTTTCAGCCTGGAGATATGGTTTGGGTGCATCTGCGCAAGGATAGATTCCCACAGCTGCGAAGTTCCAAGTTGAGGCCGCGTGGTGCTGGTCCTTACAAGGTGCTAGCCAAGATAAATGACAATGCCTAATCGATTGATATTCCTATTGCTGAGTTTGGTGGCGTTAGCAACAGCTTCAACGTTGCTGATTTGTCACCATATGATGGAGAAGACCTTGGAGCGTCGCGGTCGACGCATTTTGAAGGGGGGGAGATGACGAGGACATCCCTATTATTGTTCCATCTCCACCTCATGATAATGACAAGCTAGTTGCTGCAAAGAAGAAGTCCAATGATGAAATCAGAATTGGACCTATCACAAGAGCTCGTGCAAAGTTATTAGAACAACAGGTGAATTTGCTCCTAGTAGAATCTGAATATTTTGTTAATGAGAATTTTTTACTGCCTAAGTCTTTGTGTGTTTGCATACTCAGGTTCATGGGAGAAGAAGGCATAGCACGAGGGAGCGAGGAGTTGAAGCAGCTGGAGCAAGATGTGATGATCATGCACATGGACGCGAGGGAGGAGAGGGAGGCCGGCGACCAGCATGAGCAGGAGGAGGACATCACGCAGGAGGCTGCATATGGTGCACCATCAAGTGCTTGTGCGCCATACACCAAAGGCATGCGCGCCTAGTTGGCTGCACCCAACCATTGGGTCAGTTTGTATCAATTAAGTTTGAGTCGAACCACGTTAGAGGACCAGGTCAGGTCGGCTGCGTTTGGCCAGCCGCACCCCCCCATATATTAGGTGCCTTTTTGCCTGAGAGAGGTTAGACCACGTTTTAGACAAAACCCTAGTTCTTGAGACTGCCGCAAGCATTCGTCTTGAATTCTTGTCTCCAATTCGTTTCGATCTGGAGATTATATACTACAAGTTAAGTGTGATCTGCTGTTCCATTGGGAATTAGTGAATTGCAATTATACCGTTTCGTGGTCGACGGCTACGTTGCGCAAGTGTGTGAAGTCGTGAATATCCGAAGGGTAGAGAGCTATTGCATTGGCATCAGGGATCTAGCGAGGAGAGATCATCGGCGACACCAGTTTATCTATCATCATCACCATCACCACCGCAAGCTTACTGAGAAGATCGGGCCACCCCATATCATAGACCATTTTGGTGTGCCTAAAATCTATAACATTGATTTCAAATTATTAGCATGCAGCTAGCTTCATGTTCCCGTGAGAGGACAGCTGGGAGCATGTAGGCAAAATCTGTTTCAGGATTGGCAAAATCAGGATCTGGCATCTTTTTATGCAGAGAATGTGTAGGATGGTTCTCATATCTTTCAGTTTGGTTATAATACCCCTTTGGTTAATTAGTTAATCAACCAAAACCCCTTTGGTTGGGAGGGTCAACACCATCTCAAATCGCCACAGTGTTTACACTGAAATTTTGCATGCCTAAATGTGGGGTGTTTGTAATGCCCCTTCCTTTGTACCTATGTGACACTGCTGGAAAATTTGCATTGCCATATTGTGAGAATAGAATGTTCCTTTTTTGTTGGACTCTTTTTTTTTTGAATTAAGTTACCAGGATTTGGTGGTACTCAAATTATTTTAGCTTTCTCCTACAATCGAGTGTGTTGCTATATGAATACTTACCTTTTGTGGAATTCACAACATCGCATGTAGATTTAGCATGAATAGGTTAATGAATATTTCATCATTGATTTTGAACTTTCACAACCCTAAAATCAATGAATCTCAATCACACACATAGCAATATTAAAAACAGTATTAAACTTATGATTTGAATATTGTCTTGATTCTGCCAAGTGCGCGATAGCGCAACGGGTCATCTAGTGGAACCAAAGTTTAATTGACCAGTAGGAGAAAGAAACCACTTCTGAAGGTTGTTGCGAACTTGCTTTTGGCAGGGCGCACTACCGGCACCAGCAGCAACATGGAACCTACACACAATACAACCAAGATACTTTGCCCCAACTTGTAGTGAGGTTGTCAATCTCACTGGTTTGCTGAAAACAAACAATTAAATGTATCATGTGGAAAAAGATATTTGTTTGCAGTAAGTAAATAAATAACGCTTGCGGAAAGTAAATGGTGCTTGCAGTAGATGGTAATATATGTAAAAGAATGGATCGGGGTCTACAGTTCACTAGAGGTGTCTCTCCATAAAGATAAATAACATGCTGGGTAAACAAATTACAGTTGGGTAATTGACAAAATAAATAATGCATAGCAATGCATGTACATGTCATGAAGATCACTATTAGATGCACTTGGGCATTACAACATAATACATAGACCGTAATCCAACTGCATCTATGACTAATAATCCACCCGCAGGATATCATCCGAACAACCTTTGGGTATTAAGTTGCAAGCAACAGATTATCGCCTTAAGCAAAGTGTGTAATGTAAACAATACAAATGTCCTTGAACAAAAGATTGTTGTTTTCTCCCTAATGGCAACAACACATCTACAACCTTAGAAGTTATTTTCACTCTCCTAGATTATTAGAGGCATAAACCCACTATGGAGCATAAATACTCCCTCTTGGAGTCACTAGCATCTACTCGGCCAAGATATCTACTAGCAATGGAGAGCATGCAAGATCATAAATAACATAGACATGATAAATAAACTTGACATAGTACTCAATATTCATTGGATCCCAACAAACACAACATGTAGAATTACATAATGATGATCTTGATCATGATAGGCAGCTCACAAGATCTAGATATGAAGCACGTGGAGGAGAAGACAACCATCTACCTACTGCTATGGACCCATAGTCCAAGGTAGACTACTCACGCATCACTCCGAAGGCTAGCATGGTGATGAAGAAGGCCTCCGGTGATGATTCCCCTCTCCGGCAGGGTGTCAGGAAGAGCTTCTAGACCCTCCCGGTCTTGGGACAATGACAGTGGCGGCTTGCAGTATGTTTTGTGGAAAAGTGTTCGTCTCCTTAGGGTTTTCCCGTCGAAGGGAATTTATAGGCGGAAGGGCGATGTCAGGGGGCAGACCAGGGGCCCACACCACCTGGTGGCATGGCCAGGTGGTGGCCTGCGCCACCCTATGGTGTGGCTGCCTCCTGGTGGTGTGGCTGCCTCCTGGTCTGGCTCCATCTCTCCTTTGGACTATGTCTTCCTTTCAGTTAAATAGGAACTTCGACTTTTGTTTCGTCCAATTCCGAGAATATTTTCTGTGTAACTTTTCTGAAACACAAAAATAGTAGAAAATAGGAACTGGCACTATGGCATCTCATTAATAGGTTAGTTCCAGAAAATGCATAAAAATGTCACAAAGTGTAAACAAAACACAAAGAAATTGGTGTAAAACAAGCATGGAGCATCAAAAATTATAGATACGTTTGCGACGTATCAAAGGCCATCAAGTTTGAGTGAATCATATATTGTCATAGTCTCTGAAGTTTTATTTATCATCTCACAAGCTACATGTGTAAACATGAAATACATGTCAATATTCACATACATACAAACCCACATAATATTTTAAGATATTAGCATTCATTTCGCATGATTTGATGTCATAAGCATATAGAGTAAGGACAAAACTACTTCTCTTATTGACTAGGAAACCTTGACCCACTCATTGACATGAAGTTTTTTGAAGAGATGTGATACATCTCCAATGTATCTATAATTTTTGATGCTCCATGCTTGTTTTTACACCATTTGCCTACTGTTTCGTTACACTTCATGGCACTTTTATGCATTTTCCGGAACTAACCTATTAACAAGTTGCCACAGTGCCAGTTCCCTGTTTTCTGCTATTTTTGTGTTTCGGAAGTGATACACAGGAAATATTCCCAGAATAGGACAAAACAAGTTTCTGAAGTCTTATTTTACCCGAAAGCTTCTAGAGATCCAAAAAGGAGTAGGAGGGGGGCCATAGGGGCCCCACACATAGGGCTGGCATGGCCAGGGCCTGGGCCGTGCCACCCTAGCATGAGGCCACCTAGCCCCACCTCTGACATCGCCCCTTCGCCTATAAAGACCCCCTAATGGGAAAAACCTAAGCACCCGATCAATTTTCCAAAAACACATCGCGATCCACCGCCGTCGTCAACCCGAGATCGGGAGGGTCCAGAAGCTCTTCCCGATACCCTGCTGGAGAGCGGAATCACCATCGGAGGTCTTCTTCATCGCCATGCTTGCCTCCGGAGCGATGAGTGAGTAGTCTACCTTGGACTATGGGTCTATAGCAGTAGCTAGATGGTTGTCTTCTCCACCATGTGCTTCACGTTTAGATCTCATGAGCTGCCCTACATGATTGAGATCACCATTATGTAATTCCACATGTTTGGTTTGTTGGGATCCGATGAATATTGGTGTTTATGATTGAGTTACTGTACTGAAATATATCTTATGTTATCTCTATGTTGTTTATGATCTTGCATGCTCTCCGTTGTTAGTAGCTATCTTGGCCTAGTAGTTCTAGTGACTCCAAGAGGGGGTATTTATGCTCGATAGTGGGTTCATGCCTCTATTTAACCTGGGGGAGTGACAGAAACCTCTAAGGTTGTAGATATGCTATTGCTACTAGGGAGAAAACAACATTCATATGCTCAAGGGCACATGCTTTGTTTACATTACACACTTTGCTTAATGCAATTATCTGTTATTCGCAACTTAATACTTATGGAGTTCTCGAATTGATTCGCCACAAGTGGATTAGTAGTCATCGATGCAGTTGGATGGCGGTCTATGCATTTTATTGTAATGCCCAGAGTAAATCTCATAGTGATCTTCTTGACATATCACATTTATCTTTATTCTATCAATTGCCCAACTGTAATTTGCTTACCCAGCATGTGTTATTTATCTTATGGAGAGACACCACTAGTGAACTGTGGACCCCGGTCCTATTTCCATCATATTGCTATCACACTGTTTACTTTACTCGCACTATTTACTTTACTCGCATACTCTACTATTTTCCACTCGGTACGCTCATAACCTTTGTTTCAATCAAACCGGTGAGATTGACAACCTCATCGCAAGTTGGGAGCAAAGTACTTGGTTGTGTGTGTGCAGGTTCCGCGTTGCAGCTAGCAAGCAAAGCTTAGATGAGGCACCATATATAAATTGTCTGAAGCTGTCGCAAACTAGCAAGCATCACCTTCTATCGTCACTGTCTGCTTTTCTCCTGGATGATAAACCTTGGTTTTTTAACTGAGGGAAAACTTGCTGCTATATTCATCAAAACCTTCTCTTGGGGTTTTCCAACTGGCCGGTTATTTTACTTCATCAACTCGGCCCCATCAAGTTTTCTGGCGCTGTTGCCGGGGAAGAGTGGAAGACTTCTGCGAGGGGAGTTTTTGCACGCACATCCTTTACTTTGTTTTTGTTTTGCTTTACTTTATTTATTTTACCTGCATCATTTTATATCAAAAACCCAAAAAAATTAGAATCCTTGGTAGTTGTTTTTACTTATCTGCTTTTAGTTTTGTTAAAATGAGTAATCCTGAAGTAGAAGTTTGTAGTTTTAAGCAACAAGGGGGAGAAAGTTTAAAGGATGCTTGGTATTATATTAACCATGCTCATCATAGGTGTACCAAAAAGCACTCTACAACCATCCTCCTTAGGAATTTTTATGTTGGTATATCTAGTTGGAATAGGTATGTTCTCGATACTCTTACAGGAGGTAATTTTCTAGGTACTTCCACTAGAGAAGCATGCACTATAATTGAAAGTTTAGTGGGAATACCACCTATTCATGTTGCTAAAACTGAGACCACCTTAGAGGAGGTGGTAGAAAAGCTAAGCTCTTTAGAGAAAAGTTTGCCAAGTATCCTAGAAAATGCTAGCTGAGTTAGTGAATTAATAGAAAAGATTGGTAAGAGAATTACCATTTTACAGGCTAGAACTACTCTTGACAATCAAAAATTAAGGATTGGTAAACTAGAGGAGTCTATGGAAACTCTTAGCTTAATTTTCTCTTCTCTTAAATTTAAGAAAGAGAAAGTGTTTGTTGGAAAAGAGCAAAAATTTATGTATGTTCCCAAGGCTTCTGCGCTTAAATCTCAACATGTTCTTAAAATTGGTAAGACTCTTAGTTCCACTAAGGGTGACTTGTAGGTTGAATCATCTTCGGGAACTTCCAAAGTGCTTACTGAGGTAAGTGATGCTTCATCTCTTGATGTTACTTGATTCGCAATTTTCTGCGTCTAGCTCAAAGGCGTTAAAGAAAAGCACTCTTGGGAGATAACCCAATGTTTATTTTTAGTACTTTTTCTTTTATTTGAGTCTTGGAAGTCATTACTACTATAATGACCGCTCCTTATCTTTTTTATTTTGTTTTTGTGCCAAGAGAAGCCTCTAATTCGAGCGAGGTAAAGATTTGGGGATGTTGCTGTCCTGAAACTGTTTTTGGTGCTGCACCGTAAAAATTTGTATAAATTATCTGTATATCTTTTGGACCTACGATTTCTTGTGCATATGCCCCAGGTTATATCCAAACTTTCGTTAGTTGAAAACTTTTTGATTTGAGCAACAGAAAACCTCTCAAAAATTCGACCTTTGTCAGCTGTTCAGTTTTGATAGATTTCTGTCAATATTTGTATTTGCCACTTTATCGCTTTCTTTTGAGTTATTTTGATCACGGAACTTTTGGGAAAGTTGCCACAGTAGTATGTGCTATATATGTGGTGGTTTTGGGTTGAAACCTGAAGCAAAAGAGGTTGATTATATGTTATGCTTACACTAATGTTGCTAATAGAATTGTGTTTAGTTTTGTATAAAGGAAGTTTTCAAGTGTAGGGATTGAAGAATGATGAGATGAGTTGAAGAATGGACAAAAGCTCAGGCTTGGGGATGCCCATGCATCACCCCAAGAAATATCCAAGAAGTATAAGCGTCAAAGCTTGGGGATGCCCCCGAGGTACCCCTTCTTCATCGGCAAAAATCAGGTCACCTTTCAAGACACTATATTTTTATTGCTTCATGTACTGTGTGTTTTTCTTGGAGCATCAGTTGTTTTAGTTTTCTTAGTTGGTTTGCTGCAATAAATGGTTGGACCCCAACAAATTTCTTTTAGAGAAGTTGCCTCGTTTTCATTTGCCAAGAACGCTCTAGTTTTCAGTCTTATTGTTTCATCGGACGTTCTTCTTTTTCTGCTACTACTTTTGGTTTTTTTTCACCTTGATTTGTGTTTAGACCTTGTCATATCTTTTCATCAAGGTGTATTTTTTGCCTCTGATCTTTATTGGTTTTCATCAAAAGAGGTGTCTTAAAAATTTCAAATGGTGTTGGAAAAGAGAAAAAGCTTTATGCAAAATAGTGGTACAAGAAGGAGCTTGTGTAGATTGTGGCTTAGGCTTTTTCATGTCATGCTTCATGTCTTTTTTATAGTATGCTTAGTGGTTTTGCTATAGCATGACTTGTCTCAAATAACTGAGATTGCTTAATGAGCTTTTGAAAAAATCATGCGTTGTTTTTATTGTATGCAAGCATTATTTTGGTTTTCTCCTTGATGCTTTATTTGGGTTGACTTGGCGCATGCTCACACATGTTAGACTCTTACAAAGTCGCCAATAGCCTCTATGATCATTTAGTTTTTGACTTTTGATGCCATCTTATGCTTCTTTTAATGTCGCTTTGTCGCTTTGTATGATTATGGCCATTATTGCTCTCTTAGTTGGTCGCTCCCAGTCTTTTGCTAGCCCTCGCCTTGTACTGAGTATGAGCTCTACTCGTCTATCCAACTCCTAAAAGCTAAAGTTTTCCAAAGTGTCCACCATACATACCTACTAGAAATTTGCTATTCCAAGTAAATTTGACTTGCTTTTATTTGCTCTTCAAATTAAACTCTTACGAGTGTTATGCGAAATTCGGTCAGTAAAGCTCTCACGAACCGGAAGGCACACTTTACTTTTTCCTGTTCTTAAAAATTTGACATTGTGGACTCTTATGTTGAGTTGTTATTCTTGCAAGTTGTAAGTTGGAGACTAGCCCAGCCATGCAGTCATGGGCAAGCTTTCAACATTGCACTTCTTAGTTGAGTTGATATCGTGATCTTTTGTTTATGGATGCCCGCGGTGTGAAATGAATTGGGTATCTTGTGGGGATCATGGAGTTTGTATATGTGTTAGGGAAATGCCGGGCCGCTAATCTAAGCCATGCATAATTCATGGTGGAAATTTGCAGCATACCCATGGTGAACATTCGACGATGCATCTCACAATAAAAAGCTAAACAAATGGCAAATAAAAGAGATGTCGAGGTGTTCATTGTCTGCTTGTCCTATCATTTTGGTGTGGGCTTGTTCCATGTCATCGGCCACGGAGGTACCCCATTGGCAGTTCTCAATGATATGCATATATTTACAATGACAAGAGCCTTGCTTGGGACTCTAAGTAAAGTAGCATGAGGTTTGGGTACTCGTATTCATGGGGCACGAGGTTTTTAACTTATGATTTGTCAAGCATATGCATCATAATTATTCTCGCATTAACTTTAACCATTCAAGATGCTTATGATGGGGGCAATGAGAGCTCAAAGCTGGTAAGTACCATAATTTTTGAAGGTTATAAAACTTGCAATCACTGCTTCCCTCTGCGAAGGGCCTTTCTTTTACTTTTATGTTGAGTCACCACCTTCTATCTTTATACACCATTAAGAGAGCATAGTTGTCGTTCTAGTATATTGTGCATTGTCCCAAAGTTTTCATTGATTGATTCATATTGTTGGTTTCACTTGTTCTCAAATTATTTGTATCTAGTCGCCCTCTTAAACTTGAAGGTGTCCTTTGCATTTATGTTTTGCTCTCTTTGAAGGACAAGCTGAAAACCATTTGTATGTTTTCCCTTATGATTTGAACACACGTTTGACTTTCATTGTTTCATTTTTATGATCTTTTGCTTGTGTTCATTTGCATGTTTACAACATGGTTGCTAAGTTTCTATTGTCAAGATTATAACTTTCATGCCCATGTTTTAAGTTCTTATGATCCCAGCTCACAAATGCTTATATACAAGATCAAGATTGTGTAGGTGCATGTCACCTAAAAAATTATTCTTTTGTTATCACTTACCTACTCGAGGACGAGCAGGAGTTAAGCTTGGGGATGCTTGATACGTCTCCAACGTATCTATAATTTTTTATGCTCCATGCTTGTTTTTACACCATTTGCCTACTGTTTCGTTATACTTTGTGGCACTTTTATGCATTTTCTGGAACTAACCTATTAACAAGTTGCCACGGTGCCAGTTCCCTGTTTTCTGCTATTTTTGTGTTTCAGAAGTGATACACAGGAAATATTCTCGGAATTGGACAAAACAAGTTCCTGAAGTCTTATTTTACTCGGAAGCTTCCAGAGATCCGAAGAGGAGTAGGAGGGGGGGCCACAGGGGCCCCACACATAGGGCTGGCACGGCCAGGGCCTGGGCCACGCTACCCTGGCGTGAGGCCGCCTGGCCCCACCTCTGACATCACCCCTTCGCCTATAAAGACCCCTCGATGGGAAAAACCTAAGCACCTAATCAATTTTCTAGAAACACATCGCGATCTGCCGCCGTCGTCGACCCGAGATTGGGAGGGTCCAAAAGCTCTTCCCGGCACCCTGCCGGAGAGGGGAATTGCCACCAGAGGTCTTCTTCAATGCCATGCTTGCCTCCGGAGCGATGAGTGAGTAGTCTACCTTGGACTATGGGTCCATGATGTCTACGCACTTCTATTCTTGTAGACACTTGTTGGGCCTCCAAGTGCAGAGGTTTGTAGAACAGCAGCAAGTTTCCCTTAAGTGGATCACCCAAGGTTTATCAAACTTAGGGAGGTTAGAGGTCAAAGCTATCCCTCTCAAGCAACCCTGCAATTACGATACAGAAAGTCTCTTGTGTCCCCAACACACCCAATACACTTGTCAGATGTATAGGTGCACTAGTTCAGCGAAGAGATAGTGAAATACAAGTGGTATAGATGATTATAAGTAGTAAATACAATATGGAATAAAAATCGCTGCAAGCAAACATGTAACAAAACAGCAAGTAAACGGTGTGCAATGCTTGGAAACAAGGCCTAGGGATCATACTTTCACTAGTGGACACACTCCCAACAATATAACATGATTGAACAAATAACTTCTCTTCGCTAGGGCACTCTGAATTGCTCTCCTATTGAATAACACTAATCATTGTGTAGTGGCTACAGAAGCACCCCTTAAAGTTCATCAAGTACTTGACAAACACCACTCATAGAGATACCCAAATCAAAGCACAACTCAAGATTGATATCATTGCAACTTAGACCAAGTACTAACACGGTGCACACACTGTCACCATTACACCATGAAAGGAGGAATAGATCACTCAAACTATCATAGCAATAATTATTCTCATAATCCACAAGATATCACAATCATAGCCTAAACCAAGTACCACCATGATGCACGCACTATCACCGTTACACCATAGCAGGAGGAATAGATTACTTTAATAATCACCACTAGAGTACACATAATATCTGAATAATAACATCTACTTGTTCAACATGATACAAAGCTCACGATCACATAAATATCACATCATGGGAGAGAGAGGTGAACCACATAGCTACCGGTAGAGCCCTCAGCCCCGGGGATGAACTACTCCCTCCTCATCATAGGAGACAGCAAGGTTGATGGAGATGGCGGTGAGGTCGATGGAGATGGTGGAGACGGCGATGGAGACCGATGGATATGGCTCCGGGGGCACTTCCCCGTCTTGGTAGGGTGCCAGAACAGAGATTTCTATCCCCCGAAATTCGTCGGTGGCGGCAGCAAAGCTGCAGAACTGTTTCTGGAAAATTGCCGAATCCTTTAGGGTTTTCCGTCCCAAGGCTTTATATAGGTGAAGGGGCGATGTCAGAGGCGGCCCCAGGCGCCCTCACACGTGGCTGGTGCGGCCAGGGGCCTGGCCACGCCACCTGTGTGTGTGGGGCCCCTGTGGCCCACCTCCTACTCCTCTTCGGATCTCTGGAAGCTTCTGGGTAAAATAAGACTTCAGGATGTGGTTTCGTCCAATTCCGAGAATATTTCCTGTGTATCACTTCTGGAACACAAAAATAGCAGAAAACAGGGAACTGGCACTGTGGCAACTTGTTAATAGGTTAGTTCCGGAAAATGCATAAAAGTGCCACGAAGTGTAACGAAACAATAGGCAAATGGTGTAAAAACAAGCATGGAGCATCAAAAATTATAGATACGTTGGAGACGTATCAGCATCCCCAAGCTTAACTCCTGCTCGTCCTCGAGTAGGTAAGTGATAACAAAAGAAATAATTTTTGAGGTGACATGCACCTACACAATCTTGATCATATATGTGAGCATTGTGAGCTGGGATCATAAGAACTTAAAACATGGGCATGAAAGACATAATCTTGATAGAAGAAACTTAGCAACCATGTTATAACATGAAAATGAACACAAACAAAAGATCATGAAAATGAAACAATGAAAGTCAAATGTGTGTTTAAATCATAAGGAAAAACATACAAAAGGTTTTCAGCTTATCCTTCAAAGAGAGCAAAACATAAATGCATAGGACACCTTCAAGTTTAAGAGGGCGACTAGATACAAATAATTTGAGAACAAGTGAAACCAACAATATGAATCAATCAATGAAAACTTTGGGACAATGCACATTATACTCAGAATGACAACTATGCTCTCTTAATGGTGCATAAAGATAGAAGGTGGTGACTCAACGTGAAAGTAAAAGAAAGGCCCTTCGCAGAGGGAAGCAGTGATTAAACATGTGCTAGAGCTTTTCATTTGTAAAATAGAGAGATAAAAATTGATTTTGAGAGGTGGTTGTCTTTGTCAACGACTGGCAATGGGGTTCTTACTATCTTCCATACAAAAATGAAGCAAGTTTTTGAGAGAGAGATTGGCACTTTTGTGCTCTTTTATAAAGCTTGGCACTCCTCCCCACCTTTTTTCCTTTCACAAACCATGGCTAACCGATTCCATCGGGTGCCCACCAACATTCACTTTCCATGGAGGAGTGCCTTTTTTTTCTTTTTTCTCTTTTTTTTTCTTTTTGGAATAAGCAATATGGAAGATAGCAAATCCAACCACTACGTCCCCATGAGCTAAAAATAGTGTCACAAAACGAGAAGTATTTTGAAGGTTTTTGAAAGGTAGCACATGAAAATTTACTTTGGAATGGCTTACAAATACCATGCATAGGAGTTTATAGTGGACTCAATGGCAAACTTGGTTTTTGGGAGTTGGATGCACGAGTAGAGCTCATACTCAGTATAAAATGAGGGCTAGCAAAAGACTGGGAGCGACCAACTAAGAGAGCAATAACGGCCATAATCATGCAAAGCCACAAAGTGACATTAAAAGAAGCATAAGATGGCATCAAAAGTCAAAAACTAAATGATCATAGAGGCAATGGCGACTTTGTAATAGTCTAACATGTGTGAGCATGCGCCAAGTCAACCCAAATAAAGCATCAAGGAGAAAACCAAAATAATGCTTCCATATAATAAAAACAACGCATGATTTTTTTCAAAGGCTCATTAAGCAATCTCAGTCACTTGACACAAGTCATGCTACAGCAAAACCACTAAGCATACTATCAAAAAGACATCAAGCATGACATGAAAAAGCCTAAGCCGCAGTCTACACAAGCTCCTTCTTGTACCACTTTTTTGCATAAAGCTTTTTCTCTTTTCCAACACCATTCAAACTTTTTTAAAGACATCTCTTTTGATGAAAACCAATAAAGATCAGAGGCAAAAATACACCTTGATGAAAAGATATGACAAGGTCTGAATGCAAATCAAGGCAAAAACGAAAACCAAAAGCAGTAGCAGAAAAAGAAGAACACTCGGTGAACGATAAGAGTGAAAACTAGAGTGTTCTTGGCAAATAAAAAGCGAGTTCATCTCCTCCAAAAGAAACATGATGTGATCTAACCATTTATTGCAGCAAACAAAGCAAAAGAAAAGTAAAACTAAAGCAACTGACGCTCCAAGAAAAACATATGGTGCATGAAGCAATAAAAATATAGTGTTTTGAAAGGTGACCTGATTTTTGCCGATGAAGAAGGGGTACCTCGGGGGCATTCCCAAGCTTTGATGCTTGTACTTCTAGGATATTTCTTGGGGTGATGCATGGGCATCCCCAAGCTTGAGCTTTTGTCCATTCTTCAACTCATCTCATCATTCTCCAATCCCTACACTTGAAAACTTCCTTCATACAAAACTAAACACAATTCTATTAGCAATATTAGTGTAAGCATAGTAATGAATCAACCCTTTTCAGTTCAGATTTCAACACAAAACCACCACATATATAGCATATAGTACTGTAGCAACTTCCCCAAAAGTTCCATGATCAAAAGAACCTAAAAAGAAAGCGATAAAGTAGCAAAAACGAATAGTGGCAGAAATCTGTCTAAACAGAACAGCTGACAAATGTAGAATTTTTAAGGGATTTTATGTTGCTCAAATCAAAAATTGTTCAACTAACAAAAGTTTTGATATAACCTGGGGCATATGCACAAGAAATTTCAGGTCCAAAAGATAAACAGAGAATTTATACGAATTTTTACGGTGCAGCACCGAAAACAGTTCCAGGACAGCAACATCCCCAAATCTTACCTCACTCAAATTAGAGGCTTCTCTTGGCACAAAAATGAAATAAAAAGGATAAGGAGCGGTTATTACAGTAGTAATAACTTCCAAGACTCAAATAAAAGAAAAAGTACTGAAAAATAAACAATGGATTATCTCCCAAGAGTGCTTTTCTTTAACGCCTTTGAGCTAGGCGTAGTAATTTGCAAAGATGCTCATATGGGCGCCATATAAGAGCTTGAGGCAAAGGCACCATATAGGAACTTAAAGCAATAGAGAGCATCAAAAAGCAAGTATGGAACACATTTAAATCTAAACCACTTCCTATGAAAAATAGTCTTGTAAAGAGACAAGTCATAAAAGCGCAAAGCAAAAAGCATAGGAAGGCAAAACAAGTACAACTTCAAGGATTGCAACATAAAGAGGGGAAACTCAATATTGTTGAGATCCTTCAAACCATGCTTCCCTCTCTCATAATAACTTTCAGTAGCATCATGAATAGAACTAACAATATAACTATCACATAAAGCATCTCTATCATGAGCCACGTGCATAAAAGAATTAATACTCCCCACATGAACAATTGTAGTAGGAGCAGATTCAACAAAATAATTATTCTCATCACCATAATCATCAAAGACAGGAGGCATATTGTAATCATAACTATTTTTCTCCTCAAAAGTAGGTGAATTGAAAACATTATACTCATCATCATAAACTAGAGGCTTAGTATCATCAAGAGGTAGATAACTACTATGTCGCAAAGCATATTCATCAAACATATCATCATAAGAAGGAACATGGATAGCACTAATGGTACAGCAATTATTAACCTTAGAATTGGTACCAAAAAGATTTTCAATATCAAAAGTATAGTGCTTTTCCCAATCATGATCACTAACATAAGTAATAGGCATAGGAACATCATCCCAATCAGAATTATCATAATCTATAGCAGGATCATAACGCTTAGGGGAAGATACCGTGTCCTCTCGCCTCTTACTCCTCTTCTTCTTCTTCTTACTCTCTCCTTTAGGAGGGAGAGACTTCAAGGGCATCTTCTCCACATAATCTCTAGGAGGGAAGGGCATCTTCTCCACGTAATCTGGTTTGCTGATAGAAACAACAGAAGAAACTTTGGAGGATTCCTCCTCTCTATTAATAAGATTGAAACATCTATTAGTCCTGTCATAGCTTGGCAAAACATCATATTTTATAAGATATTGTAAGTAAGTATTTGCGAGGCAATCTTTAGCACAATAGAGAAGACAACCATGAAGGGTGCTATTAATATCAACATCATTCATGTCTACCAAAGCAATCTTTCTAGATATCTCTTCACAATTCAAAAACAAAGTAAGCTCATCATACTGATTGGAAGTAATCTTATCATC
This sequence comes from Dactylis glomerata, assembly GCA_007115705.1. Classification (NCBI taxonomy): domain Eukaryota; kingdom Viridiplantae; phylum Streptophyta; class Magnoliopsida; order Poales; family Poaceae; genus Dactylis; species Dactylis glomerata. The sequence goes on along the minus strand of QXEO01000545.1, from coordinate 5,604,488 downwards.
ACAATACAAATCTGTGGTACTCATTTGATTAATTGGGTATTGAAAATTAAAGTGCCCCTTTTCACCGCAAAATTCACAAAGAAAAGGATAAAGCTCACAAACCCATTCACCAAACACATCTAAATCCTTGAGCCACATACTGGTTTCTTCATTTGCATGGGTGATGCAATAATCTTCCTTATTGTAACTCTATTCACAAGGTCTATGTATTCCACAAAAATTAACATGCTTATAAGAAATAGTACTTTTAGAAGTTTGAGCATGTTTATTGCAATCATCAACAATAATATCACTTTCTATGCAAGTATCCTTAAAAGGTTCATGATACACGTCCCTATTTCCTTTAGGAACATTTATATGGGAAGCAAAGGCTTTAAAACAATCAACCATAATTTGAGGATCAAGACCATACTTAGCACTAAGCTCTTGAAAATTAGCAGTTTCAGCGAAAGACTTAATGCAATCAAACTAATAATTCATACCTGATCTTTTACCTTTGTCGCTATCCCAACCTTCAGTATTGTTTTGAATTGTTTCAAGCAGACCACACTTGGTGTCGACATCCTTGCTTGTGAAAGACCCATCAAAGCATGCATCTAGATAGTCCTTGTAATGTCCTAAAAGCCTTGCATAAAAATTATTAATAACAATATTATGGGGAAGATCATGGATAGGACATTTATGCATTAGTAACTTCAATCTTCCCCATGCTTGGGCAATGCTTTCTTCCTCATGAGGCCAAAAGTTATATATCCGATTACGATCTTTATGAATTTCACTTGGAGGATAAAACTTGGAATAAAAGAGAGACACAATTTCCTCCCATGCAATAGATGGACCATCTTCAAGCAGCCGATACCATTCCTCAGCTCTGCCTTTCAGTGACAAAGAGAATAGCTTCTTCTTAACTTGGTTCATTGAAATACCTGCACACTGGAACAACTTGCATAATTCATGTATAAAAAGCAAATGATCACCAGGATGGACAGTTCCATCACCTAAATAGCAGTTATCCCTAACACGTTCAACAATCTTCATAGGTATTTTAAAAGGATGAGGAGCACAAGCATCATTAGAAGCATCACATAAGGGAGATAAAATATCATCAGAGCAAACTTTCTCCACTAAAGTTGGGGGACTAAAAATATCATACTTAACAAAACCAGCTTCCCCAAGCTTAGACTTTTCTATAGCATTAACATTAACAGTATTCAAAGCATTCGTACTAATAATATTGCTATGCGAAATAAGCTCCAAAGGATTTTCAATTTTCTCTTCAAATCTAAAATCAGGAAAAAGACTAAAGAACTCTTTGTTTTCCATTAAGCCTAACTAGTGAAAATAAAAACAAGAAACAAAAAGATGTAATTGCAGAATCTAAAGGAAATAACTCCGAGCACTCACACAGGAGGATGCGAGTACCTTTTACCTTACCTCCCCGGCAACGGCGCCAGAAAAGAGCTTGATGTCTACGCACTTGTATTCTTGTAGACACTTGTTGGGCCTCCAAGTGCAGAGGTTTGTAGAACAGCAGCAAGTTTCCCTTAAGTGGATCACCCAAGGTTTATCAAACTTAGGGAGGTTAGAGGTCAAAGCTATCCCTCTCAAGCAACCCTGCAATTACGATACAGAAAGTCTCTTGTGTCCCCAACACACCCAATACACTTGTCAGATGTATAGGTGCACTAGTTCGGTGAAGAGATAGTGAAATACAAGTGGTATAGATGATTATAAGTAGTAAATACAATCTGGAATAAAAATCGCTGCGAGCAAACATGTAACAAAATAGCAAGTAAACGGTGTGCAATGCTTGGAAACAAGGCCTAGGGATCATACTTTCACTAGTGGACACACTCCCAACAATATAACATGATTGAACAAATAACTTCTCTTTGCTAGGGCACTCTGAATTGCTCTCCTATTGAATAACACTAATCATTGTGTAGTGGCTACAGAAGCACCCCTTAAAGTTCATCAAGTACTTGACAAACACCACTCATAGAGATACCCAAATCAAAGCACAACTCAAGATAGATATCATTGCAACTTAGACCAAGTACTAACACGGTGCACACACTGTCACCATTACACCATGAAAGGAGGAATAGATCACTCAAACTATCATAGCAATAATTATTCTCATAATCCACAAGAGATCACAATCATAGCCTAAACCAAGTACCACCATGATGCATGCACTGTCACCGTTACACCATAGCAGGAGGAATATATTACTTTAATAATCACCACTAGAGTACACATAATATCTGAATAATAACATCTACTTGTTCAATATGATACAAAGCTCACGATCACATAAAGATCACATCATGGGAGAGAGAGGTGAACCATATAGCTACCGCTAGAGCCCTCAGCCCTGGGGATGAACTACTCCCTCCTCATCATAGGAGACAGCAAGGTTGATGGAGATGGCGGTGAGGTCGATGGAGACGGCGGAGACGGCGATGGAGACCGATGGAGATGGCTCTGGGGGCACTTCCCTGTCCCAGCAGGGTGCCGAAACAGAGACTTCTGTCCCCCGAAATTTGTCGGTGGCGGCGGCAGAGCTGCGGAACAGTTTCTGGAAAATTACTGAATCCTTTAGGGTTTTTCGTCCCGAGGCTTTATATAGGCGAAGGGGCAATGTCAGAGGTGGCCCCAGGAGCCCTCACACATGGCTGGCATGGCCAGGGGCCTGGCCACACCACCTGTGTGTGGGGCCCCTTTGGCCCACCTCCTACTCCTCTTTGGATCTCTGGAAGCATCTGGGTAAAATAAGACTTCAGGATCTGGTTTCGTCCAATTCTGAGAATATTTCCTGTGTATCACTTCTGAAACACAAAAACAACAGAAAACAAGGAACTGGCACGGTGGCAACTTGTTAATAGGTTAGTTCCAGAAAATGCATAAAAGTGCCACGAAGTGTAACGAAACAATAGGCAAATGGTGTAAAAACAAGCATGGAGCATCAAAAATTATAGATACGTTGGAGACATATCAGTCCATAGCAGTAGCTAGATGGTTGTCTTCTCCACCATGTGCTTCATGTTTAGATCTCATGAGCTATCCTACATGATTGAGATCACCGTTATGTAATTCTACATGTTTGGTTTGTTGGGATGCTCTCCGTTGTTAGTAGCTATCTTGGCCGAGTAGTTGCTAGTGACTCCAAGAGGGGGTATTTATGCTCGATAGTGGTTGCATGCCTCTATTTAACCTGGGGGAGTGACAGAAACCTCTAAGGTTGTAGGTGTGCTATTGCTACTAGGGAGAAAACAACATTCATATGCTCAAGGGCATATGCTTTGTTTACATTGCACACTTTGCTTAATACAATTATCTGTTGTTCGCAACTTAATACTTGTGGAGTTCTCGGATTGATTCGCACAAGTGGATTATTAGTCATAGATGCAGTTGGATGGCGGTCTATGTATTTTGTTGTAATGCCCAGAGTAAATCTCATAGTGATCTTCTTGACATATCACGTTTATCTTTATTCTATCAATTGCCCAACTGTAATTTGTTTACCCAGCATGTGTTATTTATCTTATGGAGAGACACCACTAGTGAACTGTGGACCCCGGTCCTATTTCCATCATATTGCTATCACCTGTTTACTTTACTCGCACTATTTACTTTACTCGCATACTCTACTATTTTCCACTCGATACGCTCATAACCTTTGTTTCAAACAAACCGGTGAGATTGACAACCTCATCACAAGTTGGGAGCAAAGTACTTGGTTGTGTGTGTGCAGGTTCTGCATTGCAGCTAGCAAGCAAAGCTTGGATGAGGCACCATATATAAATTGTCCGAAGCTATCGCAAACTAGCAAGCATCACCTTCAGTCGTCACTGTCTACTTTTCTCCTGGACGATAAACCTTGGTTTCTTAACTGAGGGAAAACTTGCTGCTATATTCATCAAAACCTTCTCTTGGGGTTTTCCAACTGGCCAGTTATTTTACTTCATCAACTCGGCCCCATCAAGATGCATTCTAGTGAGAGATGTATTCACACACTCAACATGGTGCACAACCATGCTTGAATACACCAACACAATGTAGTTATCACAACAACAAGAATTAAAAAAAGTTTTGCTTGACTGAAGGTTGTCCACCATATCCACCATTTGTGTCATTGCAACATGAATTGAAATGGTATGCCCTTTAGCAATTTATAGATGCAACACATTATGTACTAACTAAGTTTAGCTTGGATGTTCTCATGAATTTGGCGGTGGCCATTTTTGACATCTTACGTGGTCCACAAGGAATCACGGGAGACATTTTGTCATAATACTTGCATGCACAATTGACTCTTAATATGGGAGCCTTAATCATGTTTAGAACTTAATGTTGACTGGAGAAGATCATACAGGTTTTGTGAAACATGTGAGAATGCATCAAAAGATCAAACACATGTCAAGTTAAAGAAAATCAGGTGGAGAGTGTTTGTCGATAAACCACCCCCAACTCTCCCTTAGTAGTAAACATAACTAATGAACCACAAGTATAGGGGGTGTACCGTAGTACTTTTGATAAATAAGAGTGTCGAACCCAACAAAGAGCAGAAGGTGTTGATGAGCGGTTTTGATCAAGGAATCACTGTAAATACTAGCAAACAGGTTTTTAGGGGTATTTGGTAATAAGAGTAAATAAAGTGCAAGTAAATAAAAGACAGTAGTAACAATTGCAGCAAGTGGCCCAATCCTTTCTTCAGCAAAGGACAAGCCGGTTGTGTACTTATAATAACCAAACGTTCTCGAGGACACACGGGAGTTTCTGTCAAGAGCTTTCGCTTCATAGAGCCAATAGTATTTAGGGATTTCTATTTTCGTGCCCCTGGTTCGTTAGTTGTACTCAGTTTTCCCCAGCTCCTTAGTTTTTCCTCAGTTTTCCCTAAGCCGTTGTCTGAAACCGTCACCAGTGCTGGAACGGCCGGTTGCCCGACGGTTGAACACCTTTGACCGTTAACTGCTGACTAGTGGGGCCACGTAGAGCCCGCAAAGACATGTCAGAGCATCCATCGTTGTTTGACCGTAAGCATCGCCGTATCCCTGACCAAAACGCGGACGACTGGGGCTTCGGTATATCGAATGACAAGTGGGGCCATGACGCTGATACAAGGGGCAATACACGGGTAGGATTAGATTTTTAAACGGAGCTCTACAGCGATGGCATGGAGGAGGTGGCCTGCGGGGTGCCGAAATGAGATCGACGTCCACAAAGAACTGCATGAGGCGAGACCAGACGCATTAGATAGATATGATCTGGACGCGTTTAACCATGCAAAGAAGAGAAGAAATGGTCGAGGACATCGACGACGACCTCAACACTTTGACTGACGGTGTCGGACACGAACGCGAGCAGTGTAGAGAAAATTAGTGTCTCTCCTTTCTGGCGTGTATAGATAGGTGCTAGGGGAGTGTGGTGGCGAAGGGAAAGACCTCGCGGTGGTCTGTGGCGTCCAGCAGAGCGGGGCGGCGTGGCCGTGCCCACAGCGGCGTGCATGTTCGGCATTGGCATTGGCATCAGCATGTACGTTCGTCGTTGGCCTCGGCGGTATCTCTGGTGTGTCAGTGATCGAATGAGGGGACGGGATTGAGGGTGCATCCCGACAGTGACCTAGCAGTGGCGGCGAGCATGCATACCCGTTCTGACCATGCCGATATCGGCATCGGCATCGTTTGGAGGCTGTGGTGCTCGAATCATAGTGGAAATTGCGATTTCCTATTATTTTTACATGCATAATATATAGAGAATAGCTAGATCTATAAATCGATGCATATGAAGCTACATATATATTCTTGGTCATAATCCCCTTAGATGCATGGCTTCACGTCGTCGTCGCTTTCATCGTGAGTATCTTCGTCGTCCGTGTAGTAGTACTTCCTGCACATTGTTCCGTCGAACACCTTCACTGTGAGCACATAATCGCCTTCATATTTGAAGTGTAGGAAGCAGCCGAAATCCACACCGTGCGCGATGGCGAAATTCTCCCAGCCCTTGTCGAGGTACATCCGGCCTTGTCCGTCAAATAGGACCTCCACGGTCCAGAGACGAGGACCGCAGTCAGCTGCTCGCAGATACACCTTTGCGGGCTCCTGGCCGTCAAGATAGTCCGCAAACTTTTGTGGGAGTGCCTGCAAAGAAATTAAAGGTTTTTTAGAACATGCACATAATTAATCACATGCATCATATATGTGGGAACGCGTACGTACCTTCTTGGCCAAAGGGTCTTCATAGATGGTGATGAAGAACTCCTCTATGATCAATGGCAGTGTTGACGGTGGTGGTGGCAATGATGATGATCCACCACCCCGGCCGCCCCTTCCCCTTCCCCTTTCGGTCGGCATCCGAGACGTGGAAGCCATGGCAATGGATCAAGTGTATGTGAACGAAGAAGAGAGAGGCAGAAACGAAGAAGAGAGAGGCAGAACCTATTGACATGAGGGATGGCCGTTGTGGGGGTTTATAAGGGAGAGATGACCGTTGTGGGGTTTACACCATAAATTAAGGTAGAGATGACCGTTGTGGGGTTTACACAATAAATTAAGGAGGAGATGACCGTTGTGGGGGTGGTTTATATCTCAACAAAAAAAGTAATGCCTAAAAGAAATGGAAATTCGTGAAAGTTCATCATTTTACCGTGAAAAGTAAAGCCTACAAGAAATGGAAATTCGTGATAGTTTATCATTTCAGCGTGAAAAGTAATGCCTACAAGAAATGGAAATTCGTGATAGTTTATCATTTTACCGTGAAAAGTAATGCGTAAAAGAAATGGAAATTCGTGATAGTTCATCATTTTACCGTGAAAAGTAAAGCCTACAAGCAATGGAAATTCGTGATAGTTTATCATTTCAACGTGAAAAGTACTGCCTACAAGAAATGGAAATTCGTGATAGTTTATCATTTTACCGTGAAAAGTAATGCCTAAAAGAAATTCGTGATTACCCAACTTGTTGAATCCGGTGGCAAACTCGTCATTTAGCATACATAGAGGGGTAGTAGTTTGCCACCGACAGATAGAGAGAGGGTGGCACGATCCTGCCCGTTGGATCATAGGATCGACGGTAGGTGGGCACGATCCGTGTGACAACAGCTCGACCAATCAGGCCAAGTTTGGGCTTCTGAGAGAAGGGAGAGGGTAAAACTGAGTAGTATCAAGGATACAAGGGCAAGTAAATAGTAAACAGGCTAAGGAATTCAAATAAGAGATTTAGAAAAAGAAAAACACATGTTTTGTACAATGAAACCCATGTTGGCCTACCTCAAAGTATTAGCAATTCAAATATACATGAGTGTAAAAATTATGGCCTCATTCAGACAAACTATGTTTTGGGTATAGATGTTTTGAGAAGGGGTTTGAGTAGAAAGCCATGAACCTTCATAGCTACTAGTGATTTCAGAAGTGGCCATTTGTGTGAAAACTTGATTTATATATGTTTGTTATGATTTTATTTTGCGCATGAGTTGGAGGCACTATGATTTTATTTTTTTGATTTTTTTTGCGCATGAAATGACTCAATTAGATGGCTTAATCCCATCTGTTGACTCTCTGTTGACCAGCCGCTTGAGGGTAAAACTGAGTATATTGCACTAGGCAGTATTAGTACTCGAGGGGAAAACTGAGTACAGATATTTTTCCAGTGTAAGATTCGAGGGTAGAACTGAGTACACGTAACGGTGCTGACGTGTAGTCCCACGGACGCGTGTCGCGGTGAGCAGCGGTTAGCCGCGCGGTGCGCGTGTTGAGACCAAAACGTCAACTGCTGAGACGAACCGTCACTTTGCCAGTACAGAGCCCCTCTCCCCCCCTCTGCACACAGTCTCATCATAACTCACGAACGCAACCACGCCTCTCACGTCCCATCACCTTCTCAAAAAAACCCCAGCCGCCCTACGCGCGCTCCCCTGCCGGCGATGGAGAAGAAGAATGCGTCGGCGGCCGTCGCCCCCGAGCCCGTCGCCTCCGGGCCCATCGCCTCCGAGCCCGTCGCATCCGAGGGCGGCGCATCCAAGCGCGGCGCCTCCGTGAACTGGGCCTCTCTTAAGGGTGACGGACCACTTCACAAGATCGGCGACTGCTTACTGGCGAACGAGGAGTACGTGGACACCTACGCTGCTTTGAGGCAAGTTTGTACAAATTGGCGCTCAGATCTACCTGAGCCCGACGTGCACCTGCACGAATGGATCCTGGTAGAACACGCCCTTCCACGCGCCGCTGAGTTCTCCTTCCTCAACCTCCGCACATCCCGCTACGTCACCATCGATCTAATGGAAGTTCATGCAAGGTTCAAATTCCTCCATATCTATAGAGTTAATCTATTTTTATTTTCAATCGTAAACATCTTAGTGCTGAATGTTATCTTCATCAACTCTCTTTTAGATACTACTTCGTCGGCTTTTACCGTGGCGTCATCGTGCTTGCCCAGAGGAACCAGCCGCACAAGATACGGCTTCTGAACCCACTCACAAAGACATTGAACGCTACGTTTGAGGCGCAGATGCCATCTATGATTGTGGAGTCAGTCGCTGTAATGAAGTCCCCGACTATAGTCTTCATTTGCACAGGTTACCCCAATGAAATTGCTTGGGTCGATGAGAGCTCTCCTACTAAGGATATAGATGTAGAAGATTGGGGAGAAGGAAGATTTTCGATCGAGGAAGATTCTCTCAGTTGCCTTACCCCGTTCAATGGTGAATTGTATGCAATAGCTGTGAACAATTTTGATGTCGGAACATTAGTGTGCACCAACAATGTCCAGTTGGAGAAGCGCGCGAGCACTATCAACATGGAGACACTATTTTCATTTCCAGAACTTGGAACTGACAAGTTCTACCTTGTGGAGTCTGATGGTGATATGCTGCTTGTGTTGTTCAGCGGCAGCCCTGGCAACAGGTATTTGGAGGAAGGTCAACCATTGGTGTACCGTGTGGACACTGAGAGCCGCTCTCTCCATGCCGTCAACATTGGCAGTCGTGCCTTCTTCGTCAGTTATAAATGGTGTATCTCCGTCGACACCAGAGTGCACCCGACAGTTCGACCTGGCTGCATCTACTACGAGGGCGGTTATATCAGACAGTACTTTGATGATAGAAAGGCCTGGGATGAGTGGCCACGACTTGTGGATAGATTAGATTTCGACCGTATGAAAATAGAACAAAGGCCATACCTTTTGGAGGATCTATTGGCTGCACACTGCAGACGGAAGGAGTTCAGTCAATATTTTTTTCGTCTCATGGAATATAGCGACTCCGAAATATATGATGAAGAATGAAGAACCTTCATGTTGGGCATACATTGCGTCTTATATTATTTTCAGCTTAGTTTGTCGTGAATATTAACATCGTTATTGGCTTCTTTTGGCTGCTGTATGCATTTTATGTATTATACTATACTAGCTTCTAGATTAGCTTCTAGATTTGTTACCATATTGGGCAAAAAACGAGGGTCAAAAGGCAGCAATCATTGAAGAAAGACAGAAATAGAAGCTTCTCTAGATTTGATACTAATTTGGTGAAAAGAGAGAGAACTGTTTACAGAGAGAGAGGGGAAAAAGGCGCTCTGAAAAGGCGCTCTGAAAAGTCAATGCCAATTTGGCCCGAGAGAGACAGAACCGAGCTCTCACGTACAACCAAACGCGGTCTCGTCCTGTCCCACGCGGTCCCTTTCTACCAGCCCCACGCGACGCGGCCCCACACGACGCGGCCCCACACGTCAGCACGGAAACGGTCCCTTTCTACCAGCCCCACGCGACGCGGCCCCACACGACGCGGCCCCACACGTCAGCACGGAAACGGTCAACTTAACGGGAATCCTCACGTCCGAGCTCCTTGAGGGTTTCAGACAACGGCTTGGGGAAAACTGAGGAAAAACTAAGGAGCTGGGGAAAACTGAGTACAACTAACGACCTGAGGGCACGAAAATAGAAATCCCTAGTATTTATTGGTTTGATAGGTGTTATGGGGGTGAACCTGTGCTAGCGCACTACCCTTACTAGGATAAATACACACTTGTGATTATACCCCTTGCAAGCATTCACAAATACAAGAAAGTAATTAAGATAAATCTAACCACAGCCTTAAACTCTAAGATCCTACGTTCCCTGGTGCAATGGTTTTCCAACGGAGGTTTAGGTTTCTATCACTCCAGCAACCCCACAATCGGTAGCCAAATACACAATGCATCTCACTAGGCCCATAAATGGTGAAGTATCATGTAGTCGACGTTCACATGACACCACTAGTGAAATAGCACCACAACAATATCAAACCATTAAATATTTCTCAACAATAATTCACTACTAATATCTTGACTTCCCCCATGTCCTCAAGAACTAAACGAACTACTCACAAAACATCATATGGATCATGATCAGAGGTGAAATAATGATAAATAACAATCTAAACATAAACCTTAACTCAACGGTTCCACTCAATAGCATCAACTACAAGAGTAATCAACACCAGGAAAGTTTCCCCTATGAATATAACAAGATCCAACTTAAGATGTTACAGTGGAATGGCGTGGTGATGGTGGAGATGAAGGTGCTGGTGATGGAGATGATGATGATGATGATGATGATGATGATGATCCTGATGAAGTCCCGTGCGATGGTGATGATGATGGCGATGATCTCCCCTCTCCGGGAAGGAATTTCCCCGGCAGATTTCTCCCTGCCGGAGAGCTTTACTCTCTCTGGTATTTTTCGCCCCGCAGAGGTGGCGGTGTCTAACTCTGAGCCCCCCTTAACTTAGGTTTTTAGGGATGATGAAGTACGCAGAGGGACCTGACCAGAAGTAGGCCAGGGCGGCCTCACGCAGGGCTGGCGCGGCCAGGGGGCTGGCCGCGCCACCCTGGCGTGTGGGGCCCCCCTGGCTCCTCTCGACTCATCCTTCTGGCTTCCTGAGTCTTCTGGGAAAATATAATTTCTGGGTATTTTTATGGAATTTTCCTGATCTTCAAAATATGGTCTCTTGATAGTCCTTTTTCCAGCAGAATCCTGACTCCGGTAGCAACTCCTCCGATGATCATCAAACATGTGAAAGCAAAGGAAATAACATAAGTATCATATCTAAATATGAAATATATCAATGAATAACAGTAAATTATGATACAAAATAGTGATGCCAATTGGACATATCAACCCCCCCCCCCCCCAAAGCTTAGACCCCGCTTGTCCCCAAGCGAAAACTAAACTCAGTAAACATGACCACAGGTTTATGGAGTGAAGTGTCGATAATCAAAATATGGACAAGAAGCATCACATTTACCAAGGCACAAATTATAATAAATAGCAACTTCCCTTTATAAGATATAGACTTGCAATAGGTAAAAGGGAATCACATGTAAAGATGCACAAGGTAAACTATAATTGGCAATGGCAAACCTTAGTTCTTGGTCAAAGAATGGAGAACAGACTATTCTCTCTTTTAAACGGAGCCTTTTAAAACAGAGCTAATATAGCAAAGACTATATGCTCAACAAAGTAAACTTTTATATTCATAGAAAGCTTTCAAAGATATATTCCTTCAGACAAAAGCATTATACAGAACAAGGAAGATAATAAACATGATTAAACGGATCAACATATGGATGAGTGAAACATACCAACTCAAATGCTTGCTTAAGACAGAGGGAAATAGGTTGACTCAACATAAAAGTAAAAGAAAGGCCCTTTGCAGAGGGAAGCAGGGATTAAACATGTGCTAGAGCTTTTCATTTGTAAAACAGAGGTAAAAGTTATTTTGAGAGGTGGTTGCTCTTGTCAACGACTAGCAACGGAGTTCTTGATATCTTCCATACTAAACAAGTGAGAGCGGTTCTGAGATGTTGGATTAATTGGCACTTTGGTGCTCTTTTATAGCTTTGCACTACTCCCCACCTTTTTCCTTTCTCAAACCATGGCTAACCGATTCCATCGGGTGCCGACCAGCTTTCACATTCCATAGAGGAGTGCTTTTCTTTTCTTTTCTTTTTGAGATTATAATGGTTTGACTAGCTCCCTTGCAAAATTAATGATGAGCAGATGAAGCTGCCTAGTCGAGGGGTACTCAATTTAGTATGGAAGATAACAAACCCATCCACTATGTCCTCATGAGCTAAAAACAGTGGCACAAAATGAGAAGTGTTTGAAGGTTTTGAAAGGTAGCACATGAAAATTTACTTGGAATGGCTTGAAATACCATGCATAGGAATTTATAGTGGACTCTTTGGAAGTGACTTGGCTTTTGGGAATTTGGATGCACGAGAAGTATTTCCTCTCAGTATAGGTTTTTGGCTAGCAAGGCTGGGTAGCAAGCATAAGAATTGCATGAAACAAACAAACACACATATAATAAGAACAATCATGCAAACTCCCTTGAAGGTACAACGATTTTAACTTTAAGAATAACAATGCTTATAAGCCAAACATAAGGGAAAACTGAAGTGATGTAACTGCAAGCACTTCTTTATTCTTTTCTACTCAAACCTCAAGGTAAAGTTGCTACTGACCAAGCTAGGTTTGCAAAAACCAACTAAATCTACTCATGCTCCCAATGTGATACCAATACAAATCAACAAGACTAGTCATATAAGAGAGATTGCAAACTAACATAAAGTGTGTGAAAAGTAAACGATAAAACTTCTCATTAATATTTTATTACCGCAACTCACACCAAGGGATACATAGATAACCAACTAAGGAGGATACTTCCAAACTGCAAACTATTTTATAAGAATAACTTCTCTATTCATGATATGACTCTACTTTGAAAAGTAAATGAGCAAAAGGTAATAATGTGATACCGCGTTACTCCCCCAAGCTTGGAACAAGCCAAGGGGATGCCTATACTGATGGCGAATTACTCCTTTGGCAGTGGCGGTGAATCTTTAATAAGCTTCTCAATCAAATCCTTTAGCTCATCAATCTTGTACTCAAGGTTGTGAATCATCTCAGAATTGTGCTCAACACGATTCGTGAACCTGTCGGTAAGAGAATCTCAGCTTTTGGAACTATTTCCCCATCCTTCTTCACTCTTGGAGCTTTCTATCCCTGCATTGTTAGAACGATCTAAATCCTAGCTAGAGGGTAATCATGATTTGGGCACCTTTTGGAACTGACGTTCATGAATTAGAGTATGAAAAGGATTTTGGCTTGGCAGAGATGTCTGTGGAGCTAAGGTGTGACGCGGCACACCCCCTCCGGTCCTTATGCGAGCACTCTTCTTGAACTTGTCATGATCTGTCACCACCCCTATGCTGGCAATCACGGTGTTCGGCCTTGGACTTTGATCTTCCTCCTCGTCTTCACTTTCAACCTCTTCTATCAACCGGAAATCTTTGGTGTCATCTTTCAGAGGTGTCTTCTCCTTGTCACCGCTTGAAGAGGCCATGACTCCCCCAAGCTTAAGATCAACTCCTGACAGAAACAGGTCAAAACAAAACACGATGAGAAAATGATATACATACCTCAGGGACTCCGGGGAATTAAATAGGCAAAAATTATACATCAAAACAAAATCATAGGAGGAAACCGGGACGGAAACAAGTTCCGAGGTGTTCTCACACCTAGGTGGCGCGGCCAGGGGTGGGCCTGCGCCACCTGTGTGTGAGACACACACGGACTCTTTTTCCTGCCCATTTTCGTCTCGTGATTTTTCATATTTAGTAAAAACAACAAAAATATTAAAGGAAGAACTTTTCACAAAACTTCTCTGACTAGAACTATTACCTATTTGAAAACGAACTCTGCAAGTACCTGCAATTTGTCTTGGATGAATTCTTCTGGAGAAACTGTTTCAATAAAATCAACATCTTCATTATAAGAATCTCCACAAATATAATGCTTGAGTCTTTGTCCATTCACCACTTGTGTGGAATCATCTTTCAATGAAGCAATCTTAATAGCACCTGAGTGGTACACTTCCACAATAACATATGGTCCTTCCCATTTCGAAAGTAATTTTCCTGCAAAAAATCTGAGACGAGACCTATACAATAGAACTTTCTCACCAACATAAAACTCTCTCTTAAGAATTCTCTTATCATGCCATTGCTTGACTTTCTCTTTGAAAAGTCTGGCATTCTCATATGCTTCGTTTCTCCACTCATCTAGAGAACTCAAATCTAACAACCTTTTCTTACCGGCTAGTTTAAAATCTCTATTAAGCTCTCTCACTGCCCAAAAAGCTTTGTATTGTAATTCTAAGGGCAAGTGACATGCTTTTCCATAAACCATCTTATAAGGAGACATACCCATGGGATTCTTATAAGTAGTTCTATAAGCCCATAAAGCGTCGTTTAAATTACTAGCCTAGTTTTTTCTAGATCTATTGACAGTCTTCTGCAAGATAGACTTGATCTCCCTATTTGAAAGCTCTACCTGCCCACTAGTTTGGGGATGATAAGCAGAAGCAATTCTATGATTGACATCATATTTAGCAAGAGTTTTTCTAAAACCACCGTGAATAAAATGAGAACCTCCGTCAGTCATAAGATATCTAGGCACTCTAAACCTAGGAAAAATAACATCCTTAAGCATTTTCAACGAGGTCTCACCATCGGCACTCTTTGTAGGTATGGCTTCTACCCATTTAGTAATATAATCAACAGCAACAAGTATATGGGTATAGCCTTTTGAAGGAGGAAAAGGACCCATAAAGTCAAATCCCCAACAATCAAATGGTTCAATAACAAGAGTGTAATTCATAGGCATCTCATTGCATCTAGAAATATTATCAACTCTTTGACATTCATCGCAAGATAAAACATACCTTCTGGCATCTTTAAAGAGGGTTGGCCAATAAAAACCTGATTGCAGAACCTTCTACGCGGTTTTGTCTCCAGCATGATGCCCTCCATAGGCACTGCTATGGCATTTCCTTAATATCTCTTGCTACTCATATTCTGGTACATATCTTCTCATAATACCATCAACTCCTTCTTTATATAGATGTGGGTCATCCCAAAAGTAATGCCTCAAGTCATAAAAGAATTTTCTTCTTTGCTGAGCTATAAAGGTCGGAGGCAAATACTTGGAAACAATAAAGTTAGCATAATCAGCATACCAAGGAAGGTCTCGCGAAGTTACATTTATTGCAGCCAACTGTTCATTTGGAAAACTATCATTAACAGGAATAGGATCAAAGGAAATGTTTTTCAATCTAGATAAGTTGTCAGCCACAGGATTTTCAGCACCTTTCCTATCTACGATATGCAAATCAAACTCTTATAAAAGCAACACCCATCTAATAAGCCTAGGCTTAGCATCTTTCTTAGTCATAAGATATCTAATAGCAACGTGATCAGTATGAATAGTAACTTTAGAATCAATAATGTAAGATCTAAACTTATCACATGCAAAAACAACAGCAAGAAACTCTTTCTCAGTAGTAGCATAATTCTTCTGAGCAGCATCAAGAGTCTTACTAGCATAATGAATAACATTCAACTTATTATCTATGCGTTGTCCAAGAACAGCACCAATAGCAAAATCACTAGCACCACACATAATTTCAAAAGGTAAATTCCAATCAGGTGGTTGAATAATAGGAGCAGTAGTTAAAGCCTTCTTAAGAGTTTCAAAAGCTTCCTTACAATCATCATCAAAGACAAATGGTACATCCTTTTGAAGAAGATTGGTAAGAGGCTTTGAAATTTTAGAGAAATCTTTAATAAACCTCCTATAGAAACCAGCATGACCAAGAATACTATGAATACCTTTAACATCTCTTAGACAAGGCATTTTCTCAATTGCCTCCACTTTTGCTCTATCAACTTCAATACCTCTTTCAAAAAAATTATGTCCAAGGACAATTCCTTCATTTACTGTAAAGTGGCATTTCTCCCAATTAAGAACAATGTTAGTTTCTTCACACCTCTGAAAAACTTTATCAAGGTTGTGCAAACAATTATCAAAAGAAGTTCCATAGACGAAGAAATCATCCATGAAGACCTCCACAATTTCTTCACAAAAGCCATGAAAAATAGCAGACATGCATCTTTGAAAAGTAGCAGGAGCATTGCATAAACCAAATGGCATACGTCTATAAGCATAAGTTCCATAAGGGCAAGTAAAAGTGGTTTTCTCTTGATCATCCTTCTTAATAGCAATTTGAGAAAAACCAGAATAACCATCAAGGAAACAAAAACGAGTCTTCTTAGACAACCTTTCTAGCATTTGATCTATAAACGATAAATGGTAATGATCTTTCTTAGTAACTTTGTTTACCTTCCTATAATCAATGCACATTCTATAACCAACTACTACCCTTTGAGGAATAAGCTCATTATTCTTATTAGGCACAACAGTCATACCTCCTTTCTTAGGAACACAATGAACAGGACTAACCCATCTACTATCAGCAATAGGATAAATAATACCAGCATCAAGGAGTTTTAATACCTCGTTTCTTACCACATCCTTCATCTTGGAAATTAGGCGGCATTGATGCTCCACGACTGGCTTCGCGTCTTTCTCTATATTAATGGCATGCTGACATAAAGTGAGAGAAATCCCTTTTAAATCATCAAGAGTATATCCCATAGCTCCTTGGTGTTTCCTTAATATCTCCAATAATCTTTCTTCTTCCTTTCCTGAAAGTTTAGAGCTAATAATAACAGGATATATTTTCTTATCATCAATATAAGCATATTTAAGATTATCAGGCAAAGGTTTTAATTCAAACATAGAATCTTCCTTAGGTGGCAAAGTGGTACCAAGATCCTCCACAGGTAGATTATGCTTGATTAATGGTGGTTGATGAAGAAGAATGTCGTCAATCTCTTCTCTTTCCTTGCTGAAAACATCACTTTCGTGATCTTCCATGAATTGCTGTAAGGCATTATTAGGAGCAAGAGCAATAGAAGCAAGCTGTTCAACTCAAAAAATTTCATTAGGCGTTTCATTTTCATAAGAAGTCTTAGCAAACTTGGAAAAATTAAACTCATAAGACTCTCCATTAAACTTAGTAAAAAAAATTCTCCTTCTCACAATCTATCACGGTGCCACAAGTGTTCAAAAATGGTCTACCAAAAATAATAGGACAAGTTTTACTAGCCTCCTTACCAAGTACTAGAAAATTAGTAGGGTATTTTGTCTTACCACAAAGGACTTCCACATCTCGAACAATACCGAGAGGCCAAACAGTCTCTCTATTAGCAAGCTGAACAACCACATCAATATCTTCAAGTTTACAAGCGCCAATCTCATGCATGATTTCTTTGTAAAGCTCTAAAGGAATAGCACTTGCACTAGCACCAATATCACATAAACCATGATAGCAATGATCTCCAATCCTGACAGAAATAATGGGAACACTTGTTTTCCTATGCTTTTTAGGATGTGAGAGAATGTTAGAAGCATCTTCACAAAAAAGAATATATTTATCCCCTATATCTTTAGTAACAAGATCCTTCAATATAGCTACAGGAGACTTAATAGTAATTTGCTCATCGGTTTCCGTAGCTTTCTTAGTACTTTTATTAGACACACTTACTAAAGTAGAATACTTTTTTACCTTAGCAGGGAAAGGTGTCTTCTCAAAATAAGGTTCAGGCACAATGCTATCAATAGTACAAACTTCAGTAGCTGCAGCAGGAATATGACTAATAGAATCTTTATAAGGCACGTGATATTTTTTCCAGTCTTTCTTTGGAACATCAAGATAAGAGGCAAAAGCCTTAAGACAATTAGCAAGTATTTGAGAATCAAGACCATAAGCAGTGCTAACACTATGAAAGTCATTGGTCCCCATAAAAGATTTAATGCATTCATAATCATAGTTTATACCTGACTTCCTACCTTTGTCATTTTCCCAACCTTCCGCATTCTCTTGTATACGGTCAAGAAGTTTCCACTTAGCATCTTCTTTCATATGAGTAAATGATCCAAAGCAAGAAGCATCCAAATAATCCTTATCAGGAAGAGTAAGCCGCACATAAAAATTATCAATAACAATATTATTGGGGAGCTCATGAATGGGGCATTTGAGCATTAGTAACTTCAATCTCCCCCACGCTTGGGCAATACTCTCTCCATCATGAGGTCACAAATTATATATCCGGTTACGGTTTTATGAATTTCACTTGGAGGATAAAACTTCGAATAAAAGAGAGGTATAATACCCTCCCATGCCATAGATGGACCATCTTGGAGTAGCCGATACCACTCTTCAGCTTTGCCTTTCAATGATAATGAGAATAATTTCTTCTTGACCTAGCTTGGTGAAATACCTGCACACCTGAACAACTTGCATAATTTATGTATAAATAATAAGTGATCACCCAGATAGACAGTTCCATCTCCTGAATAGCAGTTATCCATAATTCGCCCAACAATTTTCATAGGTATTTTAAAAGGATCAATTTCAGTAGGCGGTGGCGGTGGTGGTTCCTCCGCATGTGCAGCAGTAGTAGTAGATGTGTTTCCAAATAGGAAACCAAATGGAGAGTTCTCCATAGCAGAGTAAAATAAAAAAAGACAAAATAAAAATGATACTCACAGCGATGGTTACCTTTACCAATTCCACACTTCAATAGCGCTACACTCCCCGGCAACGGCGCCAGAAAATAGTCTTGATGACCCACAAGTATAAGGGGTGTATTGTAGTACTTTCGATAAATAAGAGTGTCGAACCCAACAAGGAGCAGAAGGTGTTGATGAGCAGTTTTGATCAAGGAATCACTGTAAATACTAGCAAACAGGTTTTTAGGGGTATTTGGTAATAAGAGTAAATAAAGTGCGAGTAAATAAAAGACAGTAGTAACAATTACAGCAAGTGGCCCAATCCTTTCTTCAGCAAAAGACAAGCCGGTTGTGTACTTATAATAACCAAATGTTCTCGAGGACACACGGGAGTTTCTGTCAAGAGCTTTCGCTTCATAGAGCCAATAGTATTTATTGGTTTGATAGGTGTTATGGGGGTGAACCTGTGCTAGCACACTACCCTTACTAGGATAAATACACACTTATGATTATACCCCTTGCAAGCATCTGCAAATATAAGAAAGTAATTAAGATAAATCTAACCACAGCCTTAAACTTTAAGATCCTACGTTCCCTGGTGCAATGGTTTTCCAACGGAGGTTTAGGTTTCTGTCACTCCAGCAACCCCATAATCGGTAGCCAAATACACAATGCATCTCACTAGGCCCATAAATGGTGAAGTATCATGTAGTCGATGTTCACATGACACCACTAGTGAAATAGCACCACAATAATATCAAACCATTAAATATTTCTCAACAATAATTCACTACTAACATCTTGACTTCCCCCATGTCCTCAAGAACTAAACAAACTACTCACAAGACATCGTATGGATCATGATCAGAGGTGAAATAATGATAAATAACAATCTAAACATAAACCTTAACTCAACGGTTCCACTTAATAGCATCAACTACAAGAGTAATCAACACCGGGAAAGTTTCCCCTATGAATATAACAAGATCCAACTCAAGATGTTACAGTGGGATGGTGTGGTGATGGTGGAGATGAAGGTGCTGGTGATGGAGATGATGATGATGATGATCCCAATGAAGTCCCGTGCGATGGTGATAACGATGGCGACGATCTCTCCTCTCCGGGAAGGAATTTCCCCGGCAGATTTCCGCCTGCCGGAGAGCTTTTCTCTCTCTGGTGTTTTCTGCCTCGCAAAGGCGGCGGTGTCTAACTCTGAGCCCCCCCTTGACTTAGGTTTTCGGGGATGATGAAGTACGCGGAGGGACCAGACCAGAAGTAGGCCAGGGCGGCCTCACACAGGGCTAGCGCGGCCAGGGGGCTGGCCGCGCCACCCTGGCGTGTGGGGCCCCCTGGCTCCTCTCGACTCATCCTTCTGGCTTCCTGAGTCTTCTGGGAAAATATAATTTCTGGGTATTTTTCTGGAATTTTCCTGATCTTCAAAATATGGTCTCTTGATAGTCCTTTTTCCAGCAGAATCCTGACTCCAGCAGCAACTCCTCCGATGATCATCAAACATGTGAAAGCAAAGGAAATAACAGAAGTATCATATCTAAATATGAAATATATCAATGAATAATAGTAAATTATGATATAAAATAGTGATGCAAATTGGACGTATCAATAACTACAACACCAAGCACGGGTCAGGGGGTTCCCACCTTTTCTCCCATTGGAGCGACAAAGCATAGGAGGCCAGGAGCCGGCAAATTTTCGGCCATAGTCCAAAGACACGAGCGGAGTTATGTGATCAAATACTCAGTCATGAATACAACACCTATGCAGGCTTTTGCATCTTTTTGGAAGATTTATGTGCCTTGTTATCATGTGTTCTTTTAGACTCTCTAGACCTCTTGGGAGCACATGTAATATAGTGCGGGCTTTGAATGAATAGTTTTGCAAGATGATATTTTCTCAAGTTATGTATATGTGTTTGTCAATAAGGAAAACATGCAAAACAACATGTTCATGATGCTGATGTTCTATTGTTTATATGATTCACCGATACCTCCTTCCAAGGCTTCAGTGGTCTCATTGTGAGAGTTGCTAGTAGGATTCTCCTACAACTTCCATGTCTTCCCAGGAGAGCAAAGGGAACAATCACGATTATCATACGTGTGGGGTAAGAAATAAAGGGACCAAAAAACTTCAACCATGGGAAACTGACATGGGGTGTTGGAAATAATCCTCCCTCTATTTCTCTCCTCTTCCACTCCCTCTATTTATCTCCAACCTCTTTGTTCATCTCATTGTCCATCCTCTTGGTAAAAACACAAATAACAGATGGACATCTGAGCTCCTCTTCTAGGGATCAAGGTTGGGGATGAAGGCTCAACCAAAAGACTAATGAGAATAATAAATAAAGGGGAATAAGTTGAACTATGAAGCTCCACAACACTTCATCCCACACAAAAATAGGGATAAAACTAGAGGAAAGGGGAAAAGGAAATACCAGCCTAGAGGAGCTCATCTCCTCTATGACCCAATAATGGCCTAGTTTTTAGAAGATACTAGATCATGTACAAAGAAAACGAACATGGTAATAATGGGAGACCGACAAGAGGAGCTCTCGTATATGGTATGATAACACCCCAAGACCCAATACAATGCAGACCAATGCAAAATGTAAAAAGAGAAAGATCGCAGGGTGAGATCCTCTCCCTTTCATCTTGATGCGAACCAGGTGCCAAGAATTCATCCCTTTACATGGTAAAAATAAATATCACTATATTTGGATAGTTGTGCTTCTATCACTTGTTCCACCCGACTCTTTAGTTATATAGAAAATTTCCCTAATTGATCCAATGGCTTCCTATCTAGAGGTTTTTAGAAGATTTTAGTAGCTTTGGTTAAAGAAAGTGGACTTTCGCGCCTATGCTTCTTAAAGTACCAAGGAATCCAACCTAACATGGCCCAAGTGATGAATGTACACTGCAAGATACCCCTTGATGATGAATGTACACTACAAAATGCCCCAAGTGGACCTGAGATTCTTGCACTTCCTACACCCCGAGGAGGAGTGGTTGCCGCCATTAGCCAATCAACCAACGTATTGGATCGACTTCTCTATGAAAGGTGTATTAGATATTCCCATGCCACCGCACGCGCTACGCATGCATGCAACAATGCATAAAATGCGGTGACAAGGAGCTCAGGAACACCAATGACAAAACCCGAGCAATCTTCTCCCTACCAGAAAAGGGGGAGGAGATGCTTAGCGGGGCCATTACCTTGACAATGACACCAAATCCATGTTGGTGATGGACTACGTGTAGCCTGGAGGCACCACATCCAGTCATGTTGACCGATCCATGTGAAGCTTAAAGATCCCGACTACGATTCAACAAACCAAATGTGGTCCATAGCACATGCCTTCATCTCCGTCGATGTCAGTTTGCTAAACCAAACAAGCATAGATGGGGGGCTCTATCTTACCCCACCTCCTTCTGTAGCCACAAGTCGGTTGTCTCACTTCTATGTTGGAACAACCGATAACGACTGATGGCAGTCAGGATCATAATGAGGCAAGCGTCATGACCTAGGTTTCATGATCCTACGAAACTAAACCATGTGAATCTCAACCATCACACTCATGGGAACCAATGACAACCAACTGCTCCTATTTTCTTGTCCGACAAGTAATGCTGAAAGGAGATGAAACAAACTCAGGAGGAAGAAACCCAATCCTTCATCTCTTAGGGACATACGAACGCACACGATGACCCAATGGCTTCCGGTTGAAACACATGCATGAATTGATCTCTTCCATGCATGCCTCTAATTCGCACAGTTATGGGCCAAAGTCTGTCTCATTGAACGCACTGCCTTATTCATCTCCATGGTCTTGGCCCCTCAGTCAACATGCAGACAAAAATTCATAATAGGAATTATCTTTTCTAAGAGGCCTTAGCAATATTATACATAAAGTCTTCTATAACTTTGCTAAAATGGTGAGGAGGGCCAAGAACTTCCAAATATTCATGGTAGCCAACGCAAGTTTTCATGAAATCTCAATAGAGATAAATGCGAAGTTAGGGAAAATAGGGAGATGGTTGAAACAATAAAAGAAAAATATTACCAAGCAGAGAAATAAGTAGGGATACCCCAATCCATATATTTTCTAACTTTTGGGGATATTTTCCCTAAGCTTCCTCCTAAAAAATGGCTAGGAAAAAATAAATAGAAACAAAATATGGGAAAATTTCTAGAAAATAAAAGAAGACTGTAGGATAGATGGTCACATCCCTTTTTGATTTCTAATTCTGTTTCCCTCATTCTTTCACATTCATTCATGTAGAAGTCTATTTCCTATCGTTGCATTGGACATCAAGAAGAATGAAACCAATCAAAAAAAATCACACAATTCTATTGACACACACCCACAACATTGACTTTTCTAACTATGGCTCAATGGACTCCTGTTGTGTGAATAATTAATCATAGCGTAGGGGTCTCTGTCTAGTTATTGAATCCACAAGGGAAATATGCAAAGTTAGATCAATTCAACAAATATTGAAGCACATATCCATGCTCCACATGTCAAATAATAAGAGAGAATAATAGACAGAGTAAAAAAAAGCGCTAGATAAAGGAAGACCATCACAGTCGAGGGATAAGGGGAGTTGGTCTATCGTGGACTCTAGATACACTCCCTCTTCCCCTAGTCAACCGTGTGCTAGTGACTAAATTTTACCTTCCTACCCCCTATTTATCTCCCCCACATAGGTAACCTTGGTCTGTTATCAAGGACACCCATCCTATTTATAGACCCCATGAAGATGTGTGCATTCACTCTCACTTGAATTGAACTCATAGGAATAGGGACTTGCAGGAGAGGGATCTAAGGAGGAAACCTCGGAAAGGAGTTCCAAGCCTCGCTAGCCAAACTAGAGAGCAACCTTGGAACGGAGTCCCAAGCCTTGACACTATCCTTGGTACTCAACCCTTGCTAGTCAATCCATTCCTTCAGAAACCCATCCAAATATAGTGTTAAGTCACGCTCCAGTTAGGCGGATGAACCTATTCAAAAAACATCAACGTGTCAATCTTGTTTGCGTATGTCAACATTTGTTATAAGACCCCTTGTATCATGACTCATCATTAACCAATACCCCTACTCTCTTGTTGTCTCCAGTACAGAAATATGTTTTATTGCACGTATTTGTGCAATATGTTTTTTTGTGAAAAGTTCCTCCGATCTATTAATAATCACCAATATTATAAAGAATCCTAAAGGTAATAAAAAATACAAATAGATCCTTAGTATCTTTATCTAGCATAGTGTCTTATTTAAACAATAGACTAAGTTCATTGCTAAAGAAGAATAGTCGTTATAACTAACTGGGGTTTTTCAAAAGTCACATTTTCCGTACCTACTTTAGACCTTTTGTTTAGAACTCAAAAATTGCAACTTTGTTGATGTCTAACAAAATAAATGGTTAGGCGAGTCTGAAGTCTTACAATGCACCATTTGTTGTGGATAGATCAATTCAAACATGCACCATTTTTTTCAGTCCAGCTCAAACCGTGTCGGAATTAAGCTCTAGTGCGCGGCAAAGGTGACCGAGACGGGAATCCTCACAGTGTGCTTCATCGACACCCTTCGGATTGCGCCCTGCACCGGCGTCCCGCTGCTGTTCTTCGCCTCCACGGTTACATCGAATCTCTGCACTTGGTTTGCATCGGTGAACAAAAGCTTGTCTGGATCGATGCTGACGATCACCCCGCTGCCGGCCGGCATATCCACCTGGGGGTAGTATAGCGCCGGCACCTCTCCGACGTTTTTCACCGTGCGTCGTGCCAACACCGGAGGCATCGAGCTCCACGCCGGCGGGAAAGATACAGAGACCGACGGGTAGTTCAGCTGGACGTCTGGAATCACCGTCACGGCCGAGCAGTCCACCGCGCGGCGCGCGATCACGGAGACCTCCTTGTTCGTGTACATGCCGCAGAGGTAGCCGATGTAGTCCTCGGGGGAGATGTCGAAGACCAAGCCAGGGTCCACGGCCTTCCCTGGGTTGACATGGCCGGATCCTACGGCGTAGAGGTCTGCGGCCGTGTTCTGCTCGTCCAGAATCGGCGTGCCGGAGCGGTCGGTGACGTCGGCGGTCGTCATGATGGCAGACTTGATCGCCGCTGGCGACCAGTCCGGGTGGTTTCTCTTGATTATGGCGGCGATGCCGCTGAGGTGCGGCGTCGACATGGACGTCCCGGAGATGATGTTGAAGGTCGGCGCGAGGTCAAGCCCTGCCGGGCCGACATGGAACGGCCAAGCCGCCAGCACGCTCACGCCGGGTCCCGTGATATCGGGCTTCAGAATGCCGGGGTTCTGTTTGCTGGGGCCGCGGGAGGAGAAGGAGCTGATGGCCGGTGCCGGAGACGTGCCGAGGACCGTGCCTCTGAAGGAGATCTGCGCGGTCGGGTTTGCCGTGGATTTGATGTAGGTCTTGATCGCCACTCCGGCGGCGTAGCTGACTTGCGAGGCTGGGAGGACGTGCGCGTCGGCGAATGTGCTGTAGCCGTCGAGGATCTGGTTGGTCAGAATCATGCCGGCGCCTCCGGCTCTTAGCACCTCGGCGCCCTTGTCCACACTTTCGACGAAGTTGCCGTCGTCGCAGAGCACTATCTTGCCCTTGACGTCGAAGCCGTCCAGCGTGCCGTTGCCGCAGAACTGCGCGTTGTATGTGGAGCTGGCACCGGCGTAGACCAACGGGAGAGCAGCCGCCGAAGTGTTTGGCTGGTACAGTGACTCGCCGTCGAAGGTGAGGCCGTCTCCGAGGATCACCTTGGCACTGATCAGACGGTCCATGGTGCTGGCGGCGACGGTGAGCATCCAGGGCGCGCCGTTGCACACCGTGCCGTGGAATGGACCCGCGTTGCCGGCCGCCATACTGACGAAGATCCCCTTTTCCGCGGCAGCGAACGTGCCGATGGCGATGCTGTCATTGTAGAACGGATGCGATGGGCCCCCGAGCGATATGGATATGACGTCGCAGCCGTCAGACACGGCGGCGTCAATGCCGGCCAGGATGTCCGCGCCGGCGCAGCCAGTCTCATCGCAAACCTTGTACATAGCGAGGTGCGCGTCAGGCGCTATCCCGGATGCGGCGCCGCTGCCCTGCCCGAGCACCTGGGCGCCGGGCACGACGGCTCCCGCCGCGGTGCTTGACGTGTGTGTGCCGTGCCCTTCCTCGTCGGTCGGCGGCACCGGGGCGCCGCCGGGAGCAGTTCGGTTGCCGGCGCTGATGAAACTCCGAGGGCTGATGAAACTCCGAGCGCCGATGAGCTTGTGGCCTTTGCACGCAGAGCCGTTGAAATCGCACCTCCCTTTCCACTTGACCGGCGGCGGAGACATGCCCAAGGCGTTGAAGGAGGGGTGGTCAGGGAAAATGCCAGTGTCGAGCAGCCCGATGATGATGCCTTGGCCAGACCCGAGAAAGAGGTTCCTCCCACCCTTCGGCGTGTCCAGCCCGAGGAACAGCGGAGTGTGCGTCGTCTGCACGCTGTATACCGCGTCCGGCACCGCGGCGACGAATCCGGGCATGACGGAGATTGCGTCGACCTCCCGCTGCGTCAGCCGAGCCGCGAAGCCGCTCGCAGCGTGGTGGTAGGAGTGTAGGAGACGGCCATGCTCGGGGAGGAAGGACTGGTGCCACGCCTTCCTGTCGTCGGACGTGCCGTGCAGGCGGTCCTCCTGGGGCTGTACGTGGATGATGTAGGTGCTGAGCTCGTCCCGGGCGCCCTCCCCGGCCGCGACAATGGTGAGAACAATGAAGAGGAGAAGGGAGAGCCTGAAGATCTCCATGGCTAACTTGCTCTGGTGTACGTGTGCGTGCATGGCATTCATAGTTTATATATAGAAGATTCCAGCGCTGGTTCCCGCCATTGTTCTAGCATTGTTGTTGTCGTGCAACTAGCTTTGGAGCTGTGCAGATACAACGATTGGGAGATGTTGGCGAGGAAGACCAGGTAATGGAGATGGATTGAGTACGTTTTCTTTTGAGATGATAGATTCGGTGTGCTTGGGAATTACCGTTACGTGACATGCACGAACAAACTGGCTAAGAGTATGATGCCATAGCTGAGCTCTTTATAACGCTCAAACATATACTATGTCTCTTTTGATGTCAAAAGGATACTTAATCGCGGCCGTTTGTTCATGCATTTGTCGATACGAGCAGTCAAAACTACCACGTGTCTGCAAAATATATGATTGATTAATCATACAACCGCAATAAATTAGAATTTTCTTGTAATTGTAAAATTTTGGACCGAGCATGTTTAGAGCTTGTTTACATTTGCTTACAAAATATATCTTTGCATCAGTATCCATAGGGAAAAGTTACTCTAAAACAAAGAATAGTACCAAAATATAACGTATGGGTGGAGGTAAGCATCATAGAACACTTGAATTAAGTAATACTTCCTCCGATTGGAAATAAACGTCGGTGACTTAGTATAAACTTTATACTAAGTTAGTACAAAATTACCGACACATATTTCTGATGGAGGAAGTAATTCTTATAAACAATAGTTTTCCCTTAACAATTCACACTGATCCATATAGAAACATAGAAATTTGTAGACGGAATGTTATTTTGTGAATTCTGAGACCTAAACATGCTCAGTAGAGAACTGCAGTAATAGGTTGGCCCTTGTTGGAAGGGCTTTGCCAAGGGTATCATGCCCGACCACCGCAAGACTGACATGTGGGTAGTAGAGAAAATCCTTCCGGTGGCGTGACAAATTCGGTGTTAATGGTACAACCCTTGCACGCCACTGGTAATAGTTATCGATGATGCGCCACGCCACCAGTAACTCACATATCAGTCTGGTACGCCACCAGTAACTTATAAACTGGTGGCTTGAAGATATCTAGCATGCCACTACTGATTTTTGGAAATTAAAAAGACTGGCACTTCTATTTAATCTGGCAGCAATATAATCTTACGAGCAATAATAACCAGCAATAACATGATATGAACTAGCAATAAAATAACCACCAATATTATAAACTAGCTAGTTTCATGCAAGAATAAACTCTATCTATCAAGTTTATCATACTTATTATATGTAGATAGCATTTCATCCATCACTTATAACTCGTAATCGTTGTAGGTCACATTGATTCCTTGAATGATTTTCATCGTGAAGACAATGTGAGAGCGTCCCGCCAGCTCGAAACCCTATCTCATGGCAAATTGTCACCAAACATTGCCACCAAAATAGGTTCGTTGTGCTTCATTTGTGACAAGAATATTGTAGAATGGAAGATACACAGTTGAGTGGTCAACTATCCATGGCGGTTCTATACGTGTGTGTGCTGTAAAAAAAAATTGCACGGGACATTTTGCACTATCCTAGGCGCCATATGCTGGGCGTCGGCTGAAGCGCGCGCAATCGCTCAACTCGCGCGCGAAGAGCCAACTGCCACGAAATTTCACCCGCGCCCACGCCCTCTCTTTCCCCCATTTCTTCTCCCGCGCCGCCGCACCAATTTTTCGCCGGAGCTCTGCAGATCCGCCGTCCCCAAGCCTCCCCATGGCTGTCCCGAGAAGGCCATCACGGTAAATCCAGCCGCCGATGCCACTGCCATGACTGTGGGCGCTGCGCCTCGCCAAGGTCGATTTGGCGGCACGCCGTGCTGCCGGCTGTGGTGTGCTGACCAACGGCGACCATGTCCACCTGAAGCCGAGACGCAACTTGGCGCATCCTAGGTGTTCGACAGAATCCCCGCAAGGTATGTGCCGCCACCGATGCGCCCTTTTTGCTTGCTTTTTAGTTTATTGCTAGTAGTAGGGAGTTCATTCTTACATGTTTGTAGAGCTCGTCCTATGATTCATCCGACGATGAATTCAGTATTGAGGAAGAAGAGAACATCTCAATGCTATTGGTTTGCCGTGCCAATAAGAAGCCAAAAATTGTTGGCTCGGTTTTTGGTGGACAAAAGTTTTGGAGGGAACGGATTGAAGGCCACAACAAGTTGATGTGGATGTATTTCAATGAAAATCCAACATATCCTGAGAGCTATTTTCGTCGGTGTTTTTGGATGAGCATCAAATTGTTCAAGCACATCGTGACGGAGGTGATGAAGTTTGATATGTTCTTTGAGTAACAGAGGAATGCCGCTTCAAAAAGATCTCATAGAAGAGTGGTGAAAATGAAATGGACAACAATAGTTTGTCTATTGGTTGTATTGTTTAAAAGTAATCTGTTGTATTGTTGATAAATAGCGTGTTGTATTTGTTGCTGAACAATTTGTTGTACTTATTGTATTGCTCATGTACTATTTGCTTGTGTTGTAATAATAACTAGCCAATTTATTATTGATTTATTTGAATTTGTTTGATCTTGTTGATTTCTATACAAGTGTGGGAATATTGTTTGCACCGGCACGGCACGCTGTAGTTTGCAACGCCTGTTGGAGAGCCATTTTTGGCTGTCTTACGAGCGCTGCAATTTGTCTTACGAGCGCTGCAATTTAGAGCCTCCAGTGAAAGTCGCGTTTGGGCCGCGCGCTGCAACGGGCAAAGTGAAAGTCGCGTTGGCGCCGGGATATGCAACGGGCTAAAGTGCGCTGCAAACGTGTTTAGAGTGCTAGATTATGGACACTGTTGCTCTAATATCCGTGCAATGTTTGTGCTTTAGTTGTTGTATTCGGATAAGTTGATAGTTGATTGCGATCGATTCACTAACACATGTGTTAATAGATACTGGCAACAAATCACATTTTATTTCATCAAAAGCAGTCCAAAATTACACAATCTATTCGTGTGAGCAGCAGCAATGCAGCAATAGACATATCAGTACACAGTTCTTGGAAATACTTTAGGATTCCACTAGATCAAATTGGGACAGTAGATTGCTGCCACCCGGCGCTGGCACCTCACTGAGTCAGAGGCCGAGCAGCTGGCAGTTCTCCCAAAGCGTCTTGGCGGAGCGCCGGAGCTGGGCGGCCTCGGCCTCAGTGAGGTCCATCTGGGCGACCCCCAGAACGCCTCCGCGACCAAGGCGGGCAGGCAGGCTGAGGAAAACCTCGTGGCCATCGGAGATGCCGTGAAAGCCGGAGGCGAGGACGGAGACCGGGTGCACGCGCCGCTGGTCGCGGAGGAGGGAGGCGGCGAGGCTGGCGACGGAGTAGCCGATGGCCCATGAGGTGTACCCCTTGAGGCCGATCACCTCGTAGGCGCCGCCCACCACGGCGCGCCGGATGCCCTCCAGCGCCGCCTCATCGAAGGACCGATGGCTGTCACGCAGGGACTTGAAAGCCGGCATCCCGCCCACGCTGATGCTCGACCAGATCGCCACCGAGCTGTCGCCATGCTCCCCCACCATGTACGCCTGCACCAAATTGGCTTAGTCAGTCAGCAATACAAACACCTTCCAACTGCTGTCCAAACTAGTTCTAGAAATCCTTGTTTCGACAGTGTGTTGGTTTAAATAGTGCGTTGATAGGTGCGTAATCAGTAATCAACGGAGGGGCGCAGCTAGCATGTAAGTGTTGGTTTCAAGTGAACCCAATGAATTTGTGTTAGCACCATGGATCAGTTGGTCTGACACCATAGTTTAACACATTTGAGCCCATTGCCAAAATTTTCTTGCTTCGGCATCTATGCATTTAAAAGAACTTTAACTTAAAATGGGGAGCATTGCTATTGTGGATTATGTTGCATATAGTACAGGTAAACCGCAAGTCAACTCTCCTCTTGCGTGCTCAGTAAATTTGAAAATTACCAGCCACCTCATATTGAATCGTATGAAGTATAAGTATGAATCAACCCACCAAACAAATTAACAACTCTGGACTTTTCCGGAAAAAAAACAAAAATTCCTAGCGGAAGATGACATTCTGACGCTAATCTAGTGCACGAGACAGTGACAGCCCCTGTCGGATGTGGACCAGTCAACCACAAGTTCATGCCTCCACTACTGACTCCACTATACAATCTGGCGACTAGCTCGATCAGAGAGCACGAGCTAACAGATCACTAGTCATGGCCACAAAGACAGATGGATTCAGGATTAAGGAAGTACGTTTACCTGGACATCCTGCGCGTTGACGTCGAGGTGCTCCGCGATGAGGAACCTGAACCGGGAGGAATCAAGGTTGGTCCCCGAACCAATCACCCTGCTCGCCGGGAACCCGGAGAGCTTCCAGGCGACGTAGGTGAGCACGTCCACCGGATTGGACACCACGAGCAGCAGCGCATCCGGGGAGTGCTCCGCGACGGGCGGCACGATCTTGCGGTACAGCGCCACGTTCCGCTGCAGCAGGTTGAGCCTGGTCTCCCCCGGGATCTGGCGCGCGCCGGCCGTGACGATGACGAGGTCGGAGTTCTTGGTGACGGCGGGGTCGGTGCCGGAGACGATGCGGACGCGCGGGAGGAAGGCCGCGGCGTGCTGCAGGTCGAGCGCCTCGCCGCGGAGCTTGTCGGGGAGCGCGTCGACCAGCGCGATCTCGTCGGCCAGGTTCTGGGTGAGGATGGTCTGCGCGATGGCCATCCCCACGTTCCCCGCGCCGATGACGGAGATCTTGGTGAGGCGGCGGTGCGCGGTGGACGGGGTGAGCGGGGAGTCGTCGGCCACGGGGCGGAAGAAGCCGGACGAGGCGCCGCCGGCGTCGAAGCCCAGCTCCGACAGCGACGAGGTCTTGTGCATCTTCGGTGGAACGGGGAATGCGGGATCGGGATTGGATTAGTGCGCGGTACTGATGAACTGACACGGGGCTGTTCTTGCGTGGGGAACGGGAATGGGGAGCGGCTCAATTTATAAACGAATCCCGGAGAAGGAAACCGCCTAGGCGCCGGTTACCAGTTTGGCTACTCGTGGTTTTGGACTTGTCATACTAGTACCTTTTTGAACAAGAAAAAGTAAAGGGCATGTGTTGGACAAAGCTGGATGAGAAAATCCGCTAAAAAGGAAGAAAAATGATAATCAAATTAAGATCCGAAATAATCAGGCAGGAGCATCAACATGACATGTTTCTAGGAAAAATGTGAATCCAATTAAGTGCCGTGGCGATGTCGTTAGGGCATGTGGCATGTGTCGGTGTGTGGTAGTCTTACGGTCTTCTTGGGAAAAGATTCGAGGAGTTACTTGGAGTAATATATACTCCCTCTGTTTTAAAGAATAAGGTCTATATTTTAAAAAAATGTAAAGTTACCATTTTAGTTAAAACTATCAAGAACTATGATATTATATACTCCCTCCGTTTCAAAATATAAGATATTTTAGGTTTGTGAAGCAAATGTATCTAGGAACGTTTTAGTGTGTATATTCGAGTGAACCTACACACTAAAAGATGTCTAAATATATTTGCTTCACAAAGCTAAATCATCTTATATTTTAAAACGGGGGGAGTAGGTACCAAATGAAAATATAGTCATGATGTATCTAACATTGTTGATTTTTGAATTGTGCATGTTGATAGATTTATCTAAATATTTGGTCAAACTTTATGTAGTTTGACATTTGAAAAAATATAAGCCCTATTCATTGGAATGGAGTTAGTATAGTACTCCCTCCGTTCTATAAAATTTTCATTAAATAGGGGTATCTATATATAAAATGGTATAAAACTTTTGTTAAAATAGAATTATATATATTTTAGTGAAAGTTTTATGAAACGGAGGGAGTATATGAAAAAATTATACTATATGGCTGAGGGCCTCACGCATCGTTACGACCGAAAAACCACCCATCAGTTTGATAGCACACTGAAACTGAATAGTAATTCATACTTGAGTACACTAGCTAGTTCCGTAGAATGCATCTTCCTTAGGTACTTTAATTGCGAATGAATGAATAGATCATGCTTTGGAATCTCCCAGTGTCATTTAGGCATGCATAATTGGTGCATTTGGCGGAGTGGCCTGCACGTACGTCCACGTCGGTCGACTGGCGGACTGGTATATGACCAACGGTAATCTGGATAGGAAACCGTGGGTGGATGCAGCCGCACCACATCTGGGATGGGATGGCATGGTTTGGTCACCCAGCAAACCAACTAATTAAACCGTTTCTTGCACAGCAGGCCAGGTCCAGCCATTATGGATGGAAAGCGACTGGTCAAGTTGCCGGAAACAAAGAAGTAGTCGATCAAAGGCAGAGCAGCACGTAGCTGGGTCGGTGATCTGGAAAAAGCAGCAGTTATGGAAGCTTCCGTCGTTCGTCGATTGGACAATGCCGTGGAGGAAAAGACAAGAATCTAGCCTCCGTCCGTACATGTAGAATCGGTTTCGTTCATGCTTTTTCTTCCTCTCGAGCTGAAATCAGTTTACCTCTGTTTCTTGGAGAAGAAGATCGGCCATTTAGAAAGCGAGTGTGTGCGTGGAAAACAATTCTAGCTACCTAGAGTCATCACAAGCACACGTAAGAAAAATAATGTTCCTCTTTTCTTCAAGTAACCACGTATTTCATAATTTTATTAGATAATTTGTTTATAGAGATTACACACATGGTCACCAGACGAGACAAACATGTGAAGCAACTTTGCACAAAAAAGCACGCAAGAAGTAAAATTATAGTTTGGAGAAACTTGTGCCTCGTCGAACATTATCCACCATTGTCCTCCGCCACCACCATGCAGCATCAGAAAAGGAGGCGAGAACAACCACCCTACCGAGATCTGGAAGAGCACTTTCTCATACAATGATGCTTTTGGAGCCGATGACCCAGGCTATCGGAAGTGACGAGACCGAGACTTTTTGGTACGTCGACGGGGGATCTTCCCCCTAGCCACCAGATCCCGATGCCTTTAACTTCATCCGCCGGACATCCTAAGAGAGGCCTTTATGTCAAAGCTGCCGATGTGAGGGAAACTGATGACCCTGTTAGACGCTCGGTTACTGATACATCTCAAACGTATCTATAATTTTTGATGCTCCATGCTTGTTTTTACACCATTTGCCTTATGTTTTGTTACACTTCGTGGCGTTTTTATGCGATTTCCGGAACTAACCTATTGACAAGATGCCACAGTGCCAGTTCCCTATTTTCTGCTGTTTTTGTGTTTCAGAAATGCTACACAGGAAATATTCTCGGAATTGGACAAAACAAGTTCAAAACTCCTATTTTTCCCGGACGAAGGACGGGGACCGAAAGAGAGCCGGAGGGGGGCCAGGGGCCAGCCTCACACCAGGGCAGCGTGGCCTAGCCCCTGGCCGCGCCCCCTATGTGGGAGGAGCCCCTGGCAGTCCCCTGACAACGACCCTTCACCTATATAAAGCCTCGGGACGGAAAACCCTAGGGGGTCGGCAAATTTCCAGAAAGAGTTCCGCAGCTCCGCCGCCGCCATCGATAAATTTTGGGAGATAGAAGTCTCTGTTTTGGCACCCTGCCGAGATGGGGAAGTGCCCCCGAAGCCATCTCCATCGGTCTCCATCGCCGTCTCTGCCTTCTCCATCGACCTCACTGCTATCTCCATCAACCTTGCTGTCTCCTATGATGAGGAGGGAGTAGTTCTCTACCGGTAGCTATGTGGTTCACCTCTCTCTCCCATGATGTGATCTTTATGTGATCGTGAGCTTTGTATCTAGTTGAATTGGTAGATGTTATTATTCAGATATTATGCTGCTCCTATGCTTTATTATTATACTCTCCGGAGATACCTCGTATCATGGTGTAAAGGTGACTAGTGTGTGCATCATGTGTATCTTTTTGGTTAATGTCTCTGTGAAATGTTGGTGTTTGTTGGAACCATCTAGTGCGTTCACAATGATAGTGTGGGATAATCTAGTTTGGGTACATACGGACTTTGAGGAGTGCTTCGTAGCCCTACGCATGATAAGTGTATGTTTTCCATTGGAGAATTGTTTTGAGTTGCATAATGATGATAGTATCTATTGGTTCAATTATGTTATATTTGTTGGGAGTGTGTCCACTAGTGAAAGTATGATCCCTAGGCCTTGTTTTCAAGCATTGCACACCGTTTACTTACTGTTTTGTTACATGTTTGCTTGCAGCGATATTTATTTCAGATCACATTTACTACTTATAATCATCACAACTACTTGTATTTCACTATCTCTTCGCCGAATTAGTGCACCTATACATCTGACAAGTGTATTGGGTGTGTTGGGGACACAAGAGACTTTCTATATCATAATTGCAGGGTTGTTTGAGAGGGATAGCTTTGATCTCTTCCTCCCTGAGTTCGATAAACCTTGGGTGATCCACTTAAGGGAAACTTGCTGCTGTTCTACAAACCTCTGCACTTGGAGGCCCAACACTGTCTATAAGAACAGACGCGTGCGTAGATATCAAGCTCTAGCTCTTATATGGCGCCCACAGGAGCATCTTTACAAATTTCTGCGCCTAGCTCAAAGGCGTTAAAGAAAAGCACTCTTGGGAGATAACCCATTTTTTACATTCAGTTATTTTTCTTTTATTTGAGTCTTGGAAGTTATTACTACTGTAATAACCACTCCTTATCCTCTTTATTTCATTGTTGTGCCAAGAGAAGCCTCTAATTTAAGTGCGGTAAGATTTGGGGATGTTGCTGTCCTGAAACAGTTTTTGATGCTGTACCGTAAAAAATTGTGAAAATACTCTGTTTATCTTTTGGACCTACGATTTCTTGTGCATATGCCTCAGGTTATATCCAAACTTTCGTTTGTTGAACATTTTTTGATTTGAGCAACAGAAAACCCCTCAAAAATTCAACCATTGTCAGCTGTTCTGTTTTGACAGATTTTTGCCAATATTTGTGTTTGCCGCTTTATCGCTTTCTTTTTGAGTTCTTTTGATCATGGAACTTTTGGGGAAGTTGCTACAGTAGTATATACTTAATATGTAGTGGTTTTAGGTTGAAACCTGAAGCAAAAAGGGTTGATTCAATGTTATGCTTACACTAATGTTGCTAATAGAATTGTGTTTAGTTTTGTATGAAGGAAATTTTCAAGTGTAGGGATTGGAGAATGATGAGATGAGATGAAGAATGGACAAAATCTCAAGCTTGGGGATACCCATGCACCCCAAGAAATATCCAAAAAGTATAAGCATCAAAGCTTGGGGATGCCCCCGAGGCACCCCCTTCTTCATCGGCAAAAATTAGGTCACCTTTCAAGACACTATATTTTTATTGCTTCATGCACTATGCATTTTTCTTGGAGCGTTGATATGTCTCAAACGTATCTATAATTTTTGATGCTCCATGCTTTGTTTTACACCATTTGCCTATTGTTTCGTTACACTTAGTGGCATTTTTATACATTTTCCGGAACTAACCTATTAACGAAGTGCCACAGTGCCAGTTTCCTGTTTTCTGCTGTTTTTGTGTTTCAGAAGTGATACACAGGAAATATTCTCGGAATTGGACGAAACAAGTTCCTGAAGTCATATTTTTCCCGGAAGCTCCCAAAAATCCGAAGACCTGATGGAGGGGGGCCACGTGGCCCCCACACACAGGGGCGGCGCGGCCTGGCCCCTGGCCGCGCCACCCCAGTGTGAGGCCGCGTGGCTCCACCTCTGACAGCCCTCCTTCGCCTACATATACCCCCTGACGAGAAAAACCTAAGGGCCCGATCAGTTTTCCAGAATACATCGCGATCCGCCGCCGCCGTCGACCCGAAGATCGGGAGGGTCCAGAAGCTCTTCCCGGCACCCTGCCGGAGAGGGGAATCGCCACCAGAGGTCTCCTTCATCGCCATGATTGCCTTCGGAGCGATGAGTGAGTAGTCTACCTTGGACTATGGGTCCATAGCAGTAGCTAGATGGTTGTCTTCTCCACCATGTTCTTCATGTTTAGATCTCATGAGCTGCCCTACATGATTGAGATCACCGTTATGTAATTCTATGATGTTGGTTTGTTGGGATCCGATGAATATTGGTGTTTATGATTAAGTCGATGCGCTGAATTATATCTTTTATTATCTCTATGTTGTTTATGATCTTGCATGCTCTCCGTTGTTAGTAGCTATCTTGGCCGAGTAGTTGCTAGTGACTCCCAGAGGGGGTATTTATGCTCGATAGTGGGTTCATGTCTCTATTTCACCTGGGGGAGTGACAGAAACCTCTAAGGTGGTAGATGTGCTGTTGCTACTAGGGAGAAAACAACATTCATATGCTCGAGGTCATATGCTTTGTTTACATTACACACTTTGCTTAATGCAATTATCTGTTGTTCGCAACTTAATACTTCTAGGGTGTTCGGATTGATATCCCCGGGGGTGGATTATTAGTCATAGATGCAGTTGGATGACGGTCTATGTATTTTGTTGTAATGCCCAGAGTAAATCTCATAGTGATCTTCTTGACATATCACGTTAGCTCTATTCTATCAATTGCCCAACTGTAATTTGTTTACCCAGCATGTTATTTTATCTATGGAGAGACACCACTAGTGAATTATGGACCCCGGTCCTATTTTAATCATATTGCAATCACCTGTTTACTTTTCCCGTACTGTTTACTTTACTCGCATATACTCTACTGTTTTCCACTCGATACGCTCATAACCTTTGTTTCAAGCAAACCGGTGAGATTGACAACCTCATCGCAAGTTGGGAACAAAGTATTTGTTTGTGTGTGTGCAGGTTCCGCGTTGCGACTGGCTGAAGACGAGTCAACAAGTATCGTTAACGGCGCCCTTGTTGGAGTGTTACTAAGCCAGTCCGCATCACCTTCAGTCATCACCGCCTCTCTTCTTTAAGATCGACATTAAACCTTGGGTTCATAACTGAGGGAAAACTAGCCGCTACACTCATCATACCTTCCTCTTGGGGTTCCCAATGGGCTGGTCAATCACCACGCACAAGGACATCTGTTCCCACGTCAACTAGGCATCAGCTAATTTTCTGGCGCCATCAACTGTTCACAAGTGTAGGGATCAGCTAATTTTCTGGTGCCGTTGCCGGGGAAGAGAGAAGACTTCTGCAAGGGGAGTTCTTCGCACACACATTCTTTACTTTGTTATTTGTTTTGCTTTACTTTATTTATTTACCTGCATTGCTTTTTATATCAAAAACCCAAAAAAATTAGAATCCTTGGTAGTTGTTTTTATTTATCTGCTTTTAGTTTTGTTAAAATGAGTAATCCTGAAGTAGAAGTTCGTAGTTTTAAGCAACAAGGGGGAGAAAGTTTAAAAGATGCCTGGTACCGTATTAACAATGCTCATCATAGGTGTACCAAAAAGCACTCCACCACGATCCTCCTTAGAAATTTTTATGTTGGTATATCTAGCTGGAATAGGTATGTTCTTGATACTCTTACAGGAGGTAATTTTCTGGGTACTCCCGCTGGAGAAGCATGCACTATAATTGAAAGTTTAGTGGGAGTACCACCTATTCATGTTGCCAAAACTGAGACCACCTTGGAGGAGGTGGTAGAAAAGCTCAGCTCTTTAGAGAAAAGTTTGCCAAGTATCCTAGAAAATGCTAGCCGCGTTAGTGAATTAATAGAAAACATGGGTTAGAGAATTACCATTTTAGAGGCTAGCACTACTCATGACAATCAAAACTTGAGGATTGGTAAACTAGAGGAGTCTATGGAGACTCTTAGCTTAATCTTTTCTTCTCTTAAATTTAAGAAGGAGAAAGTGTTTGTTGG
The DNA here is from genome assembly GCA_007115705.1 of Dactylis glomerata. Classification (NCBI taxonomy): domain Eukaryota; kingdom Viridiplantae; phylum Streptophyta; class Magnoliopsida; order Poales; family Poaceae; genus Dactylis; species Dactylis glomerata. The sequence goes on along the minus strand of QXEO01000545.1, from coordinate 5,566,494 downwards.
AAAAGAGCAAAAATTCATGTATGTTCCTAAGGTTTCTGCGCTTAAATCTCAACATGTTCTTAAAATTGGTAAGACTCTTAGTTCTACTAAGGGTGACTTGCAGGTTGAATCATCTTCGGGGACCTACAAAGAGCCTACTGGGGTAACTAGCACTTCATCTATTGATATAACTTGATTCGCACTTTTCTGCGCCTAGCTCAAAGGCGTTAAAGAAAAGCACTCTTGGGAGATAACCCAATGTTTTCTTTACAGTACTTTTTCTTTTATTTGAGTCTTGGAAGTCATTACTACTGTAATGACCGCTCCTTATCTTGTTTTTTTCGTTTTTGTGCCAAGAGAAGCCTCTAATTCGAGTGAGGTAAAGATTTGGGGAAATTGCTGTCCTGAAACTGTTTTCGGTGCTGCACCGTAAAAATTCGTATAAAATCACTGTATATCTTTTGGACCTGAAATTTCTTGTGCTTGCGCCCCAGGTTATATCCAAACTTTCGTTAGTTGAACACTTTTTGATTTGAGCAACAGAAAATCCCTCAAAAATTCGTCCTTTGTCAGCTGTTCAGTTTTGACAGATTTCTGCCAATATTCGTTTTTGCCACTTTATCGCTTTCTCTTGAGTTCTTTTTTATCATGGAACTCTTGTGGAAGTTGCTACAGTAGTATATACTTTATATGTGGTGGTTTTGGGTTGAAACCTGAAGTAAAAAGAGGTTGAATATATTTTATGCTTACACTAATGCTGCTAATAGAATTGTGTTTAGTTTTGTATGAAGGAAGTTTTCAAGTGTAGGGATTGGAGAATGATGAGATGAGTTGAAGAATGGACAAAAGCTCAAGCTTGGGGATGCCTAGCACCCTAAGAAATATCCAAGAAGTACAAGCGTCAAAGCTTGGGGATGCCCCCGAGGCACCCCTTCTTCATCGGCAAAAATCAGGTCACCTTTCAAAACACTATATTTTTATTGCTTCATGCACTATGTGTTTTTCTTGGAGCGTCAGTTGTTTTAGTTTTCTTAGTTGGTTTGTTTAGTTTGTTTGCTGCAATAAATGGTTGGACCCCAACAAATTTCCTTTGGAGGAGATTTACTCGTTTTCATTTGCAAAGAACGCTCTAGTTTTCACTCTTATTTAAAATCGAGCGTTCTGCTTTTTCTGCTACTGCTTTTGGTTTTCGTTTTCACCTTGATTTGCGTTCAGAACTTGTCATATCTTTTCATCAAGGTGTATTTTTGCCTCTGATCTTTATTGGTTTTCATCAAAAGAGGTGTCTTTAAAAATTTCAAATATTGTTGGAAAAGAGAAAAAACTTTGTGCAAAATAGTGGTACAAGAAGGAGCTTGTGTAGACTGCGGCTTAGGCTTTTTCATGTCATGCTAGATGTCTTTTTGATAGTATGCTTAGTGGTTTTGCTGTAGCATGACTTGTCTCAAATAACTGAGATTGCTTAATGAGCCTTTGAAAAAATCATGCGTTGTTTTTATTATATGGAAGCATTATTTTGGTTTTCTCCTTGATGCTTTATTTGGGTTGACTTGGCGCATGCTCACACATGTTAGACTCTCACAAAGTCACCAATAGCCTTCATGATCATTTAGTTTTTGACTTTTGATGCCGTCTTATGCTTCTCTTAATATTGCTTTGTCGCTTTGCATGATTATGGCCATTACTGCTCTCTTAGTTGGTCGCTCCCAGTCTTTTGCTAGCCCTCGCCTTGTACTGAGTATGAGCTCTACTCGTGCATCCAACTCCTAAAAGCCAAAGTTTTCCAAAGTGTCCACCATACATACCTACTAGCAATTTGCTATCCCAAGTAAATTTGACTTGCTTTTATATTCTCTTCAAATTAAACTCTTACCAGTGTTATGCGAAATTCGGTCAGTAAAGCTCTCACGAACCGGAAGGCACACTTTACTTTTTCCTGTTCTTAAAAATTTGACATTGTGGTCTTTTATGCTGAGTTGTTATGCTTGCAAGTTGTAAGTTGGAGACTAGCCCATCCATGCCGTCATGGGGCAAGCTTTCAACATTGCACTTCCTATTTGAGTTGATATTGTGATCTTTTGTTTATGGATGCTCGCTTTGTGAAATGAATTGGGGATCTTGTAGGGATCATGGAGTTTGTATATTTGTTAGAGAAACGCCGGGCCGCCAATCTAAGCCATGCATAATTCATGGTGGAAATTTGCAGCATACCCATGGTGAACATTCGACGACGCATCTCACAATAAAAAGCTAAACAATATAGCAAATAAAAGAGATGTCGAGGTGTTCATTGTCTGCTTGTCCTGTCATTTTGGTGTGGGCTTGTTCCATGTCATCGGGCACGGAGGTACCCCATTGGCGGTTCTCAATGATATGCATATACTTACAATGACAAGAGCCTTGCTTGGGACTCTAAGTAAAGTAGCATGAGTTTGGGTACTCGTATTCACGGGACACGAGGTTTTCAACTTATGATTTATTAAGCATATGCATCATAATTGTTCTCGCATTAACTTTAACCATTCAAGATGCTTATGATGGGGGCAATGAGAGCTCAAAGCCGGTAAGTACCATAATTTTTGAAGGTTATAAAACTTGCAATCACTGCTTCCCTCTGCGAAGGGCCTTTCTTTTACTTTTATGTTGTGTCACCACCTTCTTTCTTTATGCACCACTAGGAGAGCATAGTTGTCACTCGATAGTGGGTTCATGTCTCTATTTCACCTGGGGGAGTGACAGAAACCTCTAAGGTGGTAGATGTGCTGTTGCTACTAGGGAGAAAACAACATTCATATGCTCGAGGGCATATGCTTTGTTTACATTACACACTTTGCTTAATGCAATTATCTGTTGTTCGCAACTTAATACTTCTAGGGTGTTCGGATTGATATCCCCGGGGGTGGATTACTAGTCATAGATGCAGTTGGATGACGGTCTATGTATTTTGTTGTAATGCCCAGAGTAAATCTCATAGTGATCTTCTTGACATATCACGTTAGCTCTATTCTATCAATTGCCCAACTGTAATTTGTTTACCCAGCATGTTATTTTATCTATGGAGAGACACCACTAGTGAACTGTGGACCCCGGTCCTATTTTAATCATATTGCAATCACCTGTTTACTTTTCCCATACTGTTTACTTTACTCGCATATACTCTACTGTTTTCCACTCGATACGCTCATAACCTTTGTTTCAAGCAAACCGGTGAGATTGACAACCTCATCGCAAGTTGGGAACAAAGTATTTGTTTATGTGTGTGCAGGTTCCGCGTTGCGACTAGCTGAAGACGAGTCAACAAGTATCGTTAACGGCGCCCTTGTTGGAGTGTTACTAAGCCAGTCCGCATCACCTTCAGTCGTCACCGCCTCTCTTCTTCAAGATCGACATTAAACCTTGGTTTCATAACTGAGGGAAAACTAGCCGCTACACTCATCATACCTTCTTCTTGGGGTTCCCAACGGGCTGGTCAATCACCACGCACAAGTGAAAGGACGAGATGTCACCTAGAGGGGGGGTGAATAGGCGTTTTAAAAACAATTACGGAATTGGCTTGAAGGAATGCGGAATTAAACTAATGTTTATTTTCTTCAAGCACAAGACCTAAATATGCTAGGCTCAACTAAGTGCAACAACAACAACTAGATATAAGCAAGATAGCACAAGATATAATTCACAAGTGATAAACAAGATATAAGTACTTCAAGCACGATGGCTATCACAAGGAAATAAACTCGGGTATAGAGATAACCGAGGCACGCGGAGACAAAGATGTATCCCGATGTTCACTTACATAAAGTAAGCTAATCACCGTTGGAGAGATGCGGGTAACCACGAAGGCCCCCGAACGCCACAAAGGCTCACCTTCTTGTCCGAGTCCCCCACGAAGCTAGGGACCCCTTCTTATGGTTAGCTTTTCCTCCACTCCGGAGATGGCAAGCTCCACAACCACTTCACAACTCCCACGAAGGGGAATCACGGGCCTCTTCACAATCTTCCACGAAGAGGTCACCGAGGCACCAACTGCCAAGCCAACTAGGAGGTCACCCTCCAAGAGTAACAAGCTCACGGTCTCTCACTCGAACAAATCGCAATGGAGAGCTCAACACTATGCAAGGATGCAAAGCAAGAACACAAGGGAAAGTGCTCAAATCCTTCTCTCTCAAATCCCACCAAAGCAACAAATGCTATGGAGGAGTTAGAGAGGAAGAACAAGGGTGGAGGTCAACTAATGACCCCAAGATCTAGATCCCAAAGGTTCCCCTCACTTAGAGGAGGAATGAGTTGGTGGAGATTGTAGATCTAGATCTCCTCTTCCAAATCCCTCAAAAAGATGCAAGAATCATAGGAGGGATTGGAGAGGAAGCAAGCTCAAGAGAGGCAACAATGGAGGTGAGAGAAAAGCTCAAGAACACTTTAGAACCCTTACAAAACCGTTGGGGAAGAAGCCCCCTTTTATAGGGCAAGAAAACTGCCCGTTAGGAAGATTTTTCGGTCATCCCGGAGCAGCCCGGAGCAGCCCGGAGCAGCCCGGAGCAGAGCCCGGAGCAGCTCCAGCCGATACTCCGGAGCGAGTACCCGGCCACTGCTCAGCCCGGAGCAGCCCGGAGCAGCTCCGGATTTCACTCCGGATTTGCAAAACAGAAAAACCACTCATACGAAAAACGCGATAACTTTTGCATCCGAACTCCGTTTTTAGCAAACTTGGACCTTTTGAAAAGCTTAGAAAAAGTACTACAACTTTATGCAGAGAAACACCAAGAAATGTCAAGATGAAAAATACCAAATGTGGAGAGGTGTGAAACCTTCCAAAGTGAAGAACCGGTAAAACCCTTCAACTCGAAAACGCAATAGAAGATACATTTGGATTCCGTTTTCGATGAACTTGGGCTTGTTGGAAAGCTAGCAACAAGCTCAAGAACCTCACATGGAGAAACACCAAGAAGCAACAAACTAGGAAGATGCAAAGTATGCAAAGGATTGAGCTCCCTATGATGATGTGATCAAGTTACCCAACCGAAAGCCCCTCTTGATAGTGCGGCTATCTATCCTATAACCCGGTCTCCCAACAAACACCTTGAGACCGGTAAAAGGAAAACCTAGCAAGGACATACCTTTGCCTTGAGCATCCCGCTTGATCTTGATGATGATGCTTCATGCTCTCATCAAGCTGGAATGCTTCACTTGATCATTGTTGCTTCGTGAAGACTTTAATTTGCTCCCCCATAAACCATTATGGGATAGCTTTGTTAACACTCATCTTCACAAGCCCATTATCACCAAATGGACGACAAGCTTCAAACATATGATCTTCTTGAGATGCATAGGGAATTCTTCATTTGATTGCATGCTCTAAGTCTTGGTCAACCATGGCTCAACTCATGAGACCATCGTGACCTCGACATAGAGCCATAACTTGAATTCTTCTCATGTAACCAAACTCTCAAGATCTTGAGACTCCTTGGCTTAGCACATAAGCTAGAGCATGGAATACTTGAGTTCTACACAAGAACAACATCTTTATTTCTTCTTCTTGATCATATTGGATTCATCTCTTCTATTCAATGATCTTGATGCCAATACTTAAGATATATCTTTATCTTCATGGCATCCAAGCCTTGAATCCAACACATGGACTACAAGCAATTCCTATGAACAATTCCTTCATAAAAATCTCAATGAAAACATTAGTCCATAGGGATTGTCATTAATTACCAAAAACACACTTAGGGGCAATTTACCCTTACAATCTCCCCCATTTTGGTAATTGATGACAATCTCAACAAGAGGGTTTATATAATGAATGATAGAAACTAATATGCAACTTATCCGAGAATAAATTGCATACAAGAGGTTGTATTTGATATGGTCAAGTAACACGAAGCTACTACCGCATATCAAAATCAATTGTACTCACATAAACTACAACAAATATGGTTGATGTGAGTGCAACCAAAATATATAGAGCAAACTCCCCCACAATATATGCACGTGTGATGAACTTGAATTTCATTGCATACATTGTCAAGATAACCATTGATGGAGTTTACACTATATATTCAACCATGCAAAACATCTAACAAAGAAGAGATGTATGAAAGGCAAACACTTAAGCACAACCAAACTTAAGTATAAAAACCATTTCCCTTAAACCCTCTAAACTTCTCCCCCATTGGCAACGATTGCCAAAATGGATGAAGGAATTTTGAAGGCCAATATAGTATGAGTTCCTCCCCAAGATGTGCATTTCTCATAAAAATGAGTGAAATCATATGCACTTATCAAATTAACAATATTTGGAGGAAGTCAAACCATATTGAGGATCAAAGATTGCAAAAGGATGACATAGTGAAGAAAACTTCAACGAATGAAGCAAGCAAGCAATCAAGAGACCCAAAGAACCAATTGGACACAAGAAGATGTGATGATAAGAGCAACTAGGTGCTTTAGATGAAATAAGGAAGCTCCCCAAGGTCCATGCATAAATTTGAATTTTTGTTGCATTTGAATACAATATGCACAAACATGGAATCCTCACTTCCTCTATATCATTTAAAACAAAACATGAGCACGAAAGAATACAAAAGGATCAATACGCTTATCAAAGTGAACTTTAGTCCAAAAGGATTCACGAGATATGAGTGCGAGAAGAAGCAATAAAGAATAAACAAGCACTCATAAATCAAGTTCTTACCAACACCATCAAGAACAAAATGGATAAGAAAGATGGTCGGCAAAGAACGAGGATATCAAGGGAAGAAATTAACACTCTTATGCATATACATTTCTAAGTGGACAAAAAATCATGATGAACAATCCACAAAGGAACATGTATACACAAGAGGTTAGTTGAAATTAAGGAAGACATAATATCCAAGAGAGAGTCATAGAATATACCAAATAGCTTTGCTAGAAAGCATATATAGCCCAAGGCTCCATTTTCCATTATGGTATATTAATAAACTCCCCACGCAAAATCATCAAAGCCATCACAACTAGCAATAAGGGATCAAAAGATAGTCGGGATGCTTTGAAAGGCAACAAGCATAATAAAGAAGGGTACAACTTGCAACATTATCTATATTGCACATGAGAGAGCGTTGAGGAATTAATATGCAATAAATTGCTAAAATGGCATATTTGGGATTGGTGAATCATAAACATGATTTTATATACTTCCCATCATATGCAATCATCTCAATTTGCTCACATATGAAATAAAGATATTTCTTTATAAGACCTTTGCAAGAACCGCAACATTTGCAAATAAATATTATCATGCCAAGAACCAACCTACAAGAGTTGGGATGCTAGAAAAGTATGCATGAATGTTATACTTGTTACCGAGATAGCAATGGTGTGATGTAGTAGATAAGAGTTCACCGATCGATCATCCTAGCTTGGCTCCAATAATCATATGGTGACAACACCTTCCTTATAAATGAGACAAGCATCCATTGCATCTCCAATGTACCTAAGACAACATTTAAGTACATCTTGGTCCCCAAACTTATTGGGTCCAAAGTGGTTAGACTAACCACAATACATATGATAGACTCCATAAAAATATGTGCATAGTTAAAGATGAAATTTGAATTTCATGCACATCTTAGCTATTTAGGATTTGATGGAGTATAACATATATATTGGATCAAAGAAAGCAACTAAGATACAAAAATAAGCATAAAGAGAATATGCATGCACCTATCTTTCAAGATCCAAAGAAGATACGATTTAGACAAAAACACCAAGAATACAAGGAGGTATAAAAGGTGTGGCAAAACACATTATTTGTCCAAATGACATCAAGGGAACAAATCAACAAATGATTTATTCATAAAATTCAACAAATGAACCTAACAACTTATTGAGCATGAAAGAATAAATAAATAAAAGCATGCTCAACAATTTATCTCATTCGAGCAAATAAATCATAGAAGAAGGAATGAGATAACTAACTCCCAAAAGAGCAAGGTTCCAACAAATAAACCAAACCCTCTACACTTTTCACAATGGCACAAGTACCGAAAAGAAAAGGTTTGTCTTACAACAACACACACTTGATGGGGATCAAGAGATGAGACAAAGTCAAGCAAAAAGATCCTCAAGAAGGCAATAAGACAATGGGAGTAAAAAAAAAATTCTTGGCAAGAAATATGGGCAATAAGATGCAAATTCCAAGGTGAAGATGATCTAGAGGAATTACCACACATATATATGAATACCAATTGTCAAAGACAAGAAGTTCATATTGGAATTATTTCCCGGTGGTGTATTGCAAAGATATTCAAGATCAACTTCACAATAAAAGGCAAATAAAATTCAACTAGAGATAATTAATGGAGATATAGAATTTGAATTTCTCATGAGCATGGCATACCACATAGTGACTAGATAATCTTGCAATATCAATACTAAGTGGTATTACTCATGTGCACACATTTATAGGATTGTGAGGTGCCAATGGCAAATCACTCCCCCAAAATGGGATGTTCCATTAATCACTCAATAAGAGCCAAATAATATACCAACAAGATGCATTAGAGGCTCAAAGCAAACACACAAGTATATGATGTGCCAAACAACCAACACCTACTTGAATACACAAGATAAGTAGGTATAAGGAACAACATATACAAACACATACTTGGTACAAAAACCAAAACATGCAAAGGGGCAAGTAACTTACAATGTAAAGAGGTTAAGTACAAGTTACCGCAAAGAGGCACATTGGATATAAAATGATAGTGTCAATGACTTGGCTTGATGAAAATAAAATTAATAAAGATCCCTTAATTCTTCATGAGGTAGCCAAGTCTCCAATGCCCTCCATCAACACCTATTGATCAAGTTTTAGCTTGTTGGTACCCAACCAAGTTGGGTCCTAAGAGGTTAGTAACAATAGGCTTGGCAACCCAAATGGTTCTTTTCTTGACACCACTTTGAGTTCCAACAAACTTGGCAAACACATTGCCATCCTTATCTTTCCTAATAGAATAATCATCATCAACAATGATAGGATTAGATAAGGTACCGCTTAAGCATGAAGAAGCAAAGTGCCCCTTCTCACGGCAAATATAGCAACAAGTGCTTCCCTTTCTCTTCTTCATTGATTTCTTGATTTGGGAAGCTTCATCTTGTTTCTCCTTGGGAAGTGGCCTATTTTCAACTTGAGGTCGAACTTGAGCTTGACCTTGTGCCCGCTTCCCTTGTTGCTTCTCACTCAAGTGCTTCTTCTTCAATGGGCAAGATCTCACATGATGCCCTTCAATCTTGCACTTGAAGCAAACAATCTTGGCCAAATTCTTGACTTGGTCTTGGCCCTTCTTCTTCTTGTTGCTCTTGGACTTGTTCCTGTTATTGGAGTTGAATCCAAGTCCACTCTTGTCATTAGGGGATTTTTGCACACTCAAAATATTATCGAGTGTGGGTTTCCCTTCATGACGCTTATCCAAGTCTTTCTCCAAACTAGTGACTTGGGCCTTGAGCTCTTTGATTTCCTCTACAAGGTTAGTAGTAATACAAGTACTAGAGGAGGTAGAAGCTTCATTGTTAGAGCAACAAGGCATAGCAAGTAATTCATCACAAGATGTAGCAATATTATGCCTAGACAAATTACTTGGACTAGCACAAGATAATATAGCATTTTGGTTCAAAGTGGTGCTAATGTCCAAATGAGGCTCACAAGATGTTTTCTTAGAGATACTTGCCTCATGAGCTAACTTTAGCCCATTATAAGAGATTAAGAGATCCCCATGAGAGCCCGAGAGCTTTTCATGGCTTTCCTCCAATTTCTTATAATTGCTTGTTAGCAACTCAAGTTGAGCCCTTAGCTCAACATTCTCCTTTAATATAGATGCTTCACAAGAAATAGAGTTAGTAGCACAAGCATCATTAATAGATTTAGCATTTGTAAGCTCATAAGATTTAATAGATTGAGATAGGCAAGAATTAGTATGCTTCTCTTCGGATAGCTCTTGCTTGAGGAGATTGAATCTCCGTTTCCCCTCATTAACAAGGGAGTTCAATTCCTTAATGGTCTCCTTGTGGTCAAACAAGGTTTCCATTAAGTGTTCGACTTTAGCACGAGCATCATTATTACCACGAAGAGAGGCATACACAATTCCCATCTCATGCAAGAAAGCTTCATTATCATCATCATTATCATCATCATCATCACTCTCATCATAAGGAGATGTGTCGGGATTCAAAGTAGGAGTTACCTTTGAACCGCTTGCCATAAGGCACATGTGAACTTGCGTAGATGATGATGGAACTTCAATAGAAGCACATTCTTCATTTTCGAGTGTAGGACAAGCTCTTGCGAGATGTCCATACTCGTGGCATTCATAGCATTGCCTTCTCTTGATAGAAACCTTCTTGGTTCTTCTATTGATTTCTTCTTTAATTATGTGACCCAATTTTTCTTTAATTTACTCTACATGGTTAGTCATACAACAACTAGAGGAAATAGAATCATTTTGAGTATGGTCACAACTAGAAACAAGCATATCATCACAAAATTTAATCAAGCAAATTTTAGGAGATATGCAAGGACCTTTAACACAAGAATGAGTAAAGAATTTCTTGCAAGAAGTGTTTAGGTCCAAACTCTCTACACCATTAGGATTTATAGAAATAGAATCATTGGTGCAAAGAACAAGACTACCAACATCACATATGATTTCTTCACTCACCGTATCATTACCTTGTGACAAGTCACATGTTGGTGAAGCGAAAGAACTTGAACAATCATCATGACCGGATGTGGAAGCAACTTGGAGCTCTTCATGATGTGAAGGTGAAGAGAGCTCCTTGGGTTCACTTTCAACCTCAAGAGAAATAGACCCACCAAATGACTCTTCTAGTTTGGTCCATATCTCATGAGACGTCTTGCACTTTGAACCCATCAAGCAAACATAAACTATGGAGCTCACAGACAATAAAATTTTATTAAATACTTGAGCTTCTAGATGTAAATTTTTCTCATCCTCTATAGATAGACTTTGAGGATCCATCGGAGGAGAAAAGCCTACATCTAGAAATCGCTCTATATTTGGACACAAAGTCCGAAGATTGCAAAGCATGCGATTTCTCCATAAGTTATAATTTGTGCCATCAAAAATAATTGTGTCATTGTGCACCAAATAACTAGCCGACATCTTTACTCTCAAGGCGGTGAAGCCTAAACAAGGAGAGACCTTGCTCTGATACCAATTGAAAGGACGAGATGTCGCCTAGAGGGGGGTGAATAGGCGTTTTAAAAACAATTACGGAATTGGCTTGAAGGAATGCGGAATTAAACTAATGTTTATTTTCTTCAAGCACAAGACCTAAATATGCTAGGCTCAACTAAGTGCAACAACAACAACTAGATATAAGCAAGATAGCACAAGATATAATTCACAAGTGATAAACAAGATATAAGTACTTCAAGCACGATGGCTATCACAAGGAAATAAACTCGGGTATAGAGATAACCGAGGCACGCGGAGACGAAGATGTATCCCGATGTTCACTTACATAAAGTAAGCTAATCACCGTTGGAGAGATGCGGGTAACCACGAAGGCCCCCGAACGCCACGAAGGCTCACCTTCTTGTCCGAGTCCCCCACGAAGCTAGGGACCCCTTCTTATGGTTAGCTTTTCCTCCACTCCGGAGATGGCAAGCTCCACAACCACTTCACAACTCCCACGAAGGGGAATCCCGGGCCTCTTCACAATCTTCCACGAAGAGGTCACCGAGGCACCAACCGCCAAGCCAACTAGGAGGTCACCCTCCAAGAGTAACAAGCTCACGGTCTCTCACTCGAACAAATCACAATGGAGAGCTCAACACTATGCAAGGATGCAAAGCAAGAACACAAGGGAAAGTGCTCAAATCCTTCTCTCTCAAATCCCACCAAAGCAACAAATGCTATGGAGGAGTTAGAGAGGAAGAACAAGGGTGGAGGTCAACTAATGACCCCAAGATCTAGATCCCAAAGGTTCCCCTCACTTAGAGGAGGAATGAGTTGGTGGAGATTGTAGATCTAGATCTCCTCTTCCAAATCCCTCAAAAAGATGCAAGAATCATAGGAGGGATTGGAGAGGAAGCAAGCTCAAGAGAGGCAACAATGGAGGTGAGAGAAAAGCTCAAGAACACTTTAGAACCCTTACAAAACCGTTGGGGAAGAAGCCCCCTTTTATAGGGCAAGAAAACTGCCCGTTAGGAAGATTTTTCGGTCATCCCGGAGCAGCCCGGAGCAGCCCGGAGCAGCCCGGAGCAGAGCCCGGAGCAGCTCCGGCCGATACTCCGGAGCGAGTACCCGGCCACTGCTCAGCCCGGAGCAGCCCGGAGCAGCTCCGGATTTCACTCCGGATTTGCAAAACAGAAAAACCACTCATACGAAAAACGCGATAACTTTTGCATCCGAACTCCGTTTTTAGCAAACTTGGACCTTTTGAAAAGCTTAGAAAAAGTACTACAACTTTATGCAGAGAAACACCAAGAAATGTCAAGAGGAAAAATACCAAATGTGGAGAGGTGTGAAACCTTCCAAAGTGAAGAACCGGTAAAACCCTTCAACTCGAAAACGCAATAGAAGATACATTTGGATTCCGTTTTCGATGAACTTGGGCTTGTTGGAAAGCTAGCAACAAGCTCAAGAACCTCACATGGAGAAACACCAAGAAGCAACAAACTAGGAAGATGCAAAGTATGCAAAGGATTGAGCTCCCTATGACGATGTGATCAAGTTACCCAACCGAAAGCCCCTCTTGATAGTGCGGCTATCTATCCTATAACCCGGTCTCCCAACAAACACCTTGAGACCGGTAAAAGGAAAACCTAGCAAGGACATACCTTTGCCTTGAGCATCCCGCTTGATCTTGATGATGATGCTTCATGCTCTCATCAAGCCGGAATGCTTCACTTGATCATTGTTGCTTCGTGAAGACTTTAATTTGCTCCCCCATAAACCATTATGGGATAGCTTTGTTAACACTCATCTTCACAAGTCCATTATCACCAAATGGACGACAAGCTTCAAACATATGATCTTCTTGAGATGCATAGGGAATTCTTCATTTGATTGCATGCTCTAAGTCTTGGTCAACCATGGCTCAACTCATGAGACCATCGTGACCTCGACATAGAGCCATAACTTGAATTCTTCTCATGTAACCAAACTCTCAAGATCTTGAGACTCCTTGGCTTAGCACATAAGCTAGAGCATGGAATACTTGAGTTCTACACAAGAACAACATCTTTATTTCTTCTTCTTGATCATATTGGATTCATCTCTTCTATTCAATGATCTTGATGCCAATACTTAAGATATATCTTTATCTTCATGGCATCCAAGCCTTGAATCCAACACATGGACTACAAGCAATTCCTATGAACAATTCCTTCATAAAAATCTCAATGAAAACATTAGTCCATATGGATTGTCATTAATTACCAAAAACACACTTAGGGGCAATTTACCCTTACAATAAGGACATCTGTTCCCACGTCAACTAGGCATCAGCTAATTTTCTGGCGCCATCAACCGTTCACAAGTGTAGGGATCAAGCGTCTTTACTTTTGCTTTCAGTTTTCTTTTGTTTTGTTTGCTGCAATAAATGGTTAGATCACATCATGTTTTTTTTGGAGGAGATGAACTCACTTTCATTTGCCAAGAACACTCTAGTTTTCACTCTTATCGTTCAATGAGTGTTCTCTTTTTCTGCTACTGCGTTTAGCTTGCATTTTTTGCCTTAATTTTTGTTCAGATCTTGTTTTATCTTTGCATCAAGGTGTATTTTGACCTCTGGTCTATGTTGGTTTTTCTCAAAAATAGTTGTTTAAAAAAGTTCAAATGGTGTTGGAAAAGAGAAAAAGATTCATGCAAAAAAGTGGTACAAAAAGGAGCTTGTGTAGACTGCAGCCTAGGCTTTTGCATGTCGTGCTTGATGTCTTTTTGATAGTATGCTTAGTAGTTTTGCTGTAGCATGACTTGTCTCAAATAACTAAGATTGCTTAATGAACCTTTAAAAAAATCATGCGTTGTTTTAATTATTTGGAAGCATTATTTTGGTTTTCTCCTTTGATGCTTTATTTGGGTTGACTTGGCACATGCTCACACATGTTTGACTCATATTAAGTCGCCATAGCCTCTATGATCATTTAGTTTTTGACTTTTGATGCTATCTTATGCTTCTTTTAATGTTGCTTTGTCGCTTTACATGATTATGGCCATTATTGCTCTCTTAGTTGGTCGCTTCCAGTATTTTGCTAGCCCTTGCCTTGTACTGAGTATGAGCTCTACTCGTGCATCCAACTCCTAAAAACCAAGTTTGCCAAAGTGTCCACCATACATACCTATTAGCAATTTTCTATTCCAAAGTATATTTGACTTGCTTTTATCTACTCTTCAAATTAAACTCTTACCAGTGTTATGCGAAAATTAGTCAGTAAAGCTCTCACGAACCGGATGGCATACTTTATTTTTCTCGTTTTTAAAAATTTGACATTGTGGTCTCTTATGTTGAGTTGTTATGCTTGTAAGTTGTAAGTTGGAGACTAGCCCAACCATGCCGTCATGGGGCAAGCTTTCAACATTGCACTTCTTATTTGAGTTGATATCGTGATCTTTTGTTTATGGATGCTTGCGGTGTGAAATGAATTGGGAATCTTGCGGGATCATGGAGTTTGTATATGTGTTAGGGAAATGCCTGGGCCGCCAATCTAAGCCATGCATAATTCATGGTGGAAATTTGCAGTATATTCATAGTGGACATTCGACGACGCATCTCAAAATAAAAAGCTAAATAAATGGTAAATAAAAGAGATGTCGAGGTATTCATTGTCTGCTTGTCCTGTTATTTTGATGTGGGCATGTTCCATGTCATCGGGTACGGAGGTACCCCGTTGGCGGTTCTCGATGATACATATATACTTATAATAACAAGAGTCTTGCTTGGGACTCTAAGTAAAGTAGCATGAGATTTGGGTACTCGTATTTATGGGACACGAGGTTTTCAACTTATGATTTGTTAAGCATATGCAGCATGAGTGTTCTCGCATTAACTTTAACCATTCAAGATGCTTATGATGGGGGCAATGAGAGCTCAAAGCCGGTAAGTACCATAATTTTTGAAGGTTTATAAAACTAGCAATCACTGCTTCCCTCTGCGAAGGGCCTTTCTTTTACTTTTATGTTGAGTCTTCACCTTCTACCTTTATGCACCATTAAGAGATCATAGTTGTCATTCTGAGTATAATGTGCATTGTCCCAAAGTTTTCATTGATTGATTCATGACTATGGTTTCACTTGTTCTTAAATTATTTGTATCTAGTCGCCCTCTTAAACTTGAAGGTGTCCTATGCATTTATTTTGCTCTCTATGAAGGACAAGCTGAAAACCATTTGTATGTTTTTCCTTATGATTTGAACACACGTTTGACTTTCATTGTTTCATTTTCATGATCTTTTGTTTGTGTTCATTTTCATGTTATAACATGGTCGCTAAGTTTCTATTATCAAGATTATATCTTTCATGCCCATGTTTCAAGTTCTTTGATCTCAGCACTCAATGCTTTACCTATATGATCAAGATTGTGATGGTGCATGTTACCTCAAAAATTATTTCTTTTGTTATCACTTACCTACTCGAGGACGAGCAGGAGTTAAGCTTGGAGATGCTAATACGTCTCAAACGTATCTATAATTTTTGGTGCTCCATACTTGTTTTTACACCATTTGCCTTGTGTTTTGTTACACTTCATGGCATTTTCATGCGATTTCCAGAACAAACCTATTGACAAGATGCCACTGTACCAGTTCCCTATTTTCTACTGTTTTGTGTTTCAGAAATGCTACATAGGAAATATTCTCGAAATTGGATGAAACAAGTTCTAGAACTCCTATTTTTTCCAGACGAAGGATGAGGATCGAAAGAGAGCCGGAGGGGGGCCAGGGGCCAGCCTCAAATCAGGGCGGCACGTCCTAGCCCCTGGCCGCACCCCCTATGTGGGAGGAGCACCCTGGCAGCCCCCTGATGACGCCCCTTCGCCTATATAAAGCCTCGTGATGGAAAACCCTAGGAGGGTCAGCAAATTTAAAGAAAGAGTTCTGCAGCTCCACCGCCGCTGTCGACAAATTTCAGGGGACAGAAGTCTCTGTTCTGGCACCCTGTCGGGACAGGGAAGTGCCCCCGGAGCCATCTCCATCAGTCTCCATAGCCGTCTCTGCCGTCTCCATCGACCTCACCGCCATCTCCATCAACCTTGCTGTCTCCTATGATGAGGAGGGAGTAGTTCTCCCCCGGGGCTGAGGGCTCTACCGGTAGCTATGTTATTCACCTCTCTCTCCCATGATGTGATCTTTATGTGATCGTGAGCTTTGTATCTAGTTGAATTGGTAGATGTTATTATTCAGATATTATGCTGCTCCTATGCTTTATTATTATACTCTCTGGAGATACCTCGTATCATGGTATAAAGGTGACTAGTGTGTGCATCATGTGTATCTTTTTGGTTAATGTCTCTATAAAATGTTGGTGTTTGTTGGAACTATCTAGTGCGTTCACGGTGATAGTGTGGAACAATCTAGTTTGGGTACATACAGACTTTGAGGAGTGCTTCGTAGCCCTACGCACGATTAGTGTATGTTTTTCATTGGAGAATTATTTTGAGTTGAATATTGATGATAGTATCTATTGGTTCAATTATGTTATATTCGTTGGGAGTGTATCCACTAGTGAAAGTATGATCCCTAGGCCTTGTATCCAAGCATTGTACACCGTTTACTTACTATTTTGTTACATGTTTGCTCGCAGTGATATTTATTTCAGATCACATTTACTGCTTATAATCATCACAACTACTTGTATTTCACTATCTCTTCGCTGAACTAATGCACCTATACATCTGAAAAGTGTATTGGGTGTGTTCGGGACACAAGAGACTTTCTGTATCGTAATTGCAGGGTTGTTTGAGAGGGATAGCTTTGACCTCTTCCTCCCTGAGTTCGATAAACCTTGGGTGATCCACTTAAGGGAAACTTGCTGCTATTCTACAAACCTCTACACTTGGAGGCCCAACACTGTCTACAAGAACAGACGCGTGCGTAGATATCAAGCTCTTTTCTAGCGCCGTTGCCAGGGAGGTAAGGTAAAAGATACTCACATTCTTTGGTTACTAAGTCTTTTAGTTGTTGGTGAGTGCTCGAAGTTATTTCCTTTAGATTCTGCAATTATATCTTTTTATTTCTTGTTTTTATTTTTCACTAGTTAGGCTTAATGGAAAATAAAGAGTTTTTTAGTCTTTTTCCTGAGTTTAGATTTGATGAGAAAACTAAAAATTCTTTGGAGCTTATTTCGCATAGCAATGTTATTAGTATGAATACCGTTAATGCTAATGCTATAGAAAAGTCTAAGCTTGGGAAAGCTGGTTTTGTTAAGTATGATATTTTTAGTCCCCCGGCTTTAGTGGAGAAAGTTTGCTCTGATGATATTTTATCTCTCATATGTGATGTTTCTAATGATGCTTGTGCTCCTCATCCTTTTAAAATACCTATGAAAATTATTGAACGTATTAGAGATAACTGCTATTTAGGAGATGGAACTGTCCATCCTGGTGATCATTTGCTCTTTATACATGAATTATGCGAGTTGTTCCAGTGTGCAGATATTTTAATGAATCAAGTTAAGAAGAAGCTATTCTCTTTATCACTGAAAGGCAGAGCTAAGGAATGGTATAAAACACTGAAGGATGGTCGATCTATTGACTGGGAGGAAATTGAACCTCTCTTTTATTCTAAATTCTATCCTTCTAGTCAGGTTTATAAAGATAGGAACTACATTTATAATTTTCATCTGCATGAGGGAGAAAGCATTGCCCAAGCGTGGGGAAGATTGAAGTTACTAAAAGGATGAGGAGCACAAGTGTGGGGAAGATTGCCCGTTAGCGAGAGTGCGGGTGCGTGTCGTCCTCTTCCTTGATGGGAGCCGACCTGGCCGATGCCGGGACAACATGGCGCCCAAGCGGAGGGAGGGGAGGGTAGGGCAGGTCCTCGCCGGAGAGGGGACAACACGGCTGGCCTTGCCATCACTGGCGGAGGCGAGGCAAAGATCTTAGGGTTTCGGGTGGGTGGGGGTGCGGGTGGGGAACTTAGGGTTAGGGGTAGGTCTCGTCGGCGCCAGAGAAGAAGTGGTTGCGAGGGGCTTAAAGGGATGGTTGGGGGTGGCGAAGGACCGGTAGGCCACAGTTTGAGGAGGGCAGGGCACCGAGGCAGCGCGGTAGCGGCGCCGAACGCGGGTGGCGAGCGCGGGTGGTTGCGGCCGGCGGTGGAGGGCAGGGGAATCGGGGGTGGACTGAGGTTGAAAAAGAAGATGGTGGATAGAGGTTAAAGAAGAATATGGGAGGTGGGTCGCGGCCCACTATAGCACCCTGCGTACGGTGCATCGCTTTAATACCACAACGCGCGGCGCACTAAAAATCCCAAGCTAAGCGAAGGAAGCGGTAAAATGGGCTAACCGCAATACTGTACGCCCTTAGAGCATCTCCAGCAGTAGCGCTAAAATAGCGCAATGCTAAAATAACTACTTTTTTACCGCGCGCGCTGTATCCTCCTCCAGCGGATGCTGAAAAATTGCGCGCGCTGGAAAAAATAGCGTGGCGCTGCATTCTGCGCAATCCAGAGCGGAAGTTTTGGTGCTTCTTCTCGCGCGCGCTATCGCTGGAGACGCGCGGCAATAGCCAACCGTTGAACATTCCCTCCCACACCGCGCCCCTTTTCCCCTTCCGCGCCCCCTTCCGCCGCCACCACCAAACCTTCATCGGCGCCATGCTCAGCTACACTGGCGGTCGCCCCCGTTCAGCGCCCATCGACGCCGCGCTCACCTACCTCGGCTATGCCCCACCCACCGCCTTGGCTGCCGCGCCTACCGCGCTCTCGTACCATTGGATTTCCTGAAGATTGGCGGCCGCGCGCGCTCGATTCGTTGAAGGCGTGCTGCCACGGCGCCGAGCTCACCCTCGTCGGCGCCGATGTCTTCTTCGAGCCGGGAGCAAATTTGGTGCACACAAGGTGTTCATCAAAATCCCCAAAAGGTTTGTTCCGCCGCGCCCGCGCCCATTTTTGGTGCTTTTTAGATGGTAGAATATGTTTTAATTATTTTTGCATATATGTAGATTAGTTCATCCTCATCCTATGATGATTCCGATGATGAGTTTGATATGGAGGAAGATGAGGCCATTGCCATGCTATTGGCTTGGTGAGCCAACAAGAAGCCCAAGATAGGTTGCTCGGTTTTTGGTAGGCAGAAATTATGGAGGGAACGGATCGAAGGCCACAACAAGTTGATGCGGATCTATTTCAATGACGATGCAACATTTCCCAAGAGCTATTTTTGTCGCCGTTTTCGGATGAGCACCAGTTTGTTCAAGCGCATCGCGGATAGATTGCATGCATTGGAGTTGGAAGAATTGTCCGGCGGCATGGCATGGACAGTTCAAAGGGCAAAAAAAGGATTCCACTATAATCCTTAAAGCGGTGGCCGACTACGAGACTTGGATTTGGCATGCTTTTTTTGGTATGCCCGGGTCTTGCAATGATATCAATGTTCTTCAGAGGTCTCCTCTTATGACAAGGATTGCATTGCGTGAAGGTCCACTAGTGGAGTTTGAAGCAAATGGCCACAAGTACAACTATGGGTACTACCTTGCCGACGGCATCTACCCAATGTGGAAAACATTTGTGAAGCCGATTAAGAAGCCCAAAGGTAAAAAATAATGTAGTTTTCATAATGCATAAGCGGCGGCTAGAAAAGATGTGGAGAGAACATTTGGGATTTTGCAAGCCCAATTTGCTATTATGAGAGGACCGGCTAAATTTTCGGACCAAGAGTGTCTTTGGTATATTATGAATGCTTGTGTCATCATGCATAACATGATTATAGAGGATGACCGTGGAAAAGATATAGTTCAAACCCACCACTATGATTTGATGGATGTGCCCGTGCAAGTTCGACGATCAGAACATAGGGTGGCACGGTTCATGGCCTCTTATCATGCAATCCGGGACAATGAAACACATGATGAGTTTCAACAAGATCTCATCGAGGAGTGGTGAAAATGGTTTGGAGGCCGCTAGTGCCATATTTGGAGGCCGCTAGTGTCATATTTCATTTGTACGTTTGTTGTATTGTTGTGAAACAATTTGTTATATTTATTGGTGAACGACTTTATTGTATTGTTGTAAAACTATTTGTTGGTGTGTTGTAAAACTATTTATGTTATTGTTGATGCAAAACTTTGTGTCATAAATTTTTTAGACATTTTTTGTTCATTTTTTGGTGTTTGTTTGATCTAGTTAGATATATGCATATGTTGAATTGTTGTTTGCGCTGGTCGAGCGCGCGCTATTATGCAGCGCCTGGGGAAGTGCTGCTTGTACGCTGCATTTTTCAGCGCTGGTTTGCATCTTTCGGCAAAGGGCATGCAGGCTTCGCGCGCTGCATGCGGATACAGCGCGCTGGATCTGTGTTTTACAGCGCGCAGATATAGCGCTGTTGCTGGAGATGCTCTTATGCGAAATAACGTGTGGGTGAATCCTATTTGGTGCTCAACACGCCAGTTACAAAACAAGGCATACCCTATCATACCGTCTATTTGCCTAAGCAGGCCAGCCCACAAGGATACCACGTGCCTTTGTTTTTTCCAGTTTTGGAAACATTCTAAAGTATTCCAGCTCGGTTTTGTTGGTTTTTTCTGGTTTTGCCTATTTTGTTTGATTGACCCTGGTTTTCGGGTTTCTTTTTTCTTTTTGTTTTCTTTTTCTATTCCTTTTTGTTTTTGATTTTCATTTTTCATTTTTCATTTTCAGTTTTTTTCATTTTTTCATTTTATGTTCCTGTTTCCTAAAAATTAACAATATTTAAATACAAATATTTTTTAATTTTGAATATTTTCAAATTTGAACTTTTTTATATTTTCTTTTTAGAAAATGAACATTTTCAAATTTGACTACTTTTCAATTTTGAATTTTTTTTGAAATCTACTGTATTTTAAAATGTGATCTTTTTTATGAAGACCATTTTTTTTGAATTTGAAGAATTTTCAAATCTATTTTTCTTTATAATTTTGTTTTTCTAAAATATGAACAGTTTTTAATCTGAACATTTTTAACTTTTGAACATTTAAAAATTGAACAATTTCAAAATATGATCAAATTTCAAAATTGGAACATTTTTTAAGTTTGAACATTATTAGAAACTAAAGAATTTCAAAATATGAACAAATTTAAAAATCTGATTTTTTAACTAAACAATTTAAAATATGAATATTTTTCATATTTAGATATTTTTTAAAATCTATAATTTTTTCAGATTTGAATAGTTTTCAAAATCCAAACTTTTTAAAAATATAATTTTTAAAAATCAAGACATTTTTGTGTCACGTTCAAATGCATGCTTGCAGGGACATGTTGTAACACTTGCGGAGTACTGCCTCCGTCACGTTCGCTTTTTTTTAGCGGATTCATGTACCCAAAAAAATACGATGATCATCACATATTTTCTTAATTTGGCAAGAAAGAACATACAAAGTTTTTTGAATTTGGCATAATTTATTATCTATTCAATTAGGAAGAAAATCAAAAGCAATGCAAAATTGGTGAGCAATAAAATTTCATTCACATATATAAGCACCTTGTGAAGCCATATTTTCATTCACATGAAACATGATTTACCATAAAAGAATGAGTGTGTGAACAGCTCTACAGGAATCGGAGGATGCGTTAGGGATCTAACTTTCTCTTATGTAAGGTATTTGTTTTCTTCACAAGTGATAACCGTAGATAGAGCACCACTTCTTGATGAATAGGTTGCTCTATGTTTGACTTGCGACGACAATATAGAAAGAATAAATATGAGACCAGTAATGTGCTAAAATTTTACAAAGAACCAGCTGGCGATGTACTAACTTTTCCTACGTTTTCAAGAAAAATTTAGCATATGAATTGACACAGGAATAAATTCATCTATGACTGCATTAGTCCAACTTCCTTGTCTCATGTTGGCAGGTCAATTCACGTCGCACACCAGCACACAACATGTCATTGGTGAGAACTTCAAGTACCACTTACCATCATATATAAGGAGTACCTGCGAGATGGGAGGGACATGGTTCACCACCAGCATACGACTGGCAAATGACGATGGATGCATGTCGCCCGCCTCTGCCTCGATGTACTTCAGGCCCTACTCGGTCCTTCGCGCCTCAGCATCTACAAGCCGGCAACATAGAGGCGGAGCACGGGGCGTGGGAGTCGGGGACAGAGCACCGCTCATTGGCGCAGATAAGTGGCCGTGGCCGCCAAGGCAGAGCTTGGGTTAGAGCACTTGGCGGCAACGACAGAAATCGCAGCAATAGACGGCATCCGGCCGAGACCTCTTGGTGGCCGGTGACGTAGGGCGGGAGCATGGTGCCGGAAGAGACGTGCGGAGGAGGAGATGCTGCGAGGGGAGCAAATACGCAGGGAAGGACAAAACCCTACCGCTGGCCCACTCGACGGTGAAGGAGGAGCGGCCGCCCACTCGACGGTGCGGTGCAGAGCGGCGAGGGACCAGCGCAAAGCAGGGAAGGGACGTGCCACTGGGCTGCTGGGAGGCGTCTGCCAGGATCGCCGTCGGGTGGAGGCTTGCGTTCGTTTCCTTTCTTTTTGGATCTGCGATTATTATGTCCGTGATTCCAGGATGCAGGCGTGGGGCTGGGTTATATTTCTTTGCGGTGGAGTATGGTCAGTCAATTTAAAATACTAAGTGCACATGAGATTAATGGTAGCTGTTAGATTAAACTTAGTGGGTCTAATCGTCTGGTGGTAATCGTTCTGCGTGCATTTGGTTGTGTGGCTTTAGAAAAATTCTTGTTTGCTGTTTTCTTTACTACTACTATTGGTTTGGAGTTGGTGAAGGCACTTTGTCTCTACGTCATTTGACTGACCAAAATACCCCTTACGCATATTACCCCCCTAGCCCGAAACGTTTTTTCTGTGAAGCCCTGCCGAGCCTCCTTATCAAATCTCTTTCTCTCCTGGCGCCAGCACGGCTTGGAAACGGCGGCAGCCGGAGGCGGCTCACAGGAGGAAGCGGTCGGCGAAGGTGGCGAGGTTGGCGGGGCAGGCTTGCGGTCTGGGCAGAAGGAGGCGGGTGCCCTAGAGTAAACGCACAAGGTTAAGCGGACGCCGGCGTGCCCCGTTGACTGAATCGGATCTAGGGTCTGAGCACCGGCTTTTTCCCCTTTTTGGATTATCCATGGTGGCCGGATCAGAGGCCACGGGAGGTGTTTTGGACCTCCGATCTGACGAGTCGGGTCTTGATCCGGTGCCTTCCTGGTGTATGGCGTCGTCCTTCCCACGCTCGAGCGCATCCATGGCTAATCTGAATTTCCTCTCACCAGCTACCGAGCTTTGCTGCCCAAATCCAGAGGGTGTGCGCGCGCGTTGTCGTCGTCGACCACGCGAAGCTTTACGAGCTGGCGTAGTTGCCGTCAGGACAATAGCGACTTCAATAGGTTCAGGGTTAAAATAAATTTCTAGGTGTTGTGCTTCTGTGAGCCACATCTTACCTTTTTTAGCATTGGTGGCTCTCTCCTGGTCTGGATCCACGGAGCAAAGCTAGCTCAAGCACATCAGCAGTCACCTTCTGGATGATAGAGAGCTTGATGCTTGGATCGGTTCCAGTAACACAAGGGTCCCAAATCGATTTAAGGTGGAGTGGTGGACGCCTCCCTCCGTTGAGTCTGATATATTGCAATCCAGGATGGTTCATGCTGCGGTGAAGAAAGTAAGATTTTTACCTTATTTTTCTGCCTTCCGTTGTGTGCAGCAATATTTACAGTTCACAAACGCATGGGCATGACACTATATTTAAACATACTCTGCGGTAGGAATTCTCGAACATGATTATATGAACAAACTTTCAGATGATTTTAGCTATTGTCAATTTCAATGTCGTTGAATTATTGATCACATAGCGAGCCATATTTCAAATGGTCGCACCCTTTACTATTAAACTTCTATAGGTGGTGATGGTACGTTAAAAAAGGTCGTCCATCAATTCGTCCCGCACAGAAAAATCAAAATCAAATGTGTTGATGAGACATGGTATTTTGTCTCATAGGTCTAGATGCACCTATTAAAAAAATGCTCATGTACGACTATGCTAACGCATGAGAAAATACGATGCTCGGTCTTATGCTACAAACCATGCCCACCACCGACCAGTGCGTCATGCTGGGGGGAGGTGGTAGCTCTCAGATGTGGTGGAACCGAGAATGCATTTAGTTCGAACGGTGAAGAAAAGGCGGTATATCGTGGTGTGAAAGAAGAACTGAGGATGTATTAGGTTGAGACACTAAAGAACATGCTATAAGGTTTAAGTTTGTTGATCTGTGGCAATACAGGGAGAAGAACTAGAACGACTCGTTTCATGTAAAACAACTTTTCATGTGCCATTTTACACATATTTGTGCAACACAAAAAGATTTGTTTAAAGACCCGTAGCAACGCACGGGCATTCAGCTAGTATCAGTAATAGTAGAGATAGAGATTCCGTCACGTTCGCTGGGAGCGACCAAATGCACGTGGAACGAGAAACAAATCAACTGGGCCGAGCCTATCATCGTCGGGAGAGCACGTGTATGGTAACCAGCGCATTCAGCGCTAAATAGGAGCCCCCGCGCGTGCCACGGAGTCGTTTTCAGCCGGGCAGGTTTCCATAGCGACGCGAGCCGTATTTGTTTGGGCCTCGGCCCATAGTCATGAAGTACAGGTACTCCGATCGGAGGGATAGGTAAGTAGAGGTTGAGATCGTCCGGTCCACGTTCGATATCCAGAGTTCGACTAGAACTCGGTAGCCGCAACCCAGGCGATACCCTAGCCGTGATATATTTTCGATCGATCGAACGTACACGCCTCCAACCGAGCTGGGATCGATCAATGGGGGAGTCCAGAGCCTTCGTCGACCTAGAGAAAGGCGCCGTCGAAGCGAAGGAAGCCACCGCCGCCGCCAACGAAGACGCTTTACTAGTGGGCATTTCTCTTGGTAGCCTCCTGCTCGTGGTCGACGTTATGATTCTCGTGTGCTCCGGCCAGCCGGCAGCGCTGGTGGCCGCGATCGTGTTTGCGGCTGTGGTTTTTCTTGTGATGTGGTACGTGCGCCGTACTGGTCCTTACCGTGATGAAGATATCGACCGCATAGATGAAGCCCCAGCTCCGCCACAGGCAGCAGCGGGAAACATGCCGCATGATCCTAATCTCTTTATACTTCCCATGTTAATTCTAATGTTTTCTTCACCTCATCATATTAATTGTCGGTAATACGGATGTATCTAATGTTAAGATACGTCTACATACATCTATATCAGTGATAAGTAATAGAGACTATGGGCTAGAGAGGGTACCACTGTTTTGATTATTATTATGTACTACTCCCTCTCTGTCAAAATATAAAATATAAACTTTGGAGAATGTTATATTCATACATTTCCATATACTAGTAAGTGTGCACGTGCAACGCACGAATCTCTACTGTTCATCTCTAGATTTAAAAATCGGCATTGGAGAGGAAGATAACACGCATTTCCCTCTTGTGCCTACGCAGTCGTGCCCTGCCAGTGTCGCCGTTTTGTTCCCTACTCCGGTTTGGCAAGGATCGAGGTTAGGATCGGGCCACGGGTGGAGGGCTAATGTGTGGGTCTCATGGAGCTCACCGGGAGTGAAGCGACCGGCCGGCCATCGTGGGACTGGATACTACGACAACTTAAGGAATCTTGAGATTTGGCGGGATTGGAGAATGGCGGCGGTGGAATCCTCTCTCTCTCGCTCTCCCCTAGATCCTAGCAGATTCTTGAAAGATCGATGGTGTCGGACATGAGCTTGCTTGATTGATGATTTCGAAGAGATTTGGAAATTGGAGTTGGGACTCATGAGCATCTAGACTGAACAACGCAGATTCAGATTTCATTTCATTTTTGCTCAAAATGACAGTGTCTCCAATAGACATCTTAAATGGGTTTCATGATGTGTGGGGATTTGTAATACTCAAGCATGAAGAAATTGGGGAAAAACACTATTGAGAAAATCATGCGTGCATTGGACCAGAGTCAATCATACAAAGCCATGCTTGTGAGAAAATATGTGATCCGGCCAAAGTACAATATGATGACCATTCTGATTGAAAATATAACCACCATTACACTAGTGGAAAACAAGGCATCAGTCCCGGTTGGTTTCGGCCTTCAGTCCCGGTTGCACAACCGGGACTAACCAACCGGGACTGGAGCCCAATCTTTAGTCCCGGTTGCTATACGAACCGGGACTAAAGAGAGACCACGTGGCAGGGGCTGGGCGCTCGTGGGCGTAGGACCTTTAGTCCCGGTTCATGTTACGAACCGGGACTAAAGAGTCCACACGTGGCAGCCTCTCCTGCTTGTTTTTTAGGGGTTTAGGGTTTATTTGTATTTTGCTCCATTCAATTTTTTGATTCATTTCAAACAAGTTTTCTTATATACAAGCCGATACATATATAATATACAAGCCGATACATATACAATATATTTGGTCCACCGAGCATATACATACAAGTATATAAGATCACGACTTGTTCACACACATATACATATAACTTGTTCACACACATAAGATCACGACTTGTTCACACACATAAGATCATGACTTGTGTTTAATTACACACATTGTCTAATCGAAACTGACATGAAATTCACCCTTTGGGTTAATGACATGTTCAAGCAGAAATCCGGCTAATTCTTCTTGAATTCCTACTATGCGTTCAGTCGGTGAGAGCCGATTCCTCTTTGCTTCGAACTACGAAGAAGAAGATCAATATGAATATGAATCATCATAACAAAATTTATGCCAATAAATGAATTTGTCAGTATATTGTTTACTTACTGTTTGAAAATCAATTCCTTCAGTGACCTCCGCACGAAGGTTCTCGCAAGCGTAGTATGCACATAGATTAGTCCCCGATGGCTGCCTCGCACACTTTACGAGAATAGATTTTAGTCAGTGACATATCAAGATTGATATACTTAATGGTATTTGAAACTAGAATTAAAGGGATGTGTGGACCTAGCTCGTATGACTTACCTCGATCGTACGTTACATCAGCTCATTTTTCCATTCACCTTTTGCTATGCATATAAACCGTTTCTAAACACTGCCGAGCAAACAAAATGAATAGATGAGTTATAGATGAACGAAAGAGACCGATATAATGCCGTAATGATTGAAATTACCTATTCATCATATCAATGATGCTTTGGTATTCATGAAGTTTTTTATCCAACGAGTCAAAGATTTCAACCTTTCCATAGTCAGGTTCAATCTTTAGCAATATCCAGTGGTAACTGCGTGCAAGTTTAATTATATAAGTTAATAACTCATCAATTACACTTATAATATCGAGTAAGGAAAAGTAACTGTGTATAAGATAGTAACACTCACCTGCAGTTGTACGGGAACCGTATTCTAGCTCGGTATTCCTGCGTAAGTAGGAACTCTAGCAAGATATCCTCCGTCTCCTTGCGTTTGTTCTGTATCATCGCTCCGTTAACTCGATTTGGATCAATGAATCCAAGTTGGAAGACATTCCTTTTCTTACATTCCATACTCTTCATTCTGCATAATAAACAGCATAGTGAGGGATAATTACATGCAAAGAACGAGTTGAGCTAGAGACTTATAGAAATAATGAATCACCTACAGAACATAGGCACCGACGAGAGATTTGTCGAGCGCATCTTGATTGAATAGCTGAAAGAATTCATCAAACTCAATATGCACCAAGTCTTCACCTAAGAAATGGCCCTGTGTGATTTTCATAAGGAGAAATTCTTGCGTGCCCTTTGCGGCTTGCATGTACCACTTATGCAATTTTCGCATTTATGTTGGTAGATTTATTTCAATCTCAGGTGGGACCAGGCTCTTCCCGTTTTTATATTGTCGTGCTATAGGCGCCTTTGGGATATCTTCATGTATCAATTGAGAAAGAGTCAAACCAGCTTCAGCAGCAAAGTCGGCGGGATTGGGTTGAGGAACACTCCCACCAGCATCACTAGCAAAGACCTTTAGCGGGGAGATCGTTTTCTTGGTCTGTGCTCCAAGCTGGGCAACGTCTCTTTTCCCTCTTGCAGTTGTGCTTGTCTTATTAGCTTCTTTTTTTGCATCTACCTGCTTATCCAAACAATGCTTGTAGTCATCTGGCTTACGCAATTCATATTGCGAAGGTTGGGTAAGCATATCAAAGGCCCACTCCTTCTGTTCCAGAGTATATACCTGCTTTGGTGTAGGGGTCGGGCATAGCGCTGCGAGCTTTCTTTTCACTTTGGCTCTATACTCCGCCTCAATTTCTTCAGCAGTCTTCTCAACAGGAGGAGGCGGCACCGCCTTAACTTTCTTGGCCCATTTCTTCGGAGAGACATTGCTAGTGGACATAGCAGCGGACTTGCCATAACTCTGGGACTTACGAGTGGGCAAAGGTGGCGGAGGTGGCGGAGGCGGCTGACATTGAGGCGGAGATCGATGTGGACTCGGGGTATGGTGGTAGTCATCCCTGTCATCGTCGAGAGGTGGTGAATTGCGAGGACTCGGAGGAGAGGGTGGCCGCCTTGGCGCCAAGCCTGGAAACACGATGTGTTTCTTATCCCAAAGAATGATACCACCCAATACTTCTCCAAGTGTTGCCTCATCTTCAGGTCCAGCGACGTCAAGATAGAGGGACTCATACCCCCTTTCAATTGCATCCACCCCGACCTTAGCATAGCCAGCTCGAATCTCACGGCCATGCCAGGTTTGTCTAGGTCCAGATGGTAACACATAGCCAACCGCCACCTTCATCGATATGTTCTTCATGGGAACATGCATCTCACAGTTTGTCTTCTTGGTGAAATCATCCACGGGGTAGTGATCCATCGGTACCTCCGTGGAAGCCACGCTGCTTCTCCGCTGAGATCGGTCGCCTGATGCATGTTCTAGGTGTTGCTGATGCTGAGTTGCCCCTTGCGACTTTAATTCCTCCAGTGCCTTCTGCTGCAGTAAATACAACTCTCTCAGCTCAGCCTGTTGCCTTTCTACGCTCTCTATCCGCGAGGCCTCCTCCTGTGCCTTTTGCTTCTTCGCTCTCTCTCGGCTTCTATAAGTCTGGCTCTCTTCGGCAAACCCAGACCTCCATGGAATGGCAGAACCCAGACCCCGTGTTCGTCCTGTCTGTTCTTTGTTCCCGAGGGCCTTTGTCAGCTCATCGTTCTCTCTGTCCGGCTTGAACATCCCCTCTTGAACCTCGGCGATTGTCTTGACAAGTGCTCCCAGGGGTTCAGCAATTTGTTTCTTCTTTTTGACTAATTTCCCTGTTCTCTCATCATAGACAGCCCCATGGGCAAGTGCCCAATTTCTTGACCTTCTGGGCCATTGTTCTATTTCTGGTTCGATGCCTTTTTCTTGTAGGGCGGCCTCTTGCATATCCCACTTAGGCTCGGCCCTTTTGTAGCCACCTGGACCCAACTTATGGTGATATTTCTTTTTCGCGGCATTTAACTGATTTTTCTTACTCCTTAGCTTACCCAGCTCGGACTCCTTGTACTCCACAAATGCGTCCTAGTGATCCCGCAGGAACTCATTGGGGCCAGTAAATTCTGGAGCTTGTCAATCGGCATTGACATAGGCGTTCCATAACCTCTTCTTGTGGTTATTGAACTGTGCAGCCATCTTCTTGAGAGCCCACTCCCTGACTTTCTCCTTCTGTTTCTCTGCGTCTTCCTGGGACTCGGTGACCGGCAGATTGAAATGTGGAATGAGGGATTCCCAAAGTCTGTCTTTCAAGACCTTGGTGACATAATTGACTTCTGCACCCTCTTCTGGCTCTGGCTGTGCTGGCTCTCCCTTTGCTGCCTTGGGCTTATACCAATATTGAATGCTTATCGGCACCATGTCCCTGACAAGACATCCACATTGACTAGTGAACGCATTTGCGACACTCTTGGGTTCCAACGTTTCGCCTTCATTTGAGAGACGCCCAATCGTGTAATGTTGATTCGATGCCAGCCGTTTGGCTGGGCCTCGCTTCTTTCTAGAAGATTCAGAGGTCTAAAATAAGAAAACACTCGTAAATATATATACCACATAATGCATCGTCATCTACTGATTCATGAATAGAGCTAGTCTTCATATATATATACCTCGCCGGACCGTGTTATTAAGTCACGTCCAGTCCCTTGTGAGCCATCCTCGCAATCATCATTTTCCGATTCATGCGGCTGCTCCTCCTCCATTCCCTCACCCGACTCGTTCAAAAATTCTGAGCCGTCTCCTTCTGCACGGGTGGTACCCTCTCCTATAATATTCAATATCTCTTCTTCACCTTCTCTTCCGGCACCGATATCCATAACTGAAATCCATAACATAGATCAACAACATTACTCCATATTTTTATATTACTATTTCTATTACTAACAATATTACTAACAATTTCTATTACTAACTACTATTTCATTGTTCTAACTATTTGCATTTTCTAACTATTTCATTTTCTAATTCTAACTCTATTTCAAATAAATTCCTATTACTAACAATTTTTTCTATTAATTCCATTTCTAACATTTCTATCTATTCACTTCCTAACTCTATATATCTAACATAAATAAAATCTAACATTTCTATTTCTAATAGCATTTCTATTTCTAATACTATTAGCATTTCTATTACTAATAAATTCTATTACTAAATTCTATTAGCATTTCTATTACTAAATTCTATTACTAAATTCTACAAATAAATTCTATTACTAAAATCTAACATTTCTATTTCTAATAGCATTTCTATTTCTAATACTATTAGCATTTCTATTACTAATAAATTCTATTACTAAATTCTATTAGCATTTCTATTACTAAATTCTATTAGCATTTCTATTACTACAAATTCTATTACTAAATTCTATTAGCATTTCTATTACTAAATTCTATTACTAAATTCTATTAGCATTTCTATTACTAAATTCTATTACTAAATTCTATTACTAAATTCTATTACTAAATTCTATTAGCATTTCTATTACTAAATTCTATTACTAAATTATATTAGCATTTCTATTACTAAATTCTATTAGCATTTCTATTACTAAATTCTATTAGCATTTACTAAATTCTAAATTCTATTAGCATTTACTAAATTCTAAATTCTATTAGCATTTCTATTACTAATAAATTCTTAAAAAATTTACCTTATAGCAGGGGGCGGTGGCCGGTGTTGCAGGGGGTGGACGGCGCTACAGGGGGTGGGCGGTGGCCGGCGTTGCAGGGGGTGGGCGGCGGCGCTACTGCAGGGGGCGGCGGCGCTGCTGCAGTGCAGGAAGTGGGCGGCGGCGCTTGTGGGGGGCCTAGACCGCTTGTTCGAAACTCCCGTTATGCATACAATTCATGATCCCAGGAATGCTCATGAATCCACATAATCGAACTGGTAATCAAAGTACATCATCCATACAACCGAATTTAAAATAGTCTTACAACAATGGCATCATGGCCAAGTCTTACATCAAATGCCTCAAAGGCAAAGTTCAACACATAACATAGCGGATAAAGTAGCATCATCATCGGGCCCAAGTCATGCCTTAAACCCTACAGGCAGCTGACCGGGAGAACGACCTAGTTCGCGAAGTCGTCGTCGAAACCTTCATCTTCCTCATAGTCATCGAAGTCTGGCCAAGTAAATAGCCAGGGACAAAGCCGTGAGTACATTGTGGAATTGTACTCGCAAACCACCTAAGAGGAACAATATGCAAGAGGTATGCTAGTATGGCTTGTAGTAAGGGTGGCTCTATGCTAAGTTTATTTCTAAAACTTTCTCGTGTCGATATAGCATGTTAAGAAACATGATCGACAACATTTCTAAAACATTTTTAAAACAATCTTTAGTAAAATCTCTAGGGAGGGTGACCCAAGTTGTCAATCTCCTTAATTCCAACTCGCATTCCACGGTAGTACCCCCATGGGTACTCCGAACCATCTCCTCTTTCCTTTTTCCACCGAAATCCCTTTTGTAAAACAAAACCAACACAGCTAAGCAACGGCCATTCCAACCGTCCATGACCGCGGACACGGCTATTCGAATAGATTTACACTCTGCAGAGGTTGTACACTTTTCCCACAAGATTCGATAAATCCGCCGGGACTTTACCACGGACCGTCATACAAGTATGCGGGCTTCAGATAATCGATCAAAGCCTTTCACTTAGTCATCCTAGTATAGGCACCTACACCACGGGCTTAACCTCTCCGGCACCATGGTAGTCCCCTACTCCATGACACCATCGCCACGACAAAAGACCCGTAGTATCGTCCGGCCGTAGACCCCTATGGTGTATTGCCCCAAAATTTAGCAACCCGGCTTCAAGGGATCAAACACCCTTATAGAGTTGTGAGGTAGCCCATACTAAGATAAATAAATTACGGACTAAGCCCTGTCCCATTCCAGGGTAATGTGGTTGCACGGTTTAGTTGTTCTGGGCGAATACCTAGAACCATGTGTTGTTTTTCCAATAAAACACCTTTACAACTTTACCAACTAATCTTCCAAAAACCTTTGAACTTCCTTTTTCAATACTTACACTTGGGCAAAGTCAAGACCTTCCCAAGGTTTTCAAAACATTTCCCAAGTTTTTGAGTGTCCCAACCTAGAGTTTTCGCTCCACTAAATAAGGCTTCAAGGGGTAACATGATGGTAAGCATCAAGCTACAACTAATATAATGGAGTAAGTAGGTGTTGAGGGGTGTCATCTTTAATATGTTATCAAGTGACTAGTGGAGCCCAGTCGCCAATGAATCGCTATCAAGAGATAATAGCAATTACAAGAAACAATGCATCTTTGAATAAATATAATGGAATGACTTGCATAAATAAAAACTAGGATCAAGATATGCAGCAAGTAAAGGTGGCTTGCTGATACGTCTCAAACATATCTATAATTTTTGATGCTCCATGCTTTGTTTTACACCATTTGCCTATTGTTTCGTTACACTTAGTGGCATTTTTATACGCTTTCCGGAACTAACCTATTAACGAAGTGCCACAGTGCCAGTTCCCTGTTTTCTGCTGTTTTTGGTTTCAGAAGGGATACACAGGAAATATTCTCCGAATTGGACGAAACAAGTTCCTGAAGTCATATTTCATCGGGGAGCTCCCAAACATCCGAAGACCTGACGGAGGGGGGCCACGAGGCCCCCACACACAGGGGCGGCGCGGCCTAGCCCCTGGCCGCGCCACCCAATTGTGAGGCCACGTGGTCCACCCTCTGACAGCCTCCTTTCGCCTACATATACCCCCTGACGAGAAAAACCTAAGGCCCCGATCAGATTTCCAGAAAGAGTTCCGTAGCTCCGCCGCCGCCACCGACGAATTTCGGGGGACAGAAGTCTCTGTTCCGGCACCCTGCCGGGACGGGGAAGTGCCCCCGGAGCCATCTCCATCGATCTCCATCGCTGTCTCCGCCGTCTCCATCGACCTCACCGCCATCTCCATCAACATTGCTGTCTCCTATGATGAGGAGGGAGTAGTTCATCCCCGGGGCTGAGGGCTCTACCGGTAGCTATGTGGTTCACCTCTCTCTCCCATGATGTGATCTTTATGTGATCGTGAGCTTTGTATCATGTTGAACAAGTACATGTTATTATTCAGATATTTTGTGTACTCTAGCAATGTTATTAAAGTAATCTATTCCTCCTGTTATGGTGTAACGGTGACAGTGCGTGCATCATGGTGGTACTTGGTTTAGGCTACGATTGTGATCCCTTGTGGATTATGAGAATAATTATTGCTATGATAGTTTGAGTGATTTATTCCTCCTTTCATGGTGTAAAGGTGTGAGTGTGTGCACCGTGTTAGTACTTGGTCTAAGTTGCAATGATTTCTATCTTGAATTGTGATCTGATTTGGATATCTCTATGAGTGGTGTTTGTCAAGTACTTGATGGACTTTAAGGGGTGCTTCTGTAGCCACTACACAATGATTAGTGTTATTCAATAGGAGAGTAATTTAGAGTACCTTAGCAAGAGAAGTTACTTGTTCATTCATGTTATATTGTTGGGAGTGTGTCCACTAGTGAAAGTATGATCCCTAGGCCTTGTTTCCAAGCTTTGCTTACCGTTTACTTGCTATTTTGTTACTTGTTTGTTCGCAGCGATATTTATTTCACATCACGTTTGCTACTCATAATCATACATACCACTTGTATTTCACTATCTCTTCGCCGAACTAGTGCACCTATACGTCTGACAAGCGTATTGGGTGTGTTGGGGACACAAGAGACTTTCTGTATCGTAATTGCAGGGTTGCTTGAGAGGGATAGCTTTGACCTCTAACCTCCCTGAGTTCGATAAACCTTGGGTGATCCACTTAAGGGAAACTTGCTGCTGTGCTACAAACCTCTGCACTTGGAGGCCCAACAAGTGTCTACAAGAATAGAAGTGCGTAGACATCAAGCTCTTTTCTGGCGCCGTTGCCGGGGAGGTAAGGTAAAAGGTACTTGCATCCTCCTGTGTGAGTGCTCGGAGTTATTTCCTTTAGATTCTGCAATTACATCTTTTTGTTTCTTGTTTTTATTTTCACTAGTTAGGCTTAATGGAAAATAAAGAGTTCTTTAGTCTTTTTTCTGAGTTTAGATTTGATGAGAAAATTGAAAAACCTTTGGAGCCTATTTCGCATAGCAATGTTATTAGTACGAATGCTTTGAATACTGTTAATGCTAATGCTATAGAAAAGTCTAAGCTTGGGGAAGCTGGTTTTGTTGAGTATGATATTTTTAGTCCCCTAGCTTTAGTGGAGAAAGTTTGCTCTGATGATATTTTATCTCCCATATGTGATGTTTCTAATGATGTTTGTGCTCCTCATCCTTTTGAAATACCTATGAAAATTGTTAGGCGTGTTATGGATAACTGCTATTTAGGAGATGGAACTGTCCATCCTGGTGATCATCTGCTCTTTATACATGAATTATGCGAGTTGTTCCAGTGTGCAGGTATTTCAATGAACCAAGTTAAGAAGAAGCTATTCTCTTTTTCGCTGAAAGGCAGAGCTGAGGAATGGTATAAAACATTGAAGGATGGCCGATCTATTGATTGGGAGGAAATTGAACCTCTCTTTTATTCTAAATTCTATCCTTCTAGTCAGGTTTATAAAGATAGGAATTACATTTATAATTTTCATCCGCATGAGGGAGAAAGCATTGCCCAAGCTTGGGGAAGATTGAAGTTACTAATGCATAAATGTCCTATTCATGATCTTCCCCGCAATATTGTTATTGATAATTTTTATGCACGGCTTACTCTTCCTGATAAGGATTATTTGGATGCTTCTTGCTTTGGATCATTCACTCATATGAAGGAAGATGCTAAGTGGAAACTTCTTGACCGTATACAAGAGAATGCTGAAGGATGGGAAAACGACAAAGGTAAAGGATCAGGTATGAATTACGAGTTTGATTGCATTAAGTCTTTTGCTGAAACTGCTAATTTTCAAGAGCTTAGTGCTAAATATGGTCTTGATCCTCAAATTATGGTTGATTGCTTTAAAGCCTTTGCTTCCCATATAAATGTTCCTAAAGGAAATGGGAACGTGTATCATGAACCTTTTAAGGATACTTGCATAGAAAGTGATATTGTTGTTGATGATTGCAATAAACATGCTCAAACTTCTCAAAGTACTATTTCTTATAAGCATGTTAATTTTTGTGGAATACATAGACCTTGTGAACAGAGTTACAACAAGGAAGATTATTGCATCACCCACGCAAATGAAGAAACCAGCATGTGGCTCAAGGATCTAG
This sequence comes from Dactylis glomerata, assembly GCA_007115705.1. Lineage (NCBI taxonomy): Eukaryota > Viridiplantae > Streptophyta > Magnoliopsida > Poales > Poaceae > Dactylis > Dactylis glomerata. Next base: position 5,530,651 of record QXEO01000545.1, on the reverse strand, counting down.
ATGTGCTTGGTGAATGGGTTTGTGAGCTTTATCCTTTTCTTTGTGAATTTTGTGGTGAAAAAGGTCACTTTAATTTTCAATGCCCAATTAATCGAACGAGTACCGCAGATTTGTATTGTGATGATAAGATTACTCTTAATTAGCATGATGAGCTTACCTTGTTTTTGAATTGTGAAGAGATATCTAGAAAGCTTTCTTTGGTTGATATGAATGATGTTGATATTGATAGCACCCTTCGTGGTTGTCGTCTCTATTGTGCTAAAGATTGCCTCGCAAATACTTACTTACAAGATCTTATTAAACATGATGATTTGCCAAGCTATGATAGGACTAATAGATGTTTCGATCTTATTAATAGAGAGGAGGAATCCTCCAAAGTTTCTTCTGTTGTTTCTGTCAGCAAGCCAGACTATGTAGAGAAGATGCCCTTCAAGTCTCTCCCTCCTAAAGGAGAGAGTAAGAAGGAGAAGAAGAAGAAGAAGAAGAAGAAGAAGAGGAGTAAAAGGAGAGAGGACACGGTATCTTCCCTTAAGCTTTATGATCCTGCTATAGATTATGATAATTCTGATTGGGATGATATTCCTATGCCTGTTACCTATGTTAGTGATCATGATTGGGAAAAGCACTCTACTTTTGATATTGAAAATCTTTTTGGTACCAATTCTAATGTTAATAATTGTTGTACCATTAGTGCTATCCATGTTCCTTCTTATGATGATATGTTTGATGAGTATGCTTTGCGACATAGTAGTTCTCTAGCTTGTGATGATGAGTATAATATTTTCAGTTCACCTACTATTGAGGATAAAATTAGTTATGATTACAATATGCCTCCCATTTTTTATGATTATGGTGATGAGAATAATTATTCTTTAGAATCTGCTCCTACTACTATTGTTCATGTGGGGAGTATTAATCCTTTTATGCATGTGGCTCATGATAGGGATGTTTTATGTGATAGTCATATTGTTAATTCTATTCATGATGCTACTGAAAGTTATTATGAGAGAGGGAAACATGGTTTGATGGATCTCAACAATATTGAGTTTCCCCTCTTTATGTTGCAATTTTTGAAGCTATACTTGTTTTGCCTTCCTGTGCTTTTTGCTTTGCGCTTTCATGACTTGTCTCTTTACAAGACTATTTTTCATAGGAAGTGGTTTAGATTTAAATATGTTTCATACATGCTTTTTGATGCTCTCTATTGCTTCAAGTTCTTATATGGCGCCTTTGCCTCAAGCTTTTATATGGCGCCCACATGAGCATCTTTGCAAATTACTACGCCTAGCTCAAAGGCGTTAAAGAAAAGCACTCTTGGGAGATAACCCAATGTTTTTACATTCAGTACTTTTTCTTTTATTTGAGTCTTGGAAGTTATTACTACTGTAATGACCGCTCCTTATCTTATTTATTTCGTTTTTGTGCCAAGAGAAGCCTCTAATTTGAGTGAGGTAAAGATTTGGGGTTATTGCTGTCCTGAAACTGTTTGCGGTGCTGCACCGTAAAAATTCGTGAAAATTCTCTGTTTATCTTTTGGACCTGCGATTTCTTGTGCATATGCCCCAGGTTATATCCAAACTTTTGTTAGTTGAACACTTTTTGATTTGAGCAACATAAAATCCCTCAAAAATTCGACCTTTGTCAGCTGTTCAGTTTTGACAGATTTCTGCCAATATTTGTGTTTGCCACTTTATCGCTTTCTTTTGAGTTCTTTTTTATCATGGAACTCTTGTGGAAGTTGTTACAGTAGTATATACTTTATATGTGGTGGTTTTGGGTTGAAACCTGAAGCTAAAAGAGGTTGAATATATTTTATGCTTACACTAATGTTGCTAATAGAATTGTGTTTAGTTTTGTATGAAGGAAGTTTTCAAGTGTAGGGATTGGAGAATGATGAGATGAGTTGAAGAATTGACAAAAGCTCAAGCTTGGGGATGCCCATGCATCACCCCAAGAAATATCCAAGAAGTACAAGCGTCAAAGCTTGGGGATGCCCCCGAGGCACCCCTTCTTCATCGGCAAAAATCAGGTCACCTTTCAAAACACTATATTTTTATTGCTTCATGCACTATGTGTTTTTCTTGGAGCGTCAGTTGTTTTAGTTTTCTTAGTTAGTTTAGTTTTGTTTGCTGCAATAAATGGTTTGATCACATCATGTTGGTTTGGAGGGAGACATACTTCACTTTTCATTTGCCAAGAACGCTCTAGTTTTCACTCTTATTAAAAATCGAGCGTTCTTCTTTTTCTGCTACTGCTTTTGGTTTTCGTTTTCGCCTTGATTTGTGTTCAGACCTTGTCATATCTTTTCATCAAGGTGTATTTTTGCCTCTGGTCTTTATTGGTTTTCATCAAAAGAGGTGTCTTTAAAAATTTCAAATGGTGTTGGAAAAGAGAAAAAGCTTTGTGCAAAATAGTGGTACAAGAAGGAGCTTGTGTAGACTGCGGCTTAGGCTTTGTCATGTCATGCTTGATGTCTTTTTGATAGTATGCTTAGTGGTTTTGCTGTAGCATGACTTGTCTCAAATAACTGAGATTGCTTAATGAGCCTTTGAAAAAAATCATGCGTTGTTTTTATTATATGGAAGCATTATTTTGGTTTTCTCCTTGATGCTTTATTTGGGTTGACTTGGCGCATGCTCACACATGTTAGACTCTTCCAAAGTCGCCATTAGCCTTCACGATCATTTAGTTTTTGACTTTTGATGCCATCGTATGCTTCTTTTAATGTCGCTTTGTCGCTTTGCATGATTATGGCCATTATTGCTCTCTTAGTTGGTCGCTCCCAGTCTCTTGCTAGCCCTCGCCTTGTACTGAGTATGAGCTCTACTCGTGCATCCAACTCCTAAAAGCCAAAGTTTTTCAAAGTGTCCACCATACATACCTACTAGCAATTTGCTGTTCCAAGTAAATTTGACTTGCTTTTATATTCTCTTCAAATTAAACTCTTACCAGTGTTATGCGAAATTCGGTCAGTAAAGCTCTCACGAACCGGAAGGCACACTTTACTTTTTCCTGTTCTTAAAAATTTGACATTGTGGTCTCTTATGCTGAGTTGTTATGCTTGCAAGTTGTAAGTTGGATTCTAGCCCAGCCATGCCGTCATGGGGCAAGCTTTCAACATTGCACTTCCTATTTGAGTTGATATTGTGATCTTTTGTTTATGGATGCCCGCTATGTGAAATGAATTGGGAATCTTGTGAGAATCATGGAGTTTTTATATGTGTTAGGGAAACGCCGGGCTGCCAATCTAAGCCATGCATAATTCATGGTGGAAATTTGCAGCATACCCATGGTGAACATTCGACGACGCATCTCACAATAAAAAGCTAAACAATATAGCAAATAAAAGAGATGTCGAGGTGTTCATTGTCTGCTTGTCCTGTCATTTTGGTGTGGGCTTGTTCCATGTCATCGGGCACGGAGGTACCCCATTGGCGGTTCTCAATGATATGCATATACTTACAATGACAAGAGCCTTGCTTGGGACTCTAAGTAAACTAGCATGGTTTGGGTACTCGTATTCACGGGACACGAGGTTTTCAACTTATGATTTGTCAAGCATATGCATCATAATTGTTCTCGCATTAACTTTAACCATTCAAGATGCTTATGATGGGGGCAATGAGAGCTCAAAGCCGGTAAGTACCATAATTTTTGAAGGTTATAAAACTTGCAATCACTGCTTCCCTCTGCGAAGGGCCTTTCTTCTACTTTTATGTTGAGTCACCACCTTCTTTCTTTATGCACCATTAAGAGAGCATAGTTGTCATTCTTAGTGTGATATGCATTGTCCCAAGGTTCATTGATTGACTCATATTGTTGGTTTCAGTTGTTCTTAAATTATTTGTATCTAGTCGCCCTCTTAAACTTTGAGGTGTCCTATGCATTTATGTTTTGCTCTCTTTGAAGGACAAACTGAAAACCACTTGTATGTTTTTCCTTATGATTTGAACACACGTTTGACTTTCATTGTTTCATTACCATGATCTTTTGTTTGTGTTCATTTGCATGTTTACAACATGGTTGCTAAGTTCTTATTGTCATGATTATATCTTTCATGCCCATGTTTTAAGTTCTATTGATCCCAGCTCATCAATGCTTACATATATGATCAAGATTGTGTAGGTGCATGTCACCTCAAAAATTATTCTTTTGTTATCACTTACCTACTCGAGGACGAGCAGGAGTTAAGCTTGGGGATGCTTGATACGTCTCAAACGTATCTATAATTTTTGATGCTCCATGCTTTGTTTTACACCATTTGCCTATTGTTTCGTTACACTTAGTGGCATTTTTATACGCTTTCCGGAACTAACCTATTAACGAAGTGCCACAGTGTCAGTTCCCTGTTTTCTGCTGTTTTTGGTTTCAGAAGTGATACACAGGAAATATTCTCCGAATTGGACGAAACAAGTTCCTGAAGTCATATTTCATCGGGGAGCTCCCAAACATCCGAAGACCTGACGGAGGGGGGCCACGAGGCACCCACACACAGGGGCGGCGCGGCCTAGCCCCTGGCCGCGCCACCCCCTTGTGAGGCCACATGGTCCACCCTCTGACAGCCTCCTTTCGCCTACATATACCCCCTGACGAGAAAAACCTAAGGCCCCGATCAGATTTCCAGAAAGAGTTCCGTAGCTCCGCCGCCGCCACCGACGAATTTCGGGGGACAGAAGTCTCTGTTCCGGCACCCTGCCGGGACGGGGAAGTGCCCCCGGAGCCATCTCCATCGATCTCCATCGCCGTCTCCGCCGTCTCCATCGACCTCACCGCCATCTCCATCAACATTGCTGTCTCCTATGATGAGGAGGGAGTAGTTCATCCCCGGGGCTGAGGGCTCTACCGGTAGCTATGTGGTTCACCTCTCTCTCCCATGATGTGATCTTTATGTGATCGTGAGCTTTGTATCATGTTGAACAAGTACATGTTATTATTCAGATATTTTGTGTACTCTAGCAATGTTATTAAAGTAATCTATTCCTCCTGTTATGGTGTAACGGTGACAGTGCGTGCATCATGGTGGTACTTGGTTTAGGCTACGATTGTGAACCCTTGTGGATTATGAGAATAATTATTGCTATGATAGTTTGAGTGATTTATTCCTCCTTTCATGGTGTAAAGGTGTGAGTGTGTGCACCGTGTTAGTACTTGGTCTAAGTTGCAATGATTTCTATCTTGAATTGTGATCTGATTTGGATATCTCTATGAGTGGTGTTTGTCAAGTACTTGATGGACTTTAAGGGGTGCTTCTGTAGCCACTACACAATGATTAGTGTTATTCAATAGGAGAATAATTTAGAGTACCTTAGCAAGAGAAGTTACTTGTTCATTCATGTTATATTGTTGGGAGTGTGTCCACTAGTGAAAGTATGATCCCTAGGCCTTGTTTCCAAGCTTTGCTTACCGTTTACTTGCTATTTTGTTACTTGTTTGTTCGCAGCGATATTTATTTCACATCACGTTTGCTACTCATAATCATACATACCACTTGTATTTCACTATCTCTTCGCCGAACTAGTGCACCTATACGTCTGACAAGCGTATTGGGTGTGTTGGGGACACAAGAGACTTTCTGTATCGTAATTGCAGGGTTGCTTGAGAGGGATAGCTTTGACCTCTAACCTCCCTGAGTTCGATAAACCTTGGGTGATCCACTTAAGGGAAACTTGCTGCTGTTCTACAAACCTCTGCACTTGGAGGCCCAACAAGTGTCTACAAGAATAGAAGTGCGTAGACATCACTTGCCTTGGGTGGCTTGTCCCTGGTTGTCTTCAAAGTCTTCAAAGTATTCCTCTTCGAACTCGTCAACGGTCGGATCTAGCGTCGCGAAAGAAAAGCAAAGTACAACAATCAACATACAAGTGCACAATCAACATACAAGTGCACACATCATACCATTACACCATAACAAGCAACTCAAGAAGAGCACTCACAAAGTTCAGATATCTACTTTGTTACTACACAAAGTTGCTGCAAAAAAAATCTTTGTCAAAGTTTTATGGTTTACTTAACAAGTTTCTAACAAGAATTTGAATTTAAACGAAACACGGTTCAACAAAGAAACACTATTTAAACTACACAAGGGCTAGGTAAAGGACCAGTGGTAAAAGAAGGCTATAGATAATACTATTCTACTGCAAGTATTCCAACAAAAATTTAGAATTTTAAACAAGAACTACGAGCAATTTAGAATTTCAGATTTTTAATAGAGGTATTCAATCAACACTAAACACTAACATTACAATAACACAGCAACTTAACAGGGGCAAATGCAGTAGGGACTAGGACTAACATAAAGGGGATAAAATTTAAGAAATTTTGGCGCAGGTTTCACTTAATTCGGATTTATGGTTGAGAAGATATTTGAATTTGAAGTCTGCAGATTTCAAACAAAGATTAAATCAATTACTAAAAAAAATTCGGCGGACCGAAACTAACTGGGCCGAGCGGGGAATTCCAGGCCGGCCCATCTACGCATCCCGGGCGGGCAAAGGAAAAAAAAACAATGAGCTGACGAGGGGGTCCCGCCTGTCGGCGGCCCACTTAAAACGAAGGGGTATTCAGTCATCTCGGCCGTTGGATTAAAAGATCATCCGACGGCTCCTGTCTATCTTCCTTGCTGGCAGTATTAGAACGACGGGAAGCCCTAGCTAGGTACTGGAAACGGGCGGTGGCCGGGGATCTCACCGGAGCACGGCGGCGGTCGACGGCGAGGAGGCGGCGGGGTCGCAGGGGGTCGGGGCGGCATCGGTCGGTGTCTCCAGTCCCGGGGGCTTCGGTTCCTACGGCGGCGCGGTCCCTTCCTCCTCTAGTGGAGCTCCCCGGCGTGGCTCAACGGTGGCGTCTCCGGTCGACTCTGTGCAGGGAAAAGATTCCTGTGGGTTAGATGAGGCTAGGGGAGGGGTTTTTGGAGGGAAAGGAGGCCGGGAAAGGCTGGGGTTGACTGCAACCTTGCCGGATACCTTGCAGTGAGCGCGAGCATAACTCACTGTCCTCGTCGAGCGAGAGGGAGAGAGCAGCGTTGGATCGCTCTGATGGACTAGGGGGAGGGAAGGGAATGCTCTTGGAGCGGTGTGAGGGAGTGAGGGCGCTGGGGTGCTCCTTTTATAGCTGCACGGGGCTCCGATGGGTGCGGTGGGCGGTGGCAGTGGCCAATCCTTGCTCGAGGGCAGACGTCACGGCGGTGGGGGATGACGAGGGAGGGCAGACGTCATCCCTGGGAGCGCGCTGGCGCGGTCGAACGGTCAGGTTGGGGTGGCTCAGGCGCTTCCCCTCCTGATCGCTGTCGTGCAGGTTTGGGTCGTGACAGGTTTGTTCGATCATCTCTGTTAGGAATAATCACGGCTGACGCTGGCGCAGCGTCGTCTGCTCCGTGAACTTCCGATGTATCCGAATGTATCTAACTAGGATTAGATACCGAGTCGTTCTGGTAGTTCCAGTCGGTAAAAACTTAGTACTCCCGATAAAAATCCATGTTAGGCTACGTTGTAACACACCAAAAACGATATTGCTAGCACGTGCGATTGGAGAGCTAGCTGAATCAATCAGCCTAGCTGATTTGCTGTTCGTGCGTGTATCCGCGGAGGTCTCAACGGATTACCTATTTGTTGCAGGTCGTGTCGACGATACTGCCGGGTCTGGGCCAACAGTCTCGCCTCCCTCCTAGTCGATGGAAACATGCAGGGAAGAGAGGGAGAGAGGGATCGGGCAGGGAGTGCGGGCTGGGCTTCAACCTGACAGGGTACATCGAGGGAGGGGTGCAGCTGGTTGTTTTGAAATAAAAATCAAATAACTTAGCCCAAAATTTGAGACAACAATGTTGTTCGAGGATGATTTAAAAATAAATAAAGAAAAGATTTTATTTGCTATGGTTTTTTTTAGAGAGGAGATAATGTGGAGGATCAAAGAAATTAATTCAAGATTTTAAGGGCACTCAAGGTGAGTTGTATATGAATAGTGTTCCTATTCATATTAGAATTTCCAAAGAGGGAGTTCAAAAAGAAAGTTTTGAAAATAAACAGTCGGGCTAGAATTAATTCAGAGGTGGGGTGCTTGATGATTTTTGGAAAGGTAATTGAAAAGGAATTTAAAAATAAAGGTGTGCCTTTAAAAATATTATTTTTGGAGAAACTAGTGAGGTAGTATTCCTCACATTATTTCTTGATTTAGAAATTAAAGAGAGAAAAAATAACAAGCTTGATAAAAGCAAGGTGAGGTTTGATGTTTTGCGAGTTTGAACAAAATAACACAATCTTTTTTTTATAAGCTAAGAATCATTTTATAAAGAAGACTTGATAAGCTAAGGAATGGGATATTCCTATAGAACTATGTGAGAGAGGGAGAAGCAATTTTATTTCAAAATTACAAAAGAGAAATTAAACTCATAGGTCACATGGACATATGGTTTTAGTTTCATAAATAAAAGAGAAATGTTTTTTTAAAGGTTGGAAAGGGCAAACTTGGCATGGAAGGGTTTCCTTGAGAGAGTAGGATAAAAAAAATGGTTAGTGCCATTATGCCAAGGAGACATGAGAAGAGCCAAAGAAGTAATTAGGGTTTTCTAAGGTTTGGATTTGAGCCTTGATTATATAGCTCAAGAATGAATGAACGAAGTTGGTATGAGTTTTTCTAGAGATGGAATTTAGGATTTTGTTTAAGGCTAGCTGGAATCAAGATGCTAAGATAGATTTGAGGGAAAGAGGTAAGCATAACCTTAATAGGTAAAAACTAAAGGTGATATATTTGGTCACAGACCCAAGTAGATAATACTATCACACAAGAATTCTAACAAGGTCTACACAGATAAACACAAGCAAATAACCAATCAATACATGAAAAGCTTTATAAGGATAAGTGCTCATAAGATGATCATGTTTTGAAAATGGCTTTGAGGAAGAAAATAGTTTTGCGGGAGACACCACAATTTCGGTTATTTGTATTTTATTGAAAAACTTAAGGATTTCTTCTATAAGCTAGAAATACATTTGGACGCATAAGCTTGTAAAATATTAGCTTTGCAAAATAGTGGGACCAACTTATAGATCCCTATAGATTTTATGAAGACTTAGTTTTTGGAAAAAAACCTTCGTGTCAAAAGAATCTTGGCAATTTGTTTTGGAGAAGACAAATCATTTTAGAAAACGAGAGGTTGCCAAGATAATATATTTACAAAATAGTTTTTAGTGCGACATGATCAAGAGCACAAGAATTGTGTTGGTTAACAATATTATTTCAGAAATCAATTCTAACAGACACAACAAACAAGTAAAACATGCACAAAAGTTTTAGTAGGTGTGATTAACTGCAAAAAGTTTTTGTTGGCCCTCATTTTTGTCTTTCTAAACTTTGCTTAAACATGTTTACAAAAGTTGGGGTGTCACAGCGCTGCTGCAGGGGGCCGCAGCAGGGGGCGGCACGGGCAGCGCTGCTGCAGGGGGTGGGCGGCGGCGCTGATGCAGGGGGCTCGGGCGGCGGCTCGGGGCGGCCGGCGTTGCTGCAGGGGGCGATGCGGTCGGCGGCGGCGACGCTCGGCGATTCGGCGGTCGGCGATTCGGGTGACCGCAACGTTGCAGACGTCGACTCCTCCGCGCTGGAAACTGCTAAGTGTTGGGGGAAGAAGAAGGGGGCGGCGCGGCGTGATGTCTACGCACTTCTATTCTTGTAGACAGTTGTTGGGCCTCCAAGTGCAGAGGTTTGTAGAACAGCAGCAAGTTTCCCTTAAGTGGATCACCCAAGGTTTATCGAACTCAGGGAGGTTAGAGGTCAAAGCTATCCCTCTCAGCAACCCTGCAATTACGATACAGAAAGTCTCTTGTGTCCCCAACACACCCAATACACTTGTCAGATGTATAGGTGCACTAGTTTGGCGAAGAGATAGTGAAATACAAGTGGTATAGATGATTATAAGTAGCAAATATGATTTAAAGTAAATATCGCTGCAAGCAAACAAGTAACAAAATAGCAAGTAAACGGTGTGCAATGCTTGGAAACAAGGCCTAGGGATCATACTTTCACTAGTGGACACACTCCCAACAATATAACATGATTGAACAAATAACTTCTCTTTGCTAAGGCACTCTGAATTACTCTCCTATTGAATAACACTAATCATTGTGTAGTGGCTACAGAAGCACCCCTTAAAGTTCATCAAGTACTTGACAAACACCACTCATAGAGATACCCAAATCAGATCACAACTCAAGATAGAAATCATTGCAACTTAGACCAAGTACTAACACGGTGCACACACTGTCAACATTACACCATGAAAGGAGGAATAGATCACTCAAACTATCATAGCAATAATTATTCTCATAATCCACAAGAGATCACAATCATAGCCTAAACCAAGTACCACCATGATGCACGCACTATCACCGTTACACCAAGGCAGGAGGAATAGATTACTTTAATAACATCACTAGAGTACACAAAATATCTGAATAATAACATGTACTTGTTCAACATGATACAAAGCTCACGATCACATAAAGATCACATCATGGGAGAGAGAGGTGAACCACATAGCTACCGGTAGAGCCCTCAGCCCCGGGAATGAACTACTCCCTCCTCATCATAGGAGACAGCAAGGTTGATGGAGATGGCGGTGAGGTCGATGGAGACGGCGGAGACGGCGATGGAGACCGATGGAGATGGCTCCGGGGGCACTTCCCCGTCCCGGCAGGGTGCCAGAACAGACACTTCTGTCCCCCGAAATTCGTCGGTGGCGGCGGCGGAACTGCGAAACTCTTTCTGGAAAATTGCCGACTCCTCTAGGGTTTTCCGTCCCGAGGCTTTATATAGGCGAAGGGGCGCCGCGAGAGGGCAGCCAGGGGCTCCTCACACATGGGTGGCGCGGCCAGGGCCTGGGCCGCGCCACCCTAGTGTGAGGGCAGGCCCTGGCCCCTCTCCGGCTCTCTTTCGGATGTCTGGATGCTCCCGGGAAAAATAAGACTTCTGGCTTTGGTTTCGTCCAATTCCGAGAATATTTCCTGTGTATCACTCTGAAACACAAAAACAGCAGAAAACAGGGAACTGGCACTGTGGCATCTTGTCAATAGGTTAGTTCCGGAAATCGCATAAAAGTGCCACTAAGTGTAACGAAACAATAGGCAAATGGTGTAAAAACAAGCATGGAGCATCAAAAATTATAGATACGTTTGAGACGTATCAAGCATCCCCAAGCTTAACTCCTGCTCGTACTCGAGTAGGTAAGTGATAACAAAAGAATAATTTTTGAGGTGACATGCACCTACACAATCTTGATCATATATGTAAGCATTGGAGAGCTGGGATCATAAGAACTTAAAACATGGGCATGAAGATATAATCATGACAATAAGAACTTAGCAACCATGTTGTAAACATGCAAATGAACACAAACAAAAGATCATGAAAATGAAACAATGAAAGTCAAACGTGTGTTCAAATCATAAGGAAAAACATACAAATGGTTTTCAGCTTGTCCTTGAAAGAGAGCAAAACATAAATGCATAGGATACCTTGAAGTTTAAGAGGGCGACTAGATACAAATAATTTAAGAACAAGTGAAACCAATCATCATGAATCAATCAATGAACTTTGGGGCAATGCATATTACACTAAGAATGACAACTATGCTCTCTTAATGGTGCATAAAGATAGAAGGCGGTGACTCAACATAAAAGTAAAAGAAAGGCCCTTCGCAGAGGGAAGCAGTGATTAAACATGTGCTAGAGCTTTTCATTTGTAAAACAGAGAGATAAAAATTGGGTTTTGAGAGGTGGTTGCTTTTGTCAACGATTGGCAATGGGGTTCTTACTATCTTCCATACAAAAATGAAGCAAGTTTTTGAGAGAGAGATTGGCACTTTTGTGCTCTTTTTATAAAGCTTGGCACTCCTCCCCACCATTTTTCCTTTCACAAACCATGGCTAACCGATTCCATCGGGTGCCCACCAACATTCACATTCCTTGGAGGAGTGCCTTTTTTCTTTCTTTTTCCCCTTTTTTCTTTTTGGAATAAGCAATATGGAAGATAGCAAATCTGACCACTACGTCCCCATGAGCTAAAAACAGTGTCACAAAACGAGAAGTATTTTGAAGGTTTTTTGAAAGGTAGCACATGAAAATTTACTTGGAATGGCTTGTAAATACCATGCATAGGAATTTATAGTGGACACAATGGCAAACTTGGTTTTTAGGAGTTGGATGCACGAGTAGAGCTCATACTCAGTACAAAGTGAGGGCTAGCAAAAGACTGGGAGCGACCAACTAAGAGAGCAATAATGGCCATAATCATGCAAAGCGACAAAGCGACATTAAAAGAAGCATAAGATGGCATCAAAAGTCAAAAACTAAATGATCATAGAGGCTATAGGCGACTTATTTTTGTAGACAACATGGTGTAAGCATGTGCCAAGTCAACCCAAATAAAGCATCAAAGGAGAAAACCAAAATAATTCTTCCAAATAATTAAAACAACACATGATTTTTTCAAAGGCTCATTAAGCAATCTCAGTTATTTGAGACAAATCATGCTACAACAAAACCACTAAGCATACTATCAAAAAGACATCAAGCACGACATGCAAAAGCCTAGGCCGCAGTCTACACAAGCTCCTTCTTGTACCACTTTTTTGCATAAAGCTTTTTCTCTTTTCCAACACCATTTCAAATTTTTAAAGATACCTCTTTTGAGGAAAACTAACATATACCAGAGGTCCAAATACACCTTGATGAAAAGATAAAACAAGATCTAAACACAAATCAAGGCGAAAAATGCAAGCTAAACGCAGTAGCAGAAAAAGAGAACACTCGTTGAAACAATAAGAGTGAAAACTAGAGTGTTCTTGGCAAATAAAAAGCGAGTTCATCTCCTCCAAAAGAAATATGATGTGATCTAACCATTTATTGCAGCAAACAAAGCAAAATAAAACTAAAAACTAAAACAACTGATGCTCCAAGAAAAACGCATAGTACATGAAGCAATAAAAATATAGTGTTTTGAAAGGTGACCTGATTTTTGCCGATGAAGAAGGGGTGCCTCGGGGGCATCCCCAAGCTTTGACGCTTGTACTTCTTGGATATTTCTTGGGGTGATGCATGGGCATCCCCAAGCTTGAGCTTTTGTCCATTCTTCAACTCATCTCATCATTCTCCAATCCCTACACTTGAAAACTTCCTTCATACAAAACTAAACACAATTCTATTAGCAACATTAGTGCAAGCATAACATATAATCAATCCTCTATTTGCTTCAGGTTTCAACTCAAGACCACCACATATATAGCATACACTACTGTAGCAACCTCCCCAAAAGTTCCGTGATAAAAAGAACTCAAAAGAAAGCGATAAAGCGGCAAACACAAATATTGGCAGAAATCTGTCAAAACTGAACAGCTGACCAAGGTCGAATTTTTTAGGGGTTTTCTGTTGCTCAAATCAAAAAGTGTTCAACTAATGAAAGTTTGGATATAACCTGGGGCATATGCACAAGAAATCGCAGGTCCAAAAGATATACAGAGAATTTATACGAATTTGTACGGTGCAGCACCGAAAACAGTTTCAGGACAGCAACATCCCCAAATCTTTACCTCACTCAAATTAGAGGCTTCTCTTGGCACAAAAATGAAATAAAAAGGATAAGGAGCGGTCATTACAGTAGTAATGACTTCCAAGACTCAAATAAAAGAAAAAGTACTGAAAATAAACAATGGGTTATCTCCCAAGAGTGCTTTTCTTTAACGTCTTTGAGCTAGGCGCAGTAATTTGCAAAGATGCTCATGTGGGCGCCATATAAGAACTTGAGGCAAAGGCGCCATATAGGAACTTACAGCAAAAGAGAGCATCAAAAAGCAAATGTGAAAGACATTTATATCTGAACCACTTTCTATGCATAGGAATCTTGTAAGAAAATAAATCAATGAGGCACATAGTAGCAAGCATGGATAGATAAAACAAGTACAACTTCAAGAATTGCAACATAAAGAGGGGAAACTTAATATTGTTGAGATCCATCAAACCATGTTTCCCTCTCTCGTAATAACTTTCAGTAGCATCATGAATAGAACTAACAATATAACTATCACATAAAGCATCCCTATCATGAGCCACATGCATACAAGAATTAATACTCACCACAGGAACAATAGTAGTAGGAGCAGATTCAATAGAATAATTATTCTCATCACCATAATCATCATAAATAGGAGGCATATTGTAATCATAACTAATTTTATCCTCAATAGTAGGTGAACTGAAAATATTATACTCATCATCATAGCCATCATAAACTAGAGGTTTAGTATCATCATAAGCTAGAGAGCAACTATTTCGCAAAGCATATTCTTCAAACATATCATCATAAGAAGGAACATTACATATGGGAGATAAAATATCATCAGAGCAAACTTTCTCCACTAAAGCTGGGTAACTAAAAATATCATGCTTAACAAAACCGGCTTCCCCAAGCTTAGACTTTTCTATAGCATTAGCAACAACGGTATTCAAAGCATTCATACTAACAACACTATTAGCATGCAAATTAAGCTCCAAAGGTTTTTCAACTTTCTCTACAAACACTTCATATCTAAACTCAGGAAAAAGACTACAGAACTCATTGTTTTCCATTTAAGCCTAACTAGTGAAAATAAAAACAAGAAACAAAAAGATGTAATTGCAGAATCTAAAGGAAATAACTCTGAGCACTCACACAGGAGGATGCGAGTACCTTTTACCTTACCTCCCCGGCAACGGCGCCAGAAAAGAGCTTGATATCTATGCACTTCTATTCTTGTAGACAGTTGTTGGGCCTCCAAGTGCAGAGGTTTGTAGAACAGCAGCAAGTTTCCCTTAAGTGGATCACCCAAGGTTTATCGAACTCAGGGAGGTTAGAGGTCAAAGCTATCCCTCTCAAGCAACCCTGCAATTACGATACAGAAAGTCTCTTGTGTCCCCAACACACCCAATACACTTGTCAAATGTATAGGTGCACTAGTTCGGCAAAGAGATTGTGAAATACAAGTGGTATAGATGATTATAAGTAGCAAATGTGATTTAAAGTAAATATCGCTGCAAGCAAACAAGTAACAAAATAGCAAGTAAACGGTGTGCAATGCTTGGAAACAAGGCCTAGGGATCATACTTTCACTAGTGGACACACTCCCAATAATATAACATGACTGAACAAATAATTTCTCTTTGCTAAGGCACTCTGAATTACTCTCCTATTGAATAACACTAATCATTGTGTAGTGGCTACAGAAGCACCCCTTAAAGTTCATCAAGTACTTGACAAACACCACTCATAGAGATACCCAAATCAGATCACAACTCAAGATAGAAATCATTGCAACTTAGACCAAGTACTAACACGGTGCACACACTGTCAACATTACACCATGAAAGGAGGAATAGATCACTCAAACTATCATAGCAATAATTATTCTCATAATCCACAAGAGATCACAATCATAGCCTAAACCAAGTACCACCATGATGCACGCACTGTCACCGTTACACCAAGGCAGGAGGAATAGATTACTTTAATAACATCACTAGAGTACACAAAATATCTGAATAATAACATGTACTTGTTCAACATGATACAAAGCTCACGATCACATAAAGATCACATCATGGGAGAGAGAGGTGAACCACATAGCTACCGGTAGAGCCCTCAGCCCCGGGAATGAACTACTCCCTCCTCATCATAGGAGACGGCAAGGTTGATGGAGATGGTGGCGAGGTCGATGGAGACGGCGGAGACGGCGATGGAGACCGATGGAGATGGCTTTGGGGGCACTTCCCCGTCCCGGCAGGGTGCCGAAACAGAGACTTCTATCCCCCAAAATTCATTGGTGGCGGCGGCGGAACTGCAGAACTCTTTCTGGAAAATTGCCGACTCCTCTAGGGTTTTCTGTCCTGAGGCTTTATATAGGCGAAGGGGCGTCGCAAGAGGGCAGCCAGGGGCTCCTCACACATGGGTGGCGCGGCCAGGGCCTGGGCCGCGCCACCCTAGTGTGAGGGCAGGCCCTGGCCCCTCTCCGGCTGTCTTTCGGATGTCTGGATGCTCCCGGGAAAAATAAGACTTCTGGCTTTGGTTTCGTCCAATTCCGAGAATATTTCCTGTGTATCACTCTGAAACACAAAAACAGTAGAAAACAGGGAACTGGCACTGTGGCATCTTGTCAATAGGTTAGTTCCTGAAATCGCATAAAAGTGCCACTAAGTGTAACGAAACAATAGGCAAATGGTGTAAAAACAAGCATGGAGTATCAAAAATTATAGATACGTTTGAGACGTATCACAGCACTATATATACCCCCCTTTAGTCCCGGTTGGTGGCTTCAACCGAGACTAAAGGGGGGGGGGTCTTTAGTCTCGGTTGAAGCCACCAACCAGGACTAAAGGGTCTTTAGTCTCGGTTGGTGGCTCCAACCGGGACTAAAGACTTTCCAGCGGTTCGCGCCCGAGTCCCAGACCTTTAGTCCCGGTTGGTTAAATGAACCGGGACTAAAGGTGTAATAAATGCGCGCCAATGCACATATTTTTTCAGATTTCATTTGAAAATATGAATTTTGAATTTCAAATTGAATAACTTCTGCATATTTTAGAATTTGATAAAACTTTGAATATGAAAAGTGTTTGAAATTGAATAACTAATTCAAAACTATTTTCTATTTTCAAAATCAATTATTCTAACTATTCAAACAATTAACTATTTTGCCATTTTCAATTAAAACAATATTGATTAAAATTCTTTTTACATATTTTAGAATTTAATAAAACTTTGAATATGAAAAGTGTTTGAAATTGAATAACTAATTCAAAACTATTTTCTATTTTCAAAATCAATTATTCTAACTATTCAAACAATTAACTATTTTGCCATTTTCAATTAAAACAATATTGATTAATTTTATTTTTTGCATATTTTAGAATTTGATAAAACTTTGAATATGAAAAGTGTTTGAAATTGAATAACTAATTCAAAACAATTTTCTATTTTCAAAATCAATTATTCTAACTATTCAAAACTATTGATTAAAATTCTTTTTGCATATTTTAGAATCTGACAAAACTTGGAATATAAAAAGTGTTTGAATTTGAATAACTAACCCAAAATCATACATTTACATAAAAGGTTTAATACATTATTACACATCACCAACATCCCCATCTAGTGTTGGGGTTTCCTTCTGCACCGTAACCATGGAGTATCTTCTTTGTTTAAGAGGAGGGTTGGGTCAGTGTTCACTCTGAAGGGCGGAATTTCATCAACTTGTTATAATCTTCTGACATATCTGTCTTGTCCTCCACTCCCACGATGATTCTTTTCCCTGAGAGAACAATGTGTCGCTTTGGCTCATCGTGTGATGTATTCGTTTTCTTATCTTTTCTCTTTCTCGGTTTTGTAGACATGTCCTTCACATAGAAAACCTGATCGACATCGTTGGCTAGGACGAATGGTTCGTCCATGTACACAAGATTGTTGAGATCCACTGTTGTCATGCCGTACTTTTGGTCTACAACTACCCCGCCTCCTGTCAGCTTGACCCATTTGCACCGAAACAAAGGGACCTTAAAAGACGGTCCATAGTCAAGTTCTCATATCTCCTCTATGTAACCATAATATGTGTCCTTTGTCCCATTATCATGTAATGCATCAAAGCAGACACCACTATTTTGATTGGTGCTCTTTTTATCTTGGGTGACCGTGTAAAATATATTCCTATTTATCTCGTAACCCTGGAAAGTCAATATAGTTGAAGATGGTTTCTTGGCCAACATGGACAGCTCATATCCAACAGTGGCGTCATTTATGAGAAGTGTTTGCAACCAACCACCAAAAGTCGCCATGTGCAACTTTGTAATCCAGGAGTTAGACTGCCCAGGGTTTTTCGAGCGTACAATATTCTTGTGTCGCTCCATATACGGCTCCACCAACGTGAAATTTCATAAAACTGTGTAGTGTGTTTCACACAAAGAATGTCCATCCATACAGTATGCTGATTTCATTCCTAGCGTGCCTTTTCCACTCAGTCTCCCCTCATACCACGATTGAGGAAGATCAATCGGGTTCAGGTCAGGAACAAAGTCAACACAAAACTCAATGACCTCCTCTATTAGATAGCCCTTGGAGATGCTTCCGTCTGGCCTAGCACAGTTATGCACATATTTCTTTAAGACTCCCATGAACCTCTCAAAGGGGAACATATTGTGCAGAAATACTGGACCGAGAATGGTAATCTCTTCGACTAGGTGAACTAAGAGATACGTCATAATATTGAAGAAGGATGGTGGGAACACCAACTCGAAGCTGACAAGACATTGGGCCACATCATTCTGTAACCGTTGTAGATCTTCTGGATTGATTACCTTCTGCAAAATTGCATTGAGGAATGCACATAGCTTCACAATCGGTACTCGAACATTTTTCGGTAGAATCTCCCTCAGTGCAACCGGAAGCAATTGCGTCATAAGCACGTGGCAGTCATGAGACTTTAGGTTTTGGAATTTTTTCTCTGCCATATTTATTATTCCCTTTATATTTGATGAGAATCCAGATGGGACCTTGATACTGCTCAGGCATTCAAAAAAGATTTCCTTCTCTTCTTTGGTAAGAGCGTAGCTCGCAGGACCCTTAGAATCCTCCGGATGCATGTCGTCTCTTCTTTTCATACGGTGCTGGTCCTCACGTGCTTCTGGTGTATCTTTTATCTTCCCATACAAGCCCAAGAATCCTAGTAGGTTCACACAAACATTCTTCGTCACGTGCATCACGTCGATTGCAGAGCGGACCTCTAGGAATTTCCAATACTCAAGCTCCCAAAATATAGATTTCTTCTTCCACATGGGTGCATGTCCGCTAGGGTCATTCAGAATAAATAGACTGCCAGGACCCTTTCCAAAGATTACTTCTAAATCTTTGACCATATCAAATATATCATCACCAGTATGGCGTTTAGGCTTGCCCCGGACTTCTGCCTCGCCCTTGAAATGCTTGCCTTTTTTCTTCAATTGATGTTTGGGCAAAAGAAATCGACGATGCCCGAGATACACCACCTTCTTACTTTTATCCAAATATATACTATCGATCTCACCTAAACAGTGTGTGCATGCATTGTATCCCTTGTTTGTCTGTCCTGAAAGGTTACTAAGAGCAGGCCAATCATTGATGGTCATGAACAACAACGCTCGTAGATCAAATTCCTCTTGTTTGTACTCATCCCACACACGAAACCTTCAGTCTGCCACAGCTGTAAAAGTTCATCAACTAATGGCCTTAGATACACATCAATGTCATTGCCGGGTTGCTTCGGGCCTTGGATAAGCACTGGTATCATAATAAACTTTCGCTTCATGCACAACCAAGGAGGAAGGTTATAGATACATAGAGTCACGGGCCAGGTGCTATGATTGCAGCTCTGCTCCCCAAAAGGATTCATGCCATCTATACTTAGACCAAACCTCAGGTTCCGTGCGTCTTCCGTAAACTCCGGGAAATCTCTGTCAATTTTTCTCCACTGCGACCCATCAGCGGGGTGTCTCAACATCTCGTCACTCTTATGGTCTTCTTTGTGCCACCTCAACAACTTGGCATGCTCTTTGTTTCTGAACAAACGTTTCAACCGTGGTATTATAGGTGCATACCACAGCACCTTGGCAGGAACCCTCTTCCTGGGGCGCTCGCCCTCAACATCACCAGGGTCATCTCGCCTGATCTTATACCGAAATGCACTGCACATCGGGCATGCATTCAAATTCTCATACTCACCGCGGTAGAGAATACAGTCATTAATGCATGCATGTATCTTCTGCACCTCCAATCCTAGAGCGCAGACAATCTTCTTTGCTTCATACGTACTGGCGGGCAATTCGTTATCCTTTGGAAGCATCTTCTTCATAATTTTTAGCAACTTTTCAAATCCCTTGTCAGATAAACCACTCTCTGCTTTCCATTGCAGCAATTCCAGTGTGCTTCCTAGCTTTTTCTGGCCGTCTTCGCAATTTGGGTACAAATCCTTTTTGTGATCATCTAACATGCGTTCCAACTTCTCCCTCTCCTTTTCACTTTCACAGTCAATCTGTGCATCAACAATGACCTGACCAAGATCATCAGCGGGCACATCTGATGCCCATTCTTCACCTTCTTCTTCTTCTTCTTCTTCATTATCTTCCATTGTGGTATCGGTGGTTTCAGGGAACTCAGGATAGTTGTCATCATTCTCTTCTTCATTGTTGTCTTCCATCATAACCCCTCTCTCCCCATGCTTGGTCCAACAATTATAGCTGGACATGAAACCGAACCGGAATAGGTGGATGTGAAGGGTCTTTGTGGAGGCGTAATCCTTCTCATTTCGACAACCACCGCATGGACAACACATAAAACCATTCCGCTTGGTTGCCTCAGCCACCTTGAGAAAAGAATGCACGCCTTTAATGAAATCTCCAGAGCGTCGATCGGCGTACATCCATGCTCGGCTCATCTGCATTACATAAGTACATATCAAACGCAAATCAAATATACAATTTCTATTTCTATCTCTAATTTTAGTTTGATAAGTAAGAATAAGTTAACAAAACTTTAGTCCCGGCTGGTGGGTACAACCGGGACTAAAGGTGATTTTTGTGTGATCTAACAAAACCGTTGGTGGGATAAGGACGTGTGGGTAACCTTTAGTCCCGGCTGGTGGGTGCAACCGGGACTAAAGCTGTTGGCATGATAAGGATGCGTGGGTTGAAGCACTGCTCAATGAGATAAAGCATGTAGCGCACGATGCCCCTATCGGAGGAACAAGACAAAAGTAGAAGCGACGCCGTGCCTATAAAAGGAGCATCGATACGCCATGGCAAGCACAGCTCGAAGGCAGGGAGAGTTTCATCCCCATGGATGGAGGAAAGGGTTGGGAAATCTCCCATGGCAGAGCTTCTCGAAGATGTCGTTGGTGCTCACGCCCTACGGCATCTTCGGAAGCTCTGCCTCGGAATTTTTTTCCTGCAAGCCCGTGAAAGACTCCATCTCCTCTAATAGTTATGGAGGAAGGGGTTGGGAAATCTCCCATGGCGGAGCTTCTCGAAGATGTCGTTGGTGCTCACACCCTACGACATCTTCGGAAGCTCCGCCTCGGAAAAATTTCCCTGCAAGCCCGTGAAAGACTCCATCTCCTTTAACAATTATGGAGGAAAGGGTTGGGAAATCTCCCGTGGCGGAGCTTCTCGAAGATGTCGTTGGTGCTCACACCCTACGGCATCTTCGGAAGCTCCGCCTCGGAAAAATTTCCCTGCAAGCCCGTGAAAGACTCCATCTCCTCTAACAGTGTTGCGTAAAGGGTTGGGAAATCTCCCGTGGCGGAGCTTCTCGAAGATGTCATTGGTGCTCACGTCCTACGACATCTTCGGAAGCTCCGCCTCAGAAAAATTTCCCTGCAAGCCCGTGAAAGACTCCATCTCCTCTAACAGTGTTTGGTAAAGGGTTGGAAATCTCCCGTGGCGGAGCTTCTCGAAGATGTCGTTGGTGCTGACGCCCTACGGCATCTTCGGAAGCTCTGCCTCGGAAAAATTTCCCTGCAAGCCCGTGAAAGACTTCATCTCCTCTAACAGTGTTGCGTAAAGGGTTGGGAAATCTCCCGTGGCGGAGCTTCTCGAAGATGTCGTTGGTGCTCACGCCCTACGGCATCTTCGAAAGCTCCGCCTCGAAAATTTTTCCCTGCAAGCCCGTGAAAGACTCCATCTCCTCTAACAGTGTTGGATAAAGGGTTGGGAAATCTCCCGTGGCGGAGCTTCTCGAAGATGTCGTCGGTGCGCACGCCCTACGTCATCTTCGGAAGCTCCGCCCTACGACATCTGTCTCTATTTCTATCGCTATTTCTATTTTGCTATTTCTATCTCTGTCTCTATTTCTATTTCTATTTCTATGTTAGCTATGTCTACTTCTATTTTTATTTTTAATTCTATCTATATCTCTATCTCTACCTCTATTTTTTACCTCTATCTTCACCTACTTGTACACATAATCAAATGAACATCTAAATAATTGCTCCCATAAAAAAATCACAAATCTCTCTACTTCTAGAGCATTAAATGAACTAAATTACCAATGAAAGACAAAAGCACAAAGTTCCTCACCTTTTAGTCCACTTAGATTGAAGTTGGGACATAAATTTGTGACAAAAAATAGTTGTCAAAGAGGATGAACTCGAGCTAGGTTTGTTGCATGAAGAACACTTGAGAGTGGAGAGGGGGAGTGGCTGGCTCGGGGAGGAAGAAGGAGCTGTTTTATATAGGGAAGTCATTAGTCCCGGTTGGTATTACCAACCGGGACTAAAGGGTTGGTCTTTAGTCCCGGTTGGTGTTACCAGCCGGGACTAATGAGTCTGGCAACGGTCGGATTCGACCCCAGAGCCTTTAGTCCCGGTTTGTAATACGAACCGGGACTAAAGGTTCAAAACGAATCGGGACTAATGGTTTCTGGGGTCCTACGGCCGAAAAAGCAGTGGGGCCCAGGGCACCAGTCCCGGTTCATATTGCAACCGGGACTAATGCCCTGGAATATTAGGCCAGTTTTCCACTAGTGTTAGTCGTATTTTCGCAGAACAAAATGTTTGCATGATCTGGATCGTTGTTGCAGGATAAGCCTAAATTTTGTGGTCGCATGGCGTATCGTTCATGTCAGTTGTGATGTGCTGGCCAATCTTAAAATTTTCATAGTTGAGGTTTGTCTGTTATTAAATATATAGTGAGCCAATACTTGTCGAACAAAATTCGTTCGGACGCCCAGAATGATAAAAAATACTAGAATTTTGATGGAGAAAGTGGTTTAAGTACGGTAAACGAACATGATGAACATGGTATATAGAGTGCAACACCAACAGTATCACTAGGTATCCAACCCCGAAGCACATAAAGGAAAAACGAGTGATGGAGGTGGGATATTGTCAAAAAGAAAAGAGATTGAGGGTGTGATATATGTAATATGGTACTGTACATTTAATTTTCGTAGTAACGCACGGTATTGTAGGGTGTCTCCAATGTTGAAATAAGAACCGGCCATAAGCAATAAAGTGATCTTAAGACCCAGTGGCGGAGACAGGGGGACCAGCAGGGGCCCAGGCCCCCCCTAAGATTTGGTATTTCTGCCTAGGTCCCTGCTTCCTTATGCTAAAATACAGCTAAAGTCTACACATTTTTCATCTCTAGCCCCCCTAATAGCTAAAATTTTCGCTCTGGCCCCCCTAATTCATATTTTCTGCCTCCGCCACTGTTAAGACCCACCCTTATACATTGTGGCACTCGACCTTAGCTTTAAAACCTTTAAGACCCGGCCACACCGGTATGACCGAGCCATAAGGCAATAAAATAGGCTACTTCACTGTTTCTCTGACCATCTTTACACTGTTTGCATGCACCGTGGGTTAAAAAATCAATGTTCCTTCACAGAATCTCCTCTCTCTCTTCACGTTGGGATGGAAAAAATTTAGCTAGTGGGCTCCATCTTAAGGTCTACATCGACCTTAAACATTGTAAGTCCTTTGGACTGCTATTTCACTTGCCATGGGGCCCAGCTTAGAGTCAACAATTATAAAGCGGAGGAAAATGTTAAAGTGAGATTCTCCTTGGAACAAGTCTCTTACTCCCTCCACTAGTAGAAAAAGGGTCATCGGTCTAAGCCTTTAGTACCGGTTCCCGTATGAACCGGTACTAAAGGGTACATTAGTACCGGTTGATTTGCCCAGCCGGCCGAGCAAGATCAGTACCGGTTCGATAAGGGCCTTTTGTACCGGTTCATACTAGGAACCGGTACTAAAGGGTTTTAGTGGGCCAGAGCTGAACCTTTAGTACCGGTTCATGGCTCAAACCGGTGCTAAAAGGTAGTGACCTTTAGCACCGGTTCGTGGCACGAACCGGTGCAAAAGGGGTACCTTTAGCACCGGTTCGAGCCACGAACCGGTGCTAAAGGGTTGACACCCATTTTTTCCACTCATGCTTACCCCGCGCAGAAAAAATGTCTAAAAATTAAACGAAAATGATAAAAACTTCAAATTTCAAAATCCTTTGACATGCATGTACCTCACGCAACCAACTTTTATGGAAAATTTGAAATTTTGAATTTTGATATATTTTGAACAAAAAGGTTATTCTAAATTAAATTGGCAATAACTATTGTGTACGGACTTGAAAAAACATATAATATATGAAAAACCATCTACGCAAAAAGTTACATCCGATTTCAACGGGAAATATGAAAGCAGGAAGATTTTCGATTTTGTCAAAAAAATTAAAAATTTGTTTTTTTGAAATTTATTTTATTATTTCTTCTACTTTTTAGTTATTTTGAAGTTTTTATATTATTTTGGAATTTTTTAAGTTTTTAAGTTTTTTTGATTTTTTTGAATATTTTGAATTTTAAAATTAATAATTAAATTATACACAAAGATTATTTGGAAACCATTGATGCTTATTAATAATTAATCATTGTTGCTTATTTTTAAAATTATTTGGAATTCAAAAAAGTAAAATCATATGTTATCAAAGTGTATGGGTTAATAGAATTCACAGCATAGTATTATCAAGAAGTCGCGAGCGCAGTCTTGGAAGCTAGTAGAGAAAGAATGGAGAAGTTAAGCGTGCTAAGGGTGGAGCAGTGTGAGGATGGGTGACCGATCGGAAGTGGGACCACTAGTATATACTTTGACATGAGAATAGGGGTGATTAGAGATTAGAGTGGAAACTGTCAAACAATTCAAATATCCAAAAATTGAGAAATTCTGAAAAATAAATTCAAATTTTTTCAATTTTTTTTCAAAATTTATACCAGAAATTCGTCCGGACCTTTGGTACCGGTTCGTGTTACAAACCGGTACCAAAGGTCCCTAGCCTGCACTCCCCTGGGAGCCAACGTGGAGGCCCCTTTAATACCGGTTTGTAATGAACCGGTACCAAAGAGGGGGGGCCTTTTGTCCCGAATCTTTTGTACCGGTTTGTTTTCCGGTACAAATGGGCCTCTGGAACCGGTACTAAAGCCTCTTTTTCCACTAGTGCTCCGTTTCAAAATATAAGATGTTTTAGGTTTATGAAGCAAATGTATCTAGACATCTTTTAGTGTGTATATTCGAGTGAACCTACATACTAAAAGGTGTCTAGATACATTTGCTTCATAAAGCTAAAACATCTTATATTTTGAAACGGAGGGAGTAGTTGCTAATCATAAGGGATTTTAGACCATCTGACTGATTTCTGCGACAGGGAACGTTGCATGGCGCCGAATTTCAGGGACAGGAGACGACGCATGGCGCATTGAGGGCGGCACCACGTCCTGTGAGGTGAGGAGCTTCTGCACGAGTCGCAGCACGACGGCGTCCATGCTGGGCCTCCTGCCGGGGTCGTCGTCCACGCACGACACGGCCACCTCCAGCATCGTGGCGGCTTGCAGATAACTGAAGTCGCCCCGCAGCCGCGCGTCCATGAACTCCTCCAGCCACTCCTCCCGCAGGTCCCTCGCCTCCTCCCTCAGCAGCGCCACGAGCCGCGGGAAGTCCAGCCGCAACACCTCCTCTCCTGCCGCGCCGTCGTCCACCACCGCCCAATCGCAAACCCTCTGCCCTCGGAGCAGCTCCAGCAGCACGACGCCGAAGCTGAACACGTCTGCCTTGCCGGTGATGGGGAGGTTCAGCGCCCACTCCGGCGCGATGTAGCCCCTGGTCCCCTGTACCTTTGACAGCATGCGCCCGCTTTTGTCCCGGCGGCTCAGCAGGCAGCAGCTTCGCGAGCCCGAAGTCGGTGATCTTGGGCTCGAAATCAGCGCTTGAAACACCGAAGCCCTGGGTCAAAGTTTTCCTTTTTTGAACGACCGCACCCATGCGGCTGAACGGTCTGGCGATGCGTCTGGCGATTTGGTGATCTCCCGCGCAGGATGGCGCTCGGGGGGTCGCCGGCGGCCATGGCCTCTTCGCCTGAGCTCCCGCAGGCGGCGGGGGACGGGGAGTCGCTCCGGGGCCGACGCTGGGCAGATATCGCCGACGAGGTCGACGCCGAGATGGAGGCCCAGGCGGCGCTGGAGGCGTTGTGCTCTCCGCCGGCTCGCCCCACCCTTGCCGATTTCATGGCCGTAGCCAGGAGGGCGTCGCGGCCGCGGAACGGTGGGGGGGGGGGCGGGCGGGGCTCGGCCTCGCCGGCATGTCGCTCGGCGCCGTCGCGGCGCTTGGGGCTGGGGGCCGCCACCGCGCTGGTCGGAAAAGAGAAGGCTTTTCTCGACAGATGTACGGAGGCGGGCCGGCGAGTCGTGGCGGCGGGGGTCGCCGAGGCGGAGGACTCGTTGGCGGTGATTTCGCCGACGCCGGTGGAGGTGGCTCGGCCGCCGCCACCATCGCGGGATCCTTCCCCTGTGCTCCCGTCGCCCCGTTGCCCTGATGGGCTGGCGCAGGTTGGGCCTCGGCCCATTTTGCCTGCTGGCCCGGTCCTGCCGTGGCGTAGCCAGGATGCGCGGGCCAGGTCCAGCCCATCGGCCTCGGCCTGGCTCTGGCTCCAGCGCGGGTCATTTTCCCTCGAGCTAGGGTTTCCAGCGCCGCAATCCCAGGTCCGCCGCCACGCTCGTGAGGCCCGTCGAGTCGTCCGCCATCCTCCTCCGCCGCCGCTGCGCCATAGCTTCCGCACCGCCCTCATGAAGCGTTGCAGGTCGTCGTCCCCGAGCCCCTCCCCGCCTCACCATCGCCGTGTCCGGGCGACGTCGCCTCCGCCCGCCCTGTACCGGCCGCCGGCGAGGCGGTCTCCGAGGCGTTCTCCGCCGCGCCGCAGCCCGGGTCGCCGAAGCCCCTCTCGCCGCAGTCCCGGTCGCCGGAGCCCGCCGTGCGCTCCCAGGGAGGCCGCGGGTCGGGTGGGCGGCTCCTCATCTCGCCGGGACCTGCAGGGGCGGAGGTCGCCGTCTTCCCCTCGTGGCCGGTCTCCTGGTCGCAGGGGTCGGTCCCCGGTGCCTCGGGGCCCCTCGCCGGAGGGTCGCAGGAGGGAGCAGGAACTCCTCGCGGTGCTGGAGCAGAGGCCTCGTCCAGGTGTGGGATGGGTGTCAAGTTCTTCGGCGCAGTAGGGGTCCTGGAGACATGACCGGGAGGGCTCTCGGTCCATGGCGGCTGCGCAGCCATCCCAGTCTGCCGCTGTGGGGGAGACCGTGAAGAGAAAGAAGAAGAATAAGAAGAAGAAGACTGCGGGCAGCGGCGCGGGAGGGGTCCAGGGTGGGATTCCGACCATGCCGGTGCCCGGAGCGCGACCTCTGGACGGGCATGGACGTTCTCAGGTGGAGAGGTCCGACCCCCAGGTTCAGGTCGTGCCCTGGGAGAAGTCCCCTACGTCGAACATTTGCTTCAACTGTGGGGTGGTCGGCCACTTTCGCTCAGAGTGCACGGCTCCTGAGCAGTGCCTCCTGTGTGGTGATGAGTCCCACCTCGCCGCAGCTTGCACTGCCCGCTATCGGCGTAAGGCGCGGGAGACGCTCGAGTTTCTTGGACACGGCATTGATGGAGGCTTCTACTACATGGATATGGGTGATGCGGAGATCTCTGTCCCTCAGCACCTTGCAGTGATCACCGTCCTCCCGTCTCAGGATCCTCCCCTGTCCATTGCGGTCACCGCTGACATTATCCGCAACGAGCTGTCTCAGTTGGAGTCGGCTTGTGTGTGGACTGTGCGGGAGGTGGCTCCGTTGGAGTTTGCTGTCACCTTCCCATCCGCGGAGCTGCTCCGGGCCCTCTCTTGGAGTGAGACGACCACCCTTCCGCTCCACAACATCAAGGTAGCTGTCAGACCCTCATGTGTCGATCCGGAGACTGTGGCCTCTCTCTCTTCTGTCTGGGTCCGGGTTCACGGGGTCCCTGAAGCAGCAAGAAAGGACCCTTTCATTGAGCTGATCTCACAGGCTATTGGGAAGCTCGTGGAGGTTGACAGCCGTTCTCTTGCAGGCTAGGGCCCGCTGCACCTCCAGATTCTCTGCCCGGACCCGTCCAAGTTGACCACTACGATTTTGCCGTTCTTCTTTGGGAGAGTGGGCAGGTCTCTCTCGGTGGAGCTTGAGAGGGAGGAGGACCAGCGTGGGTCCCCTTCCCCATCTCTCCACCCTGACCAGTCTGACCGCAGGGACGCTGGGGAGGGTGACGATGACTCCTCTGGGGATGACGACGACCTCTCGGACGGAGGCGGGGGAGACGAGGTTCCACCCACTGGGGACTCGGCTCCGACCTCCGCCCGTATGCCGTCTGGGCAGGGGGCCCAGGTGGACGCGCTTCTCCAGGCGTCGGCTCTTGTTCCCCAGTCTACTTGGGCGGCCCCACTCTCTCGGAGTGCGCCGGCCAAGCTGCGGACTGATACGTCTCCAACGTATCCATAATTTTTGATGCTCCATGCTTGTTTTTACACCATTTGCCTTGTGTTTCGTTACACTTCGTGGCATTTTTATGCGACTTCCGGAACTAACCTATTAACAAGATGCCACAGTGCCAGTTCCCTGTTTTCTGCTGTTTTTGTGTTTTAGAGTGATACACAGGAAATATTCTCGGAATTGGACGAAACAAAAGCCAGAAGTCTTATTTTTCCCGGGAGCATCCAGACATCCGAAGAGAGGAAGGAGAGGGGCCAGAGGCCACCCTCACATAGGGCTGGCGCGGCCCAGGCCCTGGCCGCGCCACCCCTATGTGAGGAGGCCCTGGCAGCCCTCTGACATCGCCCCTTCGCCTATAAGAAGCCTCGGGACGGAAAACCCTAGAGGATTCGGCAATTTTCCAGAAAGAGTTCCGCAGCTCCGCCGCCACCACCGACGAATTTTGGGGGACAGAAGTCTCTGTTCCGGCAGCCTGCCGGGATGGGGAAGTGCCCCCAGAGCCATCTCCATCGGTCTCCATCGCCGTCTCCGCCATCTCCATTGACCTCACTGCCATCACCATCAACCTTGCTGTCTCCTATGATGAGGAGGGAGTAGTTCATCCCCGGGGCTGAGGGCTTTACCGGTAGCTATGTGGTTCACCTCTCTCTCCCATGATATGATCTTTATGTGATCATGAGCTTTGTATCATGTTGAACAAGTAGATGTTATTATTCAGATATTATGTGTACTCTAGTGGTGATTATTAAAGTAATCTATTCCTCCTGCTATGGTGTAACGGTGACAGTGCGTGCATCATGGTGGTACTTGGATTAGGCTATGATTGTGATCTCTTGTGGATTATGAGAATAATTATTGCTATGATAGTTTGAGTGATTTATTCCTCCTTTCATGGTGTAAAGGTGACAGTGTGTGCACTGTGTTAGTACTTGGTCTAAGTTGCAATGATTTCTATCTTGAGTTGTGATCTGATTTGGGTATCTCTATGAGTGGTGTTTGTCAAGTACTTGATGAACTTTAAGTGATGCTTCTGTAGCCACTACACAATGATTAGTGTTATTCAATAGGAGAGCAATTCAGAGTGCCCTACCAAAGAGAAGTTATTTGTTCAATCATGTTATATTGTTGGGAGTGTGTCCACTAGTGAAAGTATGATCCCTAGGCCTTATTTCCAAGCTTTGCACACCGTTTACTTGCTATTTTGTTACTTGTTTGCTCGCAGCGATATTTATTTCACATCATGTTTGCTACTTATAATCATCTATACCACTTGTATTTCACTATCTCTTCGCCGAACTAGTGCACCTATACATTTGACAAGTGTATTAGGTGTGTTGGGGACACAAGAGACTTTCTGTATCGTAATTGCAGGGTTGCTTGAGAGGGATAGCTTTGACCTCATCCTCCCTGAGTTCGATAAACCTTGGGTGATCCACTTAAGGGAAACTTTCTGCTGTTCTACAAACCTCTGCACTTGGAGGCCCAACAAGTGTCTACAAGAATAGAAGTGCGTAGACATCAAGCTCTTTTCTGGCGCCGTTGCCGGGGAGGTAACGTAAAAGGTACTCACATTCTTTGGCTACTAAGTCTTTTAGTTGCTGGTGAGTGCTCGAAGTTATTTCCTTTAGATTCTGCAATTACATCTTTTTGTTTCTTGTTTTTATTTTTACTAGTTAGGCTTAATGGAAAACAATGAGTTCTGTAGTCTTTTTCCTGAGTTTAGATATGAAGTGTTTGAAGAGAAAATTGAAAAACCTTTGGAGCTTAATTTGCATGCTAATAGTGTTGTTAGTATGAATGCTTTGAACACCGTTGTTGCTATAGAAAAGTCTAAGCTTGGGGAAGCTGGTTTTGTTAAGCATGATATTTTTAGTTCCCCAGCTTTAGTGGAGAAAGTTTGTTCTGATAATATTTTATCTCCCATAAGTGATTTTCCTTCTTATGATGATATGTTTGATGAGTATGCTTTGCGACATAGTAGTTCTCTAGCTTGTGATGATGAGTATAATATTTTCAGTTCACCTACTATTGAGGATAAAATTAGTTATGATTATAATATGCCTCCTATTTATGATGATTATGGTGATGAGAATAATTATTCTATTGAATTTGCTCCTACTACTATTGTTCCTGTGGTGATTATTAATTCTTTTATGCATGTGGCTCATGATAGGGATGCTTTATGTGATAGTTATATTGTTAATTCTATTCATGATGCTACTGAAAGTTATTATGAGAGAGGGAAACATGGTTTGATGGATCTCAACAATATTAAGTTTCCCCTCTTTATATTGCAAATCTTGAAGTGGCACTTGTTTTATCTATCCATGCTTGCTACTATGTGCCTCGTTGATTTATTTTCTTACAAGATTCCTATGCATAGGAAGTGGTTCAGATATAAATGTCTTTCACACTTTCTTTTTGATGCTCTCTATTGCTTTAAGTTCATATATGGCGCCTTTGCCTCAAGCTCTTATATGGCGCCCACATGAGCATCTTTGCAAATTACTGCGCCTAGCTCAAAGGCGTTAAAGAAAAGCACTCTTGGGAGATAACCCATTGTTTTATTTTGAGTACTTTTTCTTTTATTTGAGTCTTGGAAGTTATTACTACTGTAATAACCGCTCCTTATCCTTTTTATTTCGTTGTTGTGCCAAGAGAAGCCTCTAATTTGAGTGAGGTAAGATTTGGGGATGTTGCTGTCCTGAAACAGTTTTCAGAGCTGCACCGTAAAAATTCGTATAAATTCTCTGTATATCTTTTGGACCTGCGATTTCTTGTGCATATGCCCCAGGTTATATCCAAACTTTCATTAGTTGAACACTTTTTGATTTGAGCAACACAAAACCCCTCAAAAATTCGATCTTTCTCAGCTGTTCAGTTTTGACAGATTTCTGCCAATATTTGTGTTTGCCACTTTATCGCTTTCTTTTGAGTTCTTTTTTTATCATGGAACTTTTTGGGAAGTTGCTACAGTAGTATGTGCTATATATCTGGTGGTTTTGGGTTGAAACCTGAAGCTAAAAGAGGTTGAATATATGTTATGCTTACACTAATGTTGCTAATAGAATTGTGTTTAGTTTTGTATGAAGGAAGTTTTCAAGTGTAGGGATTGGAGAATGATGAGATGAGATGAAGAATGGATAAAAGCTCAAGCTTGGGGATGCCTATGCATCACCCCAAGAAATATCCAAGAAGTACAAGTGTCAAAGCTTGGGGATGCCCCCGAGGCACCCCTTCTTCATCGGCAAAAATCAGGTCACCTTTCAAGACACTATATTTTTATTGCTTCATGCACTATGTGTTTTTCTTGGAGCATCAGTTGCTTTTGTTTTCAGTATTAGTTTAGTTTTGTTTGCTGCAATAAATGGTTAGATCACATCATGTTTCTTTTGGAGGAGATGAACTCGCTTTTCATTTGCCAAGAACACTCTGTTTTTCACTCTTATCGTTTCAATGAGTGTTCTCTTTTTCCGCTACTACTTTTGGTTTTCGTTTTTGCCTTGATTTGCATTCAGATCTTGTCATATCTTTTTATCAAGGTGTATTTTTGCCTCTGATCTTTATTGGTTTTCATCAAAAGAGGTGTCTTTAAAATTTTCAAATGGTGTTGGAAAAGCGAAAAAGCTTTGCGCAAAATAGTGGTACAAGAAGGAGCTTGTGTAGACCGCGGCTTAGGCTTTTTCATGTCATGCTTGATGTCTTTTTGATAGTATGCTTAGTGGTTTTGCTGTAGCATGACTTGTCTCAAATAACTGAGATTGCTTAATGAGCCTTTGAAAAAATCATGCGTTGTTTTTATTGTATGGAAGCATTATTTTGGTTTTCTCCTTGATGCTTTATTTGGGTTGACTTGGCGCATGTTCACACATGTTAGACTCTCACAAAGTCACCAATAGCCTTCATGATCATTTAGTTTTCGACTTTTGATGCCATCTTATGCTTCTTTTAATGTCGCTTTGTCGCTTTGCATGATTATGGCCATTACTGCTCTCTTAGTTGGTCGCTCCCAGTCTTTTGCTAGCCCTCGCCTTGTACTGAGTATGAGCTCTACTCGTGCATCCAACTCCTAAAAGCCAAGTTTGCCATTGTGTCCACTATAAACTCCTATGCATGGTATTTGTAAGCCATTCCAAAGTAAATTTTCATGTGCTACCTTTCAAAAACCTTCAAAATACATCTGGTTTTGTGACACTGTTTTCAACTCATGGGGACGTAGTGGTCGGATTTGCTATCTTCCATATTGCTTATTCCAAAAAGAAAAAAAAAGAAAGAAAAAAGGCACTCCTCCATGGTATGTGAATGTTGGTGGGCACCCGATGGAATCGGTTAGCCATGGTTTATGAAAGGAAAGAGGTGAGGAGGAGTGCCAAGTTTTATAAAAAGAGCACCAAAGTGCCAATCTCTCTCTAAAAAATTTGCTTCATTTTTGTATGGAAGATAGTAAGAACCCCATTGTCAGTCGTTGACAAAGACAACCACCTCTCAAAATCAAGTTTTTATCTCTGTTTTACAAAATGAAAAGCTCTAGCACATGCTAAATCACTGCTTCCCTCTGCGAAGGGCCTTTCTTTTACTTTTATGTTGAGTCACCACCTTCTTTCTTTACGCACCATTAAGAGAGCATAGTTGTCATTCTTAGTGTGATATGCATTGTCCCAAAGTTCATTGATTAACTCATGATGATTGGTTTCACTTGTCTTAAATTATTTGTATCTAGTCGCCCTCTTAAACTTGAAGGTGTCCTATGCATTTATGTTTTGCTCTCTTTGAAGGACAAGCTGAAAACCACTTGTATGTTTTTCCTTATGATTCGAACACACATTTGACTTTCATTGTTTCATTACCATGATCTTTTGTTTGTGTTCATTTGCATATTTACACCATGGTTGCTAAGTTCTTATTGTCATGATTATATCTTCATGCCCACGCTTTAAGTTCTTATGATCCCAGCTCACAATGCTTACATATATGATCAAGTTTGTGTAGGTGCATGTCACCTCAAAAATTATTCTTTTGTTATCACTTACCTACTCGAGGACGAGCAGGAGTTAAGCTTGGGGATGCTGATACGTCTCTAACGTATCCATAATTTTTGATGCTCCATGCTTGTTTTTACACCATTTGCCTTGTGTTTCGTTACACTTTGTGACATTTTTATGCGACTTCCGAAACTAACCTATTAACAAGATGCCACAGTGCCAGTTCCCTGTTTTCTGCTGTTTTTGTGTTTCAGAGTGATACACAGGAAATATTCTCGGAATTGGACGAAACAAAAGCCAGAAGTCTTATTTTTCCCGGGAGCATCCAGACATCCGAAGAGAGGAAGGAGAGGGGCCAGAGGCCACCCTCACACAGGGCTGGCGCGGCCTAGGCCCTGGCCGTGCCACCCCTATGTGAGGAGGCCCTGGCAGCCCTCTGACATCGCCCCTTCGCCTATAAGAAGCCTCGGGACGGAAAACCCTAGAGGATTCGGCAATTTTCCAGAAAGAGTTCTGCAGCTCCGCCGCCACCACCGACGAATTTTGGGGGACAGAAGTCTCTGTTCCGGCACCCTGCCGGGACGGGGAAGTGCCCCCGGAGCCATCTCCATCGGTCTCCATCGCCGTCTCCGCCGTCTCCATTGACCTCACCGCCATCACCATCAACCTTGCTGTCTCCTATGATGAGGAGGGAGTAGTTCATCCCCGGGGCTGAGGGCTTTACCGGTAGCTATGTGGTTCACCTCTCTCTCCCATGATATGATCTTTATGTGATCGTGAGCTTTGTATCATGTTGAACAAGTAGATGTTATTATTCAGATATTATGTGTACTCTAGTGGTAATTATTAAAGTAATCTATTCCTCCTGCTATGGTGTAACGGTGATAGTGCGTGCATCATGGTGGTACTTGGTTTAGGCTATGATTGTGATCTCTTGTGGATTATGAGAATAATTATTGCTATGATAGTTTGAGTGATTTATTCCTCCTTTCATGGTGTAAAGGTGACAGTGTGTACACTGTGTTAGTACTTGGTCTAAGTTGCAATGATTTCTATCTTGAGTTGTGATCTGATTTGGGTATCTCTATGAGTGGTGTTTGTCAAGTACTTGATGAACTTTAAGGGGTGCTTCTGTAGCCACTACACAATGATTAGTGTTATTCAATAGGAGAGCAATTCAGAGTGCCCTACCAAAGAGAAGTTATTTGTTCAATCATGTTATATTGTTGGGAGTGTGTCCACTAGTGAAAGTATGATCCCTAGGCCTTATTTCCAAGCTTTGCACACCGTTTACTTGCTATTTTGTTACTTGTTTGCTCGCAGCGATATTTATTTCACATCACGTTTGCTACTTATAATCATCTATACCACTTGTATTTCACTATCTCTTCGCCGAACTAGTGCACCTATACATTTGACAAGTGTATTAGGTGTGTTGGGGACACAAGAGACTTTCTGTATCGTAATTGCAGGGTTGCTTGAGAGGGATAGCTTTGACCTCTTCCTCCCTGAGTTCGATAAACCTTGGGTGATCCACTTAAGGGAAACTTGCTGCTGTTCTACAAACCTCTGCACTTGGAGGCCCAACAAGTGTCTACAAGAATAGAAGTGCGTAGACATCACGGACCGTGGAGGTGCCCCGGTTCATGCGCCCTGACCCAGTGGAGGCTTTTGAGTTTACCCTCTCGCAGTACGGCTCCAACATTGGGATCTCTGATCTTCAGCTCCCGTCGCTGCCCTAGTCGTCTGAGGAGGCTGGGGGGGACTCGGCGAGTGTGGGGTTGGAGGTGGTGCCACCCTCGTCTCCACGCTCTCCAGGGTTGGTGTGCTACGCGCAGTCTCCGGGGTCTACTCCATCCTCCCCCGTGGGACCTACGACTCCTGTCCCGGACAGTGTGGTGCTAGGTCAGGTCCTTCTTGACTCTCCTGGGACCGGTGCCACACCTCGGGCCTCTCGACACCCCCGCCAGCCCGCTTAGCCTTCGCGCCACAGCTCCCGTCTTACTTGTGCTCGAGTTGGGGCTAAGGGGTTGGCGGCGACTGTCCCTGAGCAGGCCGCTCGGCGTGCGGCAGCCCGTAACCTCGACCCAGGTACCGCTCACGTTTCTGTCTCCCCCTCTCCTTCTATTATCTTGTCCCCTCCCACAGGTTCTAGGTTCTCGGTTCTCGATTCGGTACCTTTGGACCACTTGGATCAGGTTGCTTCCGACTGTCGCATCATCTTTCGGGGGGAACGTGGCCCAAGGCTAGAGCAGATTGCTGCGATCAAGGCCAAGGAGATTTTTGAGGGAGCCCTAGCGGCTTCTCGTGCTCAGGCGGAGCAGGAGAGGCTGGCGGTTCCGGAACCTACTAGTCCTGTGCAGATGGCACCGGGGTCCAGCATTGGTTCATCTCCTTCGCCTGGTAGGGAGGCTGCGCCCTCTATTATCCCCCAGTCAGGGGGGATACAGGGGCGGCCTCCTAAGCCTCCGTCTCGGCCCTGGACCAGAAGCAGGGCTCGCTCGGTCCCCAATAGGGGGACCTCCTCGGATGGTGGTTCCCAATGAGTATGCCCTTTTACTCATTGATATGGAACCTTAGGGGGTTTGGCGCCCCGGGGCGTCAACGCCAGTTGAAGGAATACATGCGCCAGGAGAATGTAGATATCGTCGGGCTGTAGGAGATGATCAAGGAAAGCTTTCTCCTTCATGAGCTCGAGGGATTGAGTAGGCACAAGTTTGCTTGGCACTGGGTCCCTGCCGTGGGTCACTCGGGTGGCATCCTCCTAGGGGTGAAGGAGGACACCTTTGAGGTCGACGATATGGACCACGGGGAGTTCTTTGTGAGCATGGCGCTCACTCATAGACGCTCTAACCTCAGTTGGGAGGTTATTGTGGTCTATGGCCCTGTGGACCACCGTCGCTCCCCGGCGTTCCTGGCCGAGCTAACATCGAAGGTGTCTCGGTGCACGACCCCAGTGATGATAGCTGGGGACTTCAACCTGATCCGATCCCCTGAGGATAAGAGCTCGGCTCATGTGGATCTCCCGAGGATGCGGATGTTCAATGACTGTATTGCGGATCTCGCTCTTAGAGAAATCACAAGAGCGGGAGCCCGATACACCTGGAGTAACAATAGGGTTGACCCGGTCCGGAGCGTGCTAGACTGGGTCTTTGTGTCAGTGGAGTGGGAGATGGCCTTCCCCCTCTGTGCCCTCCGTGCAGTGACTAGGATTGGCTCGGACCATTCACCCCTGCTCCTCTCGTCGGGGGGTGGGGCCCCTTCTAGGTTGAACCGCTTTCACTTTGAGAACTTCTGGCTCGGCCAGGAGGGCTTTGTGGAAGCTGTTGGCGCTAAATGGGAAGCCGCGATGTTATCTCCGCCCCGCGTGTATAATGCGGTGGACGTTTGGCACCATTGTGCTAAGACAGTTTGTCAATTCATGCGCGGGTGGGGAGCTAATGTCGGGGCGGAGCTTCGATAGAAGAAAGGTATACTCCTTACGGAGATCCAGGACCTCGACAGTAGGTCGGATTCTGTGGGCTTATCCGCTGAGGAGTGGCTTTGGCGGTATGCCCTTGAAGACTCCCTTTTAGAGATTTACCGGGGTGAGGAGGTGTTTTGGCGGCAATGGAGCTGCCAAAATTGGCTTCTGCACGACGACACGAACACGGCTTACTTTCATGCGATTGCCAATGGTCGCCGTCGGAAGTGTTCAATTCCCTGCCTTTGGGATCGTGATAATCTTCTAGAGGATGCTAGAGAGATTTCCGATCATGTTTACTCCTTCTATAAGGAACTCTTTACGGTGGGCCCCCGATCGGGGATCTCATTGTCAGAGGACTTCTGGCCAGTGGGGGCAAGGGTCTCTGATAATTAGAACATGGAGCTGACGCGTCCTTTCTCACCAGAGGAGGTGAGAAAGGCGATTATGGAAATGAAGGCGGACTCTGCCCTGGGGCCAGATGGGCTTCCGATTGTTTTCTTCCAGAAGTTCTGGGAGAAAATTCAGGCGGCGGTCATGCCACTGTTCCAGGAGTTTTTCATTGGAACGTTGGTTATGTCTCGACTAAATTTTGGTGTGATAACCTTGATCCCCAAGGTGGTGGGGGCCACGGATATCCGCCAGTTTAGGCCTATTACGGTAGTTAATGTCATTCAACGGATCATCTCAAAGGTCTGTGCCTTAAGGCTGGCTCCAATTTTGGAGCGCCTTACGCATCCATACCAGTTTGCCTTTTTAAAGGGCCGGTATATTCATGATGGGGTCCTGGCTCTTCATGAAATCGTTCATGAGGTTAAGGTACGACACCAGAGGGGTGTGTTCCTTAAGCTAGACTTCCAGAAAGCTTATGACCGCCTGGACTGGACCTTCCTTCGACATGCCCTTCTTCGGAGGGGCTTCGATGATATGTTGGTTAGCTGGATCTTGCAGATCGTGATGAGTGGCAATACTGCTATTAATATTAATGGGGAAGTAGGGCCGTACTTTAGGCCCTCCTGTGGCGTGAGGCAGGGGGATCCCATATCCCCTCTCCTCTTTAACGCTGCAGTAGATGTCTTAGCGGAAATCCTAGAGAAGGCTAGGGTTTCCAGCCACATTTCGGGTGTGGTGGGACATCTTATCCCTGGAGGAGGTGTTACTCACCTCCAATATGCAGATGACACCATGATTATGGTGGAAGGGTCGGAGCTTGATATTACCAATCTCAAATTCCTCCTCTTGTGTTTTGAGACCATGTCGGGTCTCAAAATCAACTTTGATAAGAGCGAGGTCGTGGTCCTAGGCTACAGCCCTGCGGATCAACAACGGATCGCTGACAGCCTTAATTGCCGCTTGACCTCATTCCCAGTTAGCTACTTGAGGATGCCTGTTCGGGACTCTCGTATCCTCATCAAGGATCTAGACCCGTTAGTAGGGAGAGTCAAATCGAAGGCGGAGCCGTGGCGAGGGAAGTTCACCTCCAAGGGGAGTAAGACTATCCTCATCAACTCCTGCCTGTCGAGTCTCCCCCTATACTTTATGGGGCTATACCTCCTACCGGAGGGAGTGCATAGCAACTTTGATAAGGAGCTGTCGCGCTTCTTCTGGCAGGAGAGGAATGGCCGCCAGAAGTACCATATGGTCAAATGGGCCAATATTTGCGCCCCCAAGGACTGTGGGGGCATAGGTATCTTGGCGTCCAGGACTATGAACGTGGCGCTGATGCTTCAATGGGTTTGGAGGATTCTCAGGGGGGATGGCGGTCTTTGGCTCCAATTGATTAAGGCCAAATACTTAAGAGGCCGACCCCTTATGTCATGCCAACGCCGGGAAGGATCTTAGTTTTGGAGGTCCATCCAGGATATCAAGCATGAGATCAGGGCAGGGTTATCATACTCCATAGGTGATGGAGCAGGTACCCTATTTTGGCTTGATCCCTGGCTAGGGGATCGTCCCCTCAGGTTGGACTTTCCCCAATTATTTGCCATCTGTACTGACCCGATGCTTTTGGTGGCTACGGCGGGCCATCAACTTTGGGATATTACGTTTCGTCAGTCTTTTGGTCCGGAAGACACTGTTGCTTAGGAGGCCCTCCGCGCTCGCCTCCCTAGCTCATTGTCTACCTCACCA
Organism: Dactylis glomerata; assembly: GCA_007115705.1. NCBI lineage: Eukaryota > Viridiplantae > Streptophyta > Magnoliopsida > Poales > Poaceae > Dactylis > Dactylis glomerata. Next base: position 5,491,732 of record QXEO01000545.1, on the reverse strand, counting down.
GATAGTGTCTCGTGGCGTCTTTGCTCGTCAGGAATTTTTTCAGTTAGGTCCGCCTACAGGGCCCTACGTGGGGGGCCCGCCCTCACCTGGACGTCCCCGCTGTGGAAGGCTCCAATCCCGCTAAAAACCAAAATTTTTGTGTGGCAGCTCCTACGGGACCGCCTCCCTTCGGGGGTCGAGGTCCTTAAGCGGCTTGGGCCTGGCACTGGCCTTTGCCCATTGTGTGATGTCCCTGAGACGACACACCATATTATGTTTGCTTGTTCAGCTGCCCGTTTCCTTTGGAGCTTTGTTGCTGAGGCTCTAGGACCTGAGTGGCAGGCCTTAGACCTTGGGGAGTTCCTGGAAGTGCATGCGAACCGCTCCGGTAAGAGGAGGCGCCTCTTCTGGTTAGTGTTTGCAGCAATGACCTGGACCTTATGGACTACTCGTAATAAGATGGTTATTGAGCGTATCTTCCTACGGCGGGCCTCTGACTCTGCTTTCAAATTCTTGGCTTTTATGCAGCAGTGGTACCCGCTCTGTAGGCAGCGGGACAAGGAGCGGTTGGACAGCATGCTGGAGGATCTTCTTATGGCGGCTCGTCATACATCTTTGCAGTCCAGCCACTGATGTGCTCTTGCGCTTCTGGCTAGAGCTGTATCTGTTTTTCTTTTCTTGGGCATGATTGTGCTGTTGCCCCAGCAGACGGTCTTTCGGTTGCTTTTTCGTACTTGGATCCTAAACTTGTTGTTTGGTTGTTGTTGCTTTATTTATAAAGCGGGGCGAAAGCCTGTTTCGAGAAATCAGCGCCGAGCAGGATGTTCTCCGGCTTCACGTCGCAGTGCACGATCCACTCGAGGCACTCGTGGTGAAGGTACGCCAGCCCCTTGGCAACGCCCACGGCGATCCCGAACCTGGACTGCCATCCCAGCGCGACGGCGCTGCCCTCGCCGTCGAGGAAGAGGGCCTTGTCGAGCGAGCCGTTCTCGACGTGCTCCGAGACGAGGAGCCGGTGCGAGTTCTCGGAGCAGAAGCCCCAGATCCTGACCAGGTTCATGTGGTTGATCCGGCCGATGACGCTGAGGTCCGAACGGAACACCTCGTCGGCCTGCGTGACCTCCTCCAGCCTTGTAACGGTGACGCTCCGGCCGTCCCGGCCGTCGCCCAGTACACCCTTGTACATGGACCCGGACGCGCTCCGAGCGACCTCGTCGCTGAACTCACGCGTCGCGCTGGACAGCTCGTCGTACGTGAACCTCCTGAAGTGGCTGAGCACCAGGCTGTATCCTTTGTCGCGGATCTGCCGCGCCGCCGGGTCGGCCCGGAACACGAACAGGTAGCCGACTGCCATGAAGACGGCCTCCAAGACGAACAGTCCCGCAAGAAATGAGTAGAAGTAGACGAAGTTGATCCTGCCGCGTATGGCTCTTAGGAGGTAGGAGGCGCTGGTGTTGGCGCTGACCTCGCGCACCGTGCACGCGTGGCCGCCGAGGCGGAGCACGGAGGGGTCGAACTTCCGGACGCGGCGGGGCACCTTGAGGTACATGACCTGCCTGAAGTCGGAGATGCGGCCGCTAAAGAGTGCGATCTTGGGGTAGCACTGCCCGACGCCCTTCTTGTAGCCGAAGTGAGCCCCTCCGTGTAGTTGTAGTCGAGGCAGATCTGGCGGCACGTGTCGTAGGTGAGCCCCTCCGTGTAGTTGTAGTCGAAGCCCCAGAAGTCAGCGACCGGCATCGGCGCGATGTCCACGGCCTCGCCGCACCTGACATCGAACTCGCGCCGGCAACCTTTGCTCCAGTCGCCGGCGTTGGCCACCACGAACCCCTCGGGGCAGGAGCACACCGGCGCTCCGCCCAGCCTGTACGTGCACAGCCTGTAGCGGCTGCAGATGCCGTGGATGTCGCACGGGCGCGACATAGCCACCCACGTGACCTGCCACATCCCGGCGCCAGCGACTTCGAGGCTGTAAATGCGGAGGTTACCGTCGTAATCGAGCGTGAGGCGGTGCATGACGACGCTGGGGTCGCCGAGGTCGGAGGCGCTGAATTGGAGGTTGTCGTTGGCGGTGAGCCGGTGAAGCGGCCGGCGGAGTCGAGGCTGCCGTAGCGGCTGCTGTTGTAGGCGGTGCGGAGGTTGACCCACCACTTGTTGAAGGGGTCCGGCCAGTAGTTGCAGCTGATCTCCGGGCCGTCGTACATGAGGTTTAGGATGTTGTTGCTGTCGAAGTAGAAGACGTAGAACCCGGAGTAGGGCAGCCCCCTCGCCGACGCCGACACGAGGCGCCGGTTCCGCGTGATGGACTGGCCCGGGAGGAGCGTGTCGGTGGGCCAGTCGAAGCTCTGCCAGAGCGCGCGCCCGGACGCGTCGGAGACGACGAGGTTGCCGTTGTCGAGAAGCTCGGCGCGGTCGGCCTTGGTGGCGCTGGTGTTGGTGCTCCACACGACGCGGCCGTCGAAGTCGTCAAGCACCAGGCCGGACCCGTCCTTCCGGAGCTCGAAGCGGCTGGTGGTCCAGGCCACGGTGGCGTCCGCCGCGGCCGTGATCCACGGTAGGCATTGGTGGCCACCTCGCGGAACCCACACGCGAAGTTACCGCTTGGTGACACCACGACGTGGCTGGCACCGGCAGAAGAAGGGGAATCGCCGTCTTCCACGGCGAAGGAGTCGCCGTGCCACATGACGCTCCGGTGATCGCCGTCGGAGAGAGCGGTCCAAGGCAATGTTGTGACTACGAGCAAAGCCGTGGCCAGTAGGACATCAGGCGCCCTCATCGTGCTGCCGCGACCACTGGTGTTTGCACTACATCAGGTACATTAAACAACGGCACTTTGGTGCAGGCACTTCTTCGTATCGCCGCAAAAAGAAAGAGTTACGGGCAGTTTTGGATTAGTGCCGCTAGTGATGAGTTAATCCACGGCGGTTTAAAAAATGCCACAAAAGCTTGTAACATTACCGGCAGTTTATGAAAGCGCCGCAAATGATTTCATCATCAACGGCGGCAATAATGGAAATTGCCTCCATCATTAGCGGCAATATTATTATGGGTTAATTGGATCTATGCCATTGTAACTTTCACACTTTGGAAAAATGCCATTACAAAAACTCAACTTGCAACTATGCCACTCTAACTTTTCAATACCTCTACCTATGCCATTATGATCATTACCCAGCAATATACTTACATTATACTGCATATACATACACCTGTACGCATGTGTGGACGCGTGAAAGAAAAAAGAAACTGAAGTGCTCTCCCTAAAAAAAAAAGAAACTGAAGCGCTGAGATCGTTGACTCGTACCCGTGCCTGACTCGACTCAGAACTCACCCCGCTCAGAATCGCCCCGCTCAGAACTCGCGGCCCGGACGAACCCTAGCAGCGGCGGCCGAAGAAGGAGCTGGCGACACTGTGTCCGCCGGCGCCCGCGGCTGGAGGCGACCGCGCTGGGGGCGACGCGACCGCGGCTGGACGCTCCCCTCTCTCTGGACGCATCGGCTGGAGGCCACCTCTCTCTGGATGCATCGGCTGGAGGCGACCGCGGTGGGAAGCGACTACGGAAATGCTGCTGAAATTTTCTGTACATGGTTCTACTAGTTGCTGGACAGACCTTAATATGTCTGTTTTGGGGTCCATTTGCGCCCAGAATTGGCTCATATTTAAACAGTAGACTCATGTTGATGTATTTGATTTTCTGTAATTTTTTTAGATTTTTTTGAGAAGTTTAAATTCGGCCAAAATTTGACTAGTTTAATGTAAAATATTTATTTAAGGGTCCAAATCTGCCCAGAATTGGCTCATATTTGAATAGTAGAGTCATATTGGTGTTTTTGATTTTATAATTTTTTTTAGATTTTTTCTGAGAAGTTAAATTTTTTGACCAAAATTTGAATTTTTTGAATTTTTTGATGCCAGATTGACCAGAAACTGCTGCCGAAAGTTTGATTCAGGGTTAGTATGGTAATTAGAGCAGTTCACACAGAAATACATGTATTTTTGGAATAGTTATGTCCTTAAATAATCACAATGGCATAAGTAGAGGTATTGAGAAGTTGTAGTGGCATTTCTCCAAGTTAGATTTTTGTAATGGCATTTTTTCAATATGTGAAAGTTGCAATGGCATAGATTCAATTAACCCTATTATTAAACTGCCCGCAATAGTTTAGGGAAAACGTTGTATATCTCCCGGAGGATCGCGTGTCATGAGATCACGTAGACCCCCACGCACCGCCCACGTCTGACCCCCTCGATCCCCACCTTTCTTCCTCTGCTCGACTCTCTCCCTGTCGTTACGCTCGCCCGAGATCCGCCTCAATCCTGGCCGGCCGACCCCGAGCGCCGCCCCGCATCCTCCCCTGCATCCCGAACTGGCAGAACCCCCGCGCCTCCAGCTGCATCCCCGACGACCGGCGGCCAAACGCGCCTCCGTATGACCTGCCTCTCGCGCCGCCGTGGGCCGCCGCCGCACGCGCGCACCGTCATGTCGCCTCGTGCTCGTGCTTGGCTCCACGGGTCTCCCCACGCCGCCCGGTCCTCCTCCAACTTCGTCCCCGCGCCTGAGCGTCCGGTAACGAACCAGCTCCAGCATCACCGCCTGCCCCTCCCTCCTCCAGCGCGTGTCGCCATTCTCTGCGCAGGATTCCCCTCCCCTCCTATATCTCCGTTGTCGTTGCAGGGGACGGCGGTGCTCCATAGAGGAAGGGACCACCGCGGCTGCGATCTAGGGTCCAAGAGAAGGTGGTTCTGCAGTGGGATCCCGTGGTGCTGGTAGAGGCAGTGCGGTGATGCTGCCGTAGTGCCATCGATGAGCTCCGTTCGCTGAAGGGGGACACACGGTCACCTCACGGCAGATCCCGCCGATGGAGGCGTACTACCGCCTGTCGAGTCTCAGTGCTCCTTCCACCGCTCGGTATCACGCTAAACCTACAAGGATCTGGTGATTTCCTCTCCCTCTTACTCCATTATGTCTCATTTGGTCATTGGTTTGTGATGTCTCGTTGGATATGGGTACTCGTGTGATGATATATTCATGACAAGCATAATAGTCTCTCTGTTAAATTGAACTTAAAATCGGTTGCTCATATGGTGTTTGTGGTATTGGGTTCTTCAATTTTTAAGTACATACATCTTTTAGACAAACACCATCCTTTAGAATGCAGCCACCCTATGTTTATATCAGTAAGATGCACGCTGTTGGCAAAGCCGCACGTCTGAAGGGGCCTATGTTGCTTAGATGAGGTGTTTGTAATATCCCTGCATATTAGAAATATCCTTGAGAAGTCAACTAAGGGCCCTGGGTAGGTAGCTAGTAGAAGCTAAGATGGTCATTTGTATCCGAATTAGCCTTGTAGATATTCTATCATGTTAGATTTCTGAAAACTTGTGTGTTTGGTAACCCTGCTTATTTTATGCTAATAGTTTGTATCAGTTACTCCATTGGTTTATCAATCCAGTGAGTTCACGAGACCATGAGTGGCTTGAATGGAAAGATAGGAGTCTAATGATTGTGTTGGAGACTTTTGTTCTATTAATTAATAGGCATAATAACTTACAGCAGATGCAGCCAAATTTTTGTTCTGATTCATCATGTACTAGAAAAAACTTAGATGCAAAGCATGATATAGTTATCTTTTACAGGAAATGAATATTCTGCATCTGATGGATCTCCTCGAAGCTCTTGAAATAGAGTTCATCTAAAAGGTAATGAGCTAAATGTCAAACGTCTCATGCTTGCTTATTCTTTGTGTATGTGATTTCCTTGCATAGTCCTGAGTTTTAGATCTACACTGGATTGAAATTGTTGCTATTACTTTCCTTTATTATTTCTTGCATTTCTAATATGCGTTTGCCATATATATAATATATATGGACAGTCAAATCTATACAGAAATAAAAGTTGCTATACACGCTTACAAGGTCTGATTCCATATAAAACAAAAAAAATGAATCTGGTTTGTATATAATCATCTCAAATGCCTAAAAAAGTTGTGTACTGAACTATCCATTTATACAACTTAGAAGCTTTAGATGTGTAGTTAGTCATCTGTACCTGATTATGTTTGATGACTAATTATCTGTAATGACTATATTTCAGACTTTTAGATGATTTCCGTTATCCAAACTATTCATTTTCTGTAATAACAATTTTTTCTCTGGTATGCAGTTGGTCTGTGAATTACTATCTAACTTCCTGGAGTCTCATATCTTACATTTATTTTGTCCTAGTTAAGAAGGGCTAAGAATGTATTTCCACCTTAGAGAATTGTTTCCTTAGCTGCACCTATATTGTGTATTTGATGATTGTCTGTTAGTCATATAGCCTGTCCACTATGTGGATACTAAATATATTGAACGTTAGGTTTCGAAGTTTATAGCTTATATATAGTAGTTGATCAACTGAGGTGAGAATTACCTACATAAGTCTTGTTTGTATGTGTGAAACATATGGCTTTGGTTATTCTACATCTTAAATAGGCTATTCGATTGGTGGAGTCGACAACACTAGCACTTCAGCTTTTGTGCATTGTGCAGGTTGTCGAGGAAGGCTACCAATGTCTCTTGACACATTGACTGCAGCAACAAAACAAGTGGGAAATAAATCAGGGCGTCTGCCCTCTGGGACACATTGATTCAGGCACGTCTTACAGTCTACTCAATTTCCCTGATAACGTCACCCAGGGCATGCCATAAGTCCATGATTATCTAGACAACTTTTGTTTGACTGTGTTGTAGATCTTGTACAAACATTAGCACTTAGTTGAGTACTAGCACACGTTTCTTTCATGACATGATATGTGACAAATTAAAATGTTATGCTGCACATGAACCAAGTGACTTCCTGTCCAGGATCAACTCTTAATATTTTTAGTGTTTTCTGTGACTTGTGTTAAGGAGAGATTTTCTGTTGTTTTAATCTTAGTTTTTGACATATCCTGATATCCATGTTTAGTATGGACTTATGGCATACGGTACATGTCCCTTTAGAATTTTTGTAGGACTTAAAAGGGACTATTGGAGGAAGCATGTAAATTGGTGCAAATTCAAACATATCATGTTTTAATATCAAATTACTCATCGGCCTGAACTTTGACTGTGTTTTAAAATCATTAGAATCAGAAATTATGTCAGAAATTATGGTTGCTCACATTTCCTCGCTGTTTAGTGTTGCTCTCTGTACTTTAGGCAAGATGTTGAAATAGGATGGAGGGATCCAGTTTTGTGGACATTTCTGAGAGGCATGGTTTAATATTTTGATCTTTTCTTCCGTTCAAGGACAACAACAGTTATTTAGATGAATGGTGTTTGTATAGAGCCAGGCATATATCTTGTCTTCATAATTTGGTGACAAAGTAACTACCTTAGTTATAAGGTCTATCTCGATCCACTCCCAAGGACCAAAGCTTCCCATCCCATCCACACACAGAATAATCATCATCTATATTTATTGATCCGCATGTGTTTCATTCGCTCAGGTACCGAGCACTTCAAGTATTGCTCCAGCCATCTGATTATTTGAAGAGTATATTGTTGTAAGTCACTAGCATTTGTAAGATGTGTTAATTATTTATTGAGTTCTCTTTCATTCTGACACTTACCATTTTATCCGGACGGGCATGCCTTTTGTTCCCATGTGTCCTGTTTTCTTGTGCGGACTTTGTATATGCAGGCTAGAGGCAATCAACCATTATTTGTTTAGTTGGTATACTTGTTTAATGCTTCTATGTTATAATTTTTACTACAATCTTGAAGGTTTCGAGTAGGAGAATCTATGCTTAGTTGTGAAAATCCTTGTCTATATCATGCGCCAAGTCACTCTGTTGATTTTATTATATAGGAGTGAGGACAATGCTATGCTTAGTTGTGAAAATCTTTTTCAATATCGTGTACTAAGTCACTCTGTTGATTTTACCGAACATTTGCCAGATTTAGGTTTTGAGTATTCACATTAAATCTCTTTTGCAGGGCGTTGATTTGGCATTTATCTGGAAAATTGTGTCCAGTGTTGAGCAAGAGGGAGATGATGAGCTACATTGCAGTTCAGTTCTGTAAGTTAGCTTGCCATGACCATGTTATGTTGAGCTACAATGTATGTACCGGGTTGTGATTGTTTGGGCTGTAGTTATAGTTCAGTTCTGTAAATGATGAATATGAATGTGATTCTAGAATTTGAATTGTGATTCCAGAATTTGATTGTGATTCCAGAATTTGTATTTCACTGCATCTATTTGTATATGCAAGCGATTTGTAGGCACTTTACAAAAACTGCCAGGAAATAACTTTGGAGGCATTTCCTGAAATGCCTGCATTTGAAATCACCGGCATTTAATAAAACTGCCTCCAAAAACTTTCCCGGCACTTTGCCAAACTGCCTCCAAAAACTTTCTTGGCATTTTGCCAAAACTACCTCTAAAAACTGTGCCAGCATTTTGCCAAAACTGCTTCTAAAAACTATAGCGGCACTTTGCAAACTGCCTCTATTCAAGCATTGCCGGCACTTTTAAAAACTGCTGAGAAAAACTTTTCCCAACACCACTTAATGCGGCAGTTTTTATTATGCCTTTAAAGAGTTTTACTGGCAGTTTGGTGGTCTTTGTCGGCACTTTAAAGTGCCAGCAATTCAGGTACCTGGCGTAGTGTTGCTTCTCCACGGCGAATTAATGAAGATTGACAGAACCTACGTGCAACTTGAAGGTTTTTGAAACTGAAATAAAAAAGTTTTCCATTCAGGACTGCCAAAGAAAGGTACGCCATGAAGGTATTGTTTACACAAGAAAGGAAAAATTGATAACTCATTACAGCTTGCTAAAATACTCCATTAGGAAAGATATAACTAGGAAATGTATAAATAGCAAATTTATAAATAGAATAGGTATAAATAGGAAAGGTATAAATGAAGGAGAAAATATTGCATTAATAATAAAATCACATCAATATTCTACATACGAACATCCTATATAATGTGCCTTCACGAAATGGCAAGAGCAGAAAATCTACTACCATTTTTCTTAAGAGAATGGCCATTCTAAGGAAGTCAAGATCGGTGCTGCTTGTGGCCTTTCTTGTTGTAGCCATTCTTGTCTCATCCAGCTACTCCTACAAGAACGATCTACGTGTGTAGCGTTTATCGTGCTATAGAATTACTTATTTGTATAATTTTTTGACATAGATGCTCATTGGCAATGGCATGATGTGTGTGTGTGCAGGTGAGATGAAGGCGGTGATAAAACCAATGGGCGACACCGAGTGTAACGAGTTTCCGGGATGTGACTGGAATTCATGCACGAAGCACTGCTTCGGTGATAGCTCTGGTGGAGATGGAAGGTGTGAACGCCTGCCGGATAACAAGATCTTGTGCTGTTGTTATCCGTACTTTCTTTCTTCACCATGAGGTCTGAGATTCAAAATAGTTGTTAATCTCTTTATAATGCATTTCATGCATCTCACCCCTAGCTCGGTGCAGATTTAACACGTCTATCTATTGGAAATAAAGTTGGTCTTGGCGATATATATATATGTTGAAAAATTTCAACAAGTCAGTAACATATCATAACGTTGTTCTACCACTTAGTGAAACCAGAGAGAAGTACCGGACAAAACAAAGTTCAAAATTGGACCATCTCGTAAACAAAAAAAATAAACGACCAAACATCACGATGATATTTACTATTAAACAGGAGTTGGACCTTGTTTATTTTTCTTCATACGTCATCTGCCTTTCTCTCTGCTCATTCGTGTCATCCCGTGGGTAACCATGTTCATGGGTTGGTCTTAACCCGATCAAACTATGGAACCAACCCGATAACCACGTGTGTCACAGTTTAAGGACGATTTCAAACCAACGAGAGCAAATCGCAATTTTTTTAAAGAAAAAACCAACGGGAACCCCGCCTTATATCGCTGCATATCTCTAGAGCGCCACGGCCATGGCTAGCACGTCCGACGGTTTAGATCGCCTAACCCGTCTAAATTACACCGGTTAAAACCAACTAAACCAGAGTGTTAAATACATAATTTGGCTATTATAGGTATTCATGAGCCAAATTAATTAAATGATTTTGATTGGATAATTACTTGACAAATATATTGGAACTTTCTTTTTAGTTTAAAATGCAGCCACGGTTGCAATTCAGTGTAGATGTTGCAACGGGAAAATCTGACGTGGCGAGCTGTTCAATCAGAACAAATTTATATAATATTTCCTGGACTAGTGCTACAGAAGACAAGTCCTGGAGGGATTCAAAAATACGCTCAGCTACAATGCATGAATTTTGCATGGATTAGAAGATGCATGCCTAGAACAAGACCTAGATCTTCTCTGGGATATTTATACCGTTGCGGTTACCTGGGACAACTTCTAACAAGACTCGATCGGATGCTGAAGCATGAAATTTCAGAGGACATCACTGTCACATAAGGAGAAATACAACCAGGAAATATCATCTATTGTGAGTGCTGACATATGGTAAGTATGAGATCATAATTATGTGACGTGATTAGCATCCTTCCATGTGATTAAGAAAATATACGCATTTTGAGGTCCATATTTGAGTATTGACCGTGAATTTCAGATTGATATTGTTCACACCAAGAATATGAGGAATTCTCCTGTGCTTGGAATTTAATTCACACGTTCATTTTAGGTGCATCTGACGGCCTACGATGAATGGTACCTCATGGTACTATCGTGTGAATCGGGAGTGCGTATGTGGAGGTACCAAGCAAGTGAGGGCAGCATAGTAATTTCAGTCCGCTTCTATCCCCACCAACCGTCGTGCTCTCTCTCAGGGTCGAGTCCATGTCTGAAAAAAACTTGAACAGTGAAGAGAAAAGTTCCCCGGCGGCACGGCTGTTTCCTGCCCGGAGCGTGCGCTCGCCGTCGGCAGCCGAAACAGAGCCTACGCGCCTGTCTTTGAAAGTTTGAATGCGTCTGCCTCAATGTGCCCCGCCCTACCAAACACCACCGAAACCTCTCACGGGCCGCCGTACATACCCGTCGCGTCAAACCACGAGCAGTCTTCGTCCTGGCCAAACGAGAAAGACGGCGCTGTCGGCCGTCGCCTGAGAAGAACAAATGCAAAACTCATGGGATGTAATGTAATATGACCATCCTACCCTCACTCAAATCAACGGTGGATACAAATGAGGTACCTATCTTTGGCTAGGAGGTACCGGTACCTCGTGGTACCTCCCAAACATTAGAGTTTTTTTTTTTTTTTTGAAACGAGGGCAAAAGCTTTGCCAATTTCAATTAATATAGAAGGAGTTTACAAGAAAATAAAAGGTTTTACAAACAAGCCTACTCTCCCGGTATCAATTTATCCAACCTTTTTGCCCCGGTAATAACCTAAAGCCTAGCTTCACACTTGATTTTATCTAATATTACAAATGTAGACGAAAATTTATGCTTAAAAACTCTAGCATTCCTCTCTTCCCATATCATCCACACAGTAAGTAAGGTTAGAGAAGCCAATCCCTTCCGGTGAGCTCCCGGCGCCTCCGCCAAAAAAGACCAACAATCCTGGATGTCAAGCCTCGCCCAAAGCCTTGGGCGTAATCTTTAAATGTGTAGCCAATTCTTGAGAAGCTCCCAAACTCTAACGGAGAAGCGGTAATAAACACCAAGCACTAGAGAAGTGCCCCAAGAATATATACAATCACGCGAGAATATGTCTGGATGCAAATCCCAATGATATTTTTATGCAACAAAAATCAAATTATTATTTGATTGGTTGTTGGTCAAATCCTAAATCTAAACCATCAACATGTTCGATCTAGACTTGGAAATGGGTATGCAAAACTGGAATTTACTCCCGCTAGTAGAGTTTGTGCGAGGGCGTTCCTGAATTTTTTTTCGAGGAATCACTTGTAGTAGTATATAGTACTCCCTCTATTCATAAATATAAGATAAATATAAGACGTTTTAGACACTTTGAAGTGGACTGAATCTACACATTAAAAATAGACTATATATATATATATTAAAACAGATGAATCTAAAAAAGCTAAAACATCTTATATTAATAAACGGAGGGAGTATATAGAAAAATTTATGTATAATTGAGGCGTCGTTACCACCGAAAAAGCACACGATCAGTTTCGATAGCACACTGAAAATGAATAATCCATACTAGAGTACACTAGCTAGTTTCGTAGAATGCATCTTCTGTGAAAATTACTAGAATTAACTTTTTTCTCAAACTTTAGCATAAAATAAACTGGATCTATAAGAATTTAACAAAATAATCCTTTTTTGCATGGCGTTATGGGGGGCGTTATGGTTACATTGCATGACGCCATGAGGCACGGCGTCATGATTACATTACATGACGCCATGAGACACGGCGCCATGGTCTTGCATAGCGCCGAAAATTGCAAAAAGTCACGGCGCCATATTAACATGACGCCTTCACCTACGACGCCATACAATCTGACCATGGCGCCCTACGGTTGGGTGCCATGCAAAAGGGCCAGATTGTGAAATTTTTATAAATATGTTTTATTTTATATTAAAATTTTAGAAAAAAGGTTAATTCTAAGCATTTTGATGCATCTTCCTCTGCTACTTTAATTACGAAGGAATGAATAGATCGTAGTACTTTTGGAATCTCCCGCTGTCATGCATGTGTGCATATTTAGGCATGCATAATTGGTTTGACGGAGTGGCCTGTACGTACGTCCACATTGGTCGACTGGCGGACTGGTATATGACTAATGGTAATTTGGACGAAACCGCGGGTGGATGCAGCCGTAGAAAACACTGTCCTCTTATCGCTACGTGCATCCTCATTGCCGCGAAGGCAACCGCACTCCGAGACACCGAACATCAGAATTCTGCAACCATTTTCACCATCTATCTGAGATCTGCTATATGGCTCACTTGGTCGAGGGAGTAGATGTTTAATCCTAGTAAGGAGTAAGGTTGGAAAAGAAAATAGCCCTCTTGCAGCTAGGTGCACCCCCTTGTTGTCCCCATTTCCACCGCCGCCCACGTGCCGGTAGCCTGGTACCCACATAGCCACACTCTCTGGTGCGGTGTGCCCACTCGCAGCGTGCGGTTGCCTTCGCGGCAATGAGGGTGCACGTAGCGATAAGGGATGGGATTGGCATGGTTTGGTGATCCAACAAACCGTTTCTTGCACAGCAGGCTAGGTCCAGCCATTATGGATGGAAAGCGACTGGTCGAGTTGCCAGAAACAAAGTAGGCGATCAAAGGCAGCTGCACGTCACGTTGGTTCATGTCCATGCACGTAGCTGGGTCGGTGATCTGGAAGAAGCATCAGTTCATCCTTTACGGAAGCTTCCGTCGTTCATCGATCGGTCAATGCCGTGGAGGAAAAGACAACAATCTAGCCTTAAATATCACCAAAGAGTCTAACGCAACTGTCACTGCATGTATTAACCATAATGCAGCAAACACATTTCCAATCTCTCAAGGAGAATCAACCATAAGCGTCTAACGCTTGTATGTACACCATGATGAACGTGACAGTGAAGGCATGGTGGCCGATGCCATGGTCACCAAGGTAGTGGTGAGCTGCCTTATTTGTTCTTACTTCCTGCACTAATTTTTTTTTTCATCCCTCTGCTGTTGTTTTTTTTTGTTTCATCGACTATGGAAGACAGGGGTAAACAAACATCTTTGTGATAGAGATAAACACAAGTCTGAGGGACATGGTTTGCAGAAAAAGTTGAGCAAGCTCGGCATTGGTTCTGCATGGAGGCATGATGGGTTTTTCAAGTTGGGGGAAGAAGCTCACATTGCTAAAAGGGGGCCAAAATTTAAGGAGATGGGAATGCCATTTGAGGAGAAAGTATTAGCTATGACAGAAGTGGACGCTAAAGCGGGTAAACCTGATCAACCTGGGTTAACCTCTAGAATGAGAAAAGAAATGAATTACCACTCACATGAGTTCATAAGGCCCGATGAAAGAAGTACCAAGTGGGATTTTCCTGATTACATGAGCACTAGTTAGAGGAATGGCTATGATTCAAGGGGACATTTTGCACAAAGAGGCGTAAGGGGGAGAGGGTTGTACATTCACCCCTCTAACCAAGTGAGCTAGGCTCCTTCATGGAGTTACTTGTGAAGTTGTGATGCGTAGATGATAGTTATCTTTGACGTTGTTGTCTGAAATCTCGGACGCCTAATCGTCATGTACTATATGACACATTGCTGGAATTTGTCATTGTTCTCTCAGCCTTTTGACTTAGATGATGTTATATTCTTTTGTTTGATGTCAATACTCTGTGCTATACTATCAGTAAAAAATGATAAAGTTATTTTGTGTGCCTTCGCGACTTATCTACTTTAAAGTGGTTTTGACCACCATGACGTCTACCAGCTATCATATAAGTCAGACCAATACATGGATAATACAAGAACAAGCCAAATGGTCCAAATATATACACATTGATTAACTATGAAAGTAGAGTAAATACGGTAGTTCTTAGTTATCTCATCTACTCCCAAAAGAGAATCAAGGAATTATAAGAAAAATGGAATTCTCAAAATCCAAAAGTACACCTTTTTCTTATGGCTGCTTCACTTAGGAACAAACAAAAAACATCAAATACAATGATATAATACTATGTAACTTTGATATCGGAAAAAAATTAAAACCCGTAGCAACGCAAGGGCATTCAACTAGTATTAGTAGGCTACAAGATGGATAGCTACTTATTGCTTTTATTGTTCAGATGGCTGATACATGTGTCAACCTTAACTGATCCTTGATTAATAATTTGAATACTCAAACTTCATAATAAAACAACTTTGTGCATCAATTGATGGAGAGGTTGGGACTATGCTGCATTTCAAAAAAAAAGTGAGGGAGCTTATTTCTTTCTTCTAGCAGGACATGAAGTCTGAGCTTTGAATCCATTCTGGGCAGAGCGAGAAAAAGTATGTTCTCGAGGGATGCCATGCAGGGCAACTTATATAAGGCTGATCTCGGTGTAGACTGACGCATATTTTCTTATGTATTCAAATCTTTCCAATTTGTGTGATCGATTGGGATGAACCCAGGCATGATCAAGAAATTTGTGTTTGTGCTTGTGAAAAACATGGTTGTAGGGCATTAAATGCAAGAATTATTTCTATTGTGCGAAACATGTTGTTGAGTAAGTATACTACTCCCTCCGACTCATAATACTCTTTGCAAATATAGATGTATCTAGATACGTTTTAGTGATAGATATATCCGTATTAGCAAAGAGTAATATGGGTCAGAGGGAGTAGTATTTTTTTGGTGATTCTGTAGTCTAAAGATAATTGGCATATGCATTAAACAAAAATCTTCACATACTTTTATTCATTCTTACGCTCTCAATTTTATGTAGGATAAATGAATGCGATTTTTTTGAAACTGAAATAAAAAAGTTTTCCATTCAGGACTGCCAAAGAAAGGTACGCCATGAAGGTATTGTTTACACAAGAAAGGAAAAATTGATAACTCATTACAGCTTGCTAAAATACTCCATTAGGAAAGATATAACTAGGAAAGGTATAAATAGTAAATTTATAAATAGAATAGGTATAAATAGGAAAGGTATAAATGAAGGAGAAAATATTACATTAATAATAAAATCACATCAATATTCTACATACGAACATCCTATATAATGTGCCTTCACGAAATGGCAAGAGCAGAAAATCTACTACCATTTTTCTTAAAAGAATGGCCATTCTAAGGAAGTCAAGATCGGCGCTGCTTGTGGCCTATCTTGTTGTAGCCATTCTTGTCTCATCCAGCTACTCCTACAAGAACGATCTACGTGTGTAGCGTTTATCGTGCTATAGAATTACTTATTTGTATATTTTTTTTGACATAGATGCTCATTGGCAATGGCATGATGTGTGTGTGCAGGTGAGATGAAGGCGGTGATAAAACCAATGGGCGACACCAAGTGTAACGAGTTTTCGGGATGTGACTGGAATTCATGCACGAAGCACTGCTTCGGTGATAGCTCTGGTGGAGATGGAATGTGTGAACGCCTGCCGGATAACAAGATCTTGTGCTGTTGTTATCCGTACTTTCTTCCTTCACCATGAGGTCTGAGATTCAAAATAGTTGTTAATCTCTTTATAATGCATTTCATGCATCTCACCCCTAGCTCGGTGCAGATTTAACACGTCTATCTATTGGAAATAAAGTTGGTCTTGGTGATATATATATATATATGTTGAAAATTTTCAATAAGTCAGTAACATATCATAACGTTGTTCTACCACTTAGTGAAATCAGAGAGAAGTACTGGACAAAACAAGGTTCAAAATTGGACCATCTCGTAAACAAAAAATAAATAAACGACCAAACATCACGATGATATTTACTATTAAACGGGAGTTGGACCTTGTTTATTTTTCTTCATACGTCATCTGCCTTTCTCTCTGCTCATTCGTGTCATCCCGTGGGTAACCATGTTCATGGGTTGGTCTTAACCCGACCAAACCATGGAACCAACCCGATAACCATGTGTGTCACAGTTTAAGGACGATTTCAAACCAACGAGAGCAAATCACAATTTTTTTTTTAAGAAAAAACCAACGGGAACCCCGCCTTATATCGCTGCATATCTCTAGAGCGCTACGGCCATGGCTAGCACGTCCGACGGTTTAGATCGCCTAACCCGTCTAAATTACACAGGTTAAAACCAACTAAACCAGAGTGTTAAATACATAATTTGGCTATTATAGGTATTTATGAGCCAAATTAATTAAATGATTTTGATTGGATAATTACTTGACAAATATATCTGAACTTGCTTTTTAGTTTAAAATGCAGCCGCGGTTGCAATTCAGTGTAGATGTTGCAACGGGAAAATTTGATGTGGCGAGCTGTTCAATCAGAACAAATTTATATAATATTTCCTGGACTAGTGCTACAGAAGACAAGTCCTGGAGGGATTCAAAAATACGCTAAGATACAATGCATGAAATTTGCATGGATTAGAAGATGCATGCCTAGAACAAGGCACATTTTTTTAATATTGCACTTTTTTAAGCATTTCCGAATCTAGCATTAATTTGTAGCAAATTCCAGAACTAGCGCACTGTTGTGTCCGGCGGACGCGATTAGGACATATCGCATCGGGCGGATACGAGTAGCTAATTTCAAGGTAGGGGCCCGCATGCCGGCAGGACTTGTCATGGCTTCCGGGCGCGAGTGGAGAGAAACGAGCCACGTCGGCCACCTGGGAAAGATATCGCGCCCGCCGGATAGGAAATCGCGCTGTCGCGCCCGGCGGATTCGACAGGTTTGCATGCAGGGTGATAATCCGGTCGGCACCCCCCCGCGTGGCACCCCACTCGCCCCACTCGCCCGTCGCTTCTCTTCTTCTCTCTTTGCTCTTTCTCTGCTTCAGCTCAAACCCCTCATTCTCAAATCTTGTTTCTTCGATTCTGAGAGCATTTCTTGATCAAAATCAGTGAAATTTGCTGCAAGAAGTAGAGGATAGCCCGATCTACAAATGGATTAGCTTTAGGAGAAATTTCGTTGGTTCATTTTGTCGCATTTAGGAGTTGTAGGTGTAAATTTCCCTGTAGATGTTCTTGTGTTCTTGATGCTGTTCATATGTTGTTGTGCAGGTTGATTCAGGTGCGGTTGAAGTTGTGTAACGTGAGCAAGTTTCGAGGTGGTGGTTTGCACGCTTCAAGGGTAAAATTTCTATGTGAAATCTCAGTCATTATATTTTGGCGGTGTAGTTTTTAAGTGAACTTGTGGAGAAAACAAGTTGGTGCGTTTAGTCTCATATAGGTATAATAGCTGTAAAAATCTTAGTAGTTGTATTTGTATTCTTGAGGCCGTTCTTGTATTATTATATAGGTTGATTCCGATGCGGCTGGCTGAAGTGGTGTGACGCGAGCAAGTTTTGAGGTGGTGGTTCGCATGCTACGAGGGTAAAAATCTTATTCTCAAATGGTGGTAGTGTAATTTTGTGTACATATATTTTAGCGGTGTAGTTGACAGAAGTAGGATTTTTATGTAGCAGGAGTCATGTCTGGATTAGTTAAATTTGTTATTCATTATGGGTACAGTGCGGTCCGTAGCAGTGATGCTGGAGCTGATCTTAGTGACTTTGAGTATCATGAGTTGGAGTTCACTGATCCTCAGAGTATCCGTATTGGGGATTTCAAAAGGATGTTAATGGTGTTCTTAGGATGTGATCATAAGCTGTACACTATCAGCTTACAAGCTTTGTGGAGCAACTCAAGTAGCAATATATATTGTCAGTTGAAAGAGACAGAGCGTACCTCTCAGTGGGTCGGCTGGTTGAAAGGGTGTGAGCAACGGGAAACTTCCCCGATCGCCATTGTGGTTGCGAAGCCGATTACAGTCGGAGGGGAGGCCGAGTCAAGCCACAACAGCCAGGAAATTGGTTTTGGTTCTTGGTAGAGCATGCAACAGCTGATGAGCCTGCTGTGGCCATGTCATATGCCGATGACATTGGGTATGAAACAGGGCAGAGCAGTCATGTATTAGGTGTAGCCGCAAATGATGGAGGTGGGGAGATATTTTTAGACAATGAAGATGAGGTTTTCCAGCAGCTGATGGAAGCCGAAGATGTTGATGGAGATGCTGATGATATAAATTCGTCTGACTCTGATGAAGAAGATGAAGAAGAAGATCAGGAGGAGGCCGCGATTCCCAAAGAATGGAATCAGGACTTCTCAAATTTAATGAGAGTGAACGAGGGACACGATTCTGCATGGGAGTATCACCCTAACAGCATCTCAGTCGGTTCATTATATCCCGATAAGCAACATCTTCAGGATGCAATAACTAGCTGGGCAATATCCATGCAGAGGGTATTTAAAATAGTCGCGTCAAACAAGAAATATTTGACAGTGGAATGCACGAAGGAGAGATGTCCCGACAGGGTGCATGGCTACCTCCGCAAGAATGACACCTTCTGGGTGGTCAGTGACCACGTTCAACACACATGTATTATTAGAAATCAGTTGGTGGATCATAAAAACCTGAGTTCCACTCTCATAGCTTGACTATTTCATACCCAGATAGTTGAGGGCAAAGCTATGAAGGTAAAGGCTATCCAGAAGACAGTGAAGCAGAGATACAAGTATAACATATCTTACGGTAAGGCCTGGAGAGCTAAGCAGAAGGAGTTGGAGACATGATTTGGGTCATTCTTTGACACGTACGACTCGGTTGTCTATATGTTGCACACGTTGTAGGAAAGAAATCTGGGCACCTATGTTGACACCCAAAACTCATGGTTTGTGGAGGACTCAACTGTGAAGGTTTTGGAATGAGTGTTTTTCTCGTTTAACATATGCATCGAAGCATTTAGATACTGTCGACCGGTGTTATGTGTGGATGGAACATTTTTGACAGGCAAGTACAAGGGTCAGATTTTGACGGCCATTGGACAGGATGGAAACAACCAAATCATCCCACTGGCATTTGCTTTTGTGGAGAGCGAGAACACCGAGAGCTGGTTGTGGTTCTTCAGACAGATAAAGATAGCAATTGTGAAGGAGAGGCCAAATGTTTGCATAATTCATGATAGGCATGCTGGTATACTGAGGGCGGTGAAGACGCTGAAAGAGGCCGGTCCCGATGAAGAAACACCATGGATTGCCTTGCAGAGCCGGTGGTGCATTAGACATCTAGGTGCCAATTTTTTCTCACAGTGTAGGAGTAAGAATCTTATGAACCTATTCAAAAAGTTATGCAAGCAAAACCAGCAATGGAAGTATGCATTTCTCACAAAGAAGCTGCATGAACTAACTAGAGAGCATGTTAAACATAGAAAAGCAGCCCGCGCAGCCGCAGTAATGGCTCATGCAGCTCTAGTAGCAACTCAACAAGGAACAACATTACCCCCAGAAGAAGAACCAATTGGACTTTGCGATCTGCCAGGATTTGACCCCCTCCCTCTTAGGAGGCTTCCTGGGTCTCGCATAAAGAACTTTGCACACTGGATAGAGCATGAGCCTGTGGAGAGGTGGTCTTTGCTTCACGATGCTCATGGAGCTACGTTCGGCTGTATGACCACTAACCTAGCTGAGTCATACAACTTTGTGCTTAGAGGAAATAGGGCACTCCCACTAACAGCAATTGTGGAGGGAATTTTCTATTGCACACTAAAATATTTCAAAGAGAGACGGGAGGAGGCTCAAATGCATAATTTGAGAAATCCTAACACACCATACTGTGAGAAGATAGCAAAATACATGGAGAGGAAGATAGAAAAGGGTAGAGGACACATGGTTGTTGCCACCGGAAATGAGGAACTGAGGTTTGAGGTCCATTTACAAACGGACAAGTTTAGCACTGGCAACATCATGAGGACGTATGAAGTGAAAATTAGAACTGAGAAGTTTCCAACTTGTGAGTGCACATGCAACAAACCAAAGTTACTTCACTTACCTTGCTCAGATGTTTTGGCTGCGTGTGGGATGCTTCAAATGGACCCAATATCCTTCGTGTCCCCCAACTATGAGAGCATGGCTGTGGTTTACACTTAGACTGGCGAGATGCATGGATATCGTGCTATCGGTAATTTCAACATGGTAGATCCAGGGAAAAGGAAGTACATCCCGGATTCTAGTCTAAAGCGCACGAACAGGGGTAGAAGACAGTGTAGGCGCATCTGAAATGACATGGATGAATCTGAAGCCAGTGGACCAACTCGATAATGCTTCCTATACAATACATGGGGACATAAGGATGATAAATGTCCCACTTTCTACCCAAACCGAGCTACTCGAGGATGTTCGAACCGTGGAAGAAGAGATCGCGGAAGAGGAAGAACGTAGACAATTTGTGAGGAACTACATTTTAATTTGTGATATGTCAGGAACTATGTTTATATTTGTAATCTGTCAGGAACTACGTTCATATTTATAATATGTGAGGAACTACGTTTTTATTTGTAATCAGTCAGGAACTACGTTTGTATTTGTAATATGTGAGGAACTACATTTTTATTTGTAATCTGTCAGGAACTATGTTTATATTTGTAATATGTCAGCTACTACATATTTATTTGTAATACGTCAGGAACTATATTTTTATTTGTAACTTTGTTTACCTTGTACTAATATTTCTTGTTCATATGTGCAGGTATGGAGTATCCATGGATGCTTGATTCACGCGTTGAATATGATCATCAGGGCCCGAGAACTCCACAAGTATTAAGTTGTGAACAACAGATAATTGTATTAAGCAAAGTGTGTAATATAAACAAAGCATATGCCCTCAAGCATATGAATGTTGTTTTCCCCTTGTAGCAATAGCACATCTACAACCTTAGAGGTTTCTGTCACTCCCCTAGATTAAATAGAGGCATGAACCCACTATCGAGCATAAATACCCCCTCTTAGAGTCACTAGCAACTACTTAGCCAAGATAGCTACTAACAAAGGAGAGCATGCAAGATTATAAACAACATAGAGATAACATAAGATAAAATTTCAGTACTTCAACTCAAGCATAACACCAATATTCATCGGATCCCAACAAATTAAACATGTAGAATTACATAACGGTGATCTCAATCATGAAAGGCAGCTCATGAGATCTAAACATGAAGCACATGGTGGAGAAGATAACCATCTAGCTATTGCTATGGACCCATAGTCCAAGGTAGATGATGACCCACAAGTATAGGGGATCGCAACAGTCTTCGAGGGAAGTAAAACCCAAATTTATTGATTCGACACAAGGGGAGCCAAAGAATATATGTAAGCCTTAACAGATGAGTTGTCGATTCAGCTGCACCTGGAAATAGTCTTGCTCGCAGTGATTTATCAGTAGCAACAGTTTTATAGTGGTGATAGTAGTGAAACAGTAACAACAGTAGTAGAATAACAGCAGTAATGGTAGCAATAGTAAATAGTAGGAACACATACTGTAGGCATAGGGATGGATGTACGGGCGTTGCATGGATAATATAATTCATGAAATCAGTGAGACATGGGAATTGCAGATAAATAATGATAAAGCATCCTAGTACTAACAATCATAGGCATGTGTTCCGTATATAGTCATACGTGCTCACAAGGAGAAACTTGCACGACATCTTTTGTCCTACCAGCCTGTTGCAGCAGGGCCTCAAGGGAAACTACTGGTAATTAAGGTACTCCTTTTAATAAGGTACCGGAGCAAAGCATTAACACTTGGTGAACACATGTGATCCTCACATCATAGCCATCCCCTCCGGTTATCCCAATTTATGTCACTTTGGGGCCTCGGGTTCCGGACAATAATATGTGTATACAACTTGTAGGTAAGACCATAAACAACAAGTATCATCATAGAAATAATAACATGTTCAGATCTAAAATCATGGCACTCAGGCCCAAAGTGACAAGCATTAAGCACAACAAGTTGCAACAAAGTCATAAGCACTAATAGAAGATACTAGTCACTATGCCCTACCAATCTCATATCAAATTACATGAACAATCTCATCTAATCCCTACCATCTCCTCACCTACAGCGGGGGAATTACTCATACATGGATGGGGAAGTCATGGATGGTCGATGGAGGGACGTCGGTGATGATGGTGATGAAGATCTCCTCCGAATCCCTGTCTCGGTAGGGTGCCAGAACGGAGTTTCTGGTTCTGAATCGCGGTTTCTGATGGCGGCAGCACAGCGGAAGTCTATCTGAAAAAAACGCCACCCCCCCGATATTTTGAGGTCAGGGGGTATACGTAGGCGGAAGGAGAGGTCGAGGAGACAGCCGAGCCGTCCTCACAATAGGTGGGCGCGGCCAGGGCTGGGCCATGCCCCCTGTGTGTGTGGAGGCCTCGTGCCTCCCCTCCGTCTCATCTTCTGGCTCCGTGGGTCTTCTGGTGAAATAGGATTTTTTGCCAATTTTCCCGAATTTTTACTAAAAGTTGGATTTCCGCACAAAACGAGACACCAGAGCAATTCTGCTGAAAATAGCGTTATTCTGTGTTAGTTGTATTCAAAACACACAAATTAGAGGAGAAACAATAGCAAAAGTGTTTGGGAAAGTAGATACGTTTTGGACGTATCAACTCCCCCCAAGCTTAGCTATTTGCTTGTCCTCAAGCAATTCAGTTAACAACTGAGAGCGATAAAAGAAACTTTCACGAACACATTTGCTTCATATGATGTATATATACTCACTATATGATCAAGTACTCAGGCAATTCATAATAAGAAATATGCAACTAATGTCACCTCATAGTCAAGCAAGCTATGAAAGAGTGCCAATGCACTAATAACACGTAACATGAACATAAGAAGCTACAAGATTGTAATATGCATAAATGATATGGAAGAGTGGTATCCAGCTTGCCTTTATTTGTGGGGCAAAACATAAATGATGAGGCACTGATGTGTGGTAAATAACCAGCCCGTTGGGAACCCCAAGAGGAAGGTGTGATGAATATAGCAGCAGATTTTCCCTCAGTAAGAAACCAAGGTATGTCAATCATGAGAGGAGCAGACAAACGACTGAAGGTGATGCTTGCTAGCTTGCGACAGCTCAGGACAATTTATAGGGCGCCTCGTCCAAGCTTTGCTTGCTAGCTGCAATGCGGAACCTGCACACAACACAACCAAATACTTTGCTCCTA
Organism: Dactylis glomerata; assembly: GCA_007115705.1. NCBI lineage: Eukaryota > Viridiplantae > Streptophyta > Magnoliopsida > Poales > Poaceae > Dactylis > Dactylis glomerata. Next base: position 5,468,177 of record QXEO01000545.1, on the reverse strand, counting down.
ACTTACGATGAGGTTGTCAATCTCACCGATTTGCTGTAAACAAAGGAATGAGCATATCGAGTGGAAAATGATAATAGCATGTGAGTAAAGTAAACAGTGCGAGTAAAGTAAAAAGGTAATAGCAATATAAAGAAAATAGGACAAGGATCCACAGTTCACTAGCGATGTCTCTCCATAAGATAAAATAATACAAGCTGGGTAAACGAATTACAGTTGGGCAATTGGTAGAATAAAGATAATGTGCATATGATGAGAGGATCACTATGAGATTTACTCTGGGCATTATAACAAAATACATAGACCGCCATCCAACTACATCTATGACTAATAATCCACTCATGGGGATATCGTCCGAACACCCCATGAGTATTAAGTTGCGAACAACAGATAATTGCATTAAGCAAAGTGTGTAATGTAAACAAAGCATATGCCCTCGAGCATATGAATGTTGTTTTCCCCCTAGTAGTAACAGCACATCTACAACCTTAGAGGTTTCTGTCACTCCCCCAGATTAAATAGAGGCATGAACCCACTATCGAGCATAAATACCCCCTCTTGGAGTCACTAGCAACTACTCGGCCAAGATAGCTACTAACAACGGAGAGCATGCAAGATCATAAACAACATAGAGATAACAAAAGATAAATTTCAGTACTTCAACTCAAGCATAACACCAATATTCATCGGATCCCAACAAACCAAACATGTAGAATTACATAACGGTGATCTCAATCATGTAGAGCAGCTTATGAGATCTAAACATAAAGCACATGGTGGAGAAGACAACCATCTAGCTACTGCTATGGATCCATAGTCCAAGGTAGACTACTCACTCATCACTCTGGAGGCAAGCATGGCAATGAAGAAGACCTCCGATGGCAATTCCCCTCTCCGGCAGGGTGTCGGGAAGAGCTTTTGGACCCTCCCGATCTTCGGGTCGATGGCGGCGGCGGATCGCGATGTGTTCTGGAAAACTGATCGGGCCCTTAGGTTTTTCTCGTCGGGGGGTCTTTATAGGCGAAGGGGCATCGTCAGAAGTGGACCGAGGCAGTCTCACACATAGGGGGGCACGGCCCAGCCCCTGGCCACGCCGCCCTGGTGTGAGGCCACCTCGTGGCCCCACTCCGTCTCCTCTTCGGTTCACTGGAAGCTTCGGTAAAATTCTGGGCGACTCGCTTTGGTTTCGTCCAATTCCGAGAATATTTCCTGTGTAACTTTTCTAAAACACAAAAATAGCAGAAAAAAGGGAACTGACACTGTGGCAACTTGTTAATAGGTTAGTCCCAAAAAATGCATAAAAGTGCCACGAAGTGTAACAAAACACTAAGAAAATGGTGTAAAAACAAGCATGGAGCATCAAAAATTATGGATACGTTTGAGACATATCAGCATCCCCAAGCTTAACTCCTGCTCATCCTCGAGTAGGTAAGTGATAACAAAAGAAATAATTTTTGAGGTGACATGCACCTACACAATCTTGATCATGTATGTAAGCATTGTGCGCTGGGATCAAAAGAACTTAAAACATAGACATGAAAGATATGATCTTGATAGAAGAAACTTAGCAATCATGTTATAACATGAATATGAACATAAACAAAAGATCATGAAAATGAAACAATGAAATTCAAACATGTGTTCAAATCATAAGGAAAAACATACAAATGATTTTCAGCTTGTCCTTCATGGAGAGCAAAACATAAATGCATAGGACACCTTCAAGTTTAAGAGGGCGACTAGATACAAATAATTTAAGAACAAGAGAAACCAACAATATGAATCAATCAATGAAAACTTTGGGACAATACACATTATACTAAGAATGACAACTATGCTCTCTTAATGGTGCATAAAGATAGAAGGTGGTGACTCAACATAAAATTAAAAAGAAAGGCCCTTCGCGGAGGGAAGCAGTATTTGTAAGTTTTATAGACCTTCAAAAATTATGGTACTTACCAGCTTTGAGATCTTATTGCCCCCATCATAAGCATCTTGAATGGTTAAAGTTAATACGAGAACAATTATGATGCATATGCTTGACAAATCATAAGTTGAAAACCTCGTGTCCCATAAATATGAGTACCCAAACCTCATGCTACTTTACTTAGAGTCCCAAGCAAGGCTCTTGTCATTGTAAGTATATACTTATCATCGAGAACCGCCAACGGGGTACCTCCGTGCCCGATGACATGGAACAAGCCCATATCAAAATGACAGGACAAGCAGACAATGAACACCTCGACATCTCTTTTATTTACCATTTGTTTAGCTTTTTATTTTGAGATGCGTCGTCGAATGTCCACTATGGGTATGCTGCAAATTTCCACCATGAATTATGCATGGCTTAGATTGGTGGCCCAGGCGTTTCCCTAACATATATACAAACTCCATGATCCCGCAAGATTCCCAATTCATTTCACACCGCGAGCATCTATAAACAAAAGATCACGATATCAACTCAAATAAGAAGTGCAATGTTGAAAGCTTGCCCCATGACAGCATGGTTGGGCTAGTCTCCAACTTACAACTTGCAAGTATAACAACTCAACACAAGAGACCACAATGTCAAATTTCTAAGAACGAGAAAAATAAAGTGTGCCTTCCGGTTCGTGAGAGCTTTACTAACCAATTTTTGCATAACACTGGTAAGAGTTTAATTTGAAGAGTAGATAAAAGCAAGTCAAATATACTTGGAATAGCAAATTGCTAATAGGTATGTATGGTGGAAACTTTGGCAAAACTTGGTTTTTAGGAGTTGGATACACGAGTAGAGCTCATACTCAGTACAAGGCGAGGGCTAGCAAAAGACTGGGAGCGACCAACTAACAGAGCAATAACGGCCATAATCATGCAAAGCGAAAAAGCGACATTAAAAGAAGCATAAGATGGCATCAAAAGTCAAAAACTAAATGAACATAGAGGCTATTGGCGACTTTATATGAGTCTAACATGTGTGAGCATGTGCCAAGTCAACCCAAATAAAGCATCAAGGAGAAAACCAAAATAATGCTTCCAAACGATAAAAAGAACGCATGATTTTTTTCAAAGGCTCATTAAGCAATCTAAGTTATTTGAGACAAGTCATGCTACAGCAAAACCACTAAGCATACTTTCAAAAAGACATCAAGCACAACATGCAAAAGCCTAGGCCGCAATCTACACAAGCTCCTTCTTGTACCACTTTTTTTGCATAAAGCTTTTTCTCTTTTCCAACACCATTCAAATTTTTTATAAACACCTCTTTTGATGAGAACCAATAAAGATCAGAGGCAAAAATACACCTTGATGAAAAGATATAATAAGATCTGAACACATATCAAGGCAAAAAATCAAAAACTAAATGCAGTTCTAGAAAAAGAAGAACACTCGTTGAAACGATAAGAATGAAAAACGAAGTGTTCTTGGCAAATAAAAAGCAGGGCAACTTCTCCAAAGGAAATTTGCTGGGGTCCAACCATTTATTGCAGCAAACAAAACTAAACTAAACTAAAAACTAAAAACAACTGACGCTCCAAGAAAAACGCATAATGCATGAAGCAATAAAAATATTGTATCTTAAAAGGTGACCTGATTTTTGCCGATGAAGAAGGGGTGCCTCGGAGGCATCCCCAAGCTTTGATGCTTGTACTTCTTGAATATTTCTTGGGGTGATGCATGGGCATCCCCAAGCTTGAGCTTTTGTCTATTCTTCAACTCATCTCATCACTCTCCGATCCCTACACTTGAAAACTTCCTTCATACAAAACTAAACACAAATCTATTAGCAACATTAGTGTAAGCATAACATAGAAACAACCCTTTTTGCTTCAGGTTTCAACCTAAAACCACCACCTATTAAGCATATACTACTGTAGAAACTTCCCCAAAAAGTTCCGTGATCAAAAGAACTCGAAAAGAAAGCGATAAAGCGGCAACACAAATATTGGCAAAAATCTGTCAAAACAGAACAGCTGACAAAGGTCTAATTTTTGAGGGGTTTTCTGTTGCTCAAATCAAAAAGTGTTCAACTAACGAAAGTTTGGATATAACCTGGGGCATATGCACAAGAAATTGCAGGTCCAAAAGATATACAGAGAATTTTCACAAATTTTTATGGTGCAGCACCGAAAACTGTTTTAGGACAGCAACATCCCCAAATCTTACCTCACTCAAATTAGAGGCTTCTCTTGGCACAAAATCAAAATAAAAAGGATAAGGCGAGGTCAGTACAGTAGTAATAACTTCCAAGACTCAAATAAAAGAAAAAGAACTGAATGTAAAAACATTGGGTTATCTCCCAAGAGTGCTTTTCTTTAACGCCTTTGAGCTAGGCGCAGAAAATTGCGAATCAAGTAATAATGAAATAAGCATTAGGATCCAATATAGGAGTCTTTTCAACAATGAAGGAAATTATGTCCAAATGAGTTTTTGAAGATCCTTTATGATCACGCTTTGGTACACTACTTTCATTGAAAGGATTTTTAGGGCAAATCCAACTAGAATTCCTTTCCCAAGCATCATGAAGTCCTGCTAGTTTATAAGGTATTGGCATTCTAAAATCTTCATTGGGTGTACCAACAACCGCTACAGGTGAGCCAAGCTTATTAAATTTCTTAAAAACTTTCCTAGCCTCAATTGCAACATCTCTAAATTCTATGCGCAAGGTTTCCAAGATAAAAGCTTTCTTCTTAGGATCCTCAATTTCATGAAGCTTAAGGAACATGTATTGCATAAAAGGATTAAGGTTAGCAAACCTAGCTTCTAACATGTGAACTAAAATAAGCAGAAGCAACTTCATAACTAGGAGCAAGCTCAACTAAAGACTTTTCTCAACTTCCTTATGCATACTAATATGATTAAAGAACTCCTCAATGTTATCTTTCCCAACAATCGAACCACTACCTACTGAGAGGTCCTCCAAAACATACTTATGGAACAACATAATGACTAGAAGTAAAGAAATAACAACTACCAAGGATTCTAATTTTTTTGGGTTTTTTTTATAAAACAATGCAAGTAATATCAAGAGAGGCATTAAGATCCATTGAAGAGGTCTTCTCAATAAGGCATTGTATTTCATCCACATAAGTTTTTGAAGACCCTTTGTGATCACGCTTTGGTTCACTCAAATCACTAAAAAGATTTTTGGGACAGATCCAATCAAAATTATTTTCAAAAGCTTCATACAATCCCAAGAGTTTGCTAGGTATAGGTATCTTGGTTCCCTCATTATTTGTACTAATAACCTTTATAGGTGAACCCAGCTTATTAAAACGCTTAAGAACTTTCCTAGCTTCAATGGCAACATCTCTAAATTCTAAGCGCAAAGTTTCCAAGATAAAAGCTTTCTTTTTAGGATCCTCAATTTCATGAAGCTTAAGGAACATGTGTTGCATAAAAGGATTAAGGCTAGCAAACCTAGCTTCCAACATGTGAATTAAATAAGCAGAAGCAACTTCAATACTAGGAGCAAGCTCAACCAAATACTTTACCTCAACTTCTTTATGCATACTAATATGATTAAAGAACTCCTCAATGTTATCTTTCCCAATAATTGAACCACTTCCTACTGAGAGGTCCTCCAAAACGTACTTAGGGAACAACATAATGACTAATAGTAAAGAAATAACAACTACAAAGGATTCTAATTTTTTGGTTTTTTTTTTGATAAAATGATGCAAGTAAAAATAAAGTAAAGCAAAACAATAAACAAAGTAAAGGATGTGCGTGCAAAAACTCCCCTCGCAGAAGTCTTCTACTTCCTCCCCGGCAACGGTGCCAGAAAATATCTTGTTGATGGCACGGTGATGTGGGAGCTTCTTCTACTTCAGTCCCCGACAACGGCACCAGAAAATATGCTTCATGTGTGGTAAATAACCAGCCCGTTGGGAACCCCAAGAGGAAGGTGTGATGAATATAGCAGTAGATTTTCCCTCAGTAAGAAACCAAGGTATATTGATCTGGAGAGGAGCAGACAAACGACTGAAGGTGATGCTTGCTAGCTTGCGACAGCTCAGGACAATTTATAGGGCGCCTCATCCAAGCTTTGCTTGCTAGCTGCAACGCGGAACCTGCACACAACACACCCAAATACTTTGCTCCCAACTTACGATGAGGTTGTCAATCTCACCGATTTGCTGTAAACAAAGGAATGAGCGTATCAAGTGGAAAATCATAATAGCATGTGAGTAAAGTAAACAGTGCGAGTAAAGTAAATAGTTAATAGCAATATAAAGGAAATAGGACCAGGATCCACAGTTCACTAGCGATGTCTCTCCATAAGATAAAATAATACAAGCTGGGTAAACGAATTACAGTTGGGCAATTGATAGAATAAAGATAACGTGCATATGATGAGAGGATCACTATGAGATTTACTCTGGGCATTACAACAAAATACATAGACCGCCATCCAACTGCATCTATGACTAATAATCCACTCACGGGGATATCGTCCGAACACCCCCTGAGTATTAAGTTGCGAACAACAGATAATTGCATTAAGCAAAGTGTGTAATATAAACAAAGCATATGCCCTCGAGCATATGAATGTTTTTTTCTCCTAGTAGAAACAACACATCTACAACCTTAGAGGTTTCTGTCACTCCCCCAGATTAAATAGAGGCATGAACCCACTATCGAGTATAAATACCCCCTCTTGAAGTCACTAGCAACTACTCGGCCAAGATAGCTACTAACAACGGAGAGCATGCAAGATTATAAACAACATAGAGATAACAAAAGATAAATTTCAGTACTTCAACTCAAGCATAACACCAATATTCATCGGATCCCAACAAACCAAACATGTAGAATTACATAACGGTGATCTCAATCATGTAGAGCAGCTCATGAGATCTAAACATGAAGCACATGGTGGAGAAGACAACCATCTAGCTACTGCTATGGACCCATAGTCCAAGGTAGACTACTCACTCATCACTCCGGAGGAAGCATGGCGATGAAGAAGACCTCCGGTGGCGATTCCCCTCTCCAGCAGGGTGCCAGGAAGAGCTTCTAGACCCTCCCGATCTTCGGGTCGATGGCGGTGGCGGATCACGATGTGTTCTTGAAAACTGATTGGGCCCTTAGGTTTTTCTCGTTGGGGGGTCTTTATAGGCGAAGAGGCATCGTCAGAAGTGGACCGAGGCGGTCTCACACATAGGGGGCGTGGCCCAGCCCCTGGCCGTGCCGCCCTGGTGTGAGGCCCACCTCGTGGCACCACTCCGTCTCCTCTTTGGTTCTCTGGAAGCTTCGGTAAAATTCTGTGCGACTGGCTTTGGTTTTGTGCAATTCTGAGAATATTTCCTGTGTAACTTTTGTAAAACACAAAAATAGCAGAAAATAGGGAATGGAACTGTGGCAACTTGTTAATAGGTTAGTCCCAGAAAATGCATAAAAGTGTCACAAAGTGTAACGAAACACTAAGCAAATGGTGTAAAAACAAGCATGGAGCATCAAAAATTATAGATACGTTTGAGACGTATCAGGCACCTCTGAAGTCCAAAGGAAGACTAGAAGTAAAAAATATCAAAGATACAAGCATCAAAATTATACCACAATTAACCGTGTTCTGGGACAAGCATATTACACTAAGAATAACAGCTATGCTCTCAAGAAGGTGCTTAAAGTTAGAAGATGAAGACTCAACATAAAAGTAAACGAATGGCCCTTCGCAGAGGGAAGCAGTGATTTAACATGTGCTACAGTTTTTCATTTGTAAAACAGAGATAAAAATTTATTTTGAGAGATGATTGTTTCATGTCAACGACTGGCAATAGGGACTTGCTATCTTCCATAATAAACAAGTGAGAGCGGTTCTGAGTTCTTTGAAATTTTGGCACATTGGTGCTCTTTTATAAAGCTTTGGCACTCCTCCCCACCTTTTTTCTTTTCTCAAACCATGGCTAACCGATTCCATCGGGTGCCCACCAACATTCACATACCATGGAGGAGTGCCTTTTTTCTTTCTTTTTAGAATTAGATTGCAATGGTCTGACCAACTCCCTTGTAAAATTAATGACGAGCAGATGAAGCTGCCTAGTCGAGAGGTACTCAATTTAATATGGAAGATAGCAATTCCGACCACTACGTCCCCATGAGCTAAAAACAGTGGCACAAAATGAGAAGTAGTTGAAGGTTTTGAAAGGTAGCACATGAAAATTTACTTGGAATGGCTTTGAAATACCATGCATAGGAATTTATAGTGGACTCTTTGGTAGACTTGGTTTTTGGTGACTGGATGCACGAGAAGTATTCCCTCTCAGTACAAGTGAAGGCTAGCAAAAGACTGGGAAGCGACAATCGAGAGAGCAATAACTGTCATAATCATGCTTGCGATAAAACAAAATTAATATAGGCATAAAAATGATACAAGAACTTTGAGGCAAAGTAAATCATCGAGGCCTAATTGACTTTTTGTTCAGTCATATGCATGCTTGAGCATGTGCCAAGTCGATTCAAATGAAACTTTCAGAGGAGGATACCATAATAACATACCATATTATGAATAAAACAATGCATGCAAGCGTCTACATGACATGCTACAAACTATTAGTAAATTGGAACTAATCATATGAGAGCAAGAACTACAAAGCATCCATTAGATAACATATACCTTACATGAACCAACTAAGCATGTCCACATAGATGAGTATATGTACAAAAATGAAAACAAATATAGTCCATACCAGCCTCTTACCACATCTCGGATTGTCATATGTCATAATTATTGCTCTTCACTTGTGGCTTGAATAATATAAAGTGAATACCAAGCCCCAATGGAGTAACGGGAGACTGAACTCTGCAACAAACTTTAAAAAACCGAAGAAGAACAACAAATATTCTTGGGTTTTCGATTTTTGAAACAAGAACGTAAGGAAAATGCAAACAAAGCAAAATATTTTTGGATTTTTCAAATACCAAACCAAAAATAACAAGTAAAGCAAACCAAAGCTAGCAAACTAAAAAGGCAAACAAAGAGAAACAACAAAAATATTTTTGGTCTTTTTGTGTTTTGGAAAGCAGAAACAAGAACAAGAACAATAAAGAAAGCAAAACATGGATATACATAGGACCGACAAAATATGATATGTAGATGAGTGAATCGTCGGCGTACCTCCCCCAAGCTTAGGCTTTTGGCCTAAGTGGAGATCAATTCCAGCCCTAGTATTTGCTCCAGGCTGTTGGGTCATCATGGGTGTAATCATACCCTGGCTGACGAAGGAATGATAAACAGGCCCTCGATATTCGCCTACCTGGTTTTCGGCCTAGGAGAGGTTGTTGTCTGCTACCTAAGGATTGTAATGGATTTTTTCTTCAAGAGAGCTGCAAGGCCCATAAGGGCGATGATTGGACGCAGCCCAGGAGCTATACTTGGCGTGCAAGCCAGAGTTCGAGGAGTCCAGTTTGTATTAGTCTTTGGTTAGGGCTTGTATGTTATGGATCTGATCTGTACTTTTCTTGAGGGACGCTCCTGAGACCTAGCCTTCACATATAGAAGGCTGGGAGGGAGGTCCCGAAACCTTAGACACTTTTTTCACCACCACACGCTGGAGCGCTTAATCTTCGGAGTTCTCCGCTTTGGCTAGATCTAATCTACGCCGCCACTGTAACCTCGCCATTGTAGCCACCACATCAATAAAAATCAGACAAGCAGGATGCAGGTCATTACCCTATCAAGGGGGCCAAACCTGGGTAAAACCTCATGTTTCCCTGTTTTTGTCTAATCATTGTCGAGTTCGCCAGGTCCCACTATGTGTTTCCTAGATCGAAAGCCCTCGAACATGGGCATTGCCGAGTTAGAACCTCGTCAATTGGCGCCGACCGTGGGGACGATGGGATCTGGATCTACGGATTCACCGGCTCCATCACCAACCAACGCCAAGATCGACATCAACCCCGCCATTGACACCGCCATCGGCATCGCTGTGCCGATCGACGCCAAAACTAACACCAAGATCGACATCGACCCCACCATTGACACCGACGCCAATGCCAAGATCGACATCGACCCCACCATCGACACCACCGTCGGCATCACTGTGCCGCTCGACACTGACGCCAACATCGAGATCAGCATCGACACCATCTTCGACACCTCCATCGACACCGTCGCCGGCATCGCTGTGCCGGCCATCATCGACGCCAATCCTCTAAAACCAGAGGTCGACAGCGTGGAATCGATCGCCATCGACATCGCTTCATTAAATGCCACCAATCTCATTCTGGCCGCGACTATCGTCGGCCCAACCTCGGGCACGACGGGAGTAGTTTCGGCGATTACCAGAGGCTTCAACATGGCCTTCGGGCTGTTCAACTTCCACGTGGACAACAACGAAGTCGCCGAGCTAATCTCCGTCGGCAATTCTGCGCCACCCGCAACAACCCCAAGCACACCACTAGTTACCGAGGGCAATCCCTCGGCGATCGCACCGCTAGCGCCGTTGGCGCTGCCAGAGGAGGAACCAAGGCTGGGAGATTCGACCCCATCAGTAGGGTCCAATGACTTCGAAGATCCACCTCCATCCCCAACCACCGCCTACTGTGCCGATTGCGACGCGTACCACTTCGTGGGCACCGAAAATTTCTCGTCTCACGAGATAGCCGGCTGTGAAGATCCTCAGGGAGGCACTGCAGCTGTCTACCCGACAATATCCAAGTGCGAGCGAGCTCTCAACACCCTCATGCTCCATACTACGCCCTACGACCCTAATTACATCGAAGGGCTGTACTCAGATTACACATGCTCAGATGACGACGACGTCTACCCTGAAGCTAAAGGGAAGATAGGCAACTCAGACAGCTCATGCTCGAGCAGATCTGTAACATCAAGCTACAAGTACATGATCAATTATGACTCTGACCTTTTGGTCGAAGTCAAATCTTACCTCAGAGACGACGAGATTTACCCTCCAGCGCTGGGAGAAATCAGCGACGATTCGACCCCATCGTTCGGAGGGCACTGTATCATGGCGTCGCACGGAGATGGCAACGAGAACAGAGCCAATGATGGTCGAAACCGGTCAAATACCGGTCAACAATTCATCACACAAGACCAGATCCCGTACGCAAGGAGGGTGTATGCGGGCGAAGCAGACATGGGACCCAACCCGAGCCCGCAGGAGCTAGCAGCGCTCTGGTTCATCATCCAGGAACAGAAGGATCAAATCAGCGCCGACAGGCGCATCTTGGAGAGACGCAGGGACAAGGCCGACGCGTCCAGCAGAAGGCGGGCCGCACTATCGTTCCACTACTCATCAAGCGTCCAACATAGGATGCGATCGCGTATTTCGCCTAGGGCCAACATGCACAATGTCGCCCAAAACCTGGAGGCGGATTTCAATTAAGCAGATTTGTTGCCCAAGACCAAGGAAGCTGCGATCATGGCAACCGCAGCATACATCGCCGTGAACACAGCAAATGACGATGAGCATATGAGGCACTTGTGGAACCTGGTGCTCGTAGGAGTTAGGGTGCTTTAGGGCACAGCTACCCAAGAGCATGAAACAACGCTGAGAAGGGCCATACCGCCGGCCGAACAACCCAGACACCCAGCAGCGGCGCCCTCAGTTGCGCCCAGGACTCAAGTGGTGGAACCCATCAACGGGGAACTTTGACATGGCCTGGCTCAAAACAGAGTTGACCTTGGGCACGCGCGACGCGAGGCCCTTCGCTTCAAGGAGGAACGCGATCTGGAGGCATTCACCGACAATCATGATGGGCTGTGCGGAGCGGAGTGCTTTATCCTCCTGATCCGTTCCACACCATTGCTGAAAGGAATCAAGCTCAACGATGGTGTCGTCAATTTCAATGGATAGCAGGACCCTCGAATTTGGCTCAACGACTTCATGACCGCCGTCACAATCGGCAGTGGATCCAGAGACAATGCTCTCCAGTTACTATCACTGCACCTGAAGGACAATGCCAGGGCATGGCTAAACAACCTTGCTCCTGATAGCATACGCTCCTGGGAAGAGTTTCGGCAAGCCTTTATCGCCAACTTTCGAGGTACCTCGCGACGGCCCACGTCATTCGAAGAGTTGTGCCTATGCGTACAAAGGACCGGCGAAAACTTGAGGTCATACATCTCACGATGGATCAGTCTCTGTAATACGGCGGAAAATATCTCGCCCGAAAGAGCGATCGATGCCTTTCGGGATGATCTCATTCGACGGGACTTCAAGGAGGAGCTAGGGTGCTGCAAGCCAAAGACGTTCGACCATCTCATGAGCCTGGCAAACAAGTGGGCTAATGGTGAAGACTCTATTTCGGCACCTAGAAGCCGCCGACGATCAGTGGAGCATGACGGCGATGCAAAGGATCAGTTTCACAATAGCTCCCGTAAAAAAGGGCGTCGGAACCGCTATGACGATGCAGAGGCCACGGACATGGTAGCAGCAGGCTACATAAACGAGGACCGCGATGACAATCGCGATGGTCCACGACGAGGGAACAACTACTATGGCAGTAGTAGCAGGAGCACTGGCCGTGATTCGAAGCCAAGAACTGAGTGGCGCCGATGACGCGATCAGCCACAGCTGTCAGCAGAAGAGATGCTCAATGGAGGGTGCACACGGCACACGTACCTCAACAAAGATGGAATTCGAAGACCTGCTCACCTCCTCATCGAGTGCAGAGAATTCCTTTGTCTCAGTCGAGCGCTTCAAGAGAGAATGCAGACCGAGCAACCGGTGGCCGGTGCGATAGCTTACAATGCTCCACCACCACCGCTTAATCCACCAGCAAACGTGGTCCAGTAGGGTCACCAAGCCGCTACAATCCAGCACGGTGAGCCACGGCAGCCAGCTGACGAAGAGGAGGCGTTCCCGCCACCATGAGGATTCGTGCCCATGATTCAGAGAGGGCGCCCGATGAACATAGTCCAGCGGAAGCACGCAAGGGAGGTGTTCCACGCCGAGCACGCACCACCTGCCACGCCCAAATATCTGAACTGGTCTGAACATCCAATTAGTTTCAATCGGTCAGATCACCCACCAAAGATCCCGCGCCCTGGACACCACGCCTTGGTCCTCGAGGCGCAGATTGGAGGGTTTACCTCGAAGAAAGTGTTCATGGATGGAGGGAGCAGTCTGAACCTGATCTATGTAGACACTTTGTGCAAAATCAAGATCTCGATGAACAATCTCTTGCCAATGGAGACATCTTTCCATGGAATAGTCCCTGGGAAGCCGATGTACCCACTAGGAGCAATACACTTGGACGTCATTTTCGGCACCCCTTCGAACTTCAGGAAGGAGAAGATCGAGTTCGAGGTCGTCGATTGGCCTTCACAGTACCACGCCATTCTCGGACGACCAGCGTTCGCCCGATTCATGGCAGTCCCGCACTACGCTTACCTCAAGCTGCGGATGCCCGCTAATCGTGGACCACTAACGATCAGCAGAAATTTTGCCCACTCCGAAAACTGCAACAAGGAGTTCAACAGCATGTCCCAGACCTTCGGAGTGCACGAGGAGCTCCATCACATCAGGGAGGCCACCAACATGGACATCGATCCACCGGCGCAGCAAAACGCCCAGAGCTCTCATTCGACACCAGCAAAGATACTTGAGAGCATCAGATACACCCGACAGATCCAACCAAGATGGCGCGGGTGTCGAATTCCCTTTCTCCCACATAGGAAAGCGTGCTCGTTGGGTTCCTCCGTGAGCACTGGAGGATGTTCGCCTGGTGTCCAGCAGATATGCCAGGCATCCCTAGGGAACTCGCCGAGCATGAGTTCAAAATCTTTTCGAACGTGAAGCCAATCAAGCAGTCCATGCGCCGCTACAATCCAGAAAAGGCCAACTCAATGGGCGAAGAAATCAATCACCTTCTCGAGGCCAAGTTCATCAGAGAGATCAAGGAAGCCATGTGGCTTTCGCCGCCGGTCATGGTGGAAAAGAAGGACACCAAGATCTACAGGATGTGCATCGACTTCACGGCACTAAACAAACATTGTCCGAAAGACTACTTCCCACTGCCCCGAATCGACCAGATCATCGATTCTACCATGGGGTGCGAGCGCCTTTCATTCCTCGATGCCTACTCCGGGTATAACCAGATACGATTGAAGGTCAAAGACGAAGACAAGACAGCGTTCATCACCCCACATGGGGTGTAATGCTACATGACAATGTCCTTCGGGCTCAAGAACACCGGAGCCACCTATCAATGGTGCATGCAGGCATGCTTGAAGGAACAGATTGGTCGCAACATCGAGGTCTATGTCGATGATATCGTCATCAAAATGGCAAAAGCAGACAGCTTGCTTGACGATCTGTGAGAAACCTTCACCAACCTCGACCGCTATAGCATCAAGCTTAACCCAAAGAAATGCTCCTTCGGGGTCCCTACAGGCCAACTGCTGGGCTACCTCATCTCTGAGAGAGGGATCGAAGGCAACCCAGAGAAGATACAGGCCATTATCAACATGCAACCGCCAAAGATGCTTCAACACGTCCAGCAGTTGACAGGTCAACTCGCAGCGCTTAGCCGCTTCATAAGCAAGCTCGGTGAAAAAACTCTCTCCTTCAATCGGCTGCTTCGGAAGACAGACAACTTCATGTGGACAGAAGTGGCGCAAGCTGCATTTGATGATCTCAAGCGTCGCCTGTCGACCTCCCCAGTTCTTGTCACCCCTCGAGAGAAAGAGCCGATGTTGCTATACATAGCAGCCACAAATCAAGCCGTCAGCTCGGTCCTCATGGTCGAGCACACGGAGGAAGGCAAAGAGCACAGAGTACAGAGACCGGTGTATTACCTGAGCGAGGTCTTATCTCCAACCAAGCAGAGATATCCCCATTACCAGAAGCTAGGATACGCCATGTACATGATGGGGAAGAAATTGCCGCACTACTTTGAGTGCCATTCCATTATAGTGGTAGCTTTGAATCCAGTGTCCAGCATCCTCAACAACCCAGATGCCACAGGACGCACGTCACTATGGGGGATCACCTTGGGACCCTGGGAAATCACGTACCAGCAACAATCAGCGATCAATTCACAAGTCCTGCCAGATTTTATAGCTGAATGGACCGAAGCACAAATACCTGAACTCCCGGACATGTCGAACTATTGGACCATATATGTTGATGGATCTAAACGGGTTTCGGGGGCAGGAGCAGGAGTGGTCCTTGTGTCGCCGCAGGGGGACAAGATGCGCTATGTCCTCCGCATGCGCTTCTCGAACCCCTCCAACAATGAAGCAGAATACAAAGCTGTCCTGCACGGCATGCGCATGGTGAAAGTGTGCAGGGCCACCCGCATCAAGATTCATGGAGACTCGAACCTCATCGCCCAGCAAGTCATGAAGGAGTGCGATGCGACCTGCGCAAACATAATTGCGTACCGCGCCATGTACGACAAGCTCGAAGGCGACTTTGAAGGGTGTGAGGTAACACACATCAGCAGAGAAAGCAATGAAGAAGCAGACAACCTGGCCAACGTTGGCTCAAGGTGCCTGCCGATACCACCAGGAGTCTTCTTCGAAGAAATATTCGAGTGCTTTGTCAAGATCAAGCCAGCCATCGACCCAGCGTTAGCAACACGCTCGGGGGCTAAGCAAACAAGTTCAACCTCAGCAGCAGGAATAGAAGATTCCTCAAAAGAAGCAGCTGTGATCATGCTCGTCGAAGCGGTCTGGACGAAGCCGTACCTGGCCTACTTGATGCGAGGCGAATTAACCGAAGACCCCATCCATCATCGGCAAGTCATGCGATGCTCCAAGGCCTTCACGATAATCAACGGAGAAGTCTGCAAGCGCAGCACTACAGGAGTTCTCCAGTGGTGCATAGCACAAGAAGATGGAATTGCTTTCCTTTGAGAAATTCATGAAGGAACCTATGGGCATCACGCCAGCAGTCAAACTCTCATCGCTAAAGCCTTTCGATCGGGGTTCTACTGGCTCTCGGCCATCTACGACACCAGGAACATCGTCCAGCAGTGTGAAGCATGCCAGTTATTCGCCACCAAGCCACATGCACCCGCATCGAAGCTACACACCATCCCCGTCGCCTGGCCCTTCGTGCAATGGGGCCTCGATCAGGTCGGGCCCCTGCTCAAATCATCTCGAGGTAACCACACGTACTTGCTCATCGCCGTGGAAAAATTCTCCAAGTGGATCGAAGCTATCCCTGTCATGAACCAAGAAGCAACTACGGCGGTCAAGTTCTTCGAGTCAATTGTCTATCGGTATGGCGTACGGAACAACATCATCACCGACAACGGCACCAACTTCACATCGGGCGAGTTTCAAGAGTTCGCCAAGAAGCTCAGCATCAAGATCAAGTACGCCTCGGTGGTGCACCCCAAGTCCAACGGCCAAGTCGAAAAGGCCAACGGGCTCGTCTGCGCAGGACTGAAGAAGTGACTCCTTCGACCCCTGATACGTCTCCAACGTATCTATAATTTTTGATGCTCCATGCTTGTTTTTACACCATTTGCCTACTATTTCATTACACTTCGTGGCACTTTTATGCATTTTCCGAAACTAACCTATTAACGAGTTGCCATCGTGCCAGTTCCCTATTTTCTGCTGTTTTTTTATTTCAGAAGTGATACACAGGAAATATTCTCGAAATTGGACGAAACAAGTTCCTGAAGTCTTATTTTACCCAGAAGCTTCCAGAGATCCGAAGGAGAGAAGGAGAGGGGCCACCAGGGGCCTACACGCCTGGCTGGTGCAGCCAGCCCCTGGCCCGCACCACCATGGTGTGAGGCCGCCTGGTCCCTCCTCTGACATCGCCCCTTTGCCTATAAAGACCCCCCGACGGAAAAAACCTAAGTATCTGATCACTTTTCCAGAACACATCACGATCCGCCGCCGCCATCGACCCAAAGATCGGGAGGGTCCAGAAGCTCTTCTCGGCACCCTGCCAGAGAGGGGAATTGCCACCGGAGGTCTTCTTTATCGCCATGCTTGCCTCCGGAGTGATGAGTGAGTAGTATACCTTGGACTATGGGTCCATAGTAGTAGCTAGATGGTTGTCTTCTCCACCATGTGCTTCATGTTTAGATCTCATGAGCTGCCCTACATGATTGAGATCACCGTTATGTAATTCTACATGTTTGGTTTGTTGGGATTCGATGAATATTGGCGTTATGATTGAGTTGCTATACTGAAATTTGTCTTATGTTATCTCTATATTGTTTATGATCTTGCATGCTCTCCGTTGTTAGTAGCTATCTTGGCCGAGTAGTTGCTAGTGACTCCAAGAGGGGGTATTTATGCTCGATAGTGGGTTCATGCCTCTATTTAACCTGGTGGAGTGACAGAAACCTATAAGGTTATAGATGTGCTGTTGCTACTAGGGAGAAAACAACATTCATATGCTCAAGGGCATATGCTTTGTTTACATTACACACTTTGCTTAATGCAATTATCTGTTATTTGCAACTTAATACTTGTGGAGTTCTCGGATTGATTCGCCACAAGTGGATTATTAGTCATAGATGCAGTTGGATGGCGGTCTATGTATTTTGTTGTAATGCCCAGAGTAAATCTCATAGTGATCTTCTTGACACATCACGTTTATCTTTATTCTATCAATTGCCCAACTGTAATTTGTTTACCCTGCATATGTTATGTATCTTATGGAGAGACACCACTAGTGAACTGTGGACCCCGGTCCTATTTCCAACATATTGCTATCACCTATTTACTTTACTCGCACTGTTTACTTTACTTGTATACTTTTACTGTTTTCCACTTGATACACTCATAACCTTTATTTCAAGCAAACCGGTGAGGTTGACAACCTCATCGCAAGTTAGGAACAAAGTATTTGGTTGTGTTGTGTGCATGTTCCGCATTGCAGCTAGCAAGCAAAGCTTGGATGAGGCACCATATATAAATTGTCCGAAGCTGTCGCAAACTAGCAAGCATCACCTTGACTCGTTTGTCTCTCCTCTCCAAGAATGATAAACCTTGGTTTCTTAACTGAGGGAAACCAGCTGCTATACTCATCACACCTTCCTCTTGGGGTTCCCAACAGGCTGGTCATTCACCACGCATCAAGCTGTTTTTCTGGCGCCGTTGCCGGGGAGGAAGTAGAAGACTTCTGTGAGGGGAGTTTTTGCACGCACATCCTTTACTTTGTTATTGTTTTGCTTTACTTTATTGATTTTACCTGCATCATTTTATATCAAAAACCCAAAAAATTAGAATCCTTGGTAATTGTTATTTCTTTACTTTAGTTTATCATGTTGATCCCTAAGTACGTCCTGGAGGACCTCTCAATAGGTAGTGGTTCGATTATTGGCAAAAGTAACATTGAGGACTTCTTTAATCACATTAGTATGCATAAGGAAGTTGAGAAAAAATCTTTGGTTGAGCTAGCTCCTAGTATTGAAGTTGCTTCTGCTTATTTGATTCACATGTTGGAAACTAGGTTTGCTAGTCTTAATCCTTTTATGCAATACATGTTCCTTAAGCTTCATGAAATTGAGGATCCTAAAAAGAAAGCTTTTATCTTGGAAACTTTGCGCATAGAATTTAGAGATGTTGTAATTGAGGCTAGGAAAGTTTTTAAGAAGTTTGATAAGCTTGGCTCACCTATTGAAATTGTTGGTACACCCAACAAAGAATCTAGATTGCCAATACCTTGTAAGCTTGTAGGAATTCATAATGCCTTGGTAGCTAATACTAGTTGGATTTGTCCTAAAAATCTTTTTGATGAAAATAGTGTACCAAAGCATGACTACAAGGGATACTCAAAACCTCAATTGGATAGTATTCATTTCTTTATTCCTATAGTGGATCCTGATCCCCCTTTCATTATTACTTGATTCGCAAATTTTCTGCGCCTAGCTCAAAGGCGTTAAAGAAAAGCACTCTTGGGAGATAACCCAATGTTTACTTTCATTAATTTTTCTTTTATTTGAGTCTTGGAAGTCATTACTACTGTAATGACCACTCCTTATCTTGTTTATTTTATTTTTGTGCCAAGAGAAGCCTCTAATTCGAGTGAGGTAAAGATTTGGGGATGTTGCTGTCCTGAAACTGTTTTTGGTGCTGCACCATAAACATTCATATAAATTCTCTGTTTATCTTTTGGACCTACGATTTCTTGTGCATATGCCCCAGGTTATATCCAAACTTTCGTTAGTTGAACACTTTTTGATTTGAGCAACAGAAAACCCCTCAAAAATTCGACCTTTGTCAGCTGTTCAGTTTTGACAGATTTCTGCCAATATTTGTGTTTGCCACTTTATCGCTTTCTTTTGAGTTCTTTTGATCACGAAACATTTGGGGAGGTTGCTACAGTAGTATTTGCTATATATGTGGTGGTTTTCAGTTGAAACCTGAAGCAAAAAGAGGTTGATTATATGTTATGCTACACTAATGTTGCTAATAGATTTGTGTTTAGTTTTGTATGAAGGAAGTTTTCAAGTGTAGGGATTGGAGAATGATGAGATGAGTTGAAGAATGGACAAAAGCTCAAGCTTGGGGATGCCCATGCATCACCCCAAGAAATATCCAAGAAGTACAAGCGTCAAAGCTTGGGGATGCCCCCGAGGCACCCCTTCTTCATCGGCAAAAATTAGGTCACCTTTCAAAACACTATATTTTTATTGCTTCATGCACTATGTGTTTTTCTTGGAGTGTCAGTTGTTTTAGTTTTCTTAGTTGGTTTAGTTTGTTTGATGCAATAAATGGTTGGACCCCAACAAATTTCCTTTGGAGAAGTTGCCTTGTTTTCATTTGCCAAGAACACTCCGTTTTCATTCTTACAATTTCACCGGGTGTTCTTCTTTTTCTGCTACTGCTTTTGGTTTTCGTTTTTGCCTTGATTTGCATTCAGACCTTGTCATATCTTTTCATCAAGGTGTATTTTTGCCTCTGATCTTTATTGGTTTTCATCAAAAGAGGTGTCTTTAAAAATTTGAAATGGCGTTGGAAAAGAGAAAAAGCTTTGTGCAAAATAGTGGTACAAGAAGGAGCTTGTGTAGACTGCGGCTTAGGCTTTTTTATGTCATGCTTGATGTCTTTTTGATAGTGTGCTTAGTGGTTTTACTGTAGCATGACTTGTCTCAAATAACTGAGATTGCTTAATGAGCCTTTGAAAAAATCATGCGTTGTTTTTATTGTATGGAAGCATTATTTTGGTTTTCTCCTTGATGCTTTATTTGGATTGACTTGGCGCATGCTCACACATGTTAGACTCTTACAAAGTCGCCAATAGCCTCTATGATCATTTAGTTTTTGATTTTTGATGCCATCTTATACTTCTTTTAATGTCACTTTGTCGCTTTGCATGATTATGGCCATTATTGCTCTCTTAATTGGTCGCTCCCAGTCTTTTGCTAGCCCTCGCCTTGTACTGAGTATGAGCTCTACTCGTGCATCCAACTCCTAAAAGCCAAATTTTTTCAAAGTGTCCACCATACATACCTACTAGCAATTTGCTATTCCAAGTAAATTTGACTTGCTTTTATTTTCTCTTCAAATTAAACTCTTACCAGTGTTATGCGAAATTCGGTCAGTAAAGCTCTAACGAACCGGAAGGCACACTTTACTTTTTTCTGTTCTTAAAAATTTGACATTGTGGTCTCTTATGTTGAGTTGTTATGCTTGTAAGTTGTAAGTTAGAGACTAGCCCAGCCATGCTGTCATGGGCAAGCTTTCAACATTGCACTTCTTATTTGAGTTGATATCGTGATCTTTTGTTTATGGATACCCGTGGTGTGAAATGAATTGGGAATCTTATGGGGATCATGGAGTTTGTATATGTGTTAGGGAAACGCCGGGCCACTAATCTAAGCCATGCATAATTCATGGTGGAAATTTGCAGCATACCCATGGTGAACATTCGACGACGCATCTCACAATAAAAAGCTAAACAAATGGCAAATAAAAGAGATGTCGAGGTGTTCATTGTCTGCTTGTCCTGTAATTTTGATGTGGGCTTGTTCCATGTCATCGGGCACGGAGGTACCCCATTGTCGGTTCTCAATGATATGCATATATTTACAATGACAAGAGCCTTGCTTGGGACTCTAAGTAAAGTAGCATGAGGTTTGGGTACTCGTATTCACAGGGCACGAGGTTTTCAACTTATGATTTGTCAAGCATATGCATCATAATTGTTCTCGCATTAACTTTAACCATTCAAGATGCTTATGATGGGGGCAATGAGAGCTCAAAGCCGGTAAGTACCATAATTTTTGAAGGTTATAAAACTTGCAATCACTGCTTCCCTCTGCGAAGGGCCTTTCTTCTACTATTATGTTGAGTCACCACCTTCTTTCTTTATGCACCATTAAGAGAGCATAGTTGTCATTCTTAGTGTGATATGCATTGTCCCAAAGTTCATTGATTGATTCATATTGTTGGTTTCACTTGTTCTCAAATTATTTGTATCTAGTCGCCCTCTTAAACTTTGAGGTGTCCTATGCATTTATGTTTTGCTCTCTTCGAAGGACAAGCTGAAAACCATTTGTATGTTTTTCCTTATGATTTGAACACATGTTTGACTTTCATTGTTTCATTTTCATGATCTTTTGTTTGTGTTCATTTGCATGTTTACAACATGGTTGCTAAGTTTCTTATTGTCAAGATTATATCTTCATGCCCATGTTTTAAGTTCTTATGATCCCAGCTCACAAATGCTTACATACATGATCAAGATTGTGTAGGTGCATGTCACCTCAAAAATTATTCTTTGTTATCACTTACCTACTCGAGGACGAGCAGAAGTTAAGCTTGAGGATGCTTGATATGTCTCCAACGTATCTATAATTTTTGATGCTCCATGCTTGTTTTTACACCATTTGCCTGCTGTTTCGTTACACTTCATGGCACTTTTATGCATTTTCCAGAACTAACCTATTCACGAGTTGCCACAGTGCCAGTTCCCTGTTTTCTGCTGTTTTTGTGTTTCAGAAGTGATACACAGGAAATATTCTCAGAATTGGACGAAACAAG
Source organism: Dactylis glomerata (assembly GCA_007115705.1). Taxonomy (NCBI): domain Eukaryota; kingdom Viridiplantae; phylum Streptophyta; class Magnoliopsida; order Poales; family Poaceae; genus Dactylis; species Dactylis glomerata. The sequence continues at coordinate 5,446,270 of QXEO01000545.1, read as the reverse complement.
TTCCTAATGTCTTATTTTACCCAGAAGCTTCCAGAGATCCGAAGGAGAGAAGGAGAGGGGCCACCAGGGGCCCACATGCCTGGCTGGCATGGCCAGCCCCTGGCCTGCGCCACCATGGTGTGAGGCCGCCTGGTCCCTCCTCTGACATCGCCCCTTCGCCTATAAAGACCCCCCGACAGAAAAAACCTAAGTACCCGATCAATTTTCTAGAACACATCGCGATCCACCGCCGTTGTCGACCCAAAGATCGGGAGGGTCCAGAAACTCTTCCCGGCACCCTGCCGGAGAGGGGAATCACCACCGGAGGTCTTCTTCATCGCCATGCTTGCCTTCGGAGCGATGAGTGAGTAGTCTATCTTGGACTATGGGTCCATAGCAGTAGCTAGATGGTTGTCTTCTCCACCATGTGCTTCATGTTTAGATCTCATGAGCTGCCCTACATGATTGAGATCACCGTTATGTAATTCTACATGTTTGGTTTGTTGGGATCCGATGAATATTGGTGTTATGATTGAGTTGCTATACTGAAATTTATCTTATGTTATCTCTATGTTGTTTATGATCTTGCATGCTCTCCGTTGTTAGTAGCTATCTTGGCCGAGTAGTTGCTAGTGACTCCAAGAGGGGGTATTTATGCTCGATAGTGGGTTCATGCCTCTATTTAACCTGGGGGAGTGACAGAAACCTCTAAGGTTGTAGATGTGCTGTTGCTACTAGGGAGAAAACAACATTCATATGCTCAAGGGCATATGCTTTGTTTACATTACACACTTTGCTTAATGCAATTATCTGTTGTTCGCAACTTAATACTTGTGGAGTTCTTGGATTAATTCGCCATAAGTGGATTATTAATCATAGATGCAGTTGGATGGCGGTCTATGTATTTTGTTGTAATGCCTAGAGTAAATCTCATAGTGATCTTCTTGACATATCACGTTTATCTTTATTCTATCAATTGTCCAACTGTAATTTATTTACCCAGCATGTGTTATTTATCTTATGGAGAGACACCACTAGTGAACTATGGACCCCGGTCCTATTTCCATCATATTGCTATCACCTGTTTACTTTACTCGCACTGTTTACTTTACTTGCATACTTTTACTGTTTTCCACTCGATACACTCATAACCTTTGTTTCAAGCAAACCGGTGAGATTGACAACCTCATCGCAAGTTGGGAACAAAGTATTTGGTTGTGTTGTGTGCAGGTTCCGTGTTGCAGCTAGCAAGCAAAGCTTGGACGAGGCGCCATATATAAATTGTCCGAAGCTGTCGCAAACTAGCAAGCATCACCTTCAGTCGTTTATCTCTCCTCTCCAAGAACGATAAACCTTGGTTTATTAACTGAGGGAAAACCAGCTGCTATACGCATCACACCTTCCTCTTGGGGTTCCCAATGGGCTGGTCATTCACCACGCATCAACCCCTCAAATGCGCGGCAGGCGCTTGGGTCGAAGAACTACCATAGGTCCTGTGGAGCCTACGGACAACTCCAAACTCCTCGACCGGGTACACGCCGTTCTTCTTGCTTTTCGGAGCAGAGGCAGTGCTACCTACCAACGTATGCTACTACGCGCCTCGTGTGGTGGCTTATGTCGAAGAAGACACAGAAAAAGCACTAGCAGATGCCCAAGACCTACTGGATGAGGCCCAGGATGTCGCCCTCGCCCACTCGGCAGTCTACCAGCAAAGCCTCCACAAATACCATAGCAGATGGGTACGCGGACAGTCCTTCAAGCCAGGCAACCTCGTCCTTCGCGGCAAACAAGCACCTCGAAGCTGGAACCACCATGGGAAGGGCCATATCTCATCCATAAAGCAATCCCAGGAGGCACATATCGACTGCGCGACCCCAAGACAGGGAAGGACATCGACAACACATGGAACGCACAGCAGTTGCATCGGTTCTACCCTTAGAAGCAGCAAGCTTCCTCTACCCCCCCATCTCTATGTAATTACGCGTCGGTAGTAGACCACGCTCAACTATAGCACCATCGGCACCAAGCAATAAAGTATACTTCTCCATATCATTGTTTAACCCACATTTGGGGCTTTGCCTTAAAAATTTGCTCGACATGCGCTCGGGGGCTTCGCCCATTCGACCCATGCTCGAGGGCTTCGCCTTTTCGACCGCGCTCGGGGGCTTCGCCCTTTCGACCGCGCTCGGGGGCTTTGCCCTTTCGACCATGCTCGGGGGCTTCGCCATTTTGACCACGCTCGGGGGCTTCGCCTTTTTGACCGTGCTCGGGGGCTTCGCCTTTTTGACCCACGCTCGGGGGCTTCGCCCTTACGACCCACGCTTGGGGGCTTCACCTTTTCGACCGCGCTCGGGGGCTTCGCCCTTTCGACCGCGCTCGAGGGCTTTACCTTTTCAACCACGCTCGGGGGCTTCGCCCTTTCGACCCACGCTCGGGGGCTTCACCCTTTCGACCCACGCTCAGGGGCTTTGCCCTTTCGACCATGCTCGGGGGCTTCGCCTTTTCGACTGCGCTCGGGGGCTTCGCCTTTTTGACCACGCTCAGGGGCTTTGCCCTTTCGACCCACGCTCGGGGGCTTTGCCTTTTCGACCGTGCTCAGGGGCTTCACCCTTTCGACCGTGCTCGGGGGCTTCGCCTTTTTGACCATGCTCGGGGGCTTCGCCTTTTTGACCATGCTCGGGGGCTTCGCCCTTTCGACCGCGCTCAGGGGCTTTGCCCTCTCGACTTACGCTCAAAGGCTCCACCCTCTGACCCACGCTCGGGGGCTCTACCCTTCGATCCACATAACCCGCACAAAGCATCCAGACGAATTTCAAAAGATACACACATATACAATATATAAACAAGGTTCAGAAACTTGGCCAGGTCAATGCGCTGCGACGCCCTGATTTGCCCTCTGACGATCACTTTTGGTGATAATCTGTCGAGTGATACAATCAGCCGTGTCTCTGCAAGCAGCATAATGATGACCCATGTCAACATGACCACTCGGGGATGGAGGGAGCGTCTTCAACAACTCCAAGTCAACCTCAGGGTAATGAGCACGCACGAAGGAAAGGGCGACCATAGCTCTGCAGCGCAGGTGCTCTCGAACAAAGGAGTAGACGGCATTGCCATTCTCGAATCGATCAAGCAGCACAGGCAGGCCTTCGGGTTGGTTATTCAGAGGAAACATTGCCTCGTGCACCAGAGCAAGGGCACTACGGCTTGTTTCGGCCAACACTCCAGCTTGGGCGATTCTGTCATGGAGAAGTGTCAACTTCAGCGCCTTTAATCGATCTGCCCAGAAATTGTCAGCGATCGAATTAGCATGCGTTTGAGCAGCATGAAGGTGCATATTCACGCATCGGGCTTCAGCTTCACTGTCAAGGCACACATCTGCAGAGAGGAGAAGAATATCAAATTCTGTAGGCTCAAACCGCAAAGCAGACCGAAAAGTTCGAAAGACTCACACTTCAGGGATTTCCCAGGGCTCTCGATTTCCTCAAGAAGGAATTTTTCGGCATCCGCAGCCCGTGATGCCTTGGACAGAGCAACATCGACCTTAGCAGTAACTGCTTTCAGTTGATGCTGCGTGTTCTTGAGCTAGTCGTGCAAGGATCGAATCAAGGTCAATTCGCTCGTGGAAGGTGCTCTGCTCTCAACGGCATTGGAAGAACTAGCAACTGTCTCATACAAAATAGGCTAGGCATTCGAAAACATAGACAAATCCTGCACAAGAGGCCTCCAGTCATGTATAGTCATTGGTAACCAAGTAAGCAGATGCAGAATACGATGGCAAAACAAAAGTAGCAAAGTTACAGCAAGCAGTGCACCCGCATTGAAACAATAGTGTTCGACGTAGCATCACAAAGTCAATTACAGATGCACGACAGAGGCACCAACTACACTACGCTGAGCTACCAGGGGCCTTGCTAGATTGGGCACCGGAGGTACCATGTTTTCGAGCCCGTGCTACCGCCCGCTTCTCATTCCTTTCGGCTAGGAAGCTCATCATCCGAGCAGACAAGTCGTGGGCAAGCTCAAGGTAGCCCTTCGGGGATTATCACGTCCATCCTTGTCTTTCGGATACGTGCTCGTGACTATGTCGGCGTCAAATTCAACCCCATGCATCATCAGCATAGAGAAGATAGACTCGGAGCCGATAGTTACCTGTCGGCGAACCGCAGCAACTAACGGATCCTCGCCATCCGCCTTGAACACCAGGGCTTCGAGGATACCAGCCATGGTGTTGCTGGTCGAGTCTGGGATGGACACATCATGAACACGGTCAAGCGTTGGCCGCACCTTCGCCAGGAGGTCACGGACTTCTTGACACATGTGCTCGGTGATACCAACACTGGACTCGAGTTCAGTAGGCTCCTTCATAGCCCCGGCGTCCAATTCAGCAGCAGCTTCAAGAAAAGATAAGCTCCTTAGTTAGTAAGGCACTTAATCGACAAGAAAAAGTTCAATCGAGGGATATCGAAGACTCACCACATAAGGCGTCAAGCGGGGTCTGCAGTCGCTAATGCAAGTCTCTCTCTCTCTCTCTCGATTCAGCATTCAGGCGACACGTCTTTGCAAGCTCTTGGGCCTCGGATGATTCGGCTTTCAATCGGGCGACTTCGTCGGCCAACTCGTTAGCTTTAGCCTTTAGGCCTGAATTCTCCGCTGCAAGATCGTCCAGCTGGGCTTTCAGGGATGTCTTATCAGTAGCAGCCTGCGCTGTGATTCCTGATCATTCAAGGGATGTCGTATTACAAAGGAGTGAAGCAATATAACCGTCAGAACAAGATATTAAAAGGGAGGAAGCAGTACTCATGTCGCACATCCTCGAGCTACGCGGATAATCATCTGTTCTCTTCCTCCAGCGCAAGAAAGCTCTTGCATACCTTCGATAAGTCCATAACAACGGGCTGAGCAAGAAGAAGCAAAGATAAATCTCCGAATTATTGTTAGGAGGGCGAGCCCAAGTGTAAACACTTCGACTCACCCTCGGGGGCTACTAACAGGCAAACATACGAGTCGTAAAAGCTAGAATTTTTGGACTTACATGGCTTTTGGAGCTGGAAGGCTCGTCGGAGGAAGAAACCAGGACGAATTCAGGCTCAGACATCTTTTTCCCCGAAGGAGACAGCGGCTTCAGGAAGTCAGCCTCAGGAGCGGCGTCTCCAGCTGCCTTCTCTTGCGAATCTGCGGTCTGCTCGAGGGCGTCATCATGAGGCCGAATGTGGTATCGGTCGCGGTCCCTCGGGCTCGCTGAGGTCTCCTCGGTGGAAGATCTGAAATAGAAGTTGAAGTCAACATAGTATAGTCAGATCAGGGCAAAGTTACACGAAAAGCGAGTTGGGCAAGGAAACTCACGATGCATCAAGACCAAACTTCAGAAGAATCTTCTTCCCAAGTCGAAGAGGAGGGCGACTGCTCAAAGGCGCGGCAGGGATCACGCTATCGTCGTCATCGCTAGAAGAGAAGTGAGTATCATCGAGATCTTCTGAATCCTCAGCGACATCAGCAACTTGTTTCTTCTTCGATACTCATGAGGGCAACGGAGCAGCAGAGGTTGATTCCTTCGGGACCTCGATGAAGTCATGCCCTGGATATTCACCCACTTCGGGTTGGGGCGGATAGCACCGAACTACCTCGATGACCTAAGCAAGAGCGTCCATATGAGTCAATCCTGATCAGCAAGATTACAGGGCGGAAGAAATATTCAGTTAAAGATGAGAAGGGTACCTCAGTTCAGGGGAAGGCTTTGCTGAAGGCCACCGCGCCAAAAGCTTTTGGCACGGGCGACTTCTTCTTGATGTTGGTGATGATGCGCATGCATTCATCAATCTCGGCTTCATGCAGCTCATCGGAGGTAATTTGCGTCGAATCATGGCGGTCGCTGTAGTCCCACATGCAGTGGGCTCGAGCAGCGAGAGGCTAGATCCGATGCTCGATGAAGGTCTGAATAAGCTGAATGCCCGAAAGCTCTTTATTCAGAGTGGCACGAAGCTATTTGATTTTCTCCATCAGTGGCTCTGTGATCTTCATCTTCTCTTTAGAAAGTTCATGTCTCCAAGACACTCGCGGTCAAAGGGCGGTGGTGGCTCGAAACTCCTCGAGCCCGAAGTTTTCGCCAGTGGAGAACTTGTCCTTAGTGTAGAACCATTTCATCCTCCAGTCGGGGTTGTTCTTGGGCGTCTGGAGGTTGAAGTAAGGCACGTCCGGAAGCACTTGGCAGCTGAAGCCGCCGGTCTGGTACTGCAGTGGGTGCCGGATGATGAAGATTCGGCGCCAGAACGCCCAGTGGGGTTCGATCCCCAGGAAGCATTCACACAGCATGATGAAGCATGCGATGTGAAGAATCGTGTTGGGGTTCAGATCATGGAGCTGAATCCCATACGCAAAGAGAAGCCCACGAAGGAAGGGATGCAGGGGAAGAGAGAGTCCCCGCAACAGAAAAGCCATGAAAATTACCCGAAATCCAGGAGGAGGCCGAGGAACAATCTCGGGACCGGCGGCGAGCGATTCCGCCGGGGTGTTCTTGAGAAGACCCATCTTCTCAGTTTGAGACAGCTTCTTGTCTCCAACTTTGGTCTGCACCCAATTGCCGATGACAGGGGTGTCAGCATTCATGATTTTGGCCTTCTTGGCAGCATCGCCGGCGGCAGCGCCGGTCATGATGGAGCCCCTCTTCGGCATGAGGTTATCGCGCTGCTAAAGCTCAGAGAATGGAAATGGAGGAAAGGAGGACCGGGAGCAGTGCGCGAGGAAGAAGACGATGACAGTGGAGTGGGGTGGACTGATTACCCCTCCGCTGTCATTTTATTTCATCTCTAGAAATTCATGGCAAATCTTAGCCATTCACTGCGAAGTGGAAATGGCCGAGCAAATCTGGCCGTCCACGTGTCAGCGCCGCAGGAACCGCGGCATCCACTACGCACGGTAATCAAGGAAACTGGGCAGACTTTTCTCACCCACGTGTAGGACGTGCAGTCAAACTGGGTCAGCAGCCAGAGCGTGTGAGCGTAAGGGCCAACAGGGCATCTGGTCTTGTCATTGTCAGCCTATCCTGGCAGAGGATGGCATGACAACTCGAAGAATCCAAGCGTCATCATAGACGTCATGGTCTGCGGAATGTTTCCCTTTGGAGTTAAAGGATAAGTTCGATCTTGAGGCCCCTATACTCTCGAGGTACGTGCTTTCTCAAGGCTAAACTCTTTCGGGACTGGGTATTTTCTTGAAGCCTTTTTCGCCCTTTTTGAAGATGTTGCCTTTCGAGCGGTTTTTTCTTATGCTTTCGAGCCTTAAGAGTTCTTTGAGTGGGTTTCTCGGCATGACTACTCGAAAAGTCTTTATGACGTTATTTGGCATCAACTTGGTATTCGAGGGGCGAGTTTTCGCTCTCAAAATATTCACCACAGGCCAGTAGAGCCTACAGGCATTTCTTGTCGCGGGTGTCGATCGTCCTAAACTCCCGAATTTAGGCAGAAGATATCGTTTCAACCATCAAGCAGAGGGTTGCGATCCCCTGAATTACATAATGGCTAGCAACTCCCTCTCATCATCCAGATTATGGCTGTCAATTTTCGGGTTTGACCAGCAGAGCCACAAAGTTTACCTGAATAATGACTTTGTTAGCGTATACGATTAACATCTGGTCTAACCATGGGCTTCAGTTCTCAGGTTACTTTAAATTCGGGGCCAGCAGTGCTTCGACTGCGGTTCAAGGACAGTTTGTGTCCTTGGCCTCAATTTCATACTCTTACATGCAATCAAAATTCTTGGATTCTGGTGGCAATATACCGATTCGGATGCCGTATGTCAAATACGAAGGTAAGTCCACAGTTCGCAACACCAGATGGCCCGGTACTTGTATCAAGCGTGCTCTGCCGAGTACCTTTCCATACCTACGGTATGAAGTTTGCACCGATGGACGCATCGGGTGCCTCACAATGAACTGGGCTTCGACCCGGTGAGTCCAACGTGGCTCGGGTCGGGGTAGCGCCAGCCCACGCGGGTTCGAGTCGGGGGACTTGAATCTGAGTAAGCTAACCGAATGTCTTTGCGGCTATGCAATTAACTGAGACCCAGCGTGAGTCTCAAGCCGGTTATGCGCATCCCCCTGCAAACCAAGCTAAAACATTTTTCGAGGCTCAGCATCAGTATTACTCGAATCAGCTGCTTCTACTAAATGCGTTATTTGTGTATTCAACGTGTCATTGTGCCTTTTCAGGAAGGGCGAATATGATCTCGTGCGCTTAAAAAGGAGACTCTGGTTAGAGTCCCTGCCATAGTCTTCGACTATCCCAGGCACTCAGGGGCTACTGACGAAGGAATGACAAACAGGCCCTCGATATTCGCCTACCTGGTTTTCAGCCCAGGAGAGGTTGTTGTCGAGAGAGCTGCAAGGCCCGTAAGGGCGATGATTGGATGCAGCCCAGGAGCTATACTTGGCGTGCAAGCCAGAGTTCGAGGAGTCCAGTTTGTATTAGTCTTCGGTTAGGGCTTGTACATTATGGATCCGATCTGTACTTTTCTTGAGGGACGCTCCTGAGACCTAGCCTTCGCATATAAAAGGCTGGGAGGGAGGTCCCGAAACCTTAGACACTTTTTTCACCACCACACGCCGGAGCGCTTAATCTTCGGAGCTCTCCGCTTTGGCTAGATCTAATCTACGCTGCCACTGTAACCTCGCCATTGTAGCCATCACATCAATAAAAATCAGATAAGCAGGACGTAGGTCATTACCCTACCAAGGGGGCCGAACCTGGGTAAAACCTCGTGTTTCCCTGTTTTCGTCTGATCGCCGTCGAGTTCGCCAGGTCCCACTATGCGTTTCCTAGATCGAAAGCCCTCGAGAACATGGGCTTTACCGAGTTAGAACCTCATCAATTGGCGCCGACCGTGGGGACGATGGGATCTGGATCTACGGATTCGCCGGCTCTATCACCAACCAACACCAAGATTGACATCAACCCCGCCATCGACACTGCCGTCGGCATCGCTCTGCCGATCGACGCTGAACTAACGCCAAGATCGACATCAACCCCGCCATCGACACCAACACCAACGCCAAGATCGACATCAACCCTGCCATCGACACCAGCGTCGGCATCGCTGTGCCAATCGACACCGACGCCAATGCCGAGATCAGCATCGATACCATCATCGACACCTCCATCGACACCGTCGCCATCATCGCTGTGCCGGCCATCATCAACGCCAATCCTCTGGAACCAGAGGTCGACAGTGTGGAATCGATCACCATCACATCGCTTCGTCAAACGCCACCGATCTCATTCCGGCCACGACTATCGTCGGCCCAACCTCGGGCACGATGGGAGTAGTTTTGGCGATTACCGGAGGCTTCGACATGGCCTTCGGGCTGTTCAACTTCCACGTGGACAACAACGGAGTCGCCGAGCTAATCTCTGTCAGCGATTCCGCGCCACCCACAACAACCCCAAGCACACCACCAGTTACCGAGGGCAATCCCTCGGTGACTGCACTGCTGGCGCCGTTGGCGCCGCTGGAGGAGGAACCAAGGCTGGAAGATTTGACCCCATCAGTAGGGTCCAATGACTTCGAAGATCCACCTCTATCCCCAACCACCGCCTACTACGCCGATTGCGACACGTACCACTTCATGGGCGCCGGAAATTTCTCGTATGTGGGATCCAGCGAACTCGGTTGATAAATGACGAGGGGCACATGAATTTTACCCAGGTTCACATCCCCTCGGTGGAGGATCGCTACATCCTGCTAGCAATCTAGTATAGTATCATAAGGTGTTTAGAGGGAGCCGCCGTAGGCGGAGTTGTATGCGCGTAATGTAATCTATTGTAAGCTAGTCTAGGGGTGCCCCTTGGTGGCTTTATATATGCAGCCAGTTAGGGTTTACAAAGTGTTTCTTGCCTTCTACTCCAAGTAGAAGTACGGGCCTTGCGGGCTTCTTGTATCCTTTGAGCGGGCTTCTTCCTTGGCAGGAACCAGGTAGGCAAATATCGAGGACCGAGGGGTCATACCCTCGTCAGTAGCCCCCAAGTGTCTAGTCGATTCGTAGAATCGGGTAGAGACTCAAATCTTGCCTTGAAGTCGTAGTCTTGTATGTCGCGTATGAGGTCACCAAATGAAGTTCTTGCATGTCGTGGTCGATGGCGTTGCACGGTAGCTGGATCGTTGTGATGATGTTGTAGAATACTTGTTGTAGGCGATGTCGATGTCGAGCTTCCGAATGCTTGGTCATTGTAGGCAAAGTGGTTGGTGTTGCTGGAAGATGGCTGACAGGAGTTGAATACCGTGGACCTGAGCCGACACGATATAAAGTCATCGGCGTAGAGCCAGAAGGAATCAACAGTATAGACCGGAGTTGACGTGGTCGACGATATGCTGCTTCAAGTGCAGTAAGCAATATAGAGGACTGCTGAGATTAGCAGTATGCGAGGCGCAGCCCCCGAGCGTATTGTCAACGCTGAGTGCTAAAGGAGTGAATGCTAAGGTTAGCATGTAAGAATAGCCCCCAAGCATTGCTAGCATCGGGTTGTAAAGCGCAGCCCCCGAGCGTGTTACCAACGCAGGAGCGAAGGAATGATAATTCGAGGTACAGCCCCCGAGCGTGTTACCAACGCAGGGGCGAAGGAATGCCAATTCGACGTGCATCCCCTGAGCGTGTTGCCAACGCCGGGGCAAAAGAATGCCAATTCGAGGCGCAGCCCCTGAGCGTGTTGCCAACGCTAGGGCAAAAGAATGCCAATTCGAGGCGCAACCCCCGAGCGTGTTGCCAACGCCGAGGCAAAAGAATGCCAATTCGAGGCGCAGCCCCCAAGCGTGTTGCCTACGCCGGGGCGAAAGAATGCCAATTTGAGTAGTACTCGAAAATGCTTAGCTTGGTTTGTAAGGGGATAGGCATAACCGGCCTAAGACTCACGCCGGGTCTCAGTTAATTGCATAGCCGCAAAAACATTCGATTAGCTTACTCAGATTCGAGTCCCCTGACTCGAACCCGCGTGGGCTGGCGCTACTTCGACCCGAGCCGCGCTGGACTTACCAGGTTGAAGCCCAGTTCATTGTGAGGCACCTGATGTGTCCATCGGTGCAAACTTCATACCGTAGGTATGGAAAATCTCTCGGCAGAGCGCGCTTGATACGAATACCGGGCCATCTGGTGTTGCAAACCGTGGACTTACTTTTGTATTTGACATACGACATCCGAATTGGTATATTGCCACCAGAATTCGGGCATTTTGAGTGTATGCATAAATATAGAATTGGATTCAGGGGGCTAAAGCCACTCCCAAATCGTAACTGAGGCACTGCTGACCTTAAATCGAAAATAATTTGAGGGACCAAAGCCCACAGTCGAATAACGTAGAGGCGTTGCTGGGCCGAAGAGGATAATTCGAGGGACCGAAGCCCGCACTCAAATAACGCAGAGGTGCTGCTGGCCTGAAGAGGATAACTCAAGGGACCGAAGCCCGCACTCGAATAACGCAGAGGCGCTGCTGGCCTGAAGAAAGCGATTCGAGGGACCGAAGCCCGCACTCGAATAATGTGAAGGCGTTGCTAGCTCGAAGAAAATGATTCGAGGGACAAGAGCGCCCGCACTTGAATAATGTGAATGCGTTGCTAGCCCGAAGAAAATGATTCGAGGGACAAGAGCGCCCGCACTCGAATAATGCAGAGGCGCTGCTAGCCTGAAGAAAGCGATTCGAGGGACCGAAGCCCGCACTCGAATAACGCAGAGGCGTTGCTGGCCTAAAGAAAGCGATTTGAGGGACCGAAGCCCGCACTCGAATAATGTGAACAGTATAAGCGGTGTGGACAATCGATGGACTTGTCAAGTGCTATGCCAGCACATTAGGAACAGCAGTCGATGTCGACCCCCGGTAGCCCCCGAGGGTGAGTCGAAGTGCTTGCACTTGGGCTGGCCCTCAAAAATTTAGCTGTTTGTTGTCGACTGCCATATTCCTTTGTCAAAGCTCTGAAGTCTGAGTAACTGCACATCTTTAAGGTGAAGCCCCCGAGCATGGGGACGTGGCGGACCGGCGTCGACGCGAGAGATGCTTGCACTCAACGCGGCCGAGGCGCGAAGTCGATGACCTGTAAAGTTAACTTGCATAGCGCAGCCCCCGAGTATCGGTGAGGCAAAAGTAAATAATAATCAATGCATGATAGAAGAAACTTAGCTTTATCGGGTGCGATGTCGAAGTCAATGTAAACAGAGTCAAGCACGATAAATACGTGACGGCGAGCCCGCGATGTTGGCGAATTCATAAATACGAGGATGATGCTGGTTGACTGAAGCGGGCGATGCTGACAAAATATACGGACTTGTAGCAGTCTGACAGTGGTGTTAGAGTAGACAGTTCGACAGCCTCGCGACCGATGAAATAGAGCATATCAGACCAATTAGTAAATCCTTTTCCCAAGCGCTGCTGCCTTTGGTTCTCATCCAGGATAGAGATGTGTCCCGTGTAATACCCCAATTGTAGTAGTAGTATTTAAGTGCAACACGTGATCACTCTGGCCGCAAAATTCATGCATGCAATAGCTATCTTGAGCCCACGTGAGGTGGTAATAGATGACTACGTACCCGACTTGATTAATAGTGCCAAATCTCGTGTATTGCTTATAGCTGACCAGATCATGTGCCATATCATACTTTGAATTGATGCTTGCTTTGTATTCCAGCTCGGGCAGTGCAAACCAAGGATGAAAATAAATTTTCTGGCGGCATCGTGCAGGCCAATTCAGCACCAACTTCACTTAAAGTTGCCATGAATTTGTAGAAATAATATACTGTAGTCGAGGCGAGTGTTGATGTCGAGCCCTCGGACATAGTTGTTGCAACTTTGTTGATAAAGGTTGGATCCGTCGAGTGGATGGGACTGTGCGTACTTAATACATTCGAGGGCAAGCTGTTGTTTGTCGAGCCCCCGAGCGGCGCTGAGTGCATAACGGCGAGCCTCCGGACATAGCAAGCCGCAATCGATGCAGACCAGGACATGATGGAGTCGATGCGGATGTAGTCGATACGAACGATGGTAGTCGAGGATGGCAAGTGCGCGATGGCGAGTCCCGATGTCGAGCCCCCGAGCGCGGCGTCGGCGAGGTCGCTCGGACCGCAGTCGATGAAGTAGCGGCGGCAGACTTGGCACAGACGGAGTTGCGATGTCGATGGTGCCGGTCGCGGCATTTGTAAATCAACCTACACACAAATTAGAGTAGACTGCAAGCCCGAGAAAATTTCTAGTAGACACTAGTGGGGACGGGGCCTCCAGTCCCGGCCCGTAAGGGGCTTTAGTCCCGGTTTGCAAACCGGGACCCCAGCCGCGGGACTAAAGGCTGAACCTTTAGTCCCGGCCCGCTTACCAGCCGGGACTGGAGGGTGTCCACGTGGGCACCTCGGAGCGAATCAGGGCCAGGACCTTTAGTCCCGGTTTGTAACATAGACCGGGACTAAAGGTCATCTGCAGATTTTTGTTTTTTGCTGTAGGGTTTTAGGGTTTAGGGGTTTTAGTGTTTTAGGTGGGGGATTAACGTGATGCCTCGTTTGGTGCCTTGGTGTTCGGGAATTAGTTTATGCATATATATAAGATTAACTTATCTTACAAGCGAGCATATATATACAATTATATGGAGATCAGAATTATCGGGACAAGAGCCCGTCTATTCGATTACATGGACCAACATTAGTAATGGCCCCTAGCTACACTAAATCGTCCTTTGTCGTCTATAGCTTCTATTCTCAGAAAGGTCGCCAGCTCCTCTGCAACAGCAATCGCGCGTTGCTCTGGTAGGTACTTCTCCCGCATGGCCGTGTACTATATAAGAAGAGGAGATGAATATGAATATCAATCATGATAACAAAGAATAACGAGTAAAAATAGAGGTGTGAATGTTTATTGCTTACATCGTATCTGTAATCCTTGTGCTCAGAGGTAAACGTGCGAATGGTCTCGCAAACATAGTATCCACATAGATGCGTCCCCCGTGGCTGCTGGTCGCACTTTACGAGAATAGAATATATATAATCAAAATAATAATCTAGCATTACAAAAGTATTGAAAATAGAAGTATATCATACTACTACTTACCTGAGCCGCTCTAAAGGTCAGCTTCTCATGCCGGATACCGGGAGTCACGCACTTGAACCGCTTCCAAACCCTGCCCGACAAGGAAAATGATTTGCTAAGTTTTTCATTAATTGATATATCAGAAAATCATCGAAAGAGACCGATAGAGCGCAAGAATGATTGAAATTACCCTTGGAGCATGTCCTGCAGGCTTTGGAACTGTTCCAAGGGTCTCGATAATGGGTCGAAGGCATCAACTCTTCCCTTATCAATTTGAATGTCCAACAGAATCCAGTGGTAGCTGCACATGTATATATATATGTGTCAGTAACTTATCAATTACACTTATAAGTGAATGGACACAACAGAGTAAGACCCTCACCTGAAGTTGTATGGAAACAGTATGTGGTCACAGAAATTTTGATCTGTTAGAAACCTTAGAAGGTTTTCCTCTGTCTCCTTGGGGTTATCAGTTAGCGTCTTTATATGTATTTTATTTGGGTCAATAAACCCAATATTTAGGATGTTCCTACTTTTACATTCCAGAATCTTCATTCTGCATAATAGAGTACAAGTCAGAACGGAACAAGTTATATGTAGACAATGAATTGAAATAACTGAACAAGTTATATGTAGACAACAAATTAAAAAACTTACAGACAATAGCAACTCATAAGCGATTTGTCGAGGGCGTCGGCATTGTACATCTGGAAGAGTTCATCAAAGTCGATATGGATGTCTTCGGGGCGGCCGTAGTACTCCCGTGGGACACGCGCCACGATCATCGTTCTCCCATTCTTTGATTCACTTAAGTACCATGTATGCAAGTAACGCATATTTGTTGGGAGATCATCAAACTTATCTTTGCTGACCAAAGGCGCTCCCATGACAAACTGTGGCTTAGGGGCTACCACAGCCTTGGGTACCACGTCGTCTTGGGAAGCCAGAATGACTTCAACCGGGATACCCCATTCATCCGCCCACTTCTTTGCTAATCCCAAATCTTGCCCCTGCACCAGAGAGGGAACATTCTCGGGTAACACCCTGAGGGGTGGGATCGACTGTTTGGCCTGTTGTCCAAGCTGAGGAACGTCTGATCTTATTTTGCTTGTAGTTGAACTTGATTTGCTCCCACTTGCACTTGCACTTGCACGTGACTTGCTCTTTTGCCCTTCCTTCTGCAATGTGCGTGTATAGTCGTCAGGCTTATGGTGTAAGTCATACTGTGATGGAAGGGTCATGAAGTATTTTGCATATGCTATTTGCTTCTCGGTGTATTCCGGGCGGGGCTCGGGTTCCTTCTTTTTCATCTGCGCCTCATAATGTTCCTTTGCTATCCTGGCGTTTTCCTCGTCGGTACGATCATAAGGTCTGATAGGAAGATTAGCATGAGGTACCTTTGGGAGGGGCGACAGTTTGCGCTTTGGGGAGCTCCGTCGCTTAGAACTCATGGACGGAGCGTTCTTGCTGGCACACTTCCGCTTAGTATCCTTAGCGGGCGGCGGCGGAGACGGCCGACCCAAGTCCGGCGGCGGTGACCGAGATGGACTCATGTTGTGGTGGCCGTTGTCATGTGGAGGGCTTGGAGGTGATGGAGGTGTAGGTGACCTGCGACGACTCGGAGGCGGTGTTGTCCTTGGGGCCGAGCCTGGAAGCTTGATGTAGTTCTTGTCCCATAGGATGACTCCACCCAGTACTTCTCCGAGTGTCCTCTCATCTTCGGGTCCAGCCATGTCGAGCTCCATATCATGAAACCCCGCCATGATTTCATCCACCCCGACTTTAGCAAAGCCAGCTGGAATCTCACGGCCATGCCAGCGTGCATCAGGGCCAGAAGGTAAAGCTTGTCCGACGGCCACCTTCATGGATATGTTCTTGAATTTCTGATGGAGTTCACATGATGTTGACTCCTTGATTCCATCCACGGGGTAGCCGGGACCGCTCTCTATCATTCTTCGTGCATCGTCGGGCGGGGCCTCAGATTCAGCCACGCTGCTTTTCCGCTTAGATGGGGCGCCGATAATATCGAGTCCAGGATCTTCCTGGCGCGCTACTCCTCTAAGCTCGTCAATCTGCTTCTGTTGCTCGTTAAGCCTGGCAAGCAACTGGTTGAACTTGTCATTCTCCTCATCCTGCTGTCGCTTCTTTGCTCTCGCCCGGCTTCTGTAAGTGTCTTGGTCTCTGGCAAACCCAAGCCACCACGGGTAAGAAGGACCGAAGCCTCGCGTTCATCCTCCATGTTCGTCATTGCCGAGGACCAGTGTGAGCAAATCTTTCTCTCTATCTGCAGTGAACTGTCTTTTTCCCTCTTTAATTTCTTTCACTATCTTTTTCCAATTCTCCCTGGGTATTCTAAGACCGCCACTGCAGATGAGGTCCCATGTTTCTTCGTCGTACGAACCACCATGCGCAAGGAACCAATTCCTTGCTCTCATTTCCCACTCATCACGGATGGGTTCAGGTACGATGCCTTTAGCTAGCAGATCTTGCTCTTTCTTATCCCACTTTGGGATGGCAGTCTCATAGCCCCCT
Organism: Dactylis glomerata; assembly: GCA_007115705.1. NCBI lineage: Eukaryota > Viridiplantae > Streptophyta > Magnoliopsida > Poales > Poaceae > Dactylis > Dactylis glomerata. The sequence continues at coordinate 5,429,711 of QXEO01000545.1, read as the reverse complement.
GGCCCCAGCGTGTGGTGATATTTCTTCTTGTCGGCATTTTTCTTGTTCTTTTCTGATAATGCCTTGGCATCTTCTGACTGCTTGTACTCCTGAAATGCCTTCCAGTGATTCGCCTGCTTGGCTAGATACCCCTCGAATACTGGCACTTTCTTTGTCTTCAGATAGTCTTTCCATAGCTTCTTCTTCCAGCTACGGAACAGTTCGGCCATCTTCTTTAGAGTCCACTGCTTGACTTTGGCCCTCAGTTTATTTGCGGCGTCTTGATTCTCACATTCTGGCAGGTTGAAATGTGACATGATATCATTCCAAAGATTATCTTTGTACCTTTCGGCGACATAGTCACTATCGGCTGCCCCTTTGCGCTTGTTCCACTCCCGAACGCTGATCGGGACGTGATCCCTAACGAGAACTCCGCATTGCTTCTTGAATGTGTCAGCAGCATTCTTAGGAAGCTTTGGTTCGCCCGTAGGCAATATCACCTCAAAGGTGTAATGCGTCCGTGCGTCCAACTTTTTAGTCGGGCCTCGTTTCGTAGCTTTGCTCGATGTGGAGGCCTAAGAGGGAGAAACATTCGTCAAATGAATGTATATGTATACAATATAGAGCTATCTCCAATATTTTTCACATATTACAAGTGATTGTCGAACTTCATATGTATACCTCGCCGGACTTTATTATTTCTCCACCGGCTTCTCCACCGGCTTCTCCATCAGTGGAGCTATCACCTTCTCCGTCATTGGAGCTATCTCCGGCCCCATCGGCTTCATCTTCAGGTCGATCAACCTCCATTCCATCTCCGGAGGGGTTTAGATATGACGACGGAGATTCAGCAGGTTCAACGTCGGGGGCGTCTTTGATTATATCTTCGAGAAGTTCTTCCTCTTCGAGGTTCCTGCTATGTGGATCCATAGTTCTGCAAAAAACGAAATAAATTCTAACTAAATAATTCTATTTCTATTTGCAAATAAATTCTAACTAAATAATTCTATTTCTATTTGCAAATAAATTCTAACTAAATAATTCTATTTCTATTTGCAAATAAATTCTAACTAAATAATTCTAACCCTAATATCTAACCCTAACACTAACTAATTCTAACCCTAATATCTAACTCTAATAGCTAACAAATAGGAAATTAAACTAACTAACAAATACTAACAAATTAACTAACAAATAACTAACAAATACTAATAAATTAAACTAACTAACAAAAACAAATAGCTAGCAAACAAATACTAAATTAAACTAACTAACAAATACTAAATTAAACTAACTAACAAATTTACTAACAAATAACTAACAAATCTATTCTTTTTTTTCTAACTAAATTAAACTAACTAACCCTAAAACTAACTAACAACTAAATTAAACTAACTAACCCTAAAACTAACCCTAACACTAACCCTAAAACTAACCCTAACACTAACCTAAAACTAACCCTAACCTAAAACTAATTAACCCTAACATACCTGCAGGTCGGCGGTGACGGGAGGCGTCGGGCGGCGGTGGCGTTGGGCGGCCGGTGGCGTCGGGCACCTCGGGACGGTCGGCGGCGGCAGTGGGAGGCGTCCGGCGGCGGTGGGCGCCTCGGGCTCGAGCCGCGGTGGGCGCGTCGGGCGGCGGTAGGCGTCGGGCTCGGGGGCCTCGGCGGCGGCGGCGCGTCAGGCTCGAGGACGTCAGCGGAGGCGGTGCGTCGGGCGGCGGTGGCGTCGGGCAGCCTGGCGGCGTCTCTGCTTGCTCCTCGCGCGCGAAAATCCTAAGTCCCCGGTCGGTTCCACCGACCGGGGACGAAGGACTAGCTTTTATACCCCGGGACCTTTAGTCCCGGGCGGTGGCTCAGGCCGGGACTAAAGGGGGGCCTTTAGTCCCGGTTTGAGCCACCGCCCGGGACTAAAGGCCTCGGGCGGGGGTTTCCAGCATAAGGGCCTTTAGTCCCGGTCTGTAGCACGGACCGGGACTAAAGGCCTATTTTCTGTTTTTTCTTTTATTTGTTTTATAAATAGTTATCTGTTTGCATATTTGAGAATTTAACAAAACTATAAAAATGAAAAGTGTTTGAAATTGAATAGATAATTCAAAACTATTTTCTATTTTAAAAATTAATTATTTTAACTATCCTAAGTATTAACTATTTTGCCATTTTTAATTAAAAACTATGTTTATTAATATTCTTTTTGCATATTTGAGAATTTGACAAAACTATAAAAATAAAAAGTGTTTGAAATTGAATAGATAATTCAAAACTATTTTCTATTTTAAAAATTAATTATTTTAACTATCCTAAGTATTAACTATTTTGCCATTTTTAATTAAAACCTATGTTTATTAATATTCTTTTTGCATATTTGAGAATTTAACAAAACTATAAAAATGAAAAGTGTTTGAAATTGAAAAAATAATTCAAAACTATTTTCTATTTTAAAAATTAATTATTTAAACTATCCTAAGTATTAACTAGTTTGCCATTTTCAATTAAAACGGGAAAAGAACTAGTGAGCCGGCTTTTTTTCTAAAGAGCCATGGAGAATCTTCATCATGCATTACATAAAAGGTTTAATACATTATTACATTATTGCACCAACATTCCTATCTATTATTTCTGTTTTCTTCTGGGTCGTAGCCATGGAGAATCTTCATCATTCAGTAGGATGCTTGGGTCAGTTTTCACTTTGAAGGGCGGAATTTCATGAAACTTATTATAATCTACTGACATGTCTGTCTTGTCATCTACTCCCACGATGTTTCTTTTCCCTGAAAGAACTATGTGGCGCTTTGGCTCATCGGACGATGTCTTCTTTTGCTGATTTCTTTTTCTCGTTTTTGTAGACATGTCCTTCACATAGAAAACCTGAGCGACATCGTTGGCTAGGACGAATGGTTCATCCATGTACGCAAGATTGTTGAGATCCACTGTTGTCATACCGTACTTTTGGTCTACAACTACCCCGCCTCCTGTCAGCTTCACCCATTTGCACCGAAACAAAGGGATCTTAAAAGTAGGTCCATAGTCAAGTTCCCATATCTCCTCTATGTACCCGTAATATGTTTCCAAACAGTGCCCATTCTCGTCTGTTGCATCAAAGCGGACACCACTGTTTTGGTTGGTGCTCTTTTTATCTTGGGCAACCGTGTAAAATGTATTCCCATTTATCTCGTACCCTTGGAAAGTACATATAGTAGAAGATGGTGGCCTGGCCAAACAGTACAGCTGATCTCCAACGGTGTCATCATTCATGAGATGTGTCTGCAACCAACTGCCGAAAGTCTTCTCGTGTTCCCCTTTAATCCAAGAGTCAGTCTTCCCCGGGTTTTCGGAGCGTAGAATATTCTTGTGTCTCACGATATACGGAGCCACCACGGTGGAATTGTGTAGAACTGTGTAGTGTGCTTGAGAGAAAGAATGCCCGTCCATACATACTTTTGCTTTCCTTCCTAGTGTGCCTTTTCCTGTCAGCCTACCCTCATACCGAGATTCAGGAACACCAATCGGCTTAAGGTCAGGAAGAAAGTCCACACAAAACTCAATGACCTCCTCTGTTCCATAGCCCTTGGAGATGCTTCCTTCTGGCCTAGCACGGTTACGAACATATTTCTTTAAGACTCCCATGAACCTCCCGAAGGGGAACATATTGTGTAGAAATACAGGACCGAGAATTCTAATCTCTTCGACTAGGTGAACTAGGAGGTGTGTCATTATATTGAAGAAGGATGGCGGGAACAACAACTCAAAGCTGACCAGACATTGGACCACATCAATCTGTAACCCTGATAGACTTTCTCGATCGATTACCTTCTGAGAAATTGCATTGAGGAATGCACATACCTTCACAATTGCCAGGCGAACATTTTCCGGTAGAATTCCCCTCAATGCAACCGGAAGCAATTGCGTCATAAGCACGTGGCAGTCATGAGACTTTAGGTTTTGGAATTTTTTGTCTTTCATATTTACGATTCCCTTTATATTCGACGAGAAGCCAGTCGGGACCTTGATACTGAAAAGGACTTCAAAGAAGATTTCCTTCTCTTCCTTAGTAAGAGCGTAGCTGGCACGCCCTTGAAACTGCCCTGGATGCATGCCATCTCTTCCTTTATGACGTTCCTGGTCCTCCCGTGCTTCCGGTGTATCTTTTGACTTCCCATACAAGCCCAGGAAGCCTAGAATATTCACGCAGAGATTCTTCGTCAGGTGCATCACGTCGATTGCGGAGCGGACCTCATGGACTTCCCAATAGGGTAGCTCCCAAAATATAGATTTCTTCTTCCACATGGGTACGCACTTATCAGGGCCGTTAGGAACAGGTTGGCTGCCAGGACCCTTTCCAAAGATTACTTTTAAATCTTTGACCATATCAAATACTTCAGCACCAGTACGGATGACAGGCTTCCCCCGGGGTTCTGCCTTGCCATTGAAATGCTTGCCTTTTTTCTTTAAGGGATGCTTGGGCGGAAGAAAACGACGATTGAACGGGTACACATTCTTCCTACATTTGTCCAGATATATACTTTCTGTCTGATCTAAACAGTGCGTGCATGCATTGTATCCCTTGTTTGACTGTCCTGAAATGTTACTAAGAGCAGGCCAATCATTGATGGTTACGAAAAGCAAGGCTCGAAGGTCAAATTCCTCTTGTTTGTGCTCGTCCCACACACGTACACCTGGTTCGGCCCACAGCTGTAAAAGTTCGTCAACTAATGGCCTTAGGTACACATCAATGTCGTTGCCGGGTTGCTTTGGACCTTGGATAAGCACTGGCATCATAATGAACTTCCGCTTCATGCACAACCAAGGAGGAAGGTTGTAGATACATAGAGTAACGGGCCAGGTGCTGTGACTGCAACTCTGCTCCCCAAAAGGATTCATGCCATCTGTACTCAGACCAAACCATAAGTTCCTTGCGTCACCTGCAAATCTCGGGAACTCTCTCTCGATTTTTCTCCACTGCCGACCATCGGCGGGGTGCCTCAACTTATCGTCTTTCATACGATCTTCCATGTGCCATCGCAACAACTTCGCATGATCTTTATTTCTGAACAGACGTTTCAACCGTGGTATTATAGGAGCATACCACATCACCTTGGCAGGAACCCTCTTCCTGGGTGGCTCGCCCTCAATCTCACCAGGGTCATCTTTTCTGATCTTATACCGCAATGCAGTGCATACCGGGCATTTATCCATATTCTCATACTTCTCACCGCGGTAGAGGATGCAGTCATTAGGGCATGCATGTATCTTCTGCACGTCTAATCCTAGAGGGCAGACAAGCTTCTTTGCTTCGTACGTGCTGGCGGGCAATTCGTTCTTTCTTGGAAGTGTCGGGGATATAACCCCGGGTATACCAAAGTACCCCTTTGTTATGACTAATATATATATTGTATATGTTGTACTATGTGTGCAGGATATTGGAAAGCATTTAACAGCAGCCTGGGCCGGATTAACCAAAGCCCAGGCCGGAATAAACTGCTCCCAAGCCGGAATATACTTAACCAGGCCGGCATATCCCTTGCCAGGCCGGGATAAAGGTCTTAAACCGGCTGGGCCGGCGCTGCTATAACCCGGCTGGGCCGGATTACAGTGTTCCGGCCGGGCCAGGCTGGGATCCCTGGCCCAGGCCGGATTATCTCTTTAGTAGGCCGGATTATCCCCTTGGTAGGCCGGGATATTCACTCCCAGGCCGGATTATTCCTCTCCAGGTCGGGATTTACTACCTCCGGGACATATTCCTCGTCTAGCATCAACTCCAGCGCATCGTGCCAGTCCTGGGACGCCTCCAGGCTCGGACTGGCACATCCTCCATCATCGTATGCTGGTCTTGGGACGCTCCTTAGCTCAGACCAGCATATCTCTCCTCTCCTAGTCAGTCTTATCCTCAGGAGGAGGATAAGACTGATGGCATGGTGATCCTGAAGACAGCAGCTAGAAGACGAAGGCAAGGACTCCAAGTACAGACATCGATGGGACTAGCCCACGACCGTGACGCATCGCACAGTACCAAGGGCGGTACTGTGCTGATGCAGACTACAGTGTGACAAGACCCCAGTAGTCATCTCAGCTACAGTGCATGCATAGTGTATTGTGGGGCATCCCTTGTCCCCTGGGCTCCCTATATAAGGGGCACCAGGGGGATCGATCACGCCAAGCCTCCTTCGGAGGCTCATTCCTCCAACTCCACGGGAGCTCTCTTCTTCCTTAGTAGCACTAGCTGTTTAGCTCCTGCCCAGTGCAGCCTCAGATAGGCAAGATACAGCTCAAGGAGCACCATTGTAGCTCTCAGGTGAAGCTCATATAGATCAGACATGCAGGAGTAGGGGTGTTACCTCCTCACGAGGGCCCCGAACCTGGGTAGCTCGATGTGTTAGCAGTGACTTCTGTGCTCGGTCTCTACCGAGTCATCCCTCTCCCGGATCCACCAGCGTACAGTCGGCCCCCATTTAAGCCATCCTATGGCATATGTTGTTTCACCACGACGACATTTGGCGCCCACCGTGGGGCAGATCAAGGCGCTGGTAGGAGTACATCCGGACGGGATCTTCTTCATCTGCTCGGGGGCTCGACATCAGCAACGCCTCCGAGCACAGCAGGTCTTCTTCAACTCCCGGGCTGACCTCAACTCGCCCGGGCCAGCATACGGCTGTCCCGGATCTACATCGGCATCTCCGGACCGGCACTCGGCTTCCTCCGGCCAGCATATCCTGAGTCCCGGCCAGCATATCCTGTGTCCCGGCCAGCATATCCTGAGTCCCGGCCAGCATATCCTGGGTTCTGGCCAGCATATCCTGTGTCCCGGCCAGCATATCCTGTGTCCCGGCCAGCATATCCTGTGTCCCGGCCAGCATATCCTGAGTCCCGGCCAGCATATCCTGAGTCCCGGCCAGCATATCCTGTGTTCCGGCCAGCATATCCTGTGTCCCGGCCAGCATATCCTGTGTCCCGGCCAGCATATCCTGTGTCCTGGCCAGCATATCCTGTGTTCTGGCCAGCATATCTGGTGTCCCGGCCGGCATATTCTATGTTTGTTGTACCAGGGGACAGTTCCGCCTTCGCCTCGAGCATCTGCTGGTATTTCAAACTTCTTCAACGGTGCAAGTAAGTATTTATGCTGGTTCACTTCATATCCTGGTCAGCTTAATAGAAAAAATAGCTCAGGGGCTAGGTTAAAGCCCAGCAAGTTGCTTCTTAAGTACTGTTTCAGTATATATTAGTTTGCATGCCAGCATATCAGCTTCTCAGTTTCCTCCTGTATGTCTATCTATATGCCAAATTGCTACATATGCCTGCTGCAAATAGTAACCTTAGTATCAGTTCTATGTATACAGTCTTATGCAAAGTTTCATCTGGGCATGTTATATGCCGGTTTTATATGCCGACAACAAGATGTTATGTCAAGTTATATGTCTTTGCATGTGTCAACCAGTATATCTGCTGCAGTGCTATAGTCAGTATGCCAGTTAACATGTCAAGTTCAGTATATGCTATATGCCAAATGCTTTATCTCATATGCTATATGCCGGCTGTCGTATGCCAAGGCTCGTATGCCAGTTTTTTATATGTTGAATGCCATGTGCTAGTTGTTACATGTTTACAGTCAGATCAGTTATATGCCTATCTCAGTACCAGTTTCTGCATGCTACGTGCTATATGCTAGATCTCATATGCCAGTTACAGTATACTAGCATTTATATACCGGCACATGAGTGCCAAATATCTGTTGTAAGAGGCCAAGTTTGCTTATATGCCAGTTACAGTATGTCTACATTTATATGCCGGCACATGAGTGCCTAGTTCTTCCTTGTGAGTTGCCAAGTTAGCATATATGTCAAATTGCTATATCTCAGTCTGTATGTCAAGTGCTATGTACCGAATGATATGGGCTATATGCCAAACTCCATATGCTAGATTGCAAATATGCCAAATGCTATGACCATTGCTATGTCTTTTAGAATGACTACAGAACAGGTTGGATGTCTCATTATATATATGTCTATTACCCGGCTATGACTCTCCATATTGCCGTTACAGAGGAGAAATTACTATTATATCACCAGGGTTTCAGTTTATATCTCAAAGTCTCAGGTATTTCAGAGTATGCCAGCATATCATGGCAAACAGCAAAATTTCAGTATACCGGCATATGTTATATTTTGTATCCTGGCCGGCATATTTTATGTCCCAGCCAGCATATCTTTACATCTTGGCCAGCATATCTCGAAGTCTCAGTTCTCAGGTAAGTCAGTTTGTTAGCACATCATGTTATTAAGTGATATCTTGAGTCATATGTGTTTCAGTATGCCGGCATATCATGGCAAGAGTAAAGTTACAGTATGCCGGCATATCGTGGCATGAGCAAAATGTCAGTATGCCAGCATATCATGGCAAAGAGCAAAATGCCAGTATGCCAGCATATCATGGCAAAGAGCAAAATGCCAGTATGCCAGCATATCATGGCAAAGAGCAAGGTTTCAGTATGCCGGCATATCAATGCAAAGGTAAGATTTCGGTATGCCGGCATATCATAGCAAGAGTAAGATTTCAGTATGCCAGCATATCATGGCATCGACCAAAATCCCCAATCACCGTTTATTTCGGTTTGCCAGCATATCAAGGCATCTATCAATAACTCATATCGTCGTTTATTTCGGCATGCCAGCATATCAGGGCATTCTATAATCCTTTCAGTTATCGCCAATTCTGGCACAGTAATATATCGAGACATCGATCTCAAAGTTAACAAGCATCATTTCTTTTATCGTATCCGGTTTCATAGAGTATCCCGGTTTAGCATATTAACATGTCTTATCATTTTTTGCATACTAACAAGTGCCCAAGAGGCAAAGCAGCCCAAGAGGCATATCAGTATACCGGCATTGTCAAAGCAGACAATGTCGATGAGACATAGCCCGAGAGGCAAAGTGTCGATATAGTGCCCAAGAGGCAAAAGCAGCCCAAGAGGCAAAGCAGCCCAAGAGGCATATCAGTATACCGGCATTGTCAAAGCAGACAATGTCGATGAGACATAGCCCGAGAGGCAAAGTGTCGATATAGTGCCCAAGAGGCAAAAGCAGCCCAAGAGGCAAAGCAGCCCAAGAGGCATATCAGTATACCGGCATTGTCAAAGCAGACAATGTCGATGAGACATAGCCCGAGAGGCAAAGTGTCGATATAGTGCCCAAGAGGCAAAAGCAGCCCAAGAGGCATATCAGTATACCGGCATTGTCAAAGCGGACAATGTCGATGAGACATAGCCCGAGAGGCAAAGTGTCGATATAAAGCCCAAGAGGCAAAGTAGCCCAAGAGGCAAAAGCAGCCCAAGAGGCAAAAGCAGCCCAAGAGGCATAGCAGTATACCGGCATTGTCAAAGCGGACAATGTCGATGAGACATAGCCTGAGAGGCTAAGTGTCGATATAAAGCCCAAAGAGGCAAATAGCTCAAAAGGCAAAAGCAGCCCAAGAGGCATATCAGTATACCGGCATTGTCAAAGCGGACAATGTCGATGAGACATAGCCCGAGAGGCAAAGTGTCGATATAAAGCCCAAGAGGCAAAGTAGCCCAAGAGGCAAAAGCAGCCCAAGAGGCAAAAGCAGCCCAAGAGGCATAGCAGTATACCGGCATTGTCAAAGCGGACAATGTCGATGAGACATAGCCTGAGAGGCTAAGTGTCGATATAAAGCCCAAAGAGGCAAATAGCTCAAAAGGCAAAAGCAGCCTAAGAGGCATATCAGTATACCGGCATTGTCAAAGCGGACAATGTCGATGAGACATAGCCCGAGAGGCAAAGTGTCGATATAAAGCCCAAGAGGCAAAGTAGCCCAAGAGGCAAAAGTAGCCCAAGAGGCAAAAGTAGCCCAAGAGGCAAAAGTAGCCCAAGAGGCAAATAGCTCAAGAGGTAAAGTATCGATATGGCCAAAGAAGGCAAAGCAGTATGCCGGCATTGTCGAAGTAGACGATGTCGATGAGACATAGCCCAAGAGGCAAAGTGTCGATATAGCCAAAGAAGGCACAATAGTATTTTGAGATAGCCCGCGAAGGCTAGCATATCACGTATATGAGTATATGTCAAACGGGAGATTGCCTATGATGGCATGAGATAGAATCAGGCCTATGCAGGCCAGCATATCAGTTTTTTGTGAATATGTGAGTTTGGGACTTTGGTATATTTTGTTGAAGCCTGTGCGCGACTCCGCGAGTCCCCCACAGCCTCGGGGGCTAATGTCGGGGATATAACCCCGGGTATACCAAAGTACCCCTTTGTTATGACTAATATATATATTGTATATGTTGTACTATGTGTGCAGGATATTGGAAAGCATTTAACAGCAGCCTGGGCCGGATTAACCAAAGCCCAGGCCGGAATAAACTGCTCCCAAGCCGGAATATACTTAACCAGGCCGGCATATCCCTTGCCAGGCCGGGATAAAGGTCTTAAACCGGCTGGGCCGGCGCTGCTATAACCCGGCTGGGCCGGATTACAGTGTTCCGGCCGGGCCAGGCTGGGATCCCTGGCCCAGGCCGGATTATCTCTTTAGTAGGCCGGATTATCCCCTTGGTAGGCCGGGATATTCACTCCCAGGCCGGATTATTCCTCTCCAGGTCGGGATTTACTACCTCCGGGACATATTCCTCGTCTAGCATCAACTCCAGCGCATCGTGCCAGTCCTGGGACGCCTCCAGGCTCGGACTGGCACATCCTCCATCATCGTATGCTGGTCTTGGGACGCTCCTTAGCTCAGACCAGCATATCTCTCCTCTCCTAGTCAGTCTTATCCTCAGGAGGAGGATAAGACTGATGGCATGGTGATCCTGAAGACAGCAGCTAGAAGACGAAGGCAAGGACTCCAAGTACAGACATCGATGGGACTAGCCCACGACCGTGACGCATCGCACAGTACCAAGGGCGGTACTGTGCTGATGCAGACTACAGTGTGACAAGACCCCAGTAGTCATCTCAGCTACAGTGCATGCATAGTGTATTGTGGGGCATCCCTTGTCCCCTGGGCTCCCTATATAAGGGGCACCAGGGGGATCGATCACGCCAAGCCTCCTTCGGAGGCTCATTCCTCCAACTCCACGGGAGCTCTCTTCTTCCTTAGTAGCACTAGCTGTTTAGCTCCTGCCCAGTGCAGCCTCAGATAGGCAAGATACAGCTCAAGGAGCACCATTGTAGCTCTCAGGTGAAGCTCATATAGATCAGACATGCAGGAGTAGGGGTGTTACCTCCTCACGAGGGCCCCGAACCTGGGTAGCTCGATGTGTTAGCAGTGACTTCTGTGCTCGGTCTCTACCGAGTCATCCCTCTCCCGGATCCACCAGCGTACAGTCGGCCCCCATTTAAGCCATCCTATGGCATATGTTGTTTCACCACGACGACAGGAAGCATCTTCTTCATCAGTACCAGCAACTTTTCGAATGACGAGTCAGTCACACCGGTCTCTGCCTTCCACTTCAGCAATTCCAGTGTGCTACCCAGCTTCTTCTGGCCATCTTCACAAGTTGGGTACAACAATTTGTTGTGGTCCTGTAACATCTGCTCGAACTGCAACCTCTCCTTTTCTGTGTCGCAGCCTCGCCGTGCTTCAGAAATGACCCGGCCAAGATCATCAGCGGGCTCATCTGGTTCCCGTTCTGCACCCTGATCTTCTTCTTCATTGTCTTCCATTGCGGTATCAGCATACTCAGGAAACATAGATCGGTAGTTGTCATCATCGTTCTCTTCTTCTTCATCGTCGTCTTCCATCATAACCCCTCTTTCTCCGTGCTTGGTCCAAACATTATAGCCCGACATAAAACCGGACCGAAGCAGGTGGCTCTGAATGACTCTTGAGGAAGTGTAGTCCTTCTCATTCCGACATTCAACACATGGACAAAACATATAGCCACCACCATGCTTGTTCGCATCGGCCGCATCTCGAAAAGAATGCACGCCTTCTCTGTAAGCGGCGGTGCGTCGATCACCGTACATCCATGGATGGCTCATCTGCGTCATGCAACAGTATATCAAACACAATCACGATCCTAAAAATTAGTACCGCACGGTCTAAACGAGGAAATATAGTTGCTAACCTTTTAGAATAAGTGGAAATAAAGAGGAAGAGGCTTAAGCGTGGCTCGGGCACCTCATATCGTAGTTGTGTTCGGTGAACTGAAGCGGCATCGCTCTAACAAACATTTCAACAAACACCTCTAGTGCATCCAAGCAAAAAGGAGAGCTAGCACACACTCACACACTTTCATCCAAAAAAATGCAAGAGGGGAGAGAGGGGCTGCTGCAGCCATATATATAGGCAGAATACTTTAGTCCCGGTTTGAGACACAAACCGGGACTAAAGGGTGCGCACACGCGGGCCGCTCCGCGCAAAGCCCTTTAGTCCCGGTTTGTGTCTCAAATCGGGACTAAAGGGTCGTTACGGGCCGGGACTAAAGCCTCCCGGGCGGGTGGCGAATTTCGGGCGACATGGCCGGGCCTTTAGTCCCGGCCCAGATGGAGGCCGGGACTAAAGGGTCCTGGCCAAAGGCCCGTTTTCTACTAGTGAGAGTTAAACTTTAGGAAGAAATAATAAATAATTTGATAAATATGACCTGATATTATTTGCGTGCAGATATCGATTTTGCCCGGTTCGAATTGGATACACTTTCTTCGGGTTGCTGGATGATCGTATGTTCTAGCTGGTTATATTCGATCGTGACTCAATAAGTTGTGCTTCCGGCCGTAGAATCCATGCAAGAGATCGACGCACTCGCCACAATATCCATGCATGTACGTATTTGGTAGCTTTCCAAGAAATCTATATCTGAAGATGAAGATTAAGGCATTGAGACTCGATGCATATGATCGATCCGGTATACGCTGTTCCTTGGCGTGGTGGATGAAAAGCGTTCCGCTGACAGCCACCGTGGCGGCGTGTCTCCATGACGAGGCGGCCGGCTGTATGCAACTTCCGTCCGGACGACCATGGTCGAGCCCGTGAAATTTGGTCTCCATGCAATCGCGCTGGATGTCCTCCAATTGATGATTTTTGTTCACATTATACCCGATTTGCACGGAACGAGGTCACGTAGTAACTTTCAAAAAATTTGATCTACACTAGTGGGGACAGGGGCTTTAGTCCCGGCTCGTAAGAGGCTTTAGTCCCGGTTTCCCAACCGGGACCAAACAGGCGGGACTAAAGGCCTAACCTTTAGTCCCGGCCCTGTTCCAAGCCGGGACCAAAGGAGCTCCACGTGGGCGCCTGAGAGCGCCCTCAGGGGCAGGCCCTTTAGTCCCGGGTCGTAACACAGACCGGGACTAAAGATTTTCTGCAGATCTTGTTTTTTGTTTTATCGTTTTAGGGGTTCTAGGGTTTAGGTGTTCGGGGGATTAACGTGATGCCTCGTTTGGTGCATTGTTTGGTGTTCGGAAATTAGTTTATGCATATATATAAGATTAACTTATCTTACAAGCGAGCATATATATATAATTATATGGAGATCAGAATTATCGGGACTAGAGCCCGTCTATTCGATTACATGGACCAACATCAGTAATGGCCCCTAGCTACACTAAATCGTCCTTTGTCATCTATAGCTTCTGTCCTCAGAAAGGTCGCTAGCTCCTCTGCAACAGCAATCGCGTATTGCTCTGGTTGGTACTTCTCCCGCATGGCCGTGTACTATATAAGAAGAGGAGATGAATATGAATGTCAATCAAGATAACAAAGAATGACGGGTAAAAATAGGGGTGTGAATGTTTATTGCTTATGTTGTATCTGTAATCCTTGTGCTCAGAGGTAAATGTGCGAATGGTCTCGTAAACGTAGTATCCACATAGTTGCGTCCCACGTGGCTGCTGGTCGCACTTTACGAGAATAGAATATAATCAAAATAATAATCTAGCATCATAAATGTATTGAAAATAGAAGTATATCATACTACTAGTTACCTGAGCCGCTCTGAAGGTCAGCTTCTCATGCTCGATACTGTCAGTCACGCACTTGAACCGCTTCCAAACCCTGCCCGACAAGGAAAATGATTTGCTAAGTTTTTCATTAATTGATATATCAGAAAATCATCGGAAAAGACCGATAGAGCGCAAGAATGATTGAAATTACCCTTGGAGTATGTCCTGTAGGCTTTGGAACTGTTCCAAGGGTCTCGATAATGGGTCGAAGGCATCAACTCTTCCCTTATCAATTTGAATGTCCAACATAATCCAGTGGTAGCTGCACATGTATATATATATGTGTCAGTAACTTATCAATTACACTTATAAGTGAATGGACACAACAGAGTAAGACCCTCACCTGAAGTTGTATGGAAACAGTATGTGGTCACAGAAATTTGGATCTGTTAGAAACCTTAGAAGGTTTTCCTCCGTCTCCTTGGGGTTATCAGTTAGCGTCTTTATATGTATTTTATCTGGGTCAATAAACCCAATATTTAGGATATTCCTACTTTTACATTCCAGAATCTTCATTCTGCATAATAGAGTATAAGTCAGAACGGAACAAGTTATATGTAGACAATGAATTGAAATAACTGAACAAGTTATATGTAGACAACGAATTGAAAAACTTATAGATAATAGCAACTCATAAGCGATTTGTCGAGGGCGTCGGCATTGTACATCTGGAAGAGTTCATCAAAGTCGATATGGATGTGTTCGGGATGGCCGTAGTACTCCCGTGGGACACGCGCCACGATCATCGTTCTCCCATTCTTTGCTTCACTTAAGTACCATGTATGCAAGTAACGCATATTTGTTGGGAGATCATCAAACTTATCATTGCTGACCAAAGGCGCTCCCATGACAAACTGCGGCTTAGGGGCTACCACAGCCTTGGGTAACCTGTCGTCTTGGGAAGCCAGAACGTCTTCAACACTTAAACCCCATTCAGCCGCCCACTTCTTTGCTAATTCCAAATCTTGCCCCTGCACCAGAGACGGAACATTCTCGGGTAACACCCTGAGGGGTGGGATCGACTGTTTGGCCTGTTGTCCAAGCTAAGGAACGTCTGATCTTTTTTTGCTTGTAGTTGAACTTGATTTGCTCCCACTTGCACTTGCACATGATCTGCTCTTTTTTCCTTCCTTCTACAATGTGCGTGTATAGTCATCAGGCTTATGGTGCAAGTCATACTGTGATGGAAGGGTCAGTAAGTATTTTGCATATGCTATTTACTTCTCGGTGTATTCCGGGCGGGGATCGGGTTCCTTCTTTTTCATCTGCGCATCATAATGTTTCTTTGCTATCCTGGCGTTTTCCTTGTCGGTACGATCATAAGGTCTAATGGGAAGATTAGCATGAGGTACCTTTGGGAGGGGCGACAGTTTGCGCTTTGGGGAGCTCCGTCGCTTAGAACTCATCGACGGAGCGTTCTTGCTGGCACGCTTCCGCTTAGTATCCTTAGCGGGCGGCGGCGGAGACGGCCGACCCAAGTCCGGCGGCGGTGATCGAGATGGACTCATGTTGTGGTGGCCGTTGTCATGTGGAGGGCTTGGAGGTGATGGAGGTGTAGGTGACCTGCGACGACTCGGAGGCGGTGTTGTCCTTGGGGCCGAGCCTGGAAACTTGATGTAGTTCTTGTCCCATAGGATGACTCCACCCAGTACTTCTCCTAGTGTCCTCTCATCTTCGGGTCCAGCTATGTCGAGCTCCATATCATAAAACCCCGACACGATTTTATCCACCCCGACTTTAGCATAGCCAGCTGGAATCTCACGGCCATGCCAGCGTACATCAGGGCCAGAAGGTAAAGCTTGTCCGACGGCCACCTTCATGGATATGTTCTTGATTCTCTGATGGAGTTCACGGAGTAGCCGGGACCGCCCTCTATCATTCTTCGTGCATCGTCGGGCGGGGCCTCAGATTCAGCCACGCTGCTTTTCCGCTTAGATGGGGCGCCGGTAATATCGAGTGCAGGATCTGCCTGGTGCACTACTCCTCTAAGCTCGTCAATCTACTGATGTTGCTCATTAAGCCTGGCAAGCAACTGGTTGAACTTGTCATTCTCCTCATCCTGTTGTCGCTTCTTTGCTCTCGCTCGGCTTCTATAAGTGTCTTGGTCTCTGGCAAACCCAAGCCACCACGGGTAAGAAGGACCGAAGCCTCGCGTTCGTCCTCCATGTTCGTCATTGCCGAGGACCAGTGTGAGCAAATCTTTCTCTCTATCTGGAGTGAACTGTCTTTTTCCCTCTTTAATTTCTTTCACTATCTTTTTCCAATTCTCCCTGGGTATCCTAAGACCATCACTGCAGATAAGGTCCCCTGTTTCTTCGTTGTACGAACCACCATGCGCAAGGAACCAATTTCTTGCTCTCAATTCCCACTCATCACGGATGGGTTCAGGTATGATGCCTTTAGCTAGCATATCTTGCTCTTTCTTATCCCACTTTGGGATGGCCGTCTCATAGCCCCCTGGCCCCAGCGTGTGGTGATATTTCTTCTTGTCGGCATTTTTCTTGTTCTTTTCTGATAATACCTTGGCATCTTCTGACTCCTTGTACTCTTGAAATGCCTTCCAGTGATTCGCCTGCTTGGCTAGATTGTAACACCCCAACTTTTCTAACCCTATTTAAGTAGTGTTTAGTGAGCCAAAAATGAGGGCCAACAAAAACATTTTGTATTGATCTCTGGACATGATGTGTCTTGCCTGTTTGTCTTGGTTGTTGCATTAAGGATGTCTGATTGAGCTGCTTGTGTGCATACATGATTCGCAGGAAGGCCTATGGCCTAACCTATATACAACACATCAAAGTATAAATTGGCCAGTGGGGATATTCTTTTAAAAATTATCTCTAGTGTACCCTCCAAATAAAATCTATTTTGATGTTTTCCTCTCTATAAAACCCTAAAACTCTATTTCTTATGAAAGGAATATTTATTTTCAAAACACAAGTTTATAAAAACCGAGATGTGAGGTCCACTCTAAGTGTGCAGTCATTCTATTTCACAAATATCTTTTATGAAAGTATTTTCCCAAACTTCTTTTCCGATTTTAGAAATATTAGAGATGGGGAGAATACCTCTTTGGTATTAATCTTGTCTCCGGAAGATTTGGGAATATTAAACCAATGTTTATAAATGAGGTTGTGGCTATTTTCTTTCAAAAATCCCACTTGGCTATGACATTTTAATGCATATAATCAACATCTATATCTAATCTATTAGACCTTGTGACCAAATCCCATATTAAAATTATCTAGCAAGTCTCAAATAAATTTGAAGGATGCTCCTAACCATCATCTATATCTAAGTTTCATCTCTACCATGTTTCCCCAAGATCATACTTACAGCCTAAGTCCATCTCTTATCTTCTCATAATGTTCCTAATCCAATATCCCTATTTCAGTTGGATACCTCATAGCTTGTGTATAGATGATCTATACCAAGATGATTGCTTGTGTGAAATAAAGCAACCAACAAAATTTGGATATCTATGCAAGACAAAAGGGCATCCACCCAAATTTAATTAGAGCTTCTCTCTAATTATCAAAACTCCTAAACCCCTTTATCTTATTTTATTTTATTGTCTATTTTACTTACAAAACAATTTCAATGTTTTATCAAACATTTTTAGAAACTCTTCTCAAACAAAATTGGGAAATGTGATCTATTCAATGCATCACCCTATCTGCCATGTAAAAATAGTTATTGTAAAAAGCCTTTTTTTAACCTTATTTACAAAATGACTAGAAGTGGTAGCCATATCTTTTCTTGCACATTTAACCATCGATTAAATATGAAAGAGAATCTTCAAAGCTATCTCATATTGATAAGTAGTTGGACCCACAACACTTGGTGATTTTGAAAAATTTCAAAATCAAGCACACATCCTATTTCGGCCATGTTTTCAAAATACAAATTTTGGCGATCGAATTAACTACGAAATTTCTCAAAAATGGCAAGGACTTGCCCAACATCATTACCACCCTCTCTAATCCATCAACTCATGCTTGTGTTTGGAAATAGTTTCAGCAGGCCTCAAATCAAATGGGGACCGATGGTCTCCATTTCATTCTCTCTCATCCTTTGATGAACCAGCCACCCTAATCAATACCCAGCCATGCTAGCACCACTTCCCTCTCTCTGGTCGACCCCTTCATCTGCTACAGTGCCATGTTTGTCTGTTTTCATTTGGAAGAAAAAAAGGAGTGGCCGGGGCAAGATCTTGACAAGATCATTGGAGCAGCCCTTTCTCTCCCTCCGACCAGTACCATTGCGGATAATAAGCACACCAAACCTCATTCTAGCCCTTCACATCTATCCTCTCATGCTAGAGTCTAAGGTCATTTCAATTTTTTTTCAAAACTCGAATTTGGAGATCATCACATGCATTCACTGCATTTCTATTCCTCTAACTCAAAATCATTTTGATCAGTGCCAAGCCATCCACTTAGCTTCCATATCACGCCATCATCCCTGTGATCAACATGCTACTGTAGCACTGTGCACGACTTGTCCCTTTGTGCCTGGAAGAAGAAGGAGACCGATGCTTACCCTGCAAATCCTTGCTGCACTCTCTCTTTTCCCTGTGTTCTGCTGCCCTGCCGCCCTGCCATCCTCTCTCTCATGAGCTGGACACAGCCCAGCACCGCCTCTAGTGCTCAATAGCTGGTCTGGGACGCCACCATCCTCCGTCCTTGTTTCCTCCCTCCGGTGGGCACTCAAGCCTTGGTCAGGAAGGAGCCAAGGATGCGACCTCTCCTGCCCCTTAGACTGCACCATAGCACCGTCCTGTCCAACTTCCCTGAGACAAGCATGCTCCCAAGGCCGACCCTGCCCCACATCCCTCTCGCCCGTGCTCGACATGCCCGTGGTCACCACGACCATGGTTGCCCATCCGTTCCCATTCTTACCGTGCATCTTAAATCTTGCCAACCACCAGATGCAGAAGGCACCGAGCATGAACCACGGTGAAGCCCATAAGAGCCACTCTCATGCACGCACAGCTGCGCCCCATCTATCGAACACCTGCGTTCTATCGCAAAGCACGACGAGACCCGACCGTTCCAGCCCGTGTCTTTAGTCATGGTGCATCGCGTCGACCTCTACACTCCATCCCGTGCATGTTGCCACCGCCTTCCCACTCAATCGCGTCTGTGCACGCGTCGCTCTCGAGCTGTGGCTGTGCACGGCGCCCTCAGTGTACCGCCTCTGCGCCCAAATAAAGGACGAGCCCCCTCTGTGATCTCTGTCTAATCCTCTCTCTCTCACCCGCATATCCTCCCTCTTTGTTGACCGACGCACCGAGCTCTAGCTCCTCTGGTTCTCTCCATCCTCAACTCCGGACCGGCGAGGAAGCGAGCAGGAGCTCGTCGTCGTCCTGCTGCTCGTCTCCGACGAGGCCGTCTCTTTTTCTCCACCCTCTCTCTGTATCGCAGTATTCTCCATTCTCTATATCATCTAAACATGCCCTTATCTTGTCCAGGAGCTCGCTGAAAGGCCAACGACATCAAGTTGTCCGTGCAGTCTGTCCCGGCGTCGAGCTCGCCTGTGATGTCGCCGACGACCGGGGAACCTGCTATGCATCCGGGGGCGACCAAGTTGACCCTCCATGCCTCCCCTTCAGCGCCTCCGTCTCCCCCAGACCCTCCCACGGTGAGCTCTCCTCTGATCCCGTTGTCTCCATCGAACCTAGCTGTAGCCAGGAATCGTACATGTCTAAATATCATGCAGCACCACTTTTAAAGCATCGTCCTGCTATTTTAGGGAAGTGTCCGATTAGTGCCATGGCTTAGTTAGCCAGCCCGTTACTGTGTTGTCCTGGCCCGGTAGATTCAGCCTATGTGCTGTTTTTTTTAGTTATCCTGTTAATCTTTTGACAGAACTATTGACTTCTAAAATTCGAAATTAAATCTCTGTAGATCCAATTGGATTGATTCAAATTTCTGTAGACTCTATATTAAGTTTTCTACTTCATGAAACAAGCCTCATTTCAAAATATGTCACGCATATTTTCTGGTATTTAGTCTAGTTAAATGTATCCTTTTGAATCATAAATCGGTAACTTAAGATCTATAGATTCAAATGGAGCAAGCTCAATTTTCATTGTCAGATGAATGTTATTACTTGCATGTTCCACTGGAATTAGGTCTCTGTGATGGTTATTCTTGGAGTGATAATTGCAATGCTATGTGAGCTTGTTTAACTTGTTTAATTTGTTAAACTTGTTTGGAGAATTATTTTGGCATGAGTCCAATATTCATGGATCATGTACTGAAAATTCTTACAATACCTAAAATGGTAGAATTTTCTGAATAACAGCAAATATCTGGGAATTATTTTGCTTTTTCAGCCATTATTAGCACTAGAAAAATCATAGAAAAATAACTGCAAAACCTTTTTGAGTGAATCCACTTTTGTTGGATTCATAAAAATGATACCTTTCCATTGATATACTGGTTGCATGTTTTTGAACAACTATAATTGTCTGCAATTTATTTATAGCTCAATTAGGATTTAGTTGATAGATAAATCTTGTTTCATTCTTAGAAATAGTTATTCGTATATAAATACTTGAGATTGTTCAGTGAGTTAACTTGTTTGCTTCTAATACTTGCTTGGTGTGATTTGTTTGCTGTGGTGATTTGTATGGCTTGTTTATGCTTGCATACTTATGTCGCTATGATTTATCGGCGCTAGATTCAAACGACACCGAGTGTACCGAGGAAGGGGAAGTGTTTGAGTAGCAGGAGGAGGACTAGGGACAAGCTGAGAAAGGCAAGCCATCTAAACTTGATGCATATCTGAATCCTATTCACTTACTTTGCATTGTTTCATAAAGGTTTATTAAATTGTATGTTTTTTTATATTGCTATAGTTCTTGTAGCAATTAATTGTTGGCTCAAGCTCCACAAGCCAAATTGTTATCATCCTTCGAGATGACCCCCTTTGAACACCTATTCATTATCCCTGTAGTAGTGTCTTGTTGGTTAGCAGCAAAGCCCTTGGAAAACCTCTAGTGGAGCCAAAAACTCTAGGTTGGGAACACTCAAATGGGTCTTTGAAAATGATTTTGAAAACCTTGGAATGGAGTGCTATTCCATTGATGGATTTCAAAAATGAGTTTGAAAATAAGGTGGGGATGTATATCCCGGAGTTGGAGGCAGGAGTTTTTCAGAAATGACATTGGTGATCACTAAGTGTTCGCTCAGAACAATTAACCTATGCAACCACGATTACCCTGGTATGGGACGGGGCTTAGCTTATAGTTTGTTTATTTTAGTACGGGAGTCTCATAACTATATAAGGGTACGCGGTTCCCCGGAATCCGGATTGCCGCAAGTAAATGGGCAATAGTAAATCAGGATCCAGTGAGGGATTTATCCGGCCGGAAGACACTATGGGTCTCCTGACGTGGCACTGGGGTTACGCTCGAACGTGGAGGTAGACTGCCAGGATGTGCCGGGGAGGTACATACTCCATAGGGTAGATTCCCGTACTAAGGTAGATAAGGGAAGGTCTTTGATCGGGTGCTTGTCGTGGCATATGATGTTATGCAGGGAAGATGCCCACACGATGAGTATCCGGATGATTGTGGGTAAAGTGTACAACCTCTGCAGAGTGTAAATCTATTCGAATAGCTGAGTCCTCGGTCATGGACGGTTGGGACGACCGTTACTTAGCCCAATGTCAGGTTTTGGTTTTACAAGAATATTTTTGAAAAAAAATGGAGAAAGGTGCTAGACGGAGTACTCGAAGGGTACTACCGTGGCACAGTTATGATTCGGAGTACTTGCAGGGTACTGCCGAGGGAATGGAGATGGTCATGTGTGATTGACCTGGTTTTATAAAGGAAGGTGGTCATGTTTGATTGACCACCGGCTCTCTCTTGAAAACCAAATAAGTTTCCCCCTTTCCTAGAGATTTTACTAAAAAGGTTTTCTAAATGTTTTCTTTAATAAGGATATAGAAATGTCGTAAGACATGCTATATCGACACGAGAAATTGACTAGATAGGATAAACTAGATTAGAGCCTTTCTCCTTGCTACAGCCAAACTGCATGACAACACTTCTTCTTAGATGGTTTGTGAGTACAATTCCAAAATGTACTCACGGCTTTGTCCCTGGTTATTAACTTGGTCAGAACTGGAGGAAGACTTCAATGAAGACGGTGATGGGTATGTCGACGCCGGTGCAAACTAGGAACGTCTCCCAGTCAGTTTCCTGTAGGGTAGTAGGCATGACGTGGGTCATCAACGCTGCTTGGTATCCGCTGCTTAGTTGTAAACTTGCCTGCATGGCATTATCAGTCTTGGTCATGTGACCAATTGTAAGACTTTATTTCGGTACTGTAATAGATGATGTAATTATGTTATCAACTCGGATATGTGGATTCACGACACACTGATCATGGGATCGTGAATTGTATGCATATAGGGTATTCCGGATGGGTAATCCGGGGTCCCCACATAGATACCCCTCGAATACTGGCACTTTCTTTGTCTTCCGATAGTTTTTCCATAGCTTCTTCTTCCAGCTACAGAACAGTTCGGCCATCTTCTTTAGAGTCCACTGCTTGACTTTGGCCCTTAGTTTTTTTGCGGCGTCTTCATTCTCACATTCTGGCAGGTTGAAATGTGACATGAGATCATTCCAAAGATTATCTTTGTACCTATTGGCGACTTAGTCACTATCGGCTGCCCCTTTGCGCTTGTTCCACTCCTGAACGCTGATCGAGACGTGATCCCTAACGAGAACTCCGCATTGCTTCTTGAATGTGTCAGCAGCATTCTTAGGAAGCTTGGGTTCGCCCGTAGGCAATATCACCTCAAAGGTGTAATGCGTCCGTGCATCCAACTTTTTAGTCGGGCCTCGTTTCGTAGCTTTGCTCGATGTGGAGGCCTAAGAGGGAGAAACATTCATCAAATAAATGTATATGTATACAATATAGAGCTATCTCCAATATTTTTCACATATTACAAGTGATTGTTGAACTTCATATGTATACCTCGCCGGACTTTGTTATTTCTCCACCAGCTTCTCCATCAGTGGAGCTATCACCTTCTCCGTCATTGGAGCTATCTCCTGCCCCGTCGGCTTCATCTTCGTGTCGGTCGACCTCCATTCTATCTCCGGAGGGGTTTAGATATGACGACGGAGACTCAGCTGGTTCAACGTCGGGGGCGTCTTTGATTATATCTTCGAGAAGTTCCTCCTCTTCGAGGTTCCTGCTATGTGGATCCATAGTTTCTGCAAATTAATTCTATTTCTATTTGCAAAATAATTCTATTTCTATTTGCAAAATAATTTTATTTCTATTTGCAAAATAATTCTATTTCTATTTGCAAATTAATTCTATTTCTATTTGCATATAAATTCTAACTAAATAATTCTAACTAAATAATTCTAACTAAATAATTCTAACTAAAATAATTCTAACTAAATAATTCTAACTAAATAAATACTAACTAAATCTAACCCTAATTCTATACTAACCCTAACACTAACTAAATTCTAACCCTAATTTCTATATCTAACCCTAACACTAACTAATTAACAAATTAAATTTTTTTAAACTAAAACCTTGAAGATGGCCGGGCCTGGGGCTGGCCGGCGGCGCGGCTGGACGGCGGCTCGGCGGGCACGGCGGCGGGCGCGGCTGGCACGGCGGCGGGCGCGGTGGCGCGGCTGGACGGCGGCGCGGCGGGCGCGGGGGCGCTGGACGGCGGTGCGGCGGCGGTGAGTTTGGGCAGCCTGACGGCGTCCGGTGATCTCCTCGCGCGCGAAAAATCCTAAGTCCCGGCCAGTGTAACCGGCCGGGACGAAGGGTGCACCTTTTATACCCCCAGACCTTTAGTCCCGGGCGGTGGTTCAAGTCAGGACTAAAGGGGGGCCTTTAGTCCCGGTTTGAGCCACCGCCCGGGACTAAAGGCCTCGGCGGGGGGTTTCCAGCACCAGGGCCTTTAGTCCCGGTCTATTAACTATTTTCTATTTTAAAAATTAATTATTTTAACTATCCAAACTATTAACTATTTTGCCATTTTCAATTAAAAACTATGTTTATTAATATTCTTTTTGCATATTTGAGAATTTGACAAAACTATGAAAATGAAAAGTGTTTGAAATTGAATAAATAATTCAAAACTTTTTTCTATTTTCAAAATTAATTATTTTAACTATCCAAACTATTAACTATTTTGCCTTTTTTAATTAAAAATTATGTTTATTAATATTATTTTTGTATATTTGAGAATTTGACAAAACTATGAAAATGAAAAGTGTTTGAAATTGAATAAATAATTCAAAACTATTTGCTATTTTAAAAATTAATTTTTTAACTATCCAAACTATTAACTATTTTGCCATTTTCAATTAAAAACTATGTTTATTAATATTCTTTTTGCATATTTGAGAATTTGACAAAACTATGAAAATGAAAAGTGTTTGAAATTGAATAAATAAGTCAAAACTATTTTCTATTTTCAAAATTAATTATTCGGAGTCTTTCACGGGCTTGCAGGGAAATTTTTCTGAGGCGGAGCTTCCGAAGATGCCGTAGGGTTTGAGCACCAACGACATCTTCGAGAAGCTCCGCCACGGGAGATTTCCCAACCCTTTCCCCAACACAGTTAGAGGACATGGAGTCTTTCACGGGCTTGCAGGGAAATTTTTCTGAGGCGGAGCTTCCGAAGATGCCGTAGGGCACAAGAAGTGGCGCTGCTACCCAAGATCCATTATATCCTAAAGGACATCCTAAGAGGGTCGAGCAAGATTCTCAACACACTCTAAATGATGATATTCCTTCCAAGAAGAAGAAGAAGAAGAAGCATAAAACAACTACAGAATCATCTGATGCAGGTAAAGATCCTAACAGTGTTTCTATTTCTGATGCTGAAACTGAACCAGGAGATGATTTCGATAAAGAAGAAGTAGAAGAGGAACCAGAAAAGATTGATAAAAATGCAAAGTACACCAAAGAAGATTTCATTGCCAACAAGCATGGTAAAAAGAGAGAACCTTGGGTACAGAAACCAATGCCTTTTCCTGGTAAGAAACACAAATCCAAGGAAGAAGAACACTACAACAGGTTTTGTGAATGGATGAGACCTTTATTTTTGCAAATTCCTTTGACTGATGCTATTAGAATGCCTCCTTATGCAAAATATATGAAAGATATTGTTACTAACAAAAGGAAGATTCCTAATGAGGAAATTTCCACCTTACTTGCAAATTATTATTTTGATGGTAAAGTTCCGGAGAAGCTTGGAGATCCAGGTATTCCAACTATTCCTTGTTCCATTAAAAATAACTATGTTATAACTGCTTTATGTGATTTGGGAGCTGGAGTTAGTGTCATACCTTTTTCTCTTTATAAGAGACTTGATCTAGAAAAATTGGTATCAACTGATATATCTTTGCAGATGGCTGATAAGTCTACTACTATTCCTATTGGTATATGTGAAAACATTCCTGTTCAAGTTGCTAACAGTTGTTTGATTTAACTAATTTTGTTGTGTTGGAAATGCCTGAAGATGATAATATATCTATTATTCTTGGAAGACCTTTTCTAAGCACCGCAGGTGCTGTTATTAATTGCAATCAAGGAAAAGTGACTTTCAATGTCAATGATAAAGAGTATACAGTTTATTTTCTCAAGAAGATTGATAGAAAGAATGCTCTAAATTCTGTCAAGAATGTTGAGACCATCAAAGTTGGTCAAATTATTTGTTCAAAGCGAAAGCCCAAGGAAGAATATAAAATTGTTATGATTGGGACTATGCCTATCAAAGTTGATGTAACATAAGCATTAAGTGAAGTGCAAAGTTTCTGCCTCATATAAAGTTAGTTTGGGAACAAGACTTGATCAACCTTGTTAACAAAGTGATTTTATATAAACGAAACTTTATTTTCACCACAACCATTCCACCTCACCCTTATTTACTTGTTCCTTTAGTTTAGTTACATGATTAAGAGTATCTCAGAGCTGCTGCATGCTTGGTTTTGATTTGCTTGAAATCATTTCACCTTCATTTTTCTGAGTTTTTATCGATATGCCAATTTCTGAAAAATCCTCGAAAATAAAGTTTCTCGAAAAATTTCAGAAAATTCTTTATAAATTTTTATGTCAAAAATGGGGTAGAGAGGCACCTGGGAGACACCAGGAGGGGCTGCCATGCCACCTCCCACATAGGGGGCGCGGCCCAGCCTGGGGCGCGCCCACCTGGTGTGAGGGGGGCCCACCTGGCCTCTCTCTTATCTCTTCCTCCCCTGCTCTTTCTCTCTCCCAAAAAACAACGACACACCAGCTCAAACTTGAGTTCTTGCTGTTCTTCACCTCAATTTTTCGATCTCTTTGCTTAGCCCATCATTTCTGCTGAGATTTGGAGCATTTGTTCTCCGGTATGTGACTCCTCTGCTTGTCCAAGTAGAATTTCTTTTGGTAGAGTATTTCTTGAGTATTTTAGCATTGTAGGTGGCAGGATAAATGAGTATGCATGCTTGTTCTATTGCTTAGAAATGTTATTTTGATGCATGATAGCTCTCTAGTAACTCACTATAGTAGTTCCCTACATTTGTTTGTCTCAAAATCATATTTTATGAGGTTTGTTAAAAATTTCAGAAAGAGGACATGGATAACTACACCTATGGAGAAGTGTTTGAAAGAGAAGCACCAAGGTCCTCAAGGCCTTCAAGATCCACTGCCCAATATAGGATTTCCTACAATAAAGATCTTATGTCACCAAACCTTGAGGGGGACAATGGAGATGCACATCCATTGACCTTCCCTTGCACTAATTTCTTGAGTGATGCAGGGATTCTTAATGATTTTTTACTCCTTGTTAATAGGGTTGGATTGACTACATATATGATGGATGAGAGTAATCAATATGCCATTCTCACAAAGATTTTCGTTGAAAGTTTCAGATTCACTAATGCTCATTACAATCCTTCCGTTGCATTCAAGATTTATGATAGACCTATCACCATGCCTTTGGAGAGATTTTGTAACATTTTAGGTATACCCATGTTTGGGACGGCGAGGAAGATGCTGCAGCAGCCCGCTGATTTAGTGGAGCTCTACCGAGGAGTAACCAACGATGATGACTGCACCGCACAGCGTGGCAAGATAAGAAACATTCAACTCCCAGCTATTAGATATTTTACTTACTATCTTGCCACTAGTGTACTTGGTAGAGGAAACACTAGCAATATCTCCAACTATCATTTAGCTTTTCTAGCTACTGCTCTTGATGTTAGTAGAAAGTGTAACCTCGGTGCTATCATTGCTCGTCGCCTAGCTGCTAAGGGACCTATTTATGGAGGTATTATTGCTGCGCGCATTGTTGCTGCTCTTGAACTTTCTATTGCTCCACATGATATATTGCTGACTCCACAGAGGCTCGACCTTGCCACCATGAAGCTCCATCATTTTGTTACTGCTAACTCATGTGCAGGGAAATTAGTTTACAGGATGTTATTCACTGATAGCAAGGAAAGGGAAGTGCCTTTGCCACAACCCAGTTTGTTTAATATTGATAGCAGGCCATGGTCATGCACGAAGGAGGAGTTGGACGAGCGGCTTAGGGTGCTCGGCTTCAACATACAGCACAGCATTGTGGACCAGGAGGAAGAGGAGGAGCCGGCCTATCACTTCACCACATACCACTCCGGGGCTTCCTCGAGCTCATATCAGGACAATGGTGCTTCTTCGTCGCACTACGGAGGCGCCACCTCGTGGCCGAGTTGGCCGAGTTGGGATTGATCTCCACTTAGGCCAAAAGCCTAAGCTTGGGGGGAGGTACGCCAACGATTCACTCATCTACATATCATATTTTGTCGGTCCTATGTATATCCATGTTTCGCTTTCTCTAGTGTTCTCGTTCTTATTTCCATCTTTCCAAAACACAAAAGACCAAAAATATTTCTGTTATTTCTCTTTATTTGGCTTTTTAGTTTGCTACCTTTGGTTTGTTTTACTTGCTATTTTCGGTTTGCTATTTGAAAATCCAAAAATATTTTGCTTTGTTTGCTATTTCCTTCTGTTCTTGTTTCAAAAATCAAAAACCCCAAAAATATTTGTTGTTCTTCTTTGGTTTCGTAAAGTTTTGTTGCAGAGTTCAGTCCTCCGTTACTCTATTGGAGCTTGGTATTCACTTTATATTATAAAAGCCACACAAGTGAAGAGCAATAATGATGACATATGATAATCCGAGATGTGGTAAGACGTTGGTATGAACTCTATTTGTTTTCATTTTTGTACATATACTCATCTATGTGGACATGCTTAGTTGGTTCATGTAAGGTATATGTTATCTAATGGATGCTTTGTAGTTCTTGCTTTCATATGATTAGTTTCAATTTACTAATAGCCTGTAGCATGTCATGTAGACGCTTGCATGTATTGTTTTATTCATATTATGGTATGTTATTGTGGTATCCTCCTCTGAAAGTTTCATTTGAATCGACTTGGCATATGCTCAAGCATGCATATG
Source organism: Dactylis glomerata (assembly GCA_007115705.1). Taxonomy (NCBI): domain Eukaryota; kingdom Viridiplantae; phylum Streptophyta; class Magnoliopsida; order Poales; family Poaceae; genus Dactylis; species Dactylis glomerata. The sequence goes on along the minus strand of QXEO01000545.1, from coordinate 5,401,304 downwards.
ACTGAACAAAAAAGTCAATTAAGCCTCGATGATTTACTTTGCCTTAGAGTTCTTGTATCATTTTTATGCCTATATTAATTTTGTTTTGTCGCAAGCATGATTATGACAGTTATTGCTCTCTCGATTGTCACTTCCCTGTCTTTTGCTAGCCTTCACTTGTACTGAGTATGAGCTCTACTCATGCATCCAATTACCAAAAACCAAGTCTTCCAAAGAGTCCACTATAAATTCCTATGCATGTTATTTGTAAGCCATTCCAAAGTAAATTTTCATGTGCTACTTTTCAAAACTTTCAACTACTTCTCATTTTGTGCCACTGTTTTTAGCTCATGGGGACGTAGTGGTCAGAATTGCTATCTTCCATATTAAATTAAGTACCCCTCGACTAGGCAGCTTCATCTGCTCATCATTAATTTTGCATGAGAGCTGGTCAGACCATTATAATCTAATTCTAAAAAGAAAGAAAAAGGCACTCCTCCAATGGAATGTGAAAGTTGGTGGGCACCCGATAGAATCGGTTAGCCATGGTTTGAGAAAGGAAAAAAGGTGGGGAGGAGTGCCAAAGCTTTATAAAAAGAGCACCAATGTGCCAAAATTTCAAAGAACTCGGAACCGCTCTCACTTGTTTATTATGGAAGATAGCAAGTCCCAATTGCCAGTCGTTGATATGAAACAACCACCTCTCAAAATCAATTTTTATCTCTGTTTTACAAATAAAAAGCTCTAGCACATGTTAAATCACTGCTTCCCTCTGCGAAAGGGGCATTCGTTTACTTTTATGTTGAGTCATCATCTTCTAACTTAAAGCACTTCTTGAGAGCATAGCTGTTATTCTTAGTGTAATATGCTTGTCCCAGAACACGGTTAATTGTGGTATAACTTTGATGCTTGCATCTTTGATATTTTTACTTCTAGTCTTCCCTTGGACTTCAGAGGTGCCTCAGCATTTATGTTTTGCTCCATAAACAAAGGCAAGCTGGATACCACTCTTGCATATCATTTATGCATATTACAATCTTGTAGTTTCTTATGTACATGTTACTTGTTATTAGTGCATTGGAACTCTTTCATAGCTTGCTTGACTATGAGGTGACATTAGTTGCATATTTCTTATTATGAATTGCCTGAGTACTTGATCACATAGTTAGTATATATATATCATATGAAGCAAATGTGTTCATGAAAGTTTCTTTTATTGCTCTCAGTTGTTAACTGAATTGCTTGAGGACAAGTAAATAGCTAAGCTTGGGGGGAGTTGATACGTCCAAAACGTATCTACTTTCCCGAACACTTTTGCTATTATTTTTCCTCTAATTTGTGTGCTTTGAATACAACTAACACGGACTAACGCTGTTTTCAGCAGAATTGCTCTGGTGTCTCGTTTTTGTGCAGAAATCCAACTTTTAGTAAAAATTTGAGAAAAATCATAAAAAATCCTATTTCACCAGAAGACCCACGGAGCCAGAAGACGAGACGAAGGGGAGGCTCGAGGGCCCCACACACATAGGGGGCGCGGCCCAGCCTTGGCCACGCCCACCGGGCGTGAGGATGCCTCGGCCATCCCCTCGACCTCTCCTTTTGCCTACATATACCCCCTGACTCGATTATATCGAGGAGACGGCATTTTTCCCAGATAGACTTCCGCTGCGCCGCCGCTATCAGAAACCGCAATTTGGAACCAGAAACTCTATTCTGGCACACTGCCGGGACGGGGATTTGGAGGAGATCTTCATCACCATCATCACTGATGCTCCTCCATCGACCATCCATGACTCCCCCATCCATGTGTGAGTAATTCCCCCACTGTAGGTGAGGGGATGGTAGGGATTGAATAAGATCGTTCAAGTAATTTGATATGAGATTGTTAGGGCATAGTGCCTAGTATCTTTATTTAGTGCCTATGACATTGTTGCAACTTGTTGTGCTTAATGCTTGTTACTTTGGGCCCGAGTGCCATGATTTCAGATCTGAACATGTTATTATTTCTATGATGATACTTGTTTATGGTCTTATCTACAAGTTGTATACACATATTGTTGTCTGAAACCCGAGGCCCCAAAGTGACAAAAATTGGGATAACCGGAGGGGATGGCTGATACGTCTCTGATGTATCCATAATTTTTGATGCTCCATGCTTGTTTTTACACCATTTTCCTACTGTTTCGTTACACTTCGTGGCATTTTTATGCGATTTCCGGAACTAACCTATTGACAAGATGCCACAGTGCCAGTTCCCTGTTTTCTGCTATTTTTGTTTTTCAGAAGTGATACACAGGAAATATTCTCAGAATTGGACGAAACAAAAGCCAGAAGTCTTATTTTTCCTGGGAGCATCCAGACATCCGAAGAGAGGAAGGAGAGGGGCCACAGGCCACCCTCACATAGGGCTGGTGTGGCCCAGGCCCTGGCCACGCCACCCTAGTGTGAGGAGGCCTGGGGCCACCTCTGACATCGTCCCTTCACCTATAAGAAGCCTCGGGATGGAAAACCCTAAGGGATTCGGCAATTTTCCAGAAAGAGTTCCGTAGCTCCACCGCCACCACCGACGAATTTTGGGGGACAGAAGTCTCTGTTCCGGCACCCTGCCGGACGAGGAAGTGCCCCCAGAGCCATCTCCATCGGTCTCCATCACCGTCTCCACCGTCTCCATCGACCTCACCGCCATCTCCATCAACCTTGCTGTCTCCTATGATGAGGAGTGAGTAGTTCTTCCCCGGGGCTAAGGGCTCTACCGGTAGCTATGTGGTTCACGTCTCTCTCCCATGATGTGATCTTTATGTGATCGTGAGCTTTGTATCATGTTGAACAAGTAGATGTTATTATTCGGATATTATGTGTACTCTAGTGGTGATTATTAAAGTAATCTATTCCTCCTGCTATGGTGTAACGGTGACAGTGCGTGCATCATGGTGGTACTTGGTTTAGGCTATGATTGTGATCTCTTGTGGATTATGAGAATAATTATTGCTATGATATTTTGAGTGATCTATTCCTCCTTTCATGTGTAATGGTGACAGTGTGTGCACCGTGTTAGTACTTGGTCTAAGTTGCAATGATATCTATCTTGAATTGTGATTTGATTTGGATATCTCTATGAGTGGTGTTTGTCAGGTACTTGATGAACTTTAAGGGGTGCTTCTGTAGCCACTACACAATGATTAGTGTTATTCAATAGGAGAGTAATTCAGAGTACCATAGTGGAAGAAGTTGTTTATTTGTTCATTCATGTTATATTGTTGGGAGTGTGTCCACTAGTGAAAGTATGATCCCTAGGCCTTGTTTTCAAGCATTGTACACCGTTTACTTCCTGTTTTGTTACATGTTTGCTCGCAGCAATTTTTATTCCATATTGCATTTACTACTTATTATCATCACTACTACTTGTATTTCACTATCTCATCGCCGAACTAGTGCACCTATACATCTGACAAGTGTATTGGGTGTGTTGGGGACATAAGAGACTTTCTGTATTGTAATTGCAGGGTTGCTTGAGAGGGATAGCTTTGACCTCTAACCTCCCTGAGTTCGATAAACCTTGGGTGATCCACTTAAGGGAAACTTGCTGCTATTCTACAAACCTCTGCACTTGGAGGCCCAACAAGTGTCTACAAGAATAGAAGTGCGTAGACATCAAGCTCTTTTCTGGCGCCGTTGCCGGGGAGGTAAGGTAAAAGGTACTCGCATCCTCCTGTGTGAGTGCTCGGAGTTATTTCCTTTAGATTCTGCAATTATATCTTTTTGTTTCTTGTTTTTATTTTCACTAGTTAGGCTTTATGGAAAACAAAGAGTTCTTTAGTCTTTTTCCTAATTTTAGATTTGAAGAGAAAATTGAAAATCCTTTGGAGCTTATTTCGCATATCAATGTTATTAGTACAAATGCTTTGAATACCGTTAATGCTAATGCTATAGAAAAGTCTAAGCTTGGGGAAGCTGGTTTTGTTAAGTATGATATTTTTAGTCCCCCAGCTTTAGTGGAGAAAGTTTGCTCTGATGATATTTTATCTTCCATATATGATGTTTCTAATGATGCTTGTGCTACTCGTCCTTTTAAAATACCTATGAAAATTGTTGATCATGTTAAGAACAACTGCTATTTATGAGATGGAACTGTCCATCCTGGTGATCATTTGCTTTTTATACATGAATTATGCGAGTTGTTCCAGTGTGCAGGTATTTCAATGAACCAAGTTAAGAAGAAGCTATTCTCTTTGTCACTGAAAGGCAGAGCTGAGGAATGGTATCGGCTGCTTGAAGATGGTCCATCTATTGCATGGGAGGAAATTGTGTCTCTCTTTTATTCCAAGTTTTATCCTCCAAGTGAAATTCATAAAGATCGTAATCGGATATATAACTTTTGGCCTCATGAGGGAGAAAGCATTGCCCAAGCGTGGGGAAGATTGAAGTTACTAATGCATAAATGTCCTATTCATGATCTTCCCCGTAATATTGTTATTAATAATTTTTATGCATGGCTTTTAGGACATTACAAGGACTATCTAGATGCATGCTTCAATGGGTCTTTCACAAGCAAGGATGTCGACACCTAGTGGGGTCTGCTTGAGACAATTCAAAACAATATTGAAGGTTGGGATAGCAACAAAGGTAAAGGATCAGGTATGAATTATGAGTTTGATTGCATTAAGTCTTTTGCTGAAACTACTAATTTTCAAGATCTTAGTGCTAAATATGGTCTTGATCCTCAAATTATGGTTGATTTCTTTAAAGCCTTTGCTTCCCATATGAATGTTCCTAAAGGAAATGGGGACGTGTATCATGAACCTTTTAAGGATACTTGCATAGAAAGTGATATTGTTGTTGATGGTTGCAATAAACATGCTCAAACTTCTAAAAGTATTATCTCTTATAAGCATGTTAATTTTTGTGGAATACATAGACCTTGTGAACAGAGTTACAGCAAGGAAGATTATTGTGTCCATCATGCAAATGAAGAAACCCGAATGTGGTACAAGGATATAGGCGAGATCGGTAAGAAGGTTTGTGAGCTTTATCCTTTTCTTTGTAAACATTGTGATGACATAGGTCATTTTAATTTCCAATGCTCAAGCCCTAATAGTTACTCTTCTAGTACCTTAAGTTTGTATTGTGATGACAAGATTACTCCCAATCAGCATGATGAGCTCACTTTGTTCTTGGCATGTGAAGAGATATCTAGAAAGATTGCTTTGATAGATATGAATGATGTTGATATTAATAGCACCCTTCGTGGTTGTCATCTCTATTGTGCTAAAGATTGCCTTGCAAATACTTACATTCAAAATCTTATAAAACTTGATATTTTGCCAAGCTATGACAGGACTGATAGATGTTTTTATCTTATTAATAGAGAGGAGGAATCCTCCAAAGTTTCTTCTGTTGTTTTTATTAGTAAACCAGATTATGTGGAGAAGATGCCCTTCAAGTCTCTCCCTCCTAAAGGAGAGAGTAAGAAGAGTAAGAAGAAGAAGAAGAAGAAGAAGAGGAGGAGGAGTAAGAGGCGAGAGGTCACGGTATCTTCCCCTAAGCTTTATGATCCTGCTATTGATTATGATAATTCTGATTGGGATGATGTTCCTATGTCTGTTACCTATGTTAGTGATCATGATTGGGAAAAGCACTCTACTTTTGATATTGAAAATCTTTTTGGTACCAATTCTAAGGTTAATAATTGTTGTACCATTAGTGCTATCCATGTTCCTTCTTATGATGATATGTTTGATGAATATGCTTTGCAACATAGTAGTTCTCTATCTCTTGATGATACTAAGCCTCTAGTTTATGATGATGAGTATAATGTTTTCAATTCACCTACTTTTGAGGAGAAAAATAGTTATGATTACAATATGCCTCCTGTTTTTTATGATTATGGTGATGAGAATAATTATTCTATTGAATTTGCTCCTACTACTGTTGTTCCTGTGGTGAGTATTAATTCTTTTATGCATGTGGCTCATGATAGGGATGTTTTATGTGATAGTTATATTGTTAGTTCTATTCATGATGCTACTGAAAGTTATTATGAGAGAGGGAAACATGGTTTGATGGATCTCAACAATATTAAGTTTCCCCTCTTTATGTTGCAAATCTTGAAGTGGCACTTGTTTTATCTATCCATGCTTGCAACTATGTCCCTTGTTGATTTATTTTCTTACAAGATTCCTATGCATAGGAAGTGGTTCAGATATAAATGTCTTTCATATCTGCTTTTTGATGCTCTCTATTGCTGTATTGCCTCAAGCTCTTATATGGCGTCCACATGAGCATCTTTGCAAATTACTGCGCCTAGCTCAAAGGCGTTAAAGAAAAGCACTCTTGGGAGATAACCCAATGTTTTCTTTTCAGCACTTTTTCTTTTATTTGAGTCTTGGAAGTCATTACTACTGTAATGACTGCTCCTTATCTTGTTTATTTCATTTTTGTGCCAAGAGAAGCCTCTAATTTGAGTGAGGTAAAGATTTGGGGAAGTTGCTGTCCTGAAACTGTTTTCGGTGCTGCACCGTAAAAATTCGTATAAATTCTGTGTATATCTTTTGGAACTGAAATTTCTTGTGCATATGCCCCAGGTTATATCCAAACTTTCATTAGTTGAAAACTTTTTGATTTGAGCAACAGAAAACCCCTCAAAAATTCGGCCTTTGTCAGCTGTTCTGTTTTGACAGATTTCTGCCAATATTTGTGTTTGCCGCTTTATCGCTTTCTTTTGAGTTCTTTTGATCACGGAACTTTTGGGGAAGTTGCTACAGTAGTATATACTTAATATGTGGTGGTTTTAGGTTGAAACCTGAAGCAAAAAGATGTTGAATATATGTTATGCTTAAACTAATGTTGCTAATAGAATTGTGTTTAGTTTTGTATGAAGGAAGTTTTCAAGTGTAGGGATTGGAGAATGATGAGATGAGTTGAAGAATGGACAAAAGCTCAAGCTTGGGGATGCCCATGCATCACCCCAAGAAATTTCCAAGAGGTACAAGTGTCAAAGCTTGGGGATGCCCTCGAGGCACCCCTTCTTCATCGGCAAAAATCAGGTCACCTTTCAAGACACTATATTTTTATTGCTTCATGCACTATGTGTTTTTCTTGGAGCGTCAGTTGTTTTTGTTTTTGTTTTTAGTATTAGTTTAGTTTTGTTTGCTGCAATAAATGGTTAGATCATATCATGTTTCTTTTGGAGGAGATGAACTCGTTTTTCATTTGCCAAGAACACTCTATTTTTCACTCTTATTGTTTCAACGAGTGTTCTCTTTTTCTGCTACTGCTTTTGGTTTTCGTTTTCGCCTTGATTTGTATTCAGATCTTCTTATATTTATTTATCAAGGTGAATTTTTGCCTCTGGACCATGTTGGTTTTCCTCAAAAGAGTTGAATTAAAAAAGTTTGAATGATGTTGGAAAAGAGAAAAAGCTTTGTGCAAAAAAGTGGTACAAGAAGGAGCTTGTGTAGACTGCGGCCTAGGCTTTTGCATGTCATGCTTAATGTATTTTTGATAGTATGCTTAGTGGTTTTGCTGTAGCATGACTTGTCTCAAATAACTGAGATTGCTTAATGAGCCTTTGAAAAAATCATGCGTTGTTTTTATTGTATGGAAGCATTATTTTGGTTTTCTCCTTGATGCTTTATTTGGGTTGACTTGGCGCATGCTCACACATGGTAGAATCTTACAAAGTCGCCAATAGCCTTCATGATCATTTAGTTTTTGACTTTTGATGCCATCTTATGCTTCTTTTAATGTCACTTTGTTGCTCTGCATGATTATGGCCATTATTGCTCTCTTAGTTGGTCGCTCCCAGTCTTTTGCTAGCCCTCATATTGTACTGAGTATGAGCTCTACTCGTGCATCCAACTCCCAAAAACCAAGTTTGCCATTGTGTCCACTATAAACTCCTATGCATGGTATTTGTAAGCCATTCCAAGTAAATTTTTATGTGCTACCTTTAAAAAAATTTAAACTACTTCTCGTTTTGTGCCACTGTTTTTAGCTCATGGGGACGTGGTCGGATTTGCTATCTTCCATATTGCTTATTCCAAAAAGAAAAAAAAAGAGAAAAAAGAAAGAAAAAAAGGCACTCCTCCATGGAATGTGAATGTTGGTGGGCACCCGATGAATCGGTTAGCCATGGTTTGTGAAAGGAAAAAAGGTGGGGAGGAGTGCCAAGTTTTATAAAAGAGCACAAAAGTGCCAATCTCTCTCTCAAAAACTTGCTTCATTTTTGTATGAAAGATAGTAAGAACCCCATTGCCAGTCGTTGACAAAGACAACCACCTCTCAAAACCAATTTTTATCTCTCTGTTTTACAAATGAAAAGCTCTAGCACATGTTTAATCACTGCTTCCCTCCGCGAAGGGCCTTTCTTTTACTTTTATGTTGAGTCACCACCTTCTATCTTTATGCACCATTAAGAGAGCATTGTCATTTTGAGTATAATGTGCATTGTCTCAAAGTTTTCATTGATTGATTCATGATGTTGGTTTCACTTGTTCTTAAATTATTTGTATCTAGTCGCCCTCTTAAACTTGAAGGTGTCCTATGCATTTATGTTTTGCTCTCTTTGAAGGACAAGCTGAAAACCATTTGTATGTTTTTCCTTATGATTTGAACACACGTTTGACTTTCATTGTTTCATTTTCATGATCTTTTGTTTGTGTTTATTTGCATGTTTACAACATGGTTGCTAAGTTCTTATTGTCAAGATTATATTTTTCATGCCCTTGTTTTAAGTTCTTATGATCCCAGCTTACAATGCTTATATATATGATCAAGATTGTGTAGGTGCATGTCACCTCAAAAATTATTTCTTTTGTTATCACTTACCTACTCGAGGACGAGCAGGAGTTAAGCTTGGGGATGCTGATACGTCTCTGACGTATCCATAATTTTTGATGCTCCATGCTTGTTTTTACACCATTTGCCTACTGTTTCGTTACACTTCGTGGCATTTTTATGCAATTTCCAGAACTAACCTATTGACAAGATGCCACAGTGCCAGTTTCCTGTTTTCTGCTGTTTTTGTTTTTCAGAAGTGATACACAGGAAATATTCTTGAAATTGGATGAAACAAAAGCCAGAAGTCTTATTTTTCCCAGGAGCATCCAGACATCCGAAGAGAGGAAGGAGAGGGGCCATAGGCCACCCTCACATAGGGCTGGTGTGGCCCAGGCCCTGGCCATGCCACCCTAGTGTGAGGAGGCCTGGGGCCACCTCTGACATCGTCCCTTCACCTATAAGAAGCCTCGAGATGGAAAACCCTAAGGGATTCGGCAATTTTCCAGAAAGAGTTCCGTAGCTCCACCGCCGCCACCGACAAATTTTGGGGGACAGAAGTCTCTGTTCCGGCACCCTGCCGGACAAGGAAGTGCCCCTAGAGCCATCTCCATCGGTCTCCATCACCGTCTCTGCCGTCTCCATCGACCTCACCGCCATCTCCATCAACCTTGCTGTCTCCTATGATGAGGAGGGAGTAGTTCTTCCCCGGGGCTAAGGGCTCTACCGGTAGCTATGTGGTTCACCTCTCTCTCTCCCATGATGTGATCTTTATATGATCGTGAGCTTTGTATCATGTTGAACAAGTAGATGTTATTATTCAGATATTATGTGTACTCTAGTGGTGATTATTAAAGTAATCTATTCCTCCTGCTATGGTGTAACGGTGACAGTGCGTGCATCATGGTGGTACTTGGTTTAGGCTATGATTGTGATCTCTTGTGGATTATGAGAATAGTTATTGCTATGATAGTTTGAGTGATCTATTCCTCCTTTCATGGTGTAATGGTGACAGTGTGTGCACCGTGTTAGTACTTGGTCTAAGTTGCAATGATTTCTATCTTGAATTGTGATTTGATTTGGATATCTCTATGAGTGGTGTTTGTCAAGTACTAGATGAACTTTAAGGGGTGCTTATGTAGCCACTACATAATGATTAGTGTTATTCAATAGGAGAGTAATTCAGAGTACCATAGTGGAAGAAGTTGTTTATTTGTTCATTCATGTTATATTGTTGGGAGTGTGTCCACTAGTGAAATTATGATCCCTAGGCCTTGTTTTCAAGCATTGCACACCGTTTACTTCCTGTTTTGTTACATGTTTGCTCGCAGCGATTTTTATTCCATATTGCATTTACTACTTATAATCATCACTACTACTTTTATTTCACTATCTCTTCGCCGAACTAGTGCACCTATACATCTGACAAGTGTATTGGGTGTGTTGGGGACACAAGAGACTTTCTGTATCGTAATTGCAGGGTTGCTTGAGAGGGATAGCTTTGACCTCTAACCTCTCTGAGTTCGATAAACCTTGGGTGATCCACTTAAGGGAAATTTGCTGCTGTTCTATAAACCTCTGCACTTAGAGGCCCAACAAGTGTCTACAAGAATAGAAGTGCGTAGACATCAATGGCTATGATGTGAGGATCACATGTGTTCACCGAGTGCTAATGCTTTGCTTCGATACTTTATGAAAAGGAGTACCTTAATTACCAGTAGTTTCCCTTGAGGCCCTGCTACAATAGGCTGGTAGGACAAAAGATGTTGTGCAAGTTTCTCCTTGTGAGCACGTACGACTATATACGGTACACATGCCTATGTTTGTTTGTACTAGGATGCTTATTCTTTATTTATCTGCAATGCCCATGTCTCATTGATTTTATGAATTATCTTATCCATGCAACGCCCGTGATCCATCCCTATACCTACAGTATTTATTCTTACTATTTACTACGGTTACTATTATCACTGTTATTTTACTACTGTTGTTACTGTTTCACTACTATCACCACTATAAAACTGTTGCTACTGATAAACCACTGCGAGCAAGACTGTTTTCAGGTGCAGCTGAATTGACAACTTATCTGTTAAGGCTTACATATATTCTTTGGCTCCCCTTGTGTCGAATCAATAAATTTGGGCTTTACTTCCCTCGAAGACTATTGCGATCCCCTATACTTGTGGGTCATAATTATGCCAAGAGAAGCCTCTAATTTGAGTGAGGTAAAGATTTGGGGATGTTGCTGCCCTAAAACTGTTTTCGGTGCTGCACCGTAAACATTTGTGACAATTCTCTGTATATCTTTTGGACCTGCGATTTCTTGTGCATATGTCCCAGGTTATATCCAAACTTTCATTAGTTGAACACTTTTTGATTTGAGCAACAGAAAACCCCTTAAAAAATCGGCCTTTATCAGCTGTTCTGTTTTGACAGATTTCTGTCACTATTCGTTTTTGCCGCTTTATCGCTTTCTTTTCGAGTTCTTTTGATCACAGAACTTTTGGGGAAGTTGCTACAGTAGTATATACTTTATATGTGATGATTTTGGGTTGAAACCTGAAGCGAAAGAGGTTGATTATATGTTATGCTTACACTAATGTTGCTAATAGATTTGTGTTTAGTTTTGTATGCAGGAAGTTTTCAATTGTAGGGATTGGAGAATGATGAGATGAGTTGAAGAATGGACAAAAGCTCAATCTTGGGGATGCCCATGCATCACCCTAAGAAATATCCAAGAAGTACAAGCGTCAAATCTTGGGGATGCCTCCGAGGCACCCCTTCTTCATCGGCAAAAATGAGGTCACCTTTCAAGACACTATATTTTTATTGCTTCATGCACTATGTGTTTTTCTTAGAGCATCAGTTGTTTTAGTTTTCATTATTAGTTTTGTTATGTTTGCTGCAATAAATGGTTGGACCCCAACAATTTTTTTTTGGAGAAGTTGCCTTGCTTTTCATTTGATAAGAACGCTCTAGTTTTCACTCTTATCAAAAACCGAGTGTTCTTTTTTTTCCTACTGCTTTTGGTTTTCATTTTTGCCTTGATTTGCGTTAAGATCTTCTTATATTTATTTATCAAGGTGTATTTTTTCCTCTGGACCATGTTGGTTTTCCTCAAAAGAGTTGGATTTAAAAAGTTTGAATGGTGTTGGAAAAGAGAAAAAGCTTTATGCAAAAAAGTGGTACAAGAAGGAGCTTTTGTAGAGTGCGGCTTAGGATTTTTCATGTCATGCTTGATGTCTTTTTGATAGTATACTTAGTGGTTTTTATGTAGCATGACTTATCTCAAATAATTGAGATTGCTTAATGAGCCTTTGAAAAAATCATGCGTTGTTTTAATTATTTGGAAGCATTATTTTGGTTTTCTCCTTGATGCTTTATTTGGGTTGACTTGGCGCATGCTCACACATGTTAGACTCTTACAAAGTCACCAATAGCCTCTATGATCATTTAGTTTTTTACTTTTGATGCCATCTTATGCTTCTTTTAATGTTGCCTTGTCGCTTTGCATGATTATGGCCATTATTGCTCTCTTAGTTGGTCGCTCCCAGTCTTTTGCTAGCCCTCACCTTGTACTGAGTATGAGCTCTACTCGTGCATCCAACTCCTAAAAACCAAGTTTTCCAAAGTGTCCACCATACATACCTATTAGCAATTTGCTATTCCAAGTAAATTTGACTTGCTTTTATTTTCTCTTCAAATTAAACTCTTACCAGTGTTATGAGAAAATGGGTCAGTAAATCTCTCACGAACCGGAAGGCACACTCTACTTTTCTTGTTCTTAAAAATTTGACATTGTGGTCTCTTATGTTGAGTTATTATGCATGCAGGTTGTAAGTTGGATACTAGCCCAACCATACCATCATGGGAAAAGCTTTCAACATTGCACTTCTTATTTGAGTTGATATCGTGATCTTTTGTTATGGATGCCCGCGGTGTAAAATGAATTGGGAATCTTGCGGGGATCATGGAGTTTGTATATGTGTTAGGGAAACGCCTGGGCCACCAATCTAAGCCATGCATAATTTATGGTAGAAATTTGCGGCATACCCATAGTGGACATTCGATGACGCATCTCAAAATAAAAAGCTAAACAAATGGTAAATAAAAGAGATGTCAAGGTGTTCATTGTCTGCTTGTCCGGTCATTTTGATGTGGGCTTGTTCCATGTCATCGGGCATGGAGGTACCTCGTTGATGGTTCTCGATGATACATATATACTTACAATGACAAGAGCCTTGCTTGGGACTCTAAGTAAAGTAGCATGAGGTTTGGGTACTCGTATACACGGGACACAAGGTTTTTGACTTATGATTTGTCAAGCATATGCATCATAATTGTTCTAGCATTAACTTTAACCATTCAAGATGCTTATGATGGGGGCAATGAGAGCTCAAAGCCGGTAAGTACCATAATTTTTGAAGGTCTATAAAACTTGCAATCACTGCTTCCCTCCGCGAAGGGCCTTTCTTTTACTTTTATGTTGAGTCACCACCTTCTATCTTTATGCACCATTAAGAGAGCATAATTGTCATTATTAGTATAATGTGCATTGTGCCAAAGTTTTTATTGATTGATTCATATTATTGGTTTCACTTGTTCTTAAATTATTTGTATCTAGTCGCCCTTTTAAACTTGAAGGTGTCCTATGCATTTATGTTTTGCTCTCCATAAAGGACAAGCTGAATACCATTTGTATGTTTTTCCTTATGATTTGAACACACGTTTGACTTTCATTGTTTCATTTTTATGATCTTTTGTTTGTGTTTATTTTCATGTTATAACATGGTTACTAAGTTTCTTCTATCAAGATCATATCTTTCATGCCCATGTTCTAAGTTCTTTTGATCCCAGCTCACAAATGCTTACATATATGATCAAGATTGTGTAGGTGCATGTCACCTCAAAAATTATTTCTTTTGTTATCACTTACCTACTCGAGGACGAGCAAGAGTTAAGCTTGGGGATGCTTGATACGCCTCCAACGTATCTATAATTTTTGATGCTCCATGCTTGTTTTTACACCATTTGCCTAATGTTTTGTTACACTTCGTGGCACTTTTATGCATTTTCCGGAACTAACCTACTAACAAGTTGCCATAGTGCCAGTTCCCTATTTTCAGCTATTTTTGTGTTTAAGAAAAGCTACACAGAAAATATTCTCGGAATTGGACGAAACCAAAGCCAAACATCCAGAAATCCACCGAAGCTTCCAGAGAACCGAAGAGGAGACGAAGTGGGGCCATGAGGGTCCCACACACCAGGGCGGCATGGCCCATCCCCTGGCCACGCCCCCTACGTGTGAGGACACCTCGGTCCACTTCTGACGATGCCCCTTCGCCTATAAAGACCCCCCGACGGGAAAAACTTAAGTACCCGATCAATTTTCCAGAACACATCGCGATCCACTGCCGCCGTCGACCCAAAGATCGGGAGGGTCCAGAAGCTCTTTCTGGCACCCTGCCGGAGAGGGGAATCGCCACCGGAGGTCTTCTTCATCGCCATGCTTGCCTCCGAAGCGATGAGTGAGTAGTCTATCTTGGACTATGGGTCCATAGCAGTAGCTAGATGGTTGTCTTCTCCATAATGTGCTTCATGTTTAGATCTCATGAGCTGCCCTACATGATTGAGATCACCGTTATGTAATTCTACATGCTTGGTTTGTTGGGATCCGATGAATATTGGTGTTATGATTGAGTTGCTATACTGAAATATATCTTATGTTATCTCTATGTTGTTTATGATCATTCATGATCTCCGTTGTTAGTAGCTATCTTGGCCGAGTAGTTGCTAGTAACTCCAAGAGGGGGTATTTATGCTCGATAGTTGGGTTCATGCCTCTATTTAATCTGGGGAGTGACAGAAACCTCTAAGGTTGTAGATGTGATGTTGCCACTAGGGAGAAAACAATATGCATATGCTCGAGGGCATATGCTTTGTTTACATTACACACTTTGCTTAATGCAATTATCTGTTGTTCGCAAATTAATACTTATGGGGTGTTCAGATGATATCCCCGTGAGTGGATTATTAGTCATAGATGCAGTTGGATGGCGGTCTATGTATTTTGTTGTAATGCCCAGAGTAAATCGCATAGTGATCTTCTTGACATATCACGTTATCTTTATTCTATCAATTGCCCAACTGTAATTTGTTTACCCAGCATGTGTTATTTATCTTATGGAGAGACACCACTAGTGAACTGTGGACCCCGGTCCTATTTCCATCATATTGCTATCACCTATTTACTTTACTCGCACTGTTTACTTTACTCGCATACTTCTACTATTTTCCACTCGATACACTCATACCCTTTGTTTCAAGCAAACCGGTGAGATTGACAACCTCATCGTAAATTGGGAACAAACTACTTGGTTATGTTGTGTGCAGGTTCCACATTGCTGCTCGCAAAGCAAAGCTTAGACGAGGTGCCATATAAATTGTCTGGAGCTATCGCGAAGCTTGCAAGCATCATCTTCAGTCGTATTGGCTTTTTCTTCTTCAATCGATAAACCTTGGTTTCTAACTAAGGGAAAAGCTTGCTGCTATGCTCATCATACCTTCCGCTTTGGGTTCCCAACCGACTGGTTATAATCATCATCATCAACTACACGCCAGCCATCACTGCTCCTCCTAGGATGATGGAAACCACGGGTGTGCCCCGGCGTGCCAGCCTAAGCACGACAGAATGGCGTCCAACAGTCAGCTAGACACGTCCGACCATGGCGAAGAAGATTCTGCTTGATCTTGGAACAAGCACCTGTAGCGTATGCTTTCGCTTCAATGAATTCTATCCAAGTTTTGCCAATTACATTGAGCTCCGACTGCGTCTTCCAAGTGCAGCAGTAGTCAATCTATCATCAAACGGCACAATACTAATTTTTAGTCAATTTACCTTTTGTTGTCGATAAAGCATCTTGTGTTCTTAACTATCTCGCTCTCGGTAAATGTGATAGTTGCAGTCTCCTATTTACATGCAACATATTTACATGCATGCGTGGAGTGTATCACACTGCTAAGGAGGGGATTGCTTGTCTAGAGGCAATGCATGCTGCTACTACATGGGGTATGGGGAATATCCATCTGGAGACGGACTCGAGTGTACTGGTGCGAGCCCTACAAACTTCAGAGTATGACCTTGCACCGGAGGGTGTCCTGTTTCGTGACATGCGCATCTTCCTTCATCTGAACTTTATCTCGTACCAAGTTTCTCATGTCCCTAGAACTTATAATTTCGTTGCGCATCTGCTTGCTGCTCGTGGTTCAAACCAGAGCGAGCCTAGACTCTTATGGCCTGGGAATGTACCGGATGATGTATAGGTTATGGTGGCCAGCGAGTTCGTTGAGCCAAGTTAATGATATATATAAGTTCCGCTTCAAAAAAAAGGAGGCAACATGTGTTCAGTGTTTACTTCGGGCATCTATTTGGGCTCACTTCGATATTAGGAGGGCTTTCAGCATTGTACCATCAGTTTGGCTCAAGGAGCTTCCTCTTATATCATTCTGGGCAGTGATATCCTATCTCCCGGCAATGTTGCAATGACGCCATCGGGGGGGGCGACAATGCCGTCTATCTTTACATGTGAAGCAGGCTCGAATAATATGATACTCATTTCCATCGGATATAATTGTCAGATGATTTAGTACAAAACTTGTACCAAGTCTATTTCAACACTTTTTATTCTTGGAGCATGTTTCAATAGTTTGGTTCTAACTGAATCTTTATACGATGACCGCTGAAACGGTTTGATTGTTCCTTATGTTAGCCTTAAAAGAATATCACTTTGAGGGTCTTATATTTTTGGAGGATCTTACATTATAAAGTCCATTTTACATGAAAAATAAGCATATTAATCAATCCGTTACAACGTACTGGCAAATGATACATCCCGGCCTAACAACAACTTACTTTGTGAGCATCCACGAAGCAAATTTTCTCTCACCCGTTGTAACGCACGGACACTTTTTTTTTGAAAATCAATACCACATATATTTATAGCAACAAATAGTACATGGTAGAGTTACACGATCTGTCTTTAACGATTACAAAATAAAGTCTAAAAGAAACTAGCAAATCTTTGAGGTCTTCAAATTCTTTCTTCTTCAATGACACAATCTTGTACTTTTCTAAAAGCAGCCCAAGATAGATAACAAACCATAAACCTGTAAATACCAATGGAGGTTCTCCCATAATTTTAATTTGAGCCGCAATGCCAAGGCTACGTGCACGCATGCAACCATTGAAGTAGTCAATCCATTGGCGAGAGTACCAACACCAGTATGTTAGGGCAAAATAATCGAACAACTTGATCGATGTCGCTGGGGAGTCGAGGGTACGAATCACCATTGTCAAGGATGTATCCACCGGGACAAATACTGCGAGGATAATTCTCCTTGCGGCAACCAAGAGAAAAGATCCAAAATCGACCTAGCGAATCAAGATCTGAAGGACCATACCTAAATAAGTTTAATCTTCCAACACCACCATTGATGCTGGGAGGAAGATCTCATCATCGATCGAACGGTCGGAGATCAATTATTGTCGATGATGTCATCTCCATTGACAGATGCCACAAGAAGATGGCTACTAAACCCTAATCTAATCTTGTAAAAAAGACTACTTTTATCAAAACCTCCACTTATAGATTAGGTTCCCCACCCCTCCTGACACCGGCGAGGCCGGCCGGAGGAGGGGGAACTAATCTATGGTGGAGTAGGAGGAGAGATGGAGGCTAGGTCAAGAGAGGCGGCGGTTGAGTACAATGCACGGGCACTTTTGCTAGTGGCTAAAACGTACAGGAGGCTCGTCCCTATTGATCCAAAGCTAAGTGAAGGAAGCGGTTAAATGGGTTGAGCGCAATACTGTACACCCTTATGCGAAATAAACGCTCTGTGGCCCGCGCGTGCCACGGAGTCTTTTTCAGGATCGCCGGGCCGGTCTCCATAGCAACGCGAGCCGTATTTGTTTTGGCCTCGGCCCATAGGTATGAAGTACAGGTACTCCGATCGGGGCAATTCCTATGCTCCGACCAGGTTGGACCCGACCCCGCGCCGCACACCCCTAGGTAGATATGGGCCGGCCCATTTAGTTATATCGGGAAGAAGGAAAATCGCTGGGAGAAGATGGCCGGCGATGGAGATGATCACCGGGGAGGGGCTGAGCCGCCGGCCGCCGCAGTGGCGGCGCCACGAAGCCGCCGATGCCATGGATAGCGGCGGAGACAGCAGAGCAAGCCCGTGTACTTAGGGTGGGGGGTGCAGGGTCTTAGGGTTGGGAGGAGCTCATCGGTGTCGATCTAGGGTTAGGGTTTGGGGTGGCGGTCCGGCGAACTCGCCGGAGTTGGAAAGAGCAGAGGGGTTAGAGGGAGATCGGGGGGCGGTGGAGGACCAGCGGAGGTAGCGGTTGGAGAGCGGGGCGGCGAGGCAGCGCTTGGCACCACCAGCCGCGGGTGGTGGCGGCAGGCGGGTGCGCCGGTGAGAAAGGGGAAAGGGACGGAGAGCGGCGGCAGAGGGTGGGCGATAGAGACGAGGAAGATGATACGAGCGAGGAAGACGATGGGGGTGTGCGTGGTGGGCTAGCCCAAGGGTATGCGGCGCCTCGTCCGTATCACCCAGGGCGGAAACGAGGAGCACCCTTCGATCGGAGGGATATCTAGAGTTAGAGATTGTCCGGTCCATGTTCGATATCTAGAGTTCGATTAGAACTCGATAGTGGCAACCCAGGAGATGCCGTAGCCGTGACATATTTTGGATCGACCAAACGTACACGCCCCCGACCAAGCTGAAGAGCGAGCGAGCGACGGCGGCGGCCGGCTGGGATCGATCCATGGTGGGCATTAATGGTGGGCATATCTCTTGGTGGCCTCCTGCTCGTGGTCGACTTTACGATTCTCGTGTGCTCCGGCCAGCCGGCAGCGCTGGTGGCCGCGATCGTGTTTGCGGCTGTGGTTTTTCTTGTGATGTGGTACGTGTGCTGAACTGGTCCTTACGACCTTACCAGGGCCGTCTCCAGAAATTGGGGGCCCCGGTGCGAAATGCAAAATAAGGTCCTAAAACTCATGAATACATATGTAAATAAAGTAGGGAATTCTATTTTCGTGCCCTCAGGTCGTTAGTTGTACTCAGTTTTCCCCAGCCGCTTAACTTTTCCTCAGTTTTCCCCTCGCTCTAGTTTGAAACCCCTCGCAGATGCTCGGACGGGAGGGTTGCGGTCTGGTCAGAGGCCTTGACTGTTTGCGGTGACGGCTAGGGAGCCACGGTGGTTGTGAATTGACCGATACTTTTGAATGGTGCTGACGGGTAGGGTTAGGAGACACGTCGGAGCAGCCATCCATCTATCGCTGACGTGTGGGCTGTTTTATTTCCTGATTGTATACACGGTGCTGCCAATGACAAATGGGGCCGCTCTATAGGGCTGCCGTAGCCAATGACCAGTGGGGTCGTGTATTTTTCAGGAAAAGACATATATTGCCGCTCTGTGGGGCTGCCGCAGCCAATGACCAGTGGGGTCATCTATTTATTTAGAGAAAATCATATATTGCCGCTCTGTGGGGCCTCCGCAGCCAATGACTGCTGGGGTCGTCTATTTATTTAGAGAAAATCATATAGAGCCGCTCTGTGGGGCCGCCTCAGCCAATGACCAGTGGGGTCGTGTATTTTTCAGAAAAAGACATATATTGTCGCTCTGTGGGGCTGCCGCAGCCAATGATCAGTGGGGTCATCTATTTATTTAGTGAAAATTATATATTGCCGCTCTGTGGGGCCTCTGCAGCCAATGACCGCTGGGGTCGTCTATTTATTTAGAGAAAATCATATAGAGCCACTCTGTGGGGCCGCCTCAGCCAATGATCGCTGGGGTCGCCCTTAGTGAAAAGGCATATATCCGTGCTTTTAGTTAGAGAGAAGCAACAAGTTCACTAATTAATTTTCCCAGCTTAATCTAAAGTGAATCTTGTGCTAAACATGGCTGGAACCTAGTGTTGTGCATCTCATTAGTCATCGGAGAACCGCTGGCAGCTCGTTCCCCACCCTCGGACGGAGCAGCCATCGCCGGCGCCTCGTCGCACCGTCGGCTCTGTTCCCCGGCGGCGTCGGACGGACTGCAGCGCTGCACGTCAACCACGGCTCCAGCACTTGTTTCGTCCGCACGCATTGTACCCACCGCAGGAAAGTCTGCTGCAAGCAGATCCGCCGCCCACGATGACCGGGATTTGCTCCGCCGCAAGCAGATCCACCGCCCACGATGACCTCCGCTTCCGCCTCCCCCGCCCCCTAATCGATTCGGTTCCCGTAATTTATTTGGAGTTTGCAGGTGCGAAATAGTCCTCAATGTCTGGTCGTAGTGGGTACACCGGCGAGGGTGGGGATTCGATCATGTCGTGGCCACGTTCTACTTCTCCTACCTCGTCGAAAGTGCAGGTATCTAGCTTGTGCTCTCTGTACTACCATTGAATTTGAAGTGCCGCCATGGCCTGTTGGAGTGATTTCAGTTGTTCTTTTTTCCATTATTGTTACAGTTCGCCAGGCAAGCCGATGATCCATGGTACATTGCATACCAAGATGAATCAACCCAGTGGTGTAGCCTGAGGATGGATTTGGAGGAGAAGGTGGCCAATTTAGGTGATGAATTGGCCCGTAAAAACCTGATGATATTCGAGCTGAAGCATACTGTGGAGGAAGAAAAGAAGAATTCAGAGCTTATTCGCAAGGAGAAGTTGATACTTGAGATAGATCTTGCCTTATTTGATCAAGTGGTAGAAAATCTAGAACATGAACTTCAAGTGATGGGAGAGGCGAAAAGTAGATTCATCTGGGCAGTTTTATTAGGTGTCATCCCTGTCCTAGCAGTTATGTGGTTGTGGTAGATGATTTAGATAGTATAGAATTGTTATTCAGTAGATGGCTCTAACCACTGTATTTTGGTGTGGCTCTAACCACTATATTTTGTCGTACAATTTCCTAGTTGTGCTAAGTAATGCGCGCGATAATTTTCATGCATGAACATCTTATAAAAGTGAAGGGATCCCAAAAGTGAAAGCATGTACCAGCCTCTCGGATCAAATACATATCAATCTTCCCAATCAAGTTGGGATAAAATTCAAATCATACATTCGGATGTACAGGGACACATCGAGAAAGTGGAGAAGCTTTTTTTTGACACGGAGGTAGTAGTTCGAACAATTTTATCCCAAATTGAAATTGAAAAATACAAATTTATCATAATTTATCCCAATTTGCGGCGTTGAACACGGCCGTGCACCGATGGGCTAGAAGGGCCTGGACGATGGGTGGCTGAGGGGGCTGGATCTGCGCCATCCGCAAAATCGGACATGGAGGAGGGCTGGATCTGCGCCATCACAACGATGTTGTGGATGATGGCTTCAATCGTCTTGTCATCGATGACCACTATCGACACGGCCGCTGTCTTGGTGTCCATCAGCAACAGATCTGAGGAGGGCAACAGAAGTGAGACACCGGCAGACTCCGACATTGAAGGCTGGATCTGCGCCGTCGCAGCGATGTTGTAGGTCGCAGCAATGTTGTAGGCGATGGCTTCAAGATGATCGCTGAGCACTGTCGACACGGCCACCGTCTTGGTGTCCATCAGCAACAGATCTGAGGAGGGTAACGGAAGTGAGACATCGGCAGGCTCCGACATTGAAGGCTGGATCTGTGCCGTCACAGTGATGTTGTAGGTCGCAGCGATGTTGTAGGCGATGGCTTCAAGACGATCGCTGAGCACTGTCGACACGGCCACCGTCTTGGTGTTCTTCATCATCAATAGATCTGAGAAGATAAACGAAAGTGAGACAGAGAGAGACATTTCAACTATTTCTGAGGGTTAGATCCTCACCTGCACTCTTAGATCTACGTCGCCGCACGGTTAGATCCGTGCCGCCGCATGCACGCACGCACGTTGCAGATCCGCGCCGCCGCGACCGCAAGAGAGGAAGATGCGACTGGAATATGCGACTGCCAGGATTGGTAGGTATGTGCTCTGCAGATCCGCGCCGCCGTGACCGCCAGGGTTGACAGGCCGTCCGATCATAAATGATCCAACGGTGCAAGCGTGTGTTGAGCTATCAACCAACCAAGATTCATGTGAAATACATCTCGACCAATCAGAGATCAGCCAGTGAGTACAAGGGAGGAAAACTGAGTAGAACTAAGAGGGGGAAAAGTGAGGAAATGTTTATCGGAAGAGCAAAACTGAGTAGGACTGAATAAAACAAGTGGACCCGGAGGGGGAAAACTGAGTAAAACTAAGTAAAACAGGGGCACCCAAGTAATAAAGGAAGTAAGGGAAATTGAAGCTTTTGGCATAAAAATTGTTAGATTGTGTTATTTGAACAATATAGTACATTTTGGCCGACGTGATATTGTTTGCAATTCAAAGATACACAAGTGTGACGAATTTGGACTCATTTGGACAAAGTTTGTAAGCATTGTGGGCATTTGGGAGGTGTGTTGAGTAGAAAGCCCTGCATCTTCATAGCTAGTAGCTCATGGACTAGGAAGTGGTTTTGGGAAAGGGAAACTTCATATCTCTATATATTCTTTTCCATTATTATTTCTCTAGGTTGTAGGTAACATAACAAGACTCCATGGGAAGGTTCCACCATCTTTTGAATTATTATGAATTAAAATAAACCCAAAACTATGTTTTTTGAGTTTAGTCACTAAGAGGGAGAAAAGTGAGGAAACCTCAAGCGATGAACTATAGCTAGTAGCTCATGGACTAGGAACTTATTCAAGCAAATAACACATATATTTCCTACATTATTGTGATTATTCAACATACAAACTTGGGAACGTCACACTAGTTCGAATTCAATACAAAGGGATCCCCAATACAAATTGTTCATACAAATTCAAATTAATTGTTCAAAATAAAATCTTTCTCTTGCTCCTGGTGTGACTCGCTGGGTCCACCACCTTACTCCGGGTGACCCTACCAGGGATATTACTGGTGTCTACCTTCCTTTTGCCATCTTTCTTGTTCTTGTTCTTCTTCTCTTCGGGTTGTGCCAAGACCGAGACAACCATATCATACGAAGCTTGTGCTCTTTCTTCTAATGCATTTTCTTCAAATGCTTCAAGCAGCTGTCAATCCATTGCTTCAAAGGCCTCTCGATCCATCTGTTCCCTCTATTCTCGATCCATCGGTTCAAGCAGCTCTCGATCCATCTGTTCACTCTGCTCTTGATCCATCGGTTCAAGCAGCTCTTGATCCATCGGTTCAAGCAGCTCTCGATCCATCGGTTCAATCTGCTCTGGATCCATTGGTTCAAGCAGCTCATGATCCATTGCTTCAATCTCCTCATGATCCATTGCTTCAATCTCCTCATGTTGAATTGCTTCTTCATTCTCCTCTGCATTTGCTGCTCCCGCCTGATCTTCCATTTCAAAAGCTGGGTCAACTGGATTTTTACAAAGCCTAGCAATGTGTCCAGAGATTCCACAACGTTTGCACTTACGTCGTCGAATCGGTGGACCACCCTCTGCACTAGCTCTGATCCTATTCTTCCTCGGCCTACCTGCCGGTCTAGTCAAAACTGGAGAGTACAGTTTGAAGCCTGGATCGACTTTCATCCATTGGTCTTTTCCCAACAAGGTAGGAACATTCATAGCATATGCAGCCCTAAATTTGGCAACAGAGAAATACTCTGACACATACTAATCAACTTCACCTTCTGCACCCGCTATAACACTCATGAAAAACAATGCGTGTATGCAGGGTATCCCACGGATCTGCCATCGCCTACACTGGCATGTCCTATCAACCAAACTCACTGGATACCTCCACTGCCTGTTTTTACTGTCAGTGTAGGTTACCTCAGCCTCCATTCCTTTTCTGATGCATTTCATCTTCAATTGTTTTTCCCTGGCATGCAAAGACTTAATCAAAGATGGGAGCATAAGATGGCCAACATATTTTGTGGCTGCAATTCTTTGACGCAGATCGATTTTTATCATGATCATCTGCCTAATCTTATCAAATATTTGCCACAGCATAAGCCCTTTCAATGACTTGACCTTTGCATTGAAACTCTCCGCAAGGTTACTTGTTACATAGTCTACCTTGCAAATTTCATTGAATTGGCTTCTTGACCACACCCTACCATGATGTTCATCCAAGTACTCCTTCACCCCAGTTTTTTTGTTTATACAACACTTCCAAATGAAACAGATGCTTCCTAATGCTGCATGTGTATGCAGCTGGCCATAGGTTGTCAGTATAAACTTTACCCTTGAATTTCTTTATAAAATTCTGTACCAAGTGTCGCATACATTCCCTATGCTCCACTCCAGGGAATACTGCTTCTACTGCACTCTCCAAACCTTTGCAAGCGTCTGTGTGGATAGTAAGTCCTGGTGGATGACCTATAAGGTCGCGCAAATTCTGCAGAAACCAAGTCCAACTTTCCTCTGACTCAACCTCCAAAACTCCATAAGCAACAGGGAAATCCAACTGTGTCCATCAATTGCAGTAGCAGCAACTAGCTGTCCTTTAAACTTGCCATGAAGAGCTGTTGCATCCACGGCCAAATAAGGCCTGCAACCGTCCAGAAAGCCTTTCCAGCAAGCTTTGAAACAAACAAAAGCCCTTCTAAAACATTCCTTCTGCATCATCCTCCCGCTTTTCAATTTATAGGGAACTGTATGCTTATCTATCGCTACAACACTGCCTGGACTAGCCATCTCCACTTTAGCTTTGAAAGTGTAAAGCAACTGAAAGCTTTCATTCCATGGACCATTTATCCTGTCAAGAACCATTTCCTTTGCATAGAACATCCTCAGGTAAGGTATGTTTATAGTAAACTTATCAGATATCAATTTTATGAGTGCTGTTGGACCAAGTGTTGGAGTTTCTCTCAGCCAATCTATGATTGCATCTGCCAACCACCTAGTCTTCGCTAGCTTTGATTTCTCCTCTGGCGCTCCCGCTCGAGGTGGACAAGTATGGTCGATTGAGTTCTTCTTTATCTGAAACATAATTATAAGGGATGTCAGTAACAGTTAATAAATTTTATACCGTGATCTAAAATACACAACTGGTTGGCGTAATACCTGAACCACGGTGCTTCTGAGTATTGTGGATGCATGCAGCCTCCACCTACACCTCTTGTATGGGCACTTAACTGTGAACCTACCTGGCTCACTTTTAATAACCTCATAATCATTCTTGGTGAGAATGCAATATGTAGTAATTGCATTACGGCAGTCCATCATCGTTTGAAATACGGTGCCTTCTGCAAGCTGAGGATCCTCCCTGTTCCACTCAATTGTTGGCAAGTCATCGTCTTCGTAATCGGCTAAAACAAGGCTGTCATTGTTCTCATCCTTCTCTTCATCATCAGTGTCATTAAATTTGGCACCTTGTGCAATATCTTCCATGTATTGATCCTCCATTGCCTGCTTACTGCATCGATCTACCAATTCAGGAAACATCAACTCATCCTCATCATCTTGAGGAGATGGATCTTCAATCTCTGCATCGTCCTCCATATCGACCGCAGGAACAATCTGGCTACCACTAGCACTAGGGACAGACGGTGCTGCTGTGGACCTACAAGGAGCGGGGCGGTGCACACGATTAGCAGAGGCAGCAACACTAGAGAGACATGATGCCCGACCACCTGATGATGCCCCAACACCAGATGATGCCTGGACCCTGTCCACATGGATTCGAATTTTACCGACACGGCAAGAATCATTTAAAGCAGAAAGAATTCCCAGATCGTCGTCGGAAATTAGTGGAACAAATCTTCCCTCCGTGCTGTTGAAATATTGGAGATCAACTGAATCGCCAGCGCCCCAGGGGTACAGAGCGCAGATGTTATCTTTTAAATCCCTTAACGAGATGGTAGTTGCAACCACCGCTGGGATATAAAATCCGGTCACATTGCGTTCAGAATCACGCAAAAAGCTAGTATCCAGCCTAACCACCAGCCGAAAAGCCAGCGCTGGATCAATCCTATTCAAAAAGCAACGCAGTTAGTTGAGCAACAACGATTCGCGCTCAAAAACTGCGTACTCTTAATTCACATAGGCAGACGATGCTTACCAGATGGAATCCATGCGTTAGATCCCTCCGATTCCCAATCTTCTCTGCTGTTGAGGGGCATAATCGGCACATTAGATGGATGTACAAACTCTACCGCCATAGGGGTAGATCTAGATCTAGTGGAGGCGGAGCCCTCTCCGCCTCCCGGGGGTGGTGGTGGGGGCGGGGCCGACTCGGTGGCGGACGACGCCATAAGGTAGGAGGGCAGGACGGCGTGGCGGCGGAGGGGCGGTGTGTGAGCTCTTCCAGTCTCGGGCGGAGGGGAAAGCTTTGGGTGAGTGACAGACCGCCAGTCCGACGTGTCTCATTGGGTCAACAGTCAACACAATTCAAAAGCAACGGTCCATTCACAACCACCGCGGCTCCCTAGCCGTCACCGCTAACAGTCAAGGCCTCTGACCAGACCGCAACCCTCCCGTCCGAGCGTCTGTGAGGGGTTTCAAACTAGAGCGAGGGGAAAACTGAGGAAAAACTAAGCGGCTGGGGAAAACTGAGTACAACTAACGACCCAGGGGCACGAAAATAGAAATCCCAATAAAGTATACCTTTACTTCATATAGAAGTTGAATATGTGTTATTTGGTACAATGTTCATGAAATATAAAAATATTGATTCTAAAAGAGTAAATATAGTATTGAAGTAGAATTAATAAACCGACCTACTATTTTCTATTAAAAAGCATCACTCTTCTAAGCAGAAATCTTGAATCATATCTTATTAATTTTGAGAGCTCGTGATTAATCATGTAATCTTGTTTTATAAAACAAACAAAAGTTAACTGAGTGATTTCAAACACTATAAGAATAAAGAATCATACATTTATAAAAAAATAGAAAAATACCGTACCTAATAGTATATACTTATGCGATGTTGTAGTGAGATCTTGAAAATAAAAGTAATTTACAGCAGCACATCACAATCTTGGAATATCTTGACAAGAGTATGGCATCGCAAAAGTACATCATTCTAACACCACCTTAACTTAACAGGCTACAACGGTAATGGGTTTTATCAATGCGTGGTGAATAGGTCGATTTATTTGACTCGAATTTTCAAGGAAAGGAGACATGAGCAGCAGTTACTGATTAACAGATTGGAGTCAATACAGTTGGGGAAGAAATATCGGAATTGCAAATTTCACAGGAGAACAAAAATTTACGGACAAACGGAGCGAAAGCGCATACATGCATAGCCGTACGCTGTAGATGCTCCTCGCATGCGTCCGTACTCTATCGTCGGACGTCGTCGGGAGTGCCGGTCCGGAGATAGATAGAGATTAGAGAAGATGATGAACAGATCGGAGTCCAACATGTACGGACGTATGCTGACTTTTCTCTCTCTGCTTAACATATAATGTAACTGCGATTTGGGGGCCTTATTTTTTGGGGGGCCCTGTTCCGTCGAGCACATGGAACATGCTCATCAACGGGCCTGGACCTTACCGTGATGAAGATATCGACCGCATAGATGAAGCCCCAGCTCCGCCACAGGCAGCAGCGGGAAACATGCTGTATGATCCGAATCTCTTTATATTTCCCATGTTAATTCTAATGCTTTCTTCACCTCATCATATTAATTGTCGCTAATACGGATGTATCTAATGTTAAGATATGTCTACATACATCTATATCAGTGACAAGTAATAAGAGCTAGAGGGAGTACCACGGTTTTGATTATTATTTTGTATTACTCCCTCTCATCAAAATATAGAATATAAACTTGGGAGAATGTTATATTCATACATTTTCAGAACTAGTAAGCGTGCACGTGCAACACACGATTCTCTATTGTTCATCTATATATTTAAAAATCAAAAGGCGTAACATAGCAAGTATAGTTGACTCAAAACATTATAATTCAACCATTCATAAAAAACATTATCCAATTATCCACAATTAATTATCTGGCGCTTATCATTGCATAATTGTTTTCCTACGAACATGTGTAGGTGAGTGCAATTCTGTATCACTATTGATTTTGCAATTACCACAAATTAGTGTTGAAATCTTCCAGTATGAATAATATATAGATTAATGTCATACAAGAAAAGTTCAATGGCTCTAATACATGTGTAGGTTAGGCTGCCAAGGAAAAACTGCAAAGACTGCCGTGGTTCTTTGGACGGCATTGGAGAGGAAGATAACACGCATTGCCCTCCTGTGCCTACGCAGCCGTGTCCTGCGAGTGTCGCCGTTTTATGCCCCGCTCGGGTTTGGCGCAGGGACGGATCCAGAAATTTATTTCTAGGTGTTCAAATTTCAAGCAGTACAAAACGTAAAGGTGAAAAACTGAAAATGATTCTTGGTATCTGGGCCACATTTAGCCACCGTATAAGCTATTTGCTAATTCAAGGTCTTGCATCAATCTGGAAGAAAAATGCGAACCAGTTATGCTAAAAAACCAGAACTAATATGTTAACACTATACTTTGTATATAAGAATTTGTTTGCAGAAATTTTTGGGTGTTCATCTGCACACCCATGACTAAAGGTGGATCCGTCCCTGGTTTGGTGGGGATCGAGGTCGGGATCGGGCCACAGGTGGAGGGCTAACGTATGGGTCTCATGGAGCTCACTGGGAGTGGAGCGACCGGCCGGCCATCGTGGGACTGGATACTACGGCCGGCCGTCTCGGGTTTGGTGGGATTGGAGAATGGCGGCGGAATCCTCTCTCTCGCCCCTAGATTCTAGCGGATTCTTGAAAGATCGATGGTGTCGGACATGAGCTTGCTTGATTGATGATTTCGGTGAGATTTAGAAATTAGAGTTGGGACTCATGAGCATCCAGACTGAGTCAGATTTGATTTCATTTCTGCTCAAAATGATAGTGTCTCCAATAGACATCTTAAATGGGTTTCATGATGTGTGGGGATTTGTAATACCCAAGCATGAAGAAATTGGGGAAAAACACTATCGAGAAAATCAATCGTGCATTGGACCAGAGTCAATCATACAAAGCCATGCTTGTGAGGAAATATCTGACCTGGCCAAAGTACAATATGATGACCATTCTGATTGAAAACATAACCACCATTAGTCGTATTTTTGCAGAACAAAATGTTTGCATGATCTCGATCGTTGTTGCAGGATAAGCCTAAATTTTGTGGTCGCATGGAGTACCGTTCATGTCAGTTGTGATGTGCTAGCCAATCTTAAAAAATTTCATAGTTGAGGTTTGGCTGTTACTAAATATATAGTGAGCCAATACTTGTTCAAAAAAATCGCACGGACGCCGAGAATGATAAAAAAAACTAGAATTTTGATGGAGACAAGTGGTTTAAGTACAGTAAACGAACATGATGAACATGGTATATAGAGACATAGAGTGCAACACCAACAGTATCACTAGGTATCCAACCCTGAAGCACATAAAGAAAAAAGGGTTGCCTATATCTCAGTTGCCTAAGAAATTTTTATTTCTCAGTCACCTCAGAAAAGTGTAACTGTAGTTCAAAAAAGTGCAACTGCAACGAGTTGCACTTTTCTGACCGAAAAGTGCAATTGCACCTTTTTACGAGAAAAGTGCAACTAATGCATATTTTTTAGAGTGACTAAGAAATAAGAATTTCTCAGACGACTGTTACTTAGCAAATCCGAAAGAAAAAACGAGTGATGGGGGTGGGATATTGTCAAAAAGAAAAGAGATGGAGGTGTGACATATGTAATATGGTACTGTACATTTAATTTCCGTAGCAACGCACAATATTGTGCTAGTAGTTCAAATTTTTATAGTGGTGTCAACAATTATTAAGCGGAGGAATGTTAAAGTGAGATTCTCCTTGAAACAAGTCATGTACAACGCAGATGCTAACAAGGGGCGCTAGGATCTAAATCCCGGTAGTTTATCTCGATTTCTAGCCAATCTCGGGTTTCTGGCTTGCGTCGACTCTTAATCAGGCGCTAGCCGCTAGAACTTTTTTTTCCCTGCAGGAGGCAGTTTTACCACTACGGGGATCTATCCAGGACGCGAGTTAGCTACCGGATTAAGCGCCGAGCGTTGCAGCCTAAGACTACTTATAGTGGGAGTAACATTAGTAGTAACATAGAACTACATACAGTGCCAACTAAACATTTTAGTGGCATGGCAAGTCATTAACTGAAGAAAAGAGTGTTGTGGTAACTAGCTATGTTACCATTACATCACACTTTTCAAGATAAGATGAGTCTATAACCTAATAAATATGACTGCATGACACTACAAATATGTTACTACCCACTATAAAGATAGTAATATGGATTAGTAACATATGCATGTTACTACTCTATGTTACTTGCATTATGAGCAGCCTAAGACGCTTAAGTAACAATCTGATTTAATTAATTAATTTTGTATCGCTTAAGCGTCTATGTAAGCGCCTTGGAGTGTACATGCCCTTAGTTGCTAATCATCTGGGATTTTAGACCATCTGACTGATTTCTGCGACAGGGAACGTTGCGTGGCGCCGAATTTCAGGGATAGGAGACGACGCATGGCGCATTGAGGGCGGCGCCACGTCCTGTAACGTGAGGAGCTTCTGCACGACGGCGTCCATGCTGGGCCTCCTGCCGGGGTCGTCGTCCACGCACGACACCGCCACCTCCAGCATCGTCGCGGCTTGCAGATAACTGAAGTCGCCCCGCAGCCGCGCGTCCATGAACTCCTCCAGCCACTCCTCCCGCAGGTCCCTCGCCTCCTCCCTCAGCAGCGCCACGAGCCGCGGGAAGTCCAGCCGCAACACCTCCTCTCCTGCCGCGCCGTCGTCCACCACCGCCCAATCGCAAACCCTCTGCCCTCGGAGCAGCTCCAGCAGCACGACGCCGAAGCTGAACACGTCCGCCTTGCCGGTGATGGGGAGGTTCAGCGCCCACTCCGGCGCGATGTAGCCCCTGGTCCCCTGCACCTTTGACAGCATGCGCCCGCTTTTGTCCCGGCGGCTCAGCAGCTTCGCCAGCCCAAAATCGGTGATCTTGGGCTCGAAATCGGCGCCGAGCAGGATGTTCTCCGGCTTCACGTCGCAGTGGACGATCCACTCGAGGCACTCGTGGTGGAGGTACGCCAGCCCCTTGGCGACGCCCGCGGCGATCCCGAACCTCGACTGCCATGCCAGCGCGACGGCGCTGTCCTCGCCGTCGAGGAAGAGGGCCTTGTCGAGCGAGCCGTTCTCGACGTGCTCCGAGACGAGGAGCCGGTGCGAGTTCTCGGAGCAGAAGCCCCAAATCCTGACCAGGTTCATGTGGTTGATCCGCCCGATGACGCTGAGGTCCGAACGGAACACCTCGTCGGCGTGCGTGACCTCCTCCAGCCTTGTCACGGTGACGCTCCGGCCGTCGCCCAGGACACCCTTGTAGACGGACCCGGACGCGCTCTGGGCGACCTCGTCGCTGAACTCGCACGTCGCGCTGGACAGCTCGCCGTACGTGAACCTCCTGAAGTGGCTGAGCACCAGGCTGTATCCTTTGTCGCGGATCTGCCGCGCCTCCGGGTCGGCCCGGAACACGAACAGGTACCCGACGGCGATGAAGACGGCCTCCATGACGAACAATCCCGCAAGAAATGAGTAGAAGTAGACGAAGTTGATCCTGCCGCGTATGGCTCTTCGGAGGTAGGAGGCGCTGGTGTTGGCGCTGATCTCGCGCACCGTGCACGCGTGGCCGCCGAGGCGGAGCACGGAGGGGTCGAACTTCTGGACGCGGCGGGGCACCTTGAGGTACATGACTTGCCTGAAGTCCGAGATACGGCCGCTAAAGAGCGCGATCTTGGGGTAGCACTGCCCGACGCCCTTCTTGTAGCCGAAGGCCTCGCAGTTGCAGTCGTCGAGGCAGATCTGGCGGCACGTGCCGTAGGTGAGCCCCTCGGTGTAGTTGAAGTCGAAGCCCCAGAAGTCAGCGACCGGCATCGGCGCGAAGTCCACGGCCTCGCCGCACCTGACATCGAACTCGCGCCGGCAACCTTTGCTCCAGTCGCCGGCGTTGGCCACCACGAACCCCTCGGGGCAGGAGCACACTGGCGCCCCGCCGAGACCGTACGTACACAGCCCGTAGCGGCCGCAGATGCCGTGGATGTCGCACGGGCGCGACATCGCCACCCACGTGACCTGCCATGTCCCGGCGCCGGCGACATCGAGGCTGTAAATGCGGAGGTTGCCGTCGTAGTCGAGCGTGAGGCGGCGCATGACGACGCCGGGGTCGCCGAGGTCGGAGGCGTTGAACTGGAGGTTGTCGCTGGCGGTGAAACGGCCGGTGGAGTCGAGGCTGCCGTAGCGGCTGCTGTTGTAGGCGGTGCGGAGGTTTACCCACCACTTGTTGAAGGGGTCCGGCCAGTAGTTGCTGCTGATCTCCGGGCCGTCGTACATGAGGTTTAGGATGTTGTTGCTGTCGAAGTAGAAGACGTAGAACCCGGAGTAGGGCAGCCCCCTCGCCGACGCCGACACGAGGCGCCGGTACCGCGTGATGGGCTGGCCCGGGAGGAGCGAGTCGGTGGGCCAGTCGAAGCTCTGCCAGAGCGCGCGCCCGGACGCGTCGGAGACGACGAGGTTGCCGTTGTCGAGCAGCTCGGCGCGGTCGGCCTTGGTGGCGCTGGTGTTGGTGCTCCACACGACGCGGCCGTCGAAGTCCTCCAGCACCAGGCCGGACCCGTCCTTCCGGAGCTCGAAGCGGGAGCCCCGGCCGTTCACCGGCGCGTCGCGGTTGGCGGTCCAGGCCACGGTGGCGTCCGCCGAGGCCGTGATCCAGATGGCGAACGTGTAGGCGTTGGTGGCTACCTCGCGGAACCCGCACGCGAAGTTACCGCTCGGTGACACCAGGACGTGGCCGGCACCGGCAGAAGAAGGGGAAGCGGCGTCCTCCACGGCGAAGGAGTCGCCGCGCCACATGACGCTCCGGTGATCGCCGTCCGAGAGAGCGGTCCAAGGCAATGTTGTGACTACGAGCAAGGCCGTGGCGAGTAGGACACCAGGCGCCCTCATCGTGCTGCCGCGACCACTGGTGTTTGCTTCTCTACGGAGAATCAGTGGAGATGACTGAACGTACGTGCAACTTGCTAAGTCTGAAAAAGAACCGAGGCAAGAGGCTGCTGCACGCTGCAGTGAGTAAAAAGTTTTGTTGGGTTCATCATGACCTTATAAGGTACTAGCACGTAACTAGCAGTCGATTGTGCGTCTTTGGGAGGAGAATTTCACACTGAAACGACTCGAGTCTCGTTTCGCCGGTCAAGGTAATTTCAGACTGAAGAACTAGCTCTGCCTGTTGTCTGTTGCATGCTAGTTGCTAGGCCATTGAACGACTATTTCCGTTCATTTTTCAAAGCCGCCTCCCCGCCAAGGGTTTACGAGTTTTGTACTTGGACTTCAAAGTTCTCTCAGGTTTTCAACATCAGGTAATAGGAAACATTCCATTAAATACACTCAAATTGCTTAAGCAGCCACGCTTGTCCAAATGGAAAGTCAAAGACTCGAGAGGTGGACATCAGACCATAGGACTTATTTAGGCCGGTTAATTATGTTGGTAATTGGTTTAACAAATAAGCTTCTCTTTAATATACACCAGTCGCAAAATACACTAATGTATTAGCCAGTGAGCATCTAATATCTAATCTTTTCCACAATAGTCATCATAACGATAGTGACGTATTTCAAATTAGACGACAAAACAGAATGCCGCAGTGCCGTTCTCTCTAAATTAAGTCAAAGTTAAACAAAAGGGGAGCCTACAAACGTCGCAACTGCACGATAATGATTGAAAAAGTCATTAAGGCAATCCTAAATTATAAGACTAGCTTGGAATAACCCGTTAAGCCGAGTAGGAAGGCCGTCAACATCTGCAAATCTAGAGCAACATAGTTGATCCCAGTAACCTCTTAGTGGCAGATCAAGATGGGAATGGTAACTCATAATTACATATCAATTCGGTTTCGACAAAAGGAACCCAGACTATGCAGTTCGAATCAGACAACTGTGCTGGACACGATTTGAACTGATAAAACAAGTCGCAAGCCCACTGTAGGTGAACCCAGCATCAGAAGAGGCTATCATGTAAAGTACTCCACTGCAACTCTCAGGCTTCAACCATAGGCTCCGGCACAGGTGACTCTGGAGCAGTTGTGCTTTCCTTGTTTTTGCTTGATGGGTGCACAGAGTTGAAGAGGATGTCCTTGATGACCTGTAAACATCACATTGTAAAAATTGGGGGCAAAATCAGAAAATTTTAACAGGAAAATTTGAACAAGTAGATTTCAGACATGGATTAAGGCTTTACCTGTGACATGAGACCATGAACCTGCTCAGCAGTAATTTTTGAGCTATCCCGGGTTACCTTAGCCAGCGGAGACTCCTCTTGCTAAAGACACCAAAGAAACATAAGAAAACACGTTTAGTTCACACAACAACAAAAATGACTTTAAAAAAGAGCGATAAACAAAAACAATTAAAATAACTGACAAACTGGCCAATAACAAGATTGTGTAGCCATAAGAACTTATCATATGTTAATGAATTAATAGACAGAGCTATGTTAGCAGGCCCAGGATGGGGTTGAAATTAGGAGTATTTACAAAATTAACAATGATTTGTGTCATAAGTGGGTAATAATCAGTGTTAAAGGTAGATATTTACGAACTATAATAACAAAGCAAATTAGATCCACATAACTGTTCCAGTTCAATCAGATCTTGTATGATCACTCATATATGCACTCAAGCACAGGAACCCTCTAAATCAAGTAATGGACCAAACACAATTTCACAACTATAAGATATGACAGCATGGAATCAAAGTATCAACCAAGCCATCAGCCTTTCCTAGGGAATTGAAGACAATAAGAACTTTATATCTCCTTTATCCTCACAAGTTCTTCAAGAGCACAATTTGATCATAACTTCTGTTTTTCAACCACAGTAACACAATTTAGCTTCACGCTATATGTGCTCCTCGTTCCGAATTTTATATGAACAAACAAGGATGAAACCAGATTTACAGTTTATACTACTTTAACATTCCAGATGAGGAACACATGACAAACTTACTAATGCATCAGGTCACAACTTACACACAGAACTCAATGCTAGTGCCTAGTAATTAACTTAATTGAACTTACTCTCAACGGTAGTTTGGCAATTATTCGTAACTAGCAGGCATAAAGGACCTCCACATACTATTGAAGGTGACAAGGAACAACAAAATGACACAACAAGAGATCACTACATAGGAATATACTATTTTGGCACATAAAAGATGCAGAGGACAGAATCAATTAGGAAGCCAAAAGGTGTGCAAAATTTAATCAGAATGGTACCGACCTAGCTTCACAAGGGCAAAAACAAAAAGTGGCGTCAACTAACAGTAACTAAGTCTAAAGGCCATGAATACAGAGACTGACCTCTTTCTTTCGCTGTGATGGCATGAGGACGCCAAAGCGACTGTGTGCCAGTTGACCTTCAGCTTGCTCTAGTTTATCAGCTGTGTGGCATAAAATTACCTCTCAATATATTGTAAGATGACGAAACTAGATTAAGAAACACAACATCCTACATATCTTCATAGAAGGAAAAGCCTACCTAAATCAAAGATTTGCCCAGCAACATAATCCCTGTTGCCCAGAAGTGGAGATGAGGACAGTGTGTTGACCCAGTACTTGTTCCAGAGTAGATCAAGGAGGTGAGAGTCCAGGGATGACTTGAAATAAGTTATATCCAAAGGATAGTACTGTATGGACAAAAATACAGTTAGAACAGAACTAAACCAGACATCTCAGCAAAATAAAAGAATGACAAAATCTAGTTACCTGTTTGCAGTGAACACCAAAATCTTCTATCTTGTTGAGTGGTATCGTCTGATACTCGGACAATGGCTCATCCGGTGGCTTGTAATCTTTTGGGTATGTCCTAAAAGCTCCAATTTCCACTTTACCAGCAGAAACAGTCCTTGTAGGGTCTATCACAACAGCCAAGAATGGCTCTTGAAACTGCTGATTAAGCATCTGAGTTTCAACATCAATGCCTGACAGCCAACATCCATAACCAGGGTGGGAGTGATACCAACCAATCACATTTTCCAACCTTCCAGCCTATCCAAATGAAGAACATACACAAGTTAGTTTTACTGTTTATCAGCATTAACAACACAACAGCACATGAATATTTCCCCACATATCTCAGTAGCAATGTTCTATAAATGATCACTCATTGATGTAAATCCATATTTTCCAAAATAGATTAAACAAGCACAAATGCACAATTATGTATGTGTATCATATATTAACTCCCAACAATAAGTGCAAAAACCAGATATTGGACTTCAGAGAAGCTATAGATAAATTCAATGGTGGGAGGAAATATGGAACCAGTAACCACTGGACACAATTCAATTCTACACCAAATGATATGGCACCAGTAACTAAAATAACTATCAAAAACCACTAGTATAATCACTCAGAATAAAGTATTCATGTTTTCAATATTCTAACTCTGTATCAGATTATCCAGTATGTTAACAACCTTTAGGGATCACTGCAAATTTAAGAGCCATTATCAGTTCTCAATAAGTTATAGCGACGCTTGCAAGCCACAAAAAGTCAAGTTATCAACATTTACATAGGCTGGACCAATCTGAGGGCGGCGTAATAGAAACACAGACAAGCTTAACTACGGAGATCACACAAACAAAAGGTGTTAGCTGTTGGCCACTTTTAACTGCAGTGAGCATATTAATACAACCAAAACACAGGTGGGCATCAAGTTCCCCACATATCTCCATAGCAGTATTCTCTAAAAGATCATTCATTGATGTAAATCCATATTTGCCAAAACAGATTAAACAAGCACCAATGAAGAATCATGTAAGTGTATCATATATAAACTCTCAACAATAAGTGCAAAAACAGATATTGACTTCAGAGGAAGCTATAGATGAATTCAATGGTGAGAGAGGAAATATGGAACCATGGACAATTCTACACCAGATGCTATGGCACCAGTAACTAAATAACCATCAAAAACCACTAGTACAATCACTCGGAATGAAGTAGTAATGCTTTCAATATTCTAACTCTGTATTAGATTATCCATGGGTCGACAACCTTTAGGGAATCTGAGAGCCAATATCAGTTCTCAATATGTTATAGCAACGCTTGAGAGCAACGAACTTAGTCAAGTTGTCAACATTTACATAGACAGGACCAATCTGAGGGCGATGTAATAGAAACACAGACAACCTTAACTATATGAAGATCACACGAGCAAAAGGAGTTAGCTGCTGGCCACTTTTAACTTCACTGAACATATTAATACAACCAAACACGATGCAGGTGGGCATCAAGTTATCAGCACTGCCAGTAACCCACCCCAAAACTTTAGACACTAACAATAGGATTGCAATTAATAGCACAAGTTATAACAGTTTTCATGCGGGCAATCAATAAGACAGTATATTGGCAGCAACATTGCAGTCTGATCAGATCGAGGACTCCAAAATAAATAAATAAGTGGTGACGGAGCGAAGGCGCCAGACTGACCTGCTTGTTGATGGTGGAGTACTCGACCATGTACTCGTAGGCGTCGGCCTGCGCGTTGACCCTGGTCTCGGTGCCCTCGACGGGGAGCGCGAAGGCGTCCATGACGATCATGGAGTCGCCCTCGACCTTGCCCTGCATGAGGCCCATGATCTCGATGGTGCCGCCGGCGCGGGCGTGGACGACCATCTTGAGGAGCGCGAGCGCGGAGATCCTGGCGCGGCGGAAGTGGTGTGGGTCGCTGGCCCAGGGCTTCTCCTGGTGGGCCCGCGCGTTGGCCTTCTCGTCGTAGCGGTAGATCTCGTCCTGCACCTCCGGGTCGGCGGCGGCCGCCGGGATGTTGTTCTCCAGCTCCCACGTCTGCCTCGCCAGCGCCGACGACGAGGAGGGCTCCATCGCGACGGCTAGGATGCCCGCGTCGATGACGGGCGGCAGGCAAAACCCTAGAGCGGAAGGGGAGAGGAGGACGAAGAGGAACAGGGGAGGGGTTTGGTTTGGGTCTCTCGGCGTGGTTCGGCTTCTGAATATGTGGAGGTATCCGCTACCGCTAGGCAGGTGTTTATTGGGCTGGATTTTGTAGGGCTCGCTTTCCTATTCCAATACCTGGAGCTGAGAGCCTCTTGCGCTGTACAGGCCGGCTTTCGAGCCTTTTATGCTCGGCCCGTATCTCTCGAATCTGAACTTTGTTTCTCTACGCATCGAATCTGAACTTCTTTTTTCTCTACACATCGAATGTGACTTACAATGCAGGCCACAACTTTAGGCGGCTCGATTTAATACCTTGCAGTCTCCAATTTGCATTGATAGTAGTATCATGAAAACATTGTCAGTTGCTCTACTTTGTAATGATATATGTTCAGTTTCGGCCATGTGTTGCAACTGATCCTAATGGTTAGGAGCGATGTATATACCATCTGATTAATCAAAACTCTGAATGCCTTAGCTGACGAATCTTTCATGCTTGTCTGATCGCCGACAGGATCACTTAAGCTAATATAATGCGGCAGTACAGTACATTGCAGTCAAGTAGGAGCGTTTTGTCGTTCTGCGATCTGCACCCAATCAACACGATTTATCACGGCCGCGATTCGCTGCGTGCTGCGTTGGCCAGCCGAGCGCTTGTAAAAATCTAGGGATGAAATACGATATCCTGGGCATAGAGGAGAATCTCTCGTGCGGTTATCTGCACCGGCCCTTGAAGATGGCCAGTCTGTAGTCTGTACTGTCTGCTGATTGTTCGTTCCGTCGCCATGCCCGTGCATGCAGGTTCAGAAAGAAGCTTGTGAATTCTCTCCAGAACATGACAAAACTGAAATCGCAGAAAAAAGAACATGACAAAAATGTTGTCACTAGCTAGTGACTAGTAAAATGGATCTACCATGTTCCAAAATTAACGTGTTTAGATGGAAGAGATCCAGCGTATGTGCGCTGGAGTTCCTTTTTTTCTTTTTCTTTGTTTAATTTTTTTGCTCGTTTTATGTACATTTGTTACTTTTTAACTTGTTTGCGTAGTTTTTGCTTTATGCTTTTTGTTCTATTGCTTTATCTATGTTTTATTTGCCTTTGGTTTAATAATTAACGTTTCGAAGTTACATAACGATTAATTTTGACACCTCTAAAAATTGTACCATGAAATCTTTTTGATGTATATAGAAAATGGTATAGGAAACAACTTCTTATGACATAAGATTCTTTCAGGCATTTAGGAAGCCTGCTCAGATTCATATCAAGTAGCTAATGAATCAGACATACTCTAGCCTTTTTATTATCATTGGTCCACTCCTTCAACTCTTCTTCATAATTATCTTTTTCATCTTTCAAAGCATCTGCAGATGGTTCGTTTGTCTCAGGAGTCATAATCGCATAGTCTATGCTTTCATCCGTGAGTAAAAACATGATTTTCCTCTTCCAAATAGTATAGTTTGATCCATCCAGATTAGTAATGGCCACCTCACCTTCAGATATGACTTTTAGATGCGATTTAATTGGTCCTAGATTAGTGGCGTGAAATGTCTTACTTTAACGTTTGGATTCCATCCAGCTTTCGATAGGACCTGATGAATTTCGTTGGAACTTATATCTCAATGGGAAATTCACTGTATGTTCACTATACAAAGCGATTATCCAATCCGCTATACCAGTTGATAATAACAAGAAAATTTGAAAGATGAAAATACCATTAAAAACCAAAAAAATTGGTTGGTATTTGCGTCGAGGGGTCATCCTAACCAAAGACAATCTTGTTAAGCAGAATTGGCAGGGAAGCAGTCACTACCTGTTCATCCAAGTAGCTTCCGACCTGTATCCCCCGACTAGTGTTGCCAATATTTTCAAAAATTGGCTTCATGGTATTGATCTCAGATTGAGGATGCTCATTATGAGAATCTACGGATTAGTCCACCACTATCACCTTAGGCGATCTACAATTGCTCATGATTGATATGTATTTCGCCTTTATCGTTTATTGTTACCTAAGACTTTTGGACGGCTGTGCACATCTTAGCTATGCAGAGACCGGGTGTAATTGCTTGACTATTGAGTAATAAAAGCGCCCATTTTTGAGAAAAAATCCAACTTATATGATCCTAACAATTAATTTAGCAAAAACACTATTGGACGCCATTGGAGAGTAATTACCAAAGACAGAAAATCAGATCAGAAGTAGTCCAAGTGATGCAACAGCAGAAGGCTAGCAATATGTGCGGCTGTGTCCTATAGATTCCGAACCTGTAGCTCGTGGAAGAGAGACTGCAGCGTGGTGGAGTAAGGGCATCTCCAGCGGGCCGACCAAATGGTTCGATCGTATTTACAATGATCCAACCGGACAGGGGGTCGTTCAGAGGCCCATTCGGACTTGACCGGACGGGGGTGACCCATCTGGACAGAAGCATCCGGCGCAACCCATTGGTCGACCAAATATGGGTGACCAATGTGTTTGCGAGGACGCGGCAGGACGGAACGCGTGTCCTCCCATGTGGTTCAGGGACCCACATGGCAGTGACACATTAATATCTCATAATACTAATACTAGTTTTCATTACAATTGATACTGCCCATAACAAAAAAAGGGCCTGGTTAACCAACAAAAGGCCTATCCTACATGTTGTCGTCTGTCTTGGTCGCCGTCGCCGCTGTCTTGGCACGAGAAGTCGTCCCTACGTAGCCGTCCTCCACCTCCACCACCACCATCTCCTCCCCCCCCCCCCTCCTTCTCCTTCTCCTCCTCCTCCTAGTCGTCATCGTTGTTGTCCTCCACCTCCATCACATCGCCGTCAACAAGCTCCCACATGGCTGCCACCATGGCGGATCCGCCACGCTGCCTCATTTTGGTGGGTAGTGTTGACGACCAGTTGGGAACCCCAAGAGTAAGGTATGATGAACATAACAGTAAGTTTTTCTTCAGTATGAAACCAAGGTTTAATCGACCAGTAGGAAAAAGAAAACATTTCTGAAGGTTGATGCTAACTGGCTTTTGGCAGGGCACACTACCGGCGCCAGAAGCAACGTGGAATCTGCACACAATACAACCAAGATACTTTGCCCCAACTTGCAGTGAGGTTGTTAATCTCACTGGTTTACTGAAAACAAAGAATTAAATGTATCGTGTGAAAAAAGGATATTTGTTTCCAGTAAGTAAATAAATAATGCTTGTAGAAAGTAAACGGTGCTTATAGTAGATGCTAATATATATGTAAAAGATTGGACCGGGGTCCACAGTTCACTAGAGGTGTCTCTCCATAAATAAATAACATGTTGGATAAACAAATTACAGTTGGGCAATTGACAGAATAAAGAATACATAATAATGCATGTACATGTCATGAAGATCACTATGAGATTCACTTGGTCATTACAACATAATACATAGACCGTAATCCAACTGCATCTATGACTAATAATCCACTCGTAGGATATCATCCGAACAACCCTTGGGTATTAAGTTGCAAGCAACAGATTATTGCCTTAAGCAAGGTGTGTAATGTAAACAATACAAATGTCCTTGAACAAAAGATTGGTGTTTTCTTCCTAGTAGCAACATCACATCTACAACCTTAGAAGTTATGTCACTCTCCCAGATTACTAGAGGCATCAACCCACTATCGAGCATAAATACTCTCTCTTGGAGTCACTAGCATCTACTCAGCCAAGATATCTACTGGCAACAGAGAGCATGCAAGATCATAAATAACATAGATATGATATATCAACAATCAACTTGACATAGTACTCAATATTTATCGGATCCCAACAAACACAACATGTAGAATTACATAACGATGATCTTGATCATGATAGGCAGCTCACAAGATCTAGACATGAAGCACATAGAGGAGAAGACAACCATCTAGCTACTGCTATGGACCCATAGTCCAAGGTAGACTACTCACGTATCACTCCGGAGGCTGGCATGGTGATGAAGAAGGCCTCTGGTGATGATTCCCCTCTCTGACAGGGTGCCGGAAAGAGCTTCTGGACCCCCTGATCTCGGGATGACGACGGTGGTGGCTTGCAGTATGTTTCGTGGAAAAGTGTTTGTCTCCTTAGGGTTTTCCCGTCGAAGGGAATTTATAGGTGGAAGGGTGATGTCAGGGGGTGGACCAGGGGTCCACACCACCTGGTGGCGCGGCTAGGGGGTGGCCCGCACCACCCTATGGTGCGGCTGCCCTCTGGCCCCCCTCCGTCTCTCCTTTGGACTCCATCTTCGTGTCAGGTAAATAGGAACTTTGGCTTTCGTTTCGTCCAATTCCAAGAATATTTCATGTGTAACTTTTCTGAAACACAAAAATAGCAGAAAACAGGAACTGGCGCGGGGGCATCTCGTTAATAGGTTAGTTCTGGAAAATGCATAAAGATGGCGTGAAGTGTAAATAAAACATAAAGCAATTGGTGTAAAACAAGCATGGAGCATCAAAAATAATAGATACGTTTGCGACGTATCACCTCCTCGGTTGCGGCGTCCACGGTGTACATACGTGTCATGGCCTCGCGCACCATGTTGTCGTGGCGTAGCTCGCGCACGTCGACCTTGGCGGCCTCCCTGACCACTGACTCCAACGTGGCCTTTGCCGCCTCGTGGCGGATCTTGCACAGAGCCACTGCGGCGGCCTCCTTCGCCACCGCCTCCACTGCATCCTGGGCCACGACATGGTGGATCTCGCGGACAGCGACAATGGCGGCTTACTTGGCTGTCGCCTCGACCACCTCCTCCAACGCCTTCTCGGTCCCCTGGCCTTCACGCTCTAAGGCACCCACATCCTGCTCAGGGAAATGCCGAGCCAACGCGGTGGCCTCCACCTCTATCTCAGAGCATTGTGGGAATTGGTACTTTGATGTCTTCATTGTTTGTACCAACAACATTAACAGGCGAGCCAAGCATAATAAAACGCTCAAAAACTTTCCTAGCTTCAATAGCAACATCTCTAAATTCTCTACGCAAAGTCTCTAAAATAAAATCTTTCTTTTCGGAGTCTTTGATATCATGAAGCTTAAGAAACATTTGTTGCATAAAAGGATTAAGGTTAACAAACCTAGCCTCCAACATGTGAACTAAATAAGCAGCAACAACTTCATAACTAGGAGCAAGCTCAGCCAAAGATCTATCCTCAACATCTTTATGCATACTAATATGATTAAAGAACTTCTCAATGTTACCTTTCCCAATAATAGAACCACTACCTACTGAGAGGTCCTCCAAAACATACTTAGGGAACAACATAATGAACTAAGAGTAATAAAGTAACAACTATAAAGGAAACTATTTTTTTGTATTTTTGATAAAAAGATGCAAGCAAAAATAAAGTAAAGCAAAACTAAAACAAAGTAAAAGATTGCGCGTGCGAGACTCTGATACATCTCAAACGTATCCATAATTTTTGATGCTCCATGCTTGTTTTTACACCATTTGCCTAATGTTTCGTTACACTTCGTGGCACTTGTATGCATTTTTTGAAACTAACCTATTAACAAGTTGCCACAGTGCCAGTTCCTAGTTTTCTGCTGTTTTTGTGTTTTAGAAAAGCTACACAGGAAATATTCTCGGAATTGGACGAAACCAAAGCCAATCGCCCAGAATTTTACCGAAGCTTCCAGAGAACCGATGAGGAGTTAGAGTGGGGCCACGAGGTGCCCTCACACCAGGGCGGCGTGGCCAGGGGCTGGGCCGTGCCCCCTATGTGTGAGACCGCCTCGATCCACTTCTGACGATGCCACTTCACCTATAAAGACCCCCTGAAGGGAAAAATCTAAGGACCCGATCAGTTTTCCAGAACACATCGCGATCCGTTGCCGTCGTCGACCCGAAGATCGGGAGGGTCCAGAAGCTCTTCTCGGCACCCTGCCGGAGAGGGGAATCGCCACCAGAGGTCTTCTTCATCGCCATACTTACCTCCGGAGCGATGGGTGAGTAGTCTACCTTGGACTATGGGTCCATAGCAGTAGCTAGATGGTTGTCACCTCAACCATGTGCTTCATGTTTAGATCTCATGAGCTGCCCTATATGATTGAGATCACCGTTATGTAATTCTACATGTTTGGTTTGTTGGGATCCGATGAATATTGGTGTTATAATTGAGTTGCTATACTGAAATATATCTTATGTTATCTCTATGTTGTTTGTGATCTTGCATGCTCTCCGTTGTTAGTAGCTATCTTGGCCGAGTAGTTGCTAGTGACTCCAAGAGGGGGTATTTATGCTCGATAGTGGGTTCATGCCTCTATTTAACCTGGGGGAGTGACAGAAACCTCTAAGGTTGTAGATGTGCT